>CM040921.1:22692500-23892500 GCA_023029165.1 Gobiocypris rarus | reverse complement strand
CCGCTCCTCCTGCAGTGTGATTGGTCAACTGGGTATAAAGTGACAGTGATGAGCACTGCGTTTTATTCAAAGTTGAACAATCTTTAACTCCCGACGACCAGTAAAAAACGCAGAACGCTCAGCACTTGACCGTGAAATACTCGCTCACCACCCCGTTACACTCATGGCGTTCGAAAAAACTGGAGGAGCCAGCGGATGACCCAGAGCAGAGCCAGGACGAAGGCCCATGACAAAGCCAATGGAGGGTGAAGCCAGGATGGAACCAGGAGCCTGACCGACTGAAGTGATGATGTTAACTGTGGAGACCCTGGCAGGGCCAAGATGTAGACTCAAGGTGACACGGCAGGCCTGGAGGGCCAAGGAGGAGTCGCAGGCGTACTTGACCAAGGTGAAGACGTTGGCTTGGCAGACTGGGGGCACACTGGCGGAACCAGATGGAAAGAGGATCCCAGCAAAGCCAGAGGGGTAAAGGGGTAGGGTAGAGTCAAAGCTGGTGATTTGGAAGTCTGAAGTAGAGCCAGAGCAATGATTGACCAAGGGGGAGTCAGAGGGACGAGGGGGCACGGCAAAGCCTGTGTGATGACAGACCATGGTGGAGCCGAGGAAGCATGGAGCCGGAGGGCTGAGTTGGAGTCCAGGTCTCGATCCACATACCAAGGCATAGCTGACGACTGGGAAGCCCAAGGCGGATCCGAGCAGATGGGTGGAAGAGGATGGTTAAAGAGAGCCAGCGAAGATGGGGCGAGGATCTATATGGCTTTGGCAGAGGAGGAGGGAGAGGAAGGTTGAGGTGGACCTTCTGCAACAGAGAAGCTGGAGCTGGGCTGAACCAATGGTGATGAAGAATAAGACTGGGCTGAACCAGCAGAGAGACGACCAGGTACTGGACAGGTCCAGTACACCTTGAGACATTATACAATCCAGCTAATCAAAAATAAATGAATTGAAGACAAAGCTCATATCCATTCCATTGAACTCCACTAGTATGCCCTTGATGACGCATGCTGGTGCCGACTCAGTCCGTGGTGGAATTGTGGCTGGCGATGTCCTCCTCTGCATCTAGAAGAAGACTAGTGCAAGTGGTTTGGGTAACTAATCAGGCATGAAAAAATCCTAGAGGGAGCGATCCCTTGCTCGAGCAGGAGAAGACACACTGCAAATATATCTATAATTTCTTTTCCTTTTAATATACTTTTATAAATCTCCTTTTACTCGTGTTTAGGGTTCTGTGTTCTGTCATGGGAGTGTGTAGTTAAATCCAATAAAGAGAGATGTGTAACAACTACCAGTGTGTTTAATACACTCAATGAAACAGGGAAAAAGTGTGCAATTAATAAAAAAAAACCATAGTAACAAACAAGGGCATAGACAGTGTCAATGAAAACCATGACATAGAAACTAAACTGAAACCTAGCCCCCTAAACCCTCCAATAATATAGTTAACTTGAAAGAGTGAATAAAAACAAGTGAGTGAATTCGGACAGCCGTTGGGTGTACATTGGCTGTACACAAGTTATTGCAGTGCAATGTGGGATAGAATGAGTGCACTCGATAATGTCCACTATGGTTTCGGACACCACTACAAATGCTGTCCCCTTAAATAATGCCCTATTTGAGGGTATAGTGGGCCGATTTCGGAATCAGCCCTACTGAAACATAACAAGAAAATGAAACTAAACAAGACATGATAGTGACTGAAATATTATTATGTAATTTATGTAATTCATTCCTGTGATGGCAAAGCTGAATTTTCAGCAATCATTACTCAAATAACCCTTCAGAAATCATTATAATATGGCAAGGGGATACTGCATCTCAAGCATTTATTTTAAATAAAAAATATTTTGAAACAATGTAAAAATCTTTACTGTCACTTTTGATCAATTTAATACACCTTTTCTGAATAAAAGTAATATAGGCAGAAGTGGCTGTTTCCTCATTTATTTGAGTATCCAGACAAATCATTTCCCTTTCATTAGTGCCTATGACCTTCCAGCTTGGTCCTTACAAGATCATAAATATATGGTGTGTGACGACAGTGTTCATTACATTAAGTGCTCAGGTTAAATAATATAAACTAAATAATATTATGTAAACGGCCATTGGTTTTAATGTTATCAGAGCATATCTGACCCTATGCTCACAAGGGGATCAATTATGTGCCAAACTATTTTTAAACTAGTGTGCAAGCTGAAATTTTGCTGATCACAGCATCGGTTTCTGAAGGCAATAGCATTTTAGTTTAGTATAGCGTCGTGACTGACTGTGTGTCCATAAATAATTCAACATGCATGTCACACTGTATTCTGACTCAGGCAAAGAGGAGCAAAGTCTAGGTCCCAGAGAAACAGGTGGAGCAGGTTGAGCTGCAATGTATTTATGCCTCTATTAATATCTGGGGCAGGCCTTTCGATGGCCCTCTTGGCCCTAATGTTCATCGCTGCCGGTAAAGTTGCTGAACCCCGTTCACAGACGGCACCAGCTCGGCCAACTGCTGCCATCTGTGCCACCACATTTGCAATGTTCCTGAACAGAGAGGGAGAGAGAGGCAGGCGGGAATGGGGCGTTTGGCTGTGAGAGGAACAGTCGCATAACAGACCCATTGACGGCACATGTGGTGATGGATGATGGAAATTACAGCAGGAAATCGTCTGGATGATGATGATGATGATGATGATGAAGATGAATAAGATTTTTAATCGACATGTTGAAGTTGATAATACACTTCCCCCTTGGGATCTGTCTGTCTGTTATTTTTAATATTACTTAGATATTAATACATTACTTATATATTAATATGTTATCTTAATTAGTTTTAATCGATCTGTCCATCCATTTGCCATATTTGTGAATGTAATTTTATATTATGTTTAAATTTAATGGTTTTCTTTTCTTTTCATGCTTTTCGAATGGGGTTTAGGTAAGTGCCCACATCCTCTAACTTTCTACAAGTCTTGTCCTCTGTGTCTTTCTCTCTCTCTCTCTCTCTCTCTCTCTCTCTCTCTCTCTCTCTCTCTCTCTCTCTCTCTCTCTCTCTCTCTCTCTCTCTCTCTCTCCACGTATCTCTTTGAGCTATTAGTGAGTGAGATCCAACTCTTACATAAGAGGAGGTGAAGTTAATGAGATGGGAGTTATACACTCTTACCTCCGGTATCGTATATCACTCTGCAATAACACTATACTGAGGAGTTGGCGGTTGTGCGGCTGCTATTACTTATGCAGAATCTATTTCCCTGCTGCCCTCAAAGTGAGTCAATAAGCTTTTTAATTACAGGCTGCTTATACCACCTTCAAGAAATTACCGTCTTCTTTTGTTGCATGAGTATCATCTTCTTGGGGCCACTCAGCTTTGTTTCTCTTATCCTTGTTCAGTAACATAACATTTCAGTTTTGAATGTCTCATAAAAATGCTTTAAGAATAAATAACAAGCAGTGAAAGTCTCTTCTTGATAAAAAAAACATAGGTTTTGAGGCCTAATGGTTGTATAGAAGTAGATTATTAGCACAATTCCATCAGTGGCTGCTACTCTGTCACAATCCACAGATCCAATGTTCACTTTTTTCCCATTGCAAATATATGTCTCAGTGATGTGTTATTTTTAGATATAGGGTTTTTGTTGAGTTCCATTTAATTGCATTCTTCTCTGTGTTCCAATTCTGTGGCCTTTATTTATTGTCTTCCATTTCGTTTGCCACAACTAATCAAATTGAGCAACTCTGTTTTCCACTAACAGTATCAGGGTCTTTTGTAGCGAAATGGCCATTGGGGAAGAGAGAGAGGAAACATTGTGGCTGCAGAGGAGCAAACAAATCAAATCTCACTTTGCAGGTTCAAGATCACTAAGCCCATTTCTAGCCACTGATCAATATTGTATGGCGGGTGTAGGTAGCGGAAAGTGGTACTAGGGATGGCCGAAAGTGTTACCCTGGAAACAAGCTCTGTGGCATTTGTGTCCTTTAACCAGCCAGATTGTTCACCCAGAGGTTAATTGTCTCTTGTTAATGCTGGAAATGGCAATATTTGATTTTTGTGGCATTTACAATGTGTAAAGACTCTTATTCTTAATTTGATGCTACATTATATCATGATAATAAATGTTAACATGGCTAAAGTATTGAAAACTGATATATACAAGATAGTGATTCAGTGAGTGTATTCAATGAAAGAGTCTTTTTGCAGCCACTGATGACAATGCTATAGAAAGAGGTGTTTCTATATAGTTTGTGTTTCGTTATTTTGTGGTTATATCCCATCAAATTAAATTCTGAATTCTAAATTCTAAAATACTTTTGCTAAAATATCAATTGTTGTGCCTTGTGATTTTAGATTTGAATAAAAAGTGGTGCATATATTGTACAGTATGTGTGCGTGAGTAAGTAAATAATGACATTCTTTTCTATACTCTATACTTAGACTATAGTTCAAAGTTTTGTATACTTTTGTTCAGCATGGATGTATTAAATTTATCAAAATTAAAGTAAAGACAATGTTACAAACCATTGTCCAACATTTTTATATTAGTGTAGGTAACTAAGATATGCCACTGTCGTCTGATGGCCATCTCATTAGTCTTATCTTCTCCATGTTTGTTCAAAAATATTACTTGTACTGGAATTTATTACCATGATCTTGGTGTGATTGACAGCCGCCTACTTTAATTGTTTTCCCTTCCCTCCACCCTATGTTCTGTTCTTCACTTTTGATCCTGTTTGTCTCCATTTGGCAGGCATTTCCTGAGATTTATGAAGCCATTTTTAATATCCATTATCCACTTTAATGGCATTTTTTTAAAGAAAAATGTATCAATTTATAGTCAGGTTTACACTGCCTACACACAGTGTTCAAATGTTCTTCCACTTCCATTTCCCCAGACAGCTAGATTTGGCAGAGGAGCTTACTATTTAATTAGAACATCTGGTTTGCATTAGTTATCTTCTTTATGTACTACTCTCAAAAAGTTTGATGAAGGGTTGTTTTCTTAAAGGGATAGTTTAGCTAAATACTAAAATTGTGTCATCATTTAGCTTGGAGCTTGACCACTCCTTGTCACCATTAACTGGTATGGTAAGGAAAAGTGCAACATCAACATTCTTATAAACTACTTATTTTGTATTCTATGGAAGAAAGTAAGGGTGTACTCACACTAGGCACGGTTGCCTTGTACCGTACCTAATCGTGATTGCCCCCCTTCCCACTCCTCGCTGGTCTGCACTCACATTACACTTAATGTACCAGGCCGGAGCACACTTATGTCATTCACAATGCAACTTTTTGTTTTGAAGAAGACAGGAAGAAAAGCGCTTTCGCCAATAGACTGACGAATAGATTTATAATTTATGCTGCGCAGCGTTTTTCATTGTACTGCAAGTATCAGAACATTACTATGAAGGCAGCTGGCTTTGATGGAGGAATTTGCAGCTACTAACTACAATCCCTGTTTGTCAATAAGGTGAAAACCAGACCTGTTATAAACCTAAATATACTTGAGTTAATTGAAAAGTGTATCCAAGTAGTAATAGTCCGATGTTTGTTTACTGTCCTAATGATGACAGTAGTGCGCAGCTGTTCCGTGCTCCGGCGCGGTTAGCGTTCACATTACATGCGTACCAACCGAACTGTGCTCTGGCCCACCTCTTCCAAGCGGGCCAGGGCCGGCTAAACGCCTAGTGTGAGTACACCCTAAGGATTATAGGTTTGGTTAATAAATGATGAGAGAATTTTCATTTCTTTTGAGCACTGTTCCCTTAAAAGTGGACACTTTTTGGATACAGTAAAGTGCCCTTTCGTTTGAATCATTTCAGTTCTTTTCTCATTCAAAGGTCTTAAGTCCTGCTCGTGCAAAGAGAATGTTTTTTCCGGGTGCGGTATTAATCATTGGTTCTTGCACAGGCAGATAATTGAAGTTAGCTTTACTTTGGCATTGTGTAATAGGTTATAGTTTCTATGGTGCTGTGATTTCATCCATGGGTTCCAATTTCAAGCCAGACTCCAGGAGATGTCATGTGACATGTACTGTGTGTGTGTGTGTTTGTGTGTGTGTGTGTGTGTGTGTGTGTGTGTGTGTGTGTGTGTGTGTGTGTGTGTGTGTGTGTGTGTGTGTGTGTGTGGTTGGGGGTGTGGGGTGGGTGTAACACTGGTCCACCCGGGGGTATCAGACGGTGCTGTGTGACAAAGACATGAGGAATAGAAGCCTTCACACACACGCTCTTTACAAAAGAACCAGCATCACTGATGATGTCATTCCATCACTGAAAGCTTTCCTGGCTAGATTAGATTGGGATATTTTGTCACAGCACCTCCAGCATACTTTATAGTTATCTGGTACTGTTCCATTTCAACAAACAACAGTTTCCTATTCCAACAGATATTTTGAGATGAAATCACATGCATGATTGTTGAGAATTCAAATTTCTAAATGATAAAGTAATGATGAGTAAATGATTTCTGAAGGATCATGTGACACTGAAGACCAGAGTAATGATGCTGAACATTCAGCTTTTCCATCACATGATTAAAAAAATTATAATAATTTTTAATAATATTTCACAATATTACTGTATTTTTAATTAAAATAAATATAGCCTTGGTTGAGCATAAGAGACTTCTTTACAGTAACTGACCCCAACTTTTTTAACGGTAATTTAACACATATAAATAGTAAGTTCAGGAAACAAAAAAAAATACAATTGTAGCGGGAAACCCTGCTACAACATCTGGCTTTAAAACTGAAGCATTCATGCCAGACATCATGTCATTTTTAAACACTATCATTTAACATCAGCCTTTTAGAGACCTCTAAAGGGAATTAGTTTGCACTCATCTTAATATTTGTAGTGGTTTAATTCTGAGAATGAGAAGCATTTGGAGCAGTAGCAGTTCTCATGTGCTCTGAAGTGATTGTTCCTCTGAAGATACATCACGCTGAGATGAGTGTTCCTAAGTGCATGCTTCACTCTTCTTGGAACGACCCACATTTTCCACTTATATGCAGCGCTGAGTGCTCATAAGAGCATATGATCCATGGGAAAATGAATCTACTGCATTTCTAATGCCTTGCGAAATGTATTTCATATTGATTAGGAGGATGCCAAGAGTGATCTAGCATAGCAGGGGATATAAAGGGGCTTAGCACCTTTGGAAAAATGCATTATAAGTGGGATTCCCATCCGTTTGATGCTGATAACATTTTTTTTTTTTCCCAGACGCCTTTTTGTGCTAATTCATATATTCATAGTCTACTAAATGGCAGTAAATGTAATATAATCTAAAATATCACTCTAAAGAATGTAATTGCATTTAATGATGTTTTATTAACTCATTAACTAATTTAATGAAGGATTTTGAAAGACGCTTAGCTGTAACTGCTTATGTGTGTGCTGGGCAGCTTCAGATTGTGATGCATGCTTCATGACACAGTTTTTCGTCAAGTATAGCAGGAAGTACAGGGAGATATTTTGTAGGGGCACCAGTCCAGGTGAGAGCAAGGAAGGAGAAAGAGCAAAATATCAGTCATCTGATGCCTTAGAGTCATGGCAACGGAAAGATCTTTTGTTTAGCCTGCGTCATGCCCAGTGCCCCGCCACTCATATGCACGTCTGTTTCTGTTATTTCAGTTTGAAGTTAAATCTACACTCTTTTATCTACAGGTCTATTCCAAAGTTTTTATCACATTATATACACATTGAAAATGCACCAGGTGCACAGCACACATTAGATGCAGGTCGTATTGTGCATTCAGCCACTAAGAATCGTCTCAAAATGCCATAAGACGTTCATTGTTTATTATGAAAGTAGATGTTTTTACACATATACTGTCATTTGTAGTATACATGAATTGGTTTGAGCCATTTGCATATTCAATAAAATCACAGTATACCCCAAAAAAGAAAAAAAGAAGAAGCATAATGCATTTGTGTTCATGAAATAATTTCCATTTAGAGTAAATAAGATAAATAAGAAAAGCAGGAGCATTGGATAAGTCTACAGATTGTATTCTCTGGCAACAAAGACAGCAGCTATGGTGCATGATAAATTCAATTGCATTCATTTGCAACTCACATACATGCCCAAAATGCATCTAAAAGAGACAGTCCTCTAAATATACCACATTAGTATAATAAATCAGAGTTTGCATGTTGTTATACATGCAAACTCTCAGTAAATCAGGTCCTTAGTCACCTGTGTGAAACATTTCATGACGATGAACTAATGTCTCATCTTTTGGGAAAAACTTTGCCTCTATATGGTTGTATCACACTAGTTTTGGGTCCAGAGGTTATTTCTGCACCATCAAATGTTCCCCTGTGGGTTTGACACAGGCTCTGCGTGTCCGTGTTTTATATGGGCTAGTTTATTGAGCGGCTGTGCAATCTTGGCCTTGTTTCACCGTAATCTGTTAACCCACCCAATTAGTGTGGCAACAGCCCACCATCCACATTTATCTCTGTCAAGCTGGCTGACTGCTACACACACACACACACACACACACACACACACACACACACACCCTATACCTAGGTCAGATTCTTGCAATATTGCCAATATCTGTACTGGTAAAAAGCAGGATCCAATTATCACCCTTTAACCACAGAGGAGTACATGCTAAGTACACAATAATAAAATTATACCATGTTTGGCATATTTCAAACAATTCTCATGGTAATTGCAATTATGTGTTAATACTTAAAAGAAGCATTTATATAGTTTCTTAGCAGTTTGTATAGCTATCCGCCCTACTGGAAGTCACAGAGGGTGGGATGTTGTAGATGTGTGTCATCCACATGTTACAGATATTAACACCCACACATGCAAGACACACTAGGTGTAGATTTGCTTTGGGAGGGGCAAAGTCACAAACCTGGTTGCTATGGAAACAAGGGCAGGACATTAAAGGGATTAAGCGACGCGGTTGCCTTGACCACCACGCGTGTGTGCACTTGCGTGATCGTGACTAGCATGAGCATGAATACCACGTCATTTGGAGTGTGATGACGCTGTTTGCACATCATCATGAATGCCTTGGATCCGTTGCATCCAGAGGAGCCAAGTTTTACTAGTGATTTATTGTGCATCATGTGCAAATCATCTGTTATTTGCTGAACAAAGCCACAGATGACACTTGAAATGACAGGACTTTAGCCGGATGGATGGTTTTGGCTGATTGTGTATGAGTTTGACATGAATTTGAGAACAGATAAATATGGCTGCATGTATTTTATCCAACAACAAAAAAAGGAGAAATATATATATATTGTAAAAATGTATTTATACTTTATTATGGTTCTCAAATCTGATTGGCTTAGAGCCTTTTCCAGCCGTGGGATATTCCCCCAGTATCAGCACTCAAACCCTGTTTCACAGTTTCTATCACTCAGCAAATCAATTTTAGTAAAGGGGAAAATTGCGTTTCATAACTTTATGTTCAGGCTATACTTAACTTAAGTCCTGTATGGCCTACTAGAGCGCTGCTTTTGTACGTTTGACTGAATTGTTTGCTTGTGTTTATTTCCTATTGTCTTTTATAATGGCTATTGTTGTTAAGTTGAATAATATTGTTCAATAAATATTATTTTATACAAATAATATGCCGTATTTGGTATTGAGAAAGGGTACGTTAGTGATTGCAATAGTTGACTTCAGTGACAGTTACATTATTACAACATTAGATGGCGGCAAAGGCAAAAGGTCTTTATGAGTGACTGGTTGTAAACAAGGAAGTTGTTTTAGAATAATATGATACATTAAATTAACTATATCCTATTTAACTTATTTAACATTGCATGATATTGCAACGTATATTTACACAGAAAATGAAGCAAGTGAACTTATGCAGGCTTTGTAAATACCCAATGTTTTTATAATATATTTTTTTGTTAACTTGACTTGAAATAGAACTGTTTAACATGATGAATTCCTGCTGACATGTAGGCTACGTTCTATTATGCTCAGATAGTGTCAGAGTGACCTTGAAGTGAAAGAAAACACAGAAACTCCGACTTGAACAGACACAGTAGAAATGAGAAAAAAACTTTTTTAAATCAAAATGAGCACTTTTCTTAAAATGGGCTGACTGGACATTTTGTTGTTTCAGGAACACTACCATTTTATATACCGATTGTTCAATTCCTCCTCCAAAATTGGTTCTCTGACCTTATCAAAAGTCATAACCTTAGTGGCAGATCATCCTCGAAACAAATTGCTTTTATGATCGGCAAATTTCTGTGGTAGTATGGTTTTTTGCTAAAAACATCTAATGATGCTTCAGAGACAAGTTAACACTCTTGAAACACAGTCACTGTGACAACTTCAGAGCCAAATTCAAAGTAGATGCAGTGAGTTTACAAATCTAATTTGGAATCAGGGGAACCATTATGAACCCTATCATTCACCCGGTGCAATGTGACGGCAGACGTGACGCAAGTGTTTTTTGCTAGCCACATTGTTTAAATAGCAAATGCACTCGCGCCCATCTGTTCGACCATTGGTGTGCTGGTCTGAAAACAAGGTGTGTTCAGGCGCAGTTGTGTCGTTGCTATTTTGAGGCAACTGAAAACGACTGTGCCATTGACCAATTGAAACCTGGTCTAAAGTCAATAGCGAAGTATTTTTTGTGTTATTTAAAGTACGTTTTAGTAATATGTGCCTATAGACGGGTACACAATGCATGTACACTTTGCGTATTACGCACACAGGGGCGTGCAGCAGCATACAAACATTTTTAAATATTAAAAATAACCGGATTCCTCTCCGGAGAAGCGTTCAGTCTTTCTGCTCGCAAATTCTGCCATGTAAATAGCGAATCCGCCAGAGTGCAAGCACAACAGGCTTTTAAAGGGAATGGGAGATGAGACTGATTAGTTTATTGCACATTGCGCCCCAAACACACCCATGACTCATTAAGAGATTAGGTACAACCTTTTTGGTTCATGTGCCTGACGCTCTGACCGTTTTTTTGCGTCATTAAACTAGCAAAAGTGGATTCGGACACACCCTAAGTGCACCTGCGCCATGCGCTCAGATCATTTAAAATAGGGCCCTATGTCTTAAGTTGAAATATCTTTGTCATTGCATTAAAGCCTGGTTAAAGAGTAAGTGCAGCAGAGTAAAAAGGGACTACTCCAAGCAGCATATGGCATAGACGTTGCCAACGGGATAGGCCATTGGCAGGTTCTAGTGTACGCAGCTTCCATCCCTAGAGTACATATGTGCAACAGCTGTGTTTCATGTTCCCGCCTTTTGAGAGCCAAGTCTATCTCTAAGATGAATTTACAGCATGGGTTTCTGTGTACGAAACAGGTATTATCTCAGGACCTAGGTTGTAGTAAAGAGCCCCTGCTGAAGCCTGACCCAGTAAACTTGCCATCCAACAACAAACAGTTAATAAAACCAATTCCAATTTCTGTCCCGTTTATATGCAACACCTGCATTTTGCTATTACAATTCCATGTTTTCCTGTAAGATAGACTAAAATAAAGAAATAGAACACTTTGTTACAACCAGGCCTGCCAGTTGATTAATCTTTTATTGTTTATTATTATTTATTAAGTGGAAAAAGTCTAATTGAATAAATCTCTGGTTACAACCAAGGCTGATAGTCAAGGGCTAAATTTATATTTAGTTTGCCTAGGGAGCTAACAAGTAGAAAAGAAAATACAATCACTCTCTCTCTTTTAGGGTTTGGGTTTGTAACCATAACTGTACAAAAAAAATAATTTCCTGATGAATGGGACTTCCTGCAGACTTCCGTTTTATGAAGGATTAACCAGCGTTAAGGTGCAATGCATACTTTAGAGTGTTATGGGGTGTAATGGCTGGATTATTTACTAAATTGTTTTTAACATGATATTGATATTTTATTTTTTAAATATCACAGTTATTGTCAATACCACACCCTTAATGTAAACATTTATTGATCTAAAAGGAATATTTAAATACAGTATGAAGTACATTAACACTTGCTGTGGATCATTTATGTGAATGTGTTTTGTGTAGATATAAATACAATAGTGTCTGTTCATCAGATTGACAACTTGAAATGATGGCAGTTATTATAATAATTCACAGATCAATTCACAGGCTAATTGGAAGGCAATTATATCTTTGTAATGGGCAATTGATTTCCATTTGGGTAAACTTCTGAATCTTTAAACAGTTGTTAAGAATATGTTTCCAGTGTTATCATGAAAAAAAAAAACTGTTCATATCAGTGTTTTTGAACAAATCTTAAGTGAATTAATCAATTTTCATCGGCTTCCATGCGTCTCATGAGTGAACTAGGGCATCTTGTTCATGAATGAACTGGGACATCTCGATTTTGAACAAACTGAATGAACTGGGGCATCTTGTTTATGAATATGGCTCTTCTGATGACTGAATGATAGGAGACATGTTATTTGATATGTTCATAGTCTCGTTCACATCAAGAAGTGAAAGAGGAAACTTGTGTAAATGTGTAAAATTGCTAATGACTGTACACAAAATGATGTAACAATTTAATGAAACCTGTTATAGATTTTTATTTTGGCAAGCCATTGACAGATTATTGGAATACATATCAGTGTGTAGAGAGCTTCATGGAATGGGTTTCCATGGCCAAGCAGCTGCATCCAAGTTTTACATCACCAAGTGCAATGCAAAGTGTTGGATGCAGTGTTGTAAAGTACGCAGACACTGGACTCTAGAGCAGTGGAGACGTGTTCTCTGGAGTGACAAATCACTCTTCTTTGTCTGGCAAACTGATGGACGAGTCTGGGTTTGGCGGTTGCCAGGAGAACGGTACTTGCCTGACTTCATTGTGCCAAGTATAAAGTTTGGTAGAGAGGGGATTATGGTGTGGGGTTGTTTTTCAGGGGTTGGGCTTGGCCCCTTAGTTCCAGAGAAAGGAACTCTTAATGCTTCAGCATACCAAGACATTTTGGACATTTTCAATATCCCAACTTTGTGGGAACAGTTTGGGAGGGCCCTTCCTGTTCTAACAAGACTGCGCACCAGTGCACAAAGCAAGGTCCATAAAGACATGGATGAGCGAGTTTGGTGCGGAGGAACTTGACTGGCCTGCACAGAGTCCTCAACTCAACAGAACACCTTTGGGATGAATTAGAGCGGAGACTGCGAGCCAGGCCTTCCCGTCCAAAATCAGTGCCTGACCTCACAAATGCACTTCTAGAAGAATGGTCAAAAATTTCCATAAACGCACTCCTAAACCTTGTGGAAAGCCTTCCCAGAAGAGTTAAAGCTGTTATAGCTGCAAAGGGTGGGCTAAGTCTATATTAAACCCTATGGATTCAGAATGGGATGTCATTCAAGTTCAAAGCGTCCCAAAACTTTTGGCAATATAGTGTATATATTTTTGAGCAAAATACTTTATTAACATTATAAGGGAACCTATTAAAATAGATAAAATCGTGTCATGATCCCTTGGATCCTCTTGGAATCTTTCTTTTTAGTGTAATCTAGTGTAGTTCACTTAAACTACCTTTGTATTACCGAGTTTGAATTAAAAAAACACACAAAAACAGATATTTAGAATCTAAATAAAGCTACAATAAAGCAACTGCAAACATAGTCCTAAATATAGAACTGAAATAGCCAGTCAGGGCCAGAGAGATACTAAATAAAGGGATCATCTGCTAATCTCTCTCCTTTAGGACAGAAAGATACAACTATAATGGATTTTGGATAAAGCATAAATCCTCTGAGACTGTCATCACCACAGAGATCAGCTGGGCGTCTGGTTTCCATTTTCTAGACTGTTACCACGTGTACAGTCTACTTGTTGATGAAATCCATCAGAGTAATATTTAAACTGTGCAAGAATAATAGGTACATGTCTTTTTGTCTCTCTGTGCGATTGGAAACAGACTTACTGACTGTGTGATTGCCCCCACACTCCGGATCTTCTTGTTTACTGCTGAGCAGAGGCCACCGTCTTCCTGTTTCTGAAAGTAAAGAGCTGCGGTACACACAAGAGACACAGTTTCTGCTAGGTGTGAGCAGACCTATGATACTCGACCCCCTGAGGAGGTAGAAGCGTAACTGACTGACAATGCAACCAGAGACTCCCACTAACAGATACAGTAACCCTCTCTCCGCTGCCCTGAGTCCCTCCAGCGTTTTGAACTGGTGGAAGGATGAGTTTAGAGTTCAAAGAGCTTCCACTGGACAACTTCTGAATCTGTCGGGAATTTAAATATGACGGATTTTAACCTGCCAGAGAACAAGAGCTTTCTAAAGTCCTGTATGAGTCTGGGCACCTTCGCATACCGTCGCCACTCTTGGGTCTGGTAAGCACGAATGTGGGTGTAAGGTTGTAACAACAGAAAAGACCTGTTAGTTAGTTTGGATTAATTGGTTTAGCTTGCATAGCTTGTTGTTATGGCAAATCAAAGGAATATATGCTCTAGATAGAAGATTGAAGAGGATAATGTTATGAATTGTGCTATTACAGTTTTAAGGTTATCCATTGATTCAGAGCTTTTATGTTTGAATTGTTTTGCAGACTTTTAAGGAGTTTGAAAGAAACTTGAAAGTGCCTGCAGACTAAAATCCAGGTGTATGGGGTTTAATTTTATTCATCCACTTCTTGGTCTGGTGGGAAAATGCTGCTGTGAAAATATTTTTCTCCAGTATGACTTAGAAAAGAGAGTGAATTTCTCAGAAAATTCAGCTGTTTTGCTCTTGAAGACGCCTGACCTTTTGCCACTCTCTCCCATTCACTGTCTCTCAGCTTGACATACTCTAATCGCTCCCTCTCGTTGATAGCCAGGATCAATGGAAGAGCTGTGGTGGTTGATTTATAGCTTATTCAAACTTTTTTAATATATTCAGTATAAAATAGCGGTATATACCTTTTCTCCTCTCCGACCTACACAGAAGTAAATAGGTGGTGTTTCTACAATCATTCCTTGAAAGAAATGACTGAAGGTGCACTCAATAAATTCCCTTTTGGTTTGCTGGCTGATACTGGAATCTGATTTGGATGTTATACTGACACCTAGTGGCATGATGTTGCACCGTGCAAAAACAAAAGGTGTCCGATGATGCCATTATAGAAACGTGCTATTGACAGTCTGTCATTATTCAGTGAGTGTAAGTGTCCAACGGTTTTACCCAGGTAGTTTGTGTAGTTTTTAGCCAGTCATGTGATCTCAAAATGGCCACCCCCATGCAGTGCTCCACTCAATAATAAAACAGCTTTTTGTGAGCCCGAGTCATAAGTGTGTGCACATGATTTTAAATCATGAGAGTGTAATCTTTTAAACACATCTTTAGTGTTTAATTAGTGGCTGTTAATTATGTCAATTCAGCTCAGTTTAACAATGTATTTGTGCAGTTTTACAAAAACATGTGCGGTCCAAAAGAGAAAACGTCTTAGTGTCTGAGTATGATGAGAAAGAAAGTACACAATGGTCTAAATAAAGGTAGAGTTATAGTACAAATGTCATACAAGTACAATAGACTGTCACTTGTATATGCTTGCATTGTGATTGAAGGGATTGGATGAACATGCTCCCCAAACTCATTTGTGAAGGCTACACACGGGCACACAGAAGACAGCTGTCATGCCTGTACAGCATATCAGTTTACAGCATGCTTTGCAACAGGGTCATGGAATACTCTGCTCTGAGCATATCATGTCCAACAGCAGCTCTGTCCCCTCTAATGTTGCAATACAAGTGTCTGTTATAGAAAAAACCCATGTTATTGTTATATCAACATACATTCAGAAAGCAGTGATGATCTCGTGGATTGAACTAACCTACATGATTTTTGTGTTTAGAAATCAGTGTTTTAAGCTCAGATTTATATATAATCCAAAGTATATAACAAAAGTATCTTAGAAGTAAAATACCATCTAAAAGTATCTTGCTGGCTCAACATTAAAGTAATGTTGGGCAGCTTAGAGCCATGATTTTAGAATGATTAGAATTTTATATTTGAATAAAATATATTTTAAATAAAAATATCATTAAAATAACATATTTAAAATATATTTATTAAATGGCATATATTTTCATGGCATTTTATTTTTACTCATATATATCAGTCAGTCTCTCATGTGAAACACACACACACACACACACACACACACACACACACACACACACACTCCTATCTTCCTTGGGACTCTCCACAGGCGTAATGGTTTTTATACTGTACAAACTGTATATGCTATCCCCTTAAACCTACCTATCACATACAACTTTCTGCATTTTATATATATATATATATATATATATATATATATATATATATATATATATATATATATATATATATATATATATATATATATATATATATATACTAAACAAAATTTAGTATGTTTATAAACTCAATTCATGTATCAAATCCTTGTGCGGACATTTGGTCCCCACAATGTTATATAGATCTGAACACACACACACACACACACACACACACACACACACACACACACACACACACACACACACACACACACACACATATGTTGGGTTTTCATGTTTTATGGGGACATTCCATAGGCGTAATGCATTTTATACTGTACAAACTGTATTTTCTATCCCCCTACACTGCCCCTGCCCCTAAACCTACCCATCACAGGAGACATGCTGCATTTTTACTTTTTCAAAAAACATCACTTAGTGTGATTTATGACCTGTTTTCCTCATGGGGACCAAAACATGTCCCCACAAGGACAAGGATTTCGGATAGTGCCATCTTTGTGGGGACATTTTGTCCCCATACTGTAGGGATTACCAGTCCCCGCACGCACGCACGCACACACACACACACACACACACACACACACACACATACTCAGGGTGGTAAAAGCCTTGAATACGGTCAGGGTTTATTATCCCTTTCATATTTAACTCATACTGAGCATTTGAACTCATTTCCGGTCCATTGACGTTTGAAACATTCTCATTCCCAGTTCAGCCACATTGAAATCGACCTGAAATGTAATTCACAGCTCCCCATCCCTCTATCTCCACTTCTACATCTCACCTCTTACCTAAGTGAGATTTGAACTGCATTACATATGGAACTAATCTCAGTGCTTTAATACAGTCTATTTGCTCAATTATGGAATACATTACGCATTAAAATGTAGACACCTGATGAGAAGCAGTTATGTGTTATTTTTATGATCAGCAGGCTGTTACCCTAGTAGCTGAAACATAATTGCTACCCTGTGTTTTTGCCAGTTAGATAAGCCTGTATAGAGCGAGCAGTGCAAGCGTGTAGATTGGGTGCGCTGGCCTGTCAGCTTCACAGTGGGGGTCAGGTCCTTTTGCCTTCTCACCATTCACCTCTCCATTTCCCTACCTGTGCCCATCTGGTGAGATCACCCCGAACTCTGTCCCCCTTGCCGTCTCACATTAATTTCCACCAGTTTTTTTCTTTTTCTCACCCTTTCCCTTTTCTTACATCCTTTCTGACTTTCTTTTTCTTCTGCGCTTTCCTTCGCTCACTTTAAAGCAATAGTTCACCCAAAGATTTAAATTCTGTCAGCATTTATTTAATAATCATAATTTTGCTGTGATCTACATTCTAAATCTTCTGAAGTAAAATTGAAGTCATTTGATTTTGTTCTTCATGCAATTATCAAAAGGCTTTATTAATCACCCTTGTGTTGTTCCAAACCTGTATGCATTTCTCTGCTGAGCACATAAAATTATATTTTGAAGAACGTTGGTATCAAAACAGTTTCAGTTCCCATTGACTTCCATTGTATTTTTGTTCATGCAATATAAGTCAATGAGAACTGAAACTAGGGTTGGGCGATGTCCCCTAAATTGGCAGTTGACGATGTTTACAGGAAAACATTGCGATGGACGATGATATTGTTGTTTTTTTATTTTTAAATAAAAAAATATAATTTGAAAACATGAAAACATATGGATTCATGCCGAATGAGAGAGGAAGGCTGAGCCCAATTAAAGATTCGCCAGCTTTTCAAATATGTTTGTACCCGATTTTCCGATTTCCGCGAACTTTAACAATAGGCATAACCAAAAGGCTAACAGTTAGTCCATTTTATCCCACTGGACATCGCGTTTCTTTTCATAAATCTTCACTTGCGTCACACTCATTTTCGCAGGGAATTGTAAACGTTTCTTCCTTTCGTTTGCTTATAATTAAGTCTATTATAGCCTACCCATTCACATGCTTTACTGTGGTGAAGTAGAAAAAAACAATGTAGGACAAATACCTTTTTACTTCCAATTTTATTTAACACTGTTTGTTCTTATTAGACTTGGCGCGTCAAGTTTATTTGAATAGCGCAATTCACGCACACACACACCGCCGATTTTAATTTTGTTTTCTCTGGTAGTGCATATTCAAACATAGCCTAAATGTCTTGACCCTGCGGAAGATAAAATTCGCTCTTCAGACGTTTTCCAACACGTGTTGCTTTGCAACATCAGGAGAAAACATTAAGACAAAGATATTCGAGAAGGTGTCTCCAGCTCGTGTCCCACATTCATCTCAAAGCATGATGCATCTTTGTGGGGAAATAAAACATTTTTTTAAACTAATATTTAATTGTCTTAATCTTTATGTTACCATTATTAACTGATAATCGTTTAAATGTTTTACAGGCTGTAGTGTGTTGTTTCACTGACAGAAGATTATTTAAAAATGTAGGCTATATATCTGGCATAGACTACAGTATTTAAAATAGCATATATGCTTTAGTTATACTCTCAATTTAATTTACAGAGCAATCCCTGCAAAGTTTTTAGTTTAACTATAGAAGAGGATTAGTGTGTGTCGCACTCCCAACGGGGGGCGTGGCATCACGATGGTGGCGCTCCATCGTGATGTTGGTCGGCACAACCCTAACTGAAACTGTTACCAACTTGCTTCATAATATCATCTTTTGTGTGCCACTGGAAAAAGAAAGTCATGCAGGTTTGGGACGACATGAGAGCTAGTGAATTTTAATTTATGGGTGGACTATCCCTTTAACCATTCCTTTTTTCTCTCTTTCTCCTTGGCTGTCCTCTGTCTCACACCTGTCAGAGAACATCACATCTGTGAAGGAATCAAAGAGATGCATGAAGTTCCTATTGGACGTGTTAGATTGAATTAGACAGAGCAGGTAAACAGAGGTCTGTGCTCTTTGATTAGAAGCAAGAGAGTGAGTTTGTCACATGAATCAGTGAAGTATATCCTAGAGTGACAGGTGTGTGATGTTATGCAACGAATCAGTGATTTTGAACACATTAAGACAGTATTGACAATGATGTGCTGGTGTTTCCAGAGTGGATTGTAAAATATTTCTGTAATGCTCCTCTGTGAGCTCTTATTAATACTAGTTGTATTTAGAGACAACGATTCAAGACTCTAAAGAGAAATAATTTTTGTTCTGTCATCTTATGTATTTTACTGATAAGTGCTTGCGCAGATTTTGTTCATAATTTACAGTTCATTTATGTTTTGTAAAAGCAAATTAGTGAGTCTAATTCTGTCGTTTTTATGGAATAACTGTAATGCCTTTCATATTCAGTTAGTTAGGGATGCTTGATATATTAATCTTTAATTATATCGTTACCGGCTGGACAAGAAAATTTGACCGATATATTGAAGTCAATAGATAATGTATTATTTCCTTCAGATGAGACCTTTCAGATTGCCACTGTTCGGAATGATGATTTTGAATTGCTTGAATTATGATGGGAATCACCTCAAAAAAGGAAAATACAGTTAAGTGCAACGTCGTGCAGCGCAAGTCTGTCATATAGGCTACATAAAATTATAATGAGAAGATTATAATTGTGTTTTTAAGACATGGATTTTAATGTTTAGACTTTTGTTTTTGTACTCAGGCTCTCAAAAAGTATATAAACATTTTGATTTAGATTTATCAGCCAATATATCGGTTATCGGCTTTCAAATATAAAGAATTATCGGTTATCGGTATCAGCCAGAATTATCTTATCGGTGCATTATGTTTTTAAGATATCAGAAATGTTCCTGGGCATCAAAACTTTTGAACTTTTTATTTACTGTAGCATTTAATTCATTCTCCTTAACTAGACCCCGCCCCTTTTCAGCGCTGAGCTCGTTGTGTTCTGTCCTCCGGTTTGAATTTCCACATCATGAAGGTAAGATCTTACCTAGATGATGAATGAACCGCTCATTTTAGAAACTTCCCGGTGTACTGACATTTTGTTATGACAGCGATTTCAAACATTAGAATGCTCCTATAACTTTCATTTACTCTAAAATAAGTAATTCCACTTCACCAGCTAATAACTCTACAGAGATGACATAAAAAATACAGAGCTACCAAAAACTGAAGTTCAAAGACAACATTTTAAAGATGGCTGCATGATTGTTTCTCTGGTACATAGGGTCTATAAACTAAGTCTGAGCAAACATTTTGTGCACAATAATCCAAAAAGCAACCATGTCCCCCAAATACTGTTATAAATTGGTCAGAGTGATTCTTTGCTTTCTCGCTGCTTTGTAAGTGGAGAGCTTAGAATATTAATTTAGGTCATACATTTATTCAGTCTTTTATGCATCAGTAATTAATTATTTGATACCTCAGACGGTCAGACATCAGATTGAGGCTCACAAAAACAGTTTATCAGAATGCACATAACGTACATACTTTGACATGATTTGCTGTGGATTTTTAAGGCCAATACATTAATTTGTCAATTTAACATTTTTCATAGAAAAAATAAATTCCAAAATTTTTCACACCCTAATTCATATTTTCAGAATTTTCTCCTCAATGGTTCTTGTAGTGTACTACGAGGTGAAAATTATAATCAAGGATCATTTGTAATCAGGTTACCTAAGCGCCTCAAAGTCAATCTCCAATCAAGCCCAGACACCGTCAGAAAAATACCCTTGACATTAGAACGGAAAGCTGCTGTGCTGCGGTCTCCTGCGTGTCAGTGCTACTCGGGTGTCAGGGTGTCAAGTATGAAGGTTAGATGTAAGTAACGACTCAAAGTAACCAAGTAAGTAAAGTCTGCTTTGTGATTCCAGACTGTTTCGATTCTCCTCAACTTGTTAGATGGTTAGTCAATCTACTGCTGTTCACACTGCCAGAGATGAGTGTCCTAGCAGCACTTCTGTTTGTTTGTTTGTTTGTTTGTTTGTTTCTAGATTTGGCTGCATTTCTAATGGATTAAATACAATCTAATGATAAAACGTTATTTTTTAGTAACAATAAATTGTTAATTAAATTAATGATATTCAAATTAATGAACTCAATTATCAGTACAATAAAACAAGTGCACAAGCTTATCATTAATGTGTGAGAAATATGGAAAGTGGGATTTTCTTGAGTAAAATTAAGTATGTTAATGTCAAGGTCGTCTTGATATGTTTTTTAATTTCGGGAAATAATTGAAAGAATTAAATAAAGTAAACAGTTTTGTTATTTTCTTGCATGCCCAGTTAGAAAAGAAAGTCCTTTGATTCTTTCTAAATTGTTTTAATACAGTATATACGTTCTACTTCCAGTTAAAAAAATTTTTTTGCTTTTTTTAATAAGTTACATCAAAACATTTCAAAGCATGGAAATTACGAAATATTTAACAAATTCTAGTAGAAGTACAAATTATTAAAATAAACAACATAAAAATACAGGGTCAGTCAGAGGTCAGAAAATATTACTCATATTTTGAGTCATCCTTTTATTTTTAGATACATTTTAATAGATGAATTCATTGAAATGTGTGTAGTCGCTCGTCTAAACTTGGTTAAACTAACTAGCTTAAGAAATCAAAAGAAAAACAGTCAACAGGCAAGGTTTTTTGGCTTGGTTTTCTTTATTTGTAAAATGCTGCCAGCTTGTGGCCAGTAAGGTGTACTGTGGTCTTAAATGTTTGTACCACCAAATTCTATAGGTTTCTGCACACTACAAACCCAAAAACCCTTAACATTCATGTCCCTTTGCATGATATACATTTAGTTGTTTATCAGACGCTTTTATCCAAAGTGACTTATAAATGAGGAGAGCAACAAAAGCAATAAAACCAACAATAGGGCAACAATATGCAAGTGCAGTGACCAGTCCCAGTTACACACGTAGCAATTAATCATTTTTCATTCTCATTTAATCACAGGTATAATCATGGCTCCTGGGGCTTGTTTAGTGAGTGAAGTGTGTCAGGAATTTTGAAACTATTCGGTTTTTATATGTTTAGATAGGACAGATTTTGATGAATATTGTTTGACTGTTTCGTTTTGACAGGCAGCATTGTGACATTATTTCACACTGAGTCATCCTCTGCATTCACACCAGCCTGTTCGACTCATTCTTTCTTTCCCTATTATCATCAGCTGTACGGCAGACAGATCTTCCCATGCACTGCCATTCTCTTCTCTGCTGTCAACTCAGACTTCGCAGACTTTTGTCTTGTGTCAAAGTTTAACTTCATGCATCTCTTCACAGCTTTATTTCCAATCATGGGGAAGCAAGCATCTTAGCAGTACGCTATGACGACAGATCTGTGATCTTTAAGGGATTTTTTATGATGACTAAATATCAAAGTGATTTTGAGTGAACTCTCTTTAATCCACCCACCCACCACATCATCGCACATCAAACAACAGTGACTCGTAAAAGAGGAAAGACTCGTACGAGGAGGAATGTTTGGGATGTTTGTAATCCTACAACAAAGAACATATTTTCTTCTCATCGATGGTACTATTTTAGTACCTACTATGTGTTACGAAAGTTAATGAACTAGATGTTCCACATGCTTGTAAAAATAATTTCAAAAGAAAAAGAGTCATGCCCCATCACCCTACATGGTGCTCTTTTCATTTGCATTTATATGCATGTGAATGAAATGCAAGACTGAAAATGCTGGCTCGTGCAGTTTTGTCTTCCACTGCATACATTACCAAAGTGCAAATTTGATAACCTCTGACCTGTGAATTCAAATAGGGCAAAGACATTTTACCAATAGAGGATCTAAGCGTCACAGATTGATCTCTTGGCAAAATTCACACAGCACACACACACACACTGAAAAACTGCATGTTTCGCAGTATTACTTGGCCTGTAGTTTGCATACTCAGTAAAAGTGAACACAGAAACTTATTACACAGGAAACACTTTTACCACAAACTACAAACACCTTTTTGTGTCTAAAACTCATTGAGTCTTTTAGCTGCCTTTCAAACTATTATGCAAACAGGCACATAGTATAAACAAAACATACCATTTACGGTATTAGAGAAGTGAAATTAGGAATCACATTACAATGTACAGTATAAAATATACATTTAACATTCATATTAGTATTATTATGTTTATTAGTATTATTATGTTTTAGGGGTTTTAAAAATTAAGTGGGCAAAGATTTTTGAAATGTAAAACAAGAGGAAACATAATATAGATAAAATATCTGTAATATAGATATACTTATAGATATATGTAATAACTGTATAAAATATACATTTAACATTCATATTAGTATTATTATGTTTATTAGTATTATTATGTTTTAGGGGTTTTAAAAATTAAGTGGGCAAAGATTTTTGAAATGTAAAACAAGAGGAAACATAATATAGATAAAATATCTGTAATATAGATATACTTATAGATATATGTAACAACTGCTATGGTTCATACACTGTGTTTTGGAGGTCAAAAAATCAGTTCACATAATTTAGCCAAACTGAATATTTTCAATGCTGCAAGTCAACAAACGATTTTGAGATCTGACCTCCAAAATGTATACCAATTGTACTCATCATTGTCTGTTTTTCAGTTCATTAAATCATTAAAGCCTTGTAATAATCATTAGCAATTTAATTATGGCATAACATACCAATTCAGCATTTTTTGTGTGTGTGTGCTTTGATGTAAGTTGCTTTGAACAGTCATTAATGTTCATAAACCGTACTGCAGTTCATCACTGAGCTGGATTGCATTTCATTTCAGAGAGATCCAAACGATTGTAACACTTCAAATGTATTCCAAACATGGTCGAAGCATTCAGAAAGAGATAAAAACATGTTAATGACCCTTCTGGAATGTCGAATGTTCTTCATTAAATCAGTCTATTTTGTTTGTGTCTTCAGCAGACCTTTAGGAACGAAACTTCTCATTTGTTCAGACATTCCAACTCCTTGTTTAGAGCTCCGCCCCGGGTTTCATTTGTGGCCGTGTTCTCTTGCAGAGAGCTGAGTTGAGTGGTAGCGCAGCTGGACTTCAAAAGGAAGTGGCTGTGCGGTGAAGTTAAGCGCTGTGGGAGGGCACTAAGTGTTAGGGGAGTCATGCAGGGGAGACGCTACTAGAGCACGCTCAACAGCTCAGCGCTGTGTCTCAGGGCCATGCTCCGCAGGTCGCCCTGCCACAGGGGCAGGGTTCATTTTGACTTCAGTGAGGAGGTGGTGAAGAGGCTGCACACCTCCACCTTAAGGTTAGAACCAACGCCCTCTTTTTCTGTCTCTGCTACATCTCAGACTCTGTCTGGTTCACATGCTTTCACACACTGTCTCTTACGCTTTATCTTTTTTTTTTGAATGCTGGCTTATATATGTGGTCACTGCAGCTACATACTTATGTGCCTAAGTACTACTTTAAATACGGGTCACTACTTGCCCATCTCTCCGCCTGTCTACGTCACTAATTTCTGTCCCTTTCTTCAAGACCCTTGTCACACAGCGATCAGTTGTCATCTCCTATTGCATAGAATTTCTTTTGAAACAGATCTTCATCTGTGGTATCACTTTCTGTACTTTTTCTCTTTCACCCCGGCCAACCCCTCTTTTTTTTTCCAGGCTTATTTTTGAGATCATTGTGATGATTTGAGTGTGTTTGTAAGTAAACTGAGCTGTGTGTTTATATAAGAGTCATATTGTTTACAGCTGTTGTACATTTTCCCTCAGTCTATTGTCTGCATGCATTGGATCAAGCGTTATACACGCTCTGTGTGATCGTGATATCAGTTGATACTTTCAGCTCCACTGTAATGTCACACCTGAGACCTGTTCTTGCTTTACATTGTGTGGGTAAACATCACCACACAGCTTTAGCTCAATTCCCAACCAAAATAATCTTCCCAGATGACATTTTGCCATAATCGGAATAAATGATTTGAAACAGATTTGTTTAGAATGTATTTTATTTTAAACTGCCTTTGCTTGTCCATGTGTATGAGTGCACTGTTTCTTCAGTTATTAATATATTGTTGTGTCAGTCTGTAATGCTTGTTTATATACACTCTAATTATCAAACACATGAATGAATGAGTGTGTGAACATCTGTGTTTGTACACAGCATGCTCTGACGTCAGGGCAGGGTGTGTAAAGGTCTCCCGTGACTCCAAATGCCAACAAAGATAATCTCCACATTGGGTGGATTTGTGCTGAAAGGCAGAAATGAGTGGCTTGAAACTGAGCTCTGTGAGATACGTTTACCTTTGCATGATATGTTGCCTAGAGTTGACAGTGGATTGTGTTGAATTGGTGATACTGAAATGCACATTTTGAATTCAGAGATATTTCGTTGGGTTTTATTTATGAAATCAAATCACTTTCGTCACTCACTCCACCACAGTGCACAAGTGTAAGGAACAATCATGTGTAATGTAATTTGCACACACAATTAGTACATTGCGTATATACAGTAATGTTCTCCAGTTGCATATCCCACTATGGTCAGGAAAATGTTATATACACACAGTATGCACACAATTCAAAATGCGTCATTTATTCAGCAATAAGGACACAGTAAAGTAATTTATAATGTTACAAAAGATTGCTATTTCAAATAAATGCTGTTATTTTGAACTTCATATTCATCAGTAAAATCCTGAAAAATAAAATGTTTGATGGTTTCCACAAAAATATTAAGTGGATTAACTGTTTCCATTGATAATGTTTTTTTAAGCGCATGTTATAATGATTTCTGTAGGATTGTTTGACACTAAAAAATTAATAATAATAATATTTCACAGTATTACTGTTTTTACTGGGTTATTGATTGGAACTTCTGTGAGCATAAGAGACTTCTCTTTTTTTATCATTAAAAAAACCCAAGCTTTTGAATGGTAGTGTACACAGATCTTCAGATTTGCTAGGCAGTTAAAGGGATAGTTCACACAAAGATAAAAATGCTGTCATTCATCTTCGGAACAAAAATTAAGATATTTTTGAAATCTGAGAGCTTTCGGACCCCACATAGACAGCAATGTTCTTACCACTTTCAAGATCCAGAAAGGTAAGACATTGTTAAAAAAGTCCATTAGACTACATTGATTCAACCTTAATGTCATGAAGCGAGAATACTGTTTGTGTGGATGTTACCTTAAAGAATTAATAATTTACCTGATCTGACCCTTAAAAATTATTTTGACTGAATTCGTTGTTTGTCTAAACTTGTGTATTCCACTTGATTCATTCATATTAAATAGTTTTTAGTTCAATAAAAACCTTTAAAGGAACACTCCACCGTTTTTAGAAAAATAGAAATAGAAATTTGACTGAATTCGTTGTTTGTCTAAACTTGTGTATTCTGGTTGATTCATTCATATTAAATAGTTTTTAGTTCAATAAAAACCTTTAAAGGAACACTCCACCGTTTTTAGAAATAGGGCTTATTCATTTTGCTAAGCTAAGCTAGCGGTGACCCTGCCAAATTAAAACAATGCATGCACTGAGACAAAAATGCATTTGCCCACATATCTAAATATAGGAAAGAAGTTGAATAAGCCCTATTTCTAAAAACGGTTGAGTGTTCCTTTAAGTACAGGAGATGTTGCATAAAAGCACACAAAATGACAAATCTTCTGACAAATATTATAACAGGGTATTTGTGTGATTAGTGATCTTGTTTAACTCCTTGGTCCCAATGTCAACTTTATATTTGCTTTCATAAAGTTGACATTGGGACCATGGAGTTAAACAAGGCACATGTGATTCTGTGTTTCTCCTGCAATTCGTCTACTTGTAACACTGTGGCGAAGAAGGAGAACCCAACTCTTTATTAATAACCATAACCAACACGCAGGAGATTGCAGGAGTACTAATAGTAAAACACAACCACATTAAGATAAACAAGACCGAACAATGAACAGAGAAAACCAAGGACCAATCAACAGAACTAAGAACAGGTATAGAACTTATGAATAACTATGGAAACTAGCAATGACCTGAAAACAGGAAAAACGAGAACAGGGAAAACTAAACCAAAACACAATGAAACTAGAACTAAATATATAACCCTGACACTATTAAAGTTGGCACAAAACAAACATTTGCTTACATACCAACTGTTTTTGTTTTTCAAAACTACCATGTCATCTTAAATGATTCCCGTAGTAGGGCATCTATTTGTTCCAAAATATGTCATGGAAAAACAGCAAGCATTCTGCTTTTTTTCCAGACTTGTGGAATGCCATTTAAAGCAGGGTCCACAGCCTTGAATATTCTCACGGACCAGCTCATATGAACTTCCCTCTTTCTGAGTTTCTGATGCCATAGGAGATTCCAGTGTAACTTGCCTTAGAAGTCCCCTTCTTCCCCATAAACGCATGTTCAAATCCAACATTACAAAATATCTATGATGCCTGATAATGTAATAATATATTTGCTCATGTGTTACAGTGAAGTACATTTTGTCAATCTGTTTCACTACAAGACAGAGGAACTGAAAATGTATGTGAAGCACAGAGACCTTTATAATTTGAAACCCATTGTCTCCTTGTGTAAAGATGGACCATTGTTAGAGTCGTGGCACTTTAAGTGAAGTGGACAAGTAGAGAATATCTTTTGGATCTGCCCTATAAACTATTGTTATGTTGTGTACAGTGTAGTATGTTCTAGACATTGAGTCAACACCAGCCACAATGTAATTAGATACTTACTAGAAACAACATACTCCTCTTTTTGTTTCATGGTGAGAATATAAACATCAGACGATCTTTATTCTTCTTAATTGCTGAAAAAACATTTTCATTAGCTGCCCTTACAACCATATGATATTCTGTCTCTGCACAATTATTACAAATGCAAACAACGTTCAATCATGTTCAAATGTTAGATCTTAGCTTTAAGACAAGGGCCTATTTGTTACATTGTGGTCAAGTGGACAAGTATTATTGAGCTCAAAATCGTTGACGATAACCATTCACGTCACATTAAATATTTTGCCTGGTCATTGACAGTGTTGTTATTGTTAACTAAAACAAAACGAAAACTGTTATTTATTAATAAAATAAAGATTTAATAAAAATAACCATTAGTTGCCAAGACACCTTTTTTTATTTTCTTTTAAGTTGAAGTAGGCCTATTAAAATTAAAATAAAAAGTTAATAAAAATAAAAATAAATTAAAAATAAATTAAAACTACAGAGAAATATTTAAAGGGCAACTATTATTCTCCTTTTTACAAGATGTGATATGAGTCTCAGGTGTCGAAGTGTCAGATCAAAAATCCTAACAGATCATTTTATATACCATTTTGAAAATTCACATTTTGGGGTTTGAGAAAAATGAGCTGTTTTGTGTGTGTCTCCTTTAAATGCAAATGAGCTGCTGAACACGCGAATGAAATCTGAAATCTGAAACGTGATGCATCTGTTTGGTTATGATCTCTATCGCGGACACGTTGACGTGACATTGCAGTTCTTCATCATCATGAAATATGACGCATGCGCACAGAGAGCTGGATGTCGGTGTGTCCTTGAGTATTAAACTACTAGACTAGTTCTCTTTCATGTCTTATTGTGATGAAACTGTCAAATGCACACAAGGTTATGTCAGAAACAAAGTTCACATGAAAACAGTTGGTTATGTCTGTGCACGCAAGTATAGAAATCCTGTGTGTAGGCTGTATTAGATCTGTGTGTTAAAGTAAGAGCAGTGTAAAATACAGTGTAAAAAATGTTCAAAAATGGTAAACTTCCTAGTTCAATAGGAAATACATAATAAAACACAGAGAACTGCACTCATCAATGGATTTCATGGCGTCTTTAAGTGCTCATCCAAGTAAAGTTATTGTAAGATGTCAACTTGGCCACTTGACACTTGTTCTACTTAACTTTATGATTGTTTATTTCCTCCCAATGTAAAGCCACTATCACCTTTTACATGAACTCTGTAATTGTAGTGTCATGGGAATCATATACTGGCTACAGCTGAGGTCAGAGGTATCATTTCCTGGTAGCTTTTTTCAGTCTTAACCTCTCCAGGGAGCTCAAATTACCCATATTCTGCTTCAGACACGATAGCTACTCAATGAAGATGTCAGTCAGACTAACACTGAAAGTTTCTTACAAAATAATTTCCATAGAAAGGATATTGTAAAAAGTGTGCAGTGAGAAATGCCACTCTGTGGGTCATGTTCACAGTGAGAAAAACACAGCTTGCCTGTTTCAGTGTAAGTGTTTGTCTGGCTTTTGTCATGTGATTTATGTCTTTTTTTCAGCAATTGATGTTGTTAAGGGCAGTTTTTGTCTTGTGTATAGTGGAATGAATGGTCAATGAATGGCTGAATCTATACCATAAGGAGATAAAGTACCTAAATGTAGGTCTGTTTCACACAGTATGTATAAGCGATTTCATGTATTGGCTTGTCACACCCTTCCTGGATGTCATTCACACTTGCAGCGTATAGCAGAAGTATTAGTTTTCCTTATTTGTAGTGCAATGTCTCACTCCACATATCTGACTTATGATCTCATTTATAAAAAAGGCATTTGGTTTATGATTTTCAATTGTATCGTACCTTTTTGACTTATGTGTTAATAACATAAAACATTATCATTAAAGGCACAATATGTAGTTTTTTGCCATTAGAGGTCGCCTATTCAAAACAAAGGCGTATCTTGATGACGCCAAAATTGAGCACAGAATCTTGGGAGTTGTAGTCTTCACCTCACAGCTGGTGGAAAAGAATCGGGATGGGACTCGGGCAGATGGATGAGATTATTAACGTTACTGTAGTATGAAGCAGAACAGGGCCGAGTGTTGTGGGCGCTGTACGAGGTCACTGAAGCGATTGCTAATGAGAGACGAGCGTGACGTTTTATCATATTAGATATATTTGAGTGTGTTGACATTTTTTTAACATTGCTCTGTGCAATCTCTCGGCTGCTTTGAGACACATGTTGCACACTGCAGTAAGCTAGATTGATATTAGAATATCATATTAATAAAGGTTCTGTTACTAAATGACATGCAATAATTTTTAAATGTACTGTATGACAGAGAAAATACTGTATTACTGTACAATAATTTGTTTTCTGTCTATAAAGGTATCCAAACAGTTGTTCCCTTGTCTAATAAAACATATCATATATTAAAGCATCTTTGATTTTTCCATGGTTTCTACAAAATATAACTAGAAATCGAGGTTAAGGCAGGTATGAGGTCACTGGCGACACACAGACATGGTCTGTGGTTATTTCTCTGGATTTAAACATTCTTGAAAACATCTGGGATAATGTAAGTACAAGGGTCAACAACATTTATAACACCGTTCTAATGTTTTGGAGATATTTTAATCCAATTTTGAATTGTGCCTTTAAGAAACCCAAGCATGCATGACAGGAAACAACTGCAACTGAAACAAGTACCAAAAAAAGGGACAAACTACCTTGCAAACATGAAAAAAAACAACAACAAGATAAATACATTGATTGTAATCACAAGACAGAGTCAGAATGCATAAACACTCCAATATGACCAAGTAAACAGATGCTTTTATAATTCAGTTTTGAAGATGGGCAGAGATGAAATTTCACGGAGATGCCATAGGGAGGGAAGTCCAGTATCTAGGGGCCGTGGTCGATTTATTGTCAAAGGACAGTCTGAACTTGTGAACACTTTTTGTGTGTGAAATGACCTATAAAGCAGTTGTACAGACTTTGCATATTTTTTCTTAAAGATTATCTATAAATTCATATCTTGTGTCAAAAACTGGGTTAACATATTTGCAGTGTCAATATCATTGACCGATTGAACACAACCTGTTTATATAACTGCACTGATTCCTGACTGTGCAATCCAGTTTGCCTTGAATACATTTGACTGCAAGAAAGGTGCTTACCCCCTTTTAAAGATACAAGTGTGAAATTTTGCTATGCTGGGTTTAAAAAAGATGTTAAGCACAGTGTGAAAAGCCCAAATGCTGTTGATGGTTGTTGTGAATGGCATGGCTATTGGCTAACAGGAAAAAGGGGCACAATAGGAGGATGTTGATTCAGTGTTAGCAGACGCCGGACCTCCGTGTGGACCAGGCCACTCAGCGACATCTCAATAACTTTTATTATCACTTGAGAAATATTCAAATAGAATTATCAGATTCATGCATGTATGTGTGGTGAGTGTGCTTTGTAGTAGTACATTTCCGATGAACTGCAACAAACTGCAGGAAAACAAGAAACTGTTTTTAATGGTTCTCCTATTCCCTAGTTTACTTTAGTGCATGTTGGGTTTTTTTTTAACTTTGAGAATCTCCAGTGCTTGAAGAGCAACAGTGAAAAGGTCACCAAACCTCTGGCGCTCTGAGCGTAAAGACCATCGCTACTTCCTCTGTTAGATCTGAAATCGCAAGCACATCTGAACCGAACACAAGCGTCTTTTGAAACTGTTTATTTGAGTTGAGCGTAATATGTTTCCCCTGCTTCTCTTCTGTTTGATGTGGGCTGAGACCATCTCCACTATGTTTCCTTATGGTTTGGAAAGATGAGACATGCTTCCGCCCCAAGTGCTGGGAATATTTGAGACTTTCCAGAGCTCTCTGGTCCCAGAGGACAGCTTGTGTATTTCTCCTAGAATTTTCATTAAGCTATATATAACTTATCTTGTGGATGGCTAAGGTAAATGAGTACTGACTTGTTTTTAGTTCGAATGAACAGTCTTAGTCTTCAGTAAGACAAAGGTGCGCTTATATAATATTGTATATGCTAAAATGACACCAATCCAAGACCATTGAATTTGCATGTGTTCTTACCTTAATTTGAATGTATTGTTTTTGTGCCATTGCAGTTTCGATGTGGAAAATGGCCCGTCTGCAAGCTGTAGTCCTTTGGATCCGCAGGCCTCACCAGGTTCTGGCCTGGTTCTGCACACAAACTTTCCCGGCCACAACCAGCGGCGAGAGTCCTTCCTCTACCGCTCAGACAGCGACTATGACCTCTCCCCAAAGTCAATGTCTCGAAATTCTTCTATCGCCTCAGAACTGTGAGTATAGCCATATTTTTTTCATTGTTTTAAATGTATTAATAGCTACATTTTATTTATTGAACCAGTTAAAAACAACAACTCAAAATAGACTAAATTGCTTTGCCGGTCCTAGCTTGTCATCCAAACTGGACTGGTCTCCGGACACTTGTCAGCTGGTTAGGCCGAAAGACCAGCTAAACATTCTTCTAAAACCAGTAAACCATCCTACACTCTTAAAAATAATGGTTCTTTGGCGGGTAGTATGGTTCCATGAAGAAACGGTAATATCCAAAGAACCCTTCCATTGCACAAAAGGTTCTTTATAGTGTAGAAAGGTTCTTTAGACTATAAAATGTTTAGAAAAAAAAATGGGTTTCAAACTTTCACAAAACGGTTCTTCCGGGAACCAAAAATGGTTCTTCTATGGCATTGCCGTGAAAACCACCCTTTGGTTCTTCCTGGCACCTTTATTTTTAAGAGTGTAGGCTGGTTTAAGCTATTTTTATTATTTATTATTATTATTTTTATAAGAGAAAGAAGTTTTAAATCTGAATACTTTTTCCTGCACAACGGATGAGTAATAGTTGTCAACAGTTGTCATACATTTTAGTAATCATTAATTCATCTTCATAAATGAGTCAAGTTACTAGGAAACCACCTTTTTTATTTTGCCACCACATCTAAGTCATTCATCATCTGGTAATCTGAGGACCTTGAAGTGGTTTTAATTTGCCTTTTTTTCTTCAACGCTAGTATTTCTTTTTCCTAACATGTCTGTAGGGTAAAGATGGAGGCAGGGCTTATTAGTAGAGTTGATTTATGCGCTGCTATACTCATGGCAGTTAGATTTGCATGCCAGGACGTATCTCAATCAAGGAATTATTTCCAAAGCCTTCTGGCAGTGATTGCCTGGAATTATATAAGACTGCATTTTCCAGAGTCCTAGATGCCAAATATCTGTTGAACCCTAAGGAAAAGTGCTGGATTGTTATTTGTAACCTATTTTTTTTTGTGCCATTTAGTGTCCTGATACTCAAAGGAACCTCTTTTGACCTCATTTTGAGGGTCTGTTTCGAATGTTTACTTAATAGGTTAAAATAGGTTTATTATAATAGGTTTTGCTTTGTTTAAGTGTCGATTGCTCAAGATGCTATTCCCTCTTGATTGCAGGCATGGGGATGACTTGATAGTCACACCTTTTGCTCAGGTAAACACATCAGTGTCACGTTTCTTTAAGGATTACTTTTCAAATGGACGTGTGCTTGGTTTTACCTCACAGTTTTGTTATTTCTGACTTTTTTATAGGTTCTAGCAAGCCTTCGAAGTGTCAGGAACAACTTTACTGTCTTGACCAACGTTCAGTGCTCATCTAACAAGTGAGTATTGTTGCAAACAGAAGCTAACATTAACCCTAATTTAAATAAAATATTCAAATAAGATAAAATCCAAACAATAAATAAATAAACCAGTTTCGGTTTCTCAACATGTTATTTTACTGCTGAGTTTGTTTTTAAATTCAGGAATGTTTGCTAAATTATCACTCAGTTTTGAAAAAATTGCACATGAAGTAATGCAAAGGGTGTCTATGGGACAAGACACTGTTTTGTAAGACATTAAAAATTTAAATACACACTGTTTCACCACACATTTTGAATATTATAAAATAACTTAACCTGTGGAAAGTTATCCAATACTTGACAATGTAAAGCAATTAAACTGTGTAACATTCACATGAAGGAAACCAGAGAGGATTATGATTTAACTATCTACAAAATGCTATTGACATGGAGCAAACTCCACCAGCAGGAATTACGTCAGAAGTGCAGACCATAACAGTATTCTTAATGCTGCTAAAATGCCAATTTAGTGTTTAAAGCTCAAATAACACATGTTAGTTATAATTCAAATAATTCATATAAGTGCTGTAACAGCGATATGTACTTCACAACTCTGTTTTTAAACCTTTCAGAATGCCTGACCCCATTGACTGCCATCGCATTAGTCCAGGGGATAAGTGAACTTTATAACTAGCTTTTATAATAATTAATGTTTTGATAAAAAAATATTATGCACTAATAAATCTAAATATAAAATACAAATAGTAAAAATTATAAATGATAAATAATAAATACGGCCACAAGAGGGCAGTCTTTCCAACCATTTGTTTTATGGACTCTGTCACCCATGCACACTAACCTTTAACTAGAGCCATTTTCCACTTAATATGTCACCAGTTTTCAAGATTTAAATCACAGCCAAAAATCCCATGCCTACGGCAAAGATTTTCCAGATGCCCCCTAAATTCCATTTTTCCACCTGAGCGATGAGGGTAAACAGAGGAAAGGGTGTTTATTTGCTGTTATTAATGGAAGAATTATTTTCCACCTTCCAAGTAACCATGGATCTGCGTCAGGGCAATTATACCACACTGTTAGGGGCTTTTGTTAGGCTCTTTGCTAGTCCGTCCAAAAGGCAACCCAGTTCAGATGAGCTTAAAGGGAAATTCTATGGAAGTTTTTGCAGAAAAGAGGACACACCCTGTGATATCATAATAATACGCTTCTATTAGTCAAATCAAATCCATGATTCACTTAATAAAGATATATTTCAGAATGAATAGAGTTTCTTTCATTCTTCTTTAATGTGGAAATATGCGGTTTGCTCTGACATTATGCATCCTGTTACGATTACAGATGACCCAATATAATGACAAATGGGTGCTTTAAAAAAAAAATACACTGAATGTTTGAATTGCAGGGATTTTCTGCTTGTCATAATTGATTTGTCTTTATTTGTCTACAATTTCAGTAATCTTTTAACATTACTTCTTGCAGGAGGTCCCCCGTGTCCAATCAACCCCCCATTACGAGAGTGTGCCTACCTGGTAAGTCCACATATAATTTCACAGATGCATAAATGTATCCCAAATGCGGTCCAAAAGTCTCAGACCACTAGTGAAAGACAACTTTTTTTCAGATTTAATAGTTTTTTGATTACAAATTATATTACTGTTTGTTTTAAGTGTGAAGTGAGTGCAGAATCTTAAATATTGAGTATTCATTATAGTTCCTAACATGTCTTTGTTTAAAATCGGTTCATAATCCTTAATGGTTCCATGGAACCATAATTAATTAAATTGTTCATAATCCTTCAAAAAAAAAGCAAGATTTTCAGAATGGACTCTTTTAATATAAAGGCATTTCCTATGCTTTTAAAGTAACCCCATCTTGAAGATCATGTGTTTGTTTGTGTGTGTGCCTGTAAACACGTGTTTTGTTGTGGTGTGTGTCCATATATGTTTAATGATAGAGAGACCTCTTGCTATGCTACGTGACTGCCCACGCCGTTGCCCTCTTGTATCCCTCATCATCACTCATCTCCAACGCAGCTTTTGCTGATTGGCCCGGCAGTGTTGAAATGTTTAGTAGACTCACGTACACACACATTCAAGCACGGTGCCCATATTAGTGGCTGTTTTGACTAGTTGTACAGAACGTGTTAGACCATAGGAAAAGACCATGGCTGCTACGTGTTGGTCTCTCACACGCATACACACCTGCCAAACACAATAACGCAACGGACGACAGTCTGCCTCAGCCGTAGGTTTTGTATAACGGGTGGGAAAGTTCCTCATAGTTCACTCTCTGTCCTTGAGGATGGCTCACAGTGTGATATCAGAGAACACGCCAGACAGAGATTTCAAAAACTGTAATCTATGCTAACTAAACAGAGCAAGGCCATTCACTGGAGCCTCTATTATACAGCCCAGACTGTTTCCTTAGAAATGTCAAGAAAACCTTGGTGGACTGAGGTCATTTCTGGAGGATAATAAGAGAGAGATTGTTCACATTTCATCAAGGGATGGAAGAAAGAGGCTTCATAAAAACACAATCATTAGCAGGTTTTGTTTAACGAAACACTGTATTCGTGTAACACAACATTTTGTATCAAAATTGTAACACTTGATGACATTTTGATGGTCCACTTCAGATATTCTACTATCTATAAGTAACTTTGCAAATACATGTCAACTAACAGTCCGTAGAGTTTTATTTGACTGTCTGCTTTATGTCGGTGAACACTTTATTTTGATGCTCCCCAACAGACATTCTACTGACTTTAACGTTGTAAGTACATTACTAACACACATCCTAACCCTAACCTAACAGTCTAGTACCATCATTCTAATACTCTAATGAAAGTTAGTGTCATGTAGTTGCAAAGTTACTAAAATGTCTAAAATGAACCATCGAAAGAAAGTGTAACCAAAGTCCTTTTAAGACGAGTCATTTCACTTTGAAATGCCTCTCAGGTATGCAAGTGCAGCTCCTATCTCTTTTAATAGGGAAACATCAAATTCTCCAAAACTGTTCGCCAAGCTTATGATAAAATTTCACATTTGAAATCACCAATGAAATCTAACAACTGTCTCATAAATGTTGTTTCTAAATGCTGGAATCATGACAAAAGCTAATGTGCACTGCAGTGATGCAATGACTTTACAGGGCTTATTCTCCATATTGGGCATTGCAATCTGTGCACCTATCTGTTCATAAGTAATAAGTGCACCATCTTCTTTCCTGTTTATAAAGTGTTTGGTGTAACCCAAAATTACCTTGGGCAAAGGTTTGTGTAAGAGTAATGTACAAAAAGTAGGGGTAGAAAAGCAGTTGGTGCACTTGTCAGGCATGTTGTGCCTTGGCGCTCGTTTGGGAAAAACAGGTTCTTATCCATCTTGCGTCCTGATCACATTTTCCTTTCCAAAATGATTTCTTATCCCCTATCTACTATATGAATAAAAACAGCAAAAGCCCTAAAATAAAACATGCTCACACACTTCACTAAGCTGTTTTTTGAGGTGAAATTGGGCCATTGAGCTTAAAAAGGTTTGGAAAAGGTTGAACTGTCTGTACAAAAACTATAGATTGCTGATGTTTGACCTGTACAGTCTAGTTTGGTGGCTGTAATTAGGATGCTGCATTCACAGTTGAATCAATATATTCCTAGGAAATATGGACAAATCTAATCGATTGGAAGAGAAGGGACATACAGTAGTGTGTATCATTTAACTGTAAGAGGACAGGAGTACAGCTCCATGTAACACTGAGTAGATATGGTAAAATGTTAAAAATGATCTTGTAACATCAATAATCAAGCCAAACTGCAAGTCCGGCCTACAGGGACCAGGTTTTCAAGGCATAACGTGGAAGAGAAGTGGCAAGTGGCATTATACTGCAGCAGAGAGCATGAGAAAATGCAGTCAGCTGGAGTTCCTGTCAGGTGCGGTGGGTTGTGATTGACGTCAGTCAGCTTGCATGCGGCTTTGTTGACTTCCTCTTAAACCAGGTGGACTGAGATTCACTTCCTGCTCTTCAGGCTTGATCAGTCTTGTGTCTCTGATAAGTGCCTGCTATTATGCTGCCAGTTGAGTGTAACGTCACACTTCTTAGTTACACCTCTTAGTAAGTAATTCGTTTTATGTTGAAAATAGGCAACAGTCATGCAACATTAATGCAGAATTTGTTTTGATCATAAATGCTACATGATATTGGAGAGGTTTTCCATGTCTCTTTAAAGCTTCTATGTATCAGATACATTTTATTATATAGTATGCTACTGTATATTCCAACAGTATTCAATAGGAAAAGTAAGCATAATGTAGTGTAATTTATTCTGGGTCTAATCTACTTTTGATCATGTATGATAAGGAAGAAAGACTGCTATCATTGTTTTCTTTTCAGATTAGTCTCTCTGTCTCCAGATCTAAAAAGTTGCTTTCATTGCAAAACCATATACTTTCTCTGCTTCATAACCCATACAGAGGCAGCGTTTTAACAGATCAAAAGCATATTACGATGTGAAGGTTATACCAAAAGGCAGGTAACTTAATTATGCTTTTTCTTAAAATACTTTTCTTTAGCCAGCATCACATGTAACCCGAGCAGTTAAGAGAATCCCACAATGCATTGCAATAAACAGTAAAAAAAAGAAATTGCCAGAAATTTTTAAACAAAAATGTTTAAGGCAAGTTTACACCATGATCGATAACTATTAATGATAACTATAAGTGTGACACCAACAGACGATTTTTGTGTATCATAATCATGCTTCAAATGCTGTTTAACGCACACAATCGATACATCTTCCTCAATAAACCCGTCTCCGGCGTGTTGCCTCAGATCTTTCGAATATTCAGATCTATTATGACCTCTGACCTTTAAAATTGCCAGAATAATAATAATACGCTGTTTGTTAATTGGCCAGAGGAGAACTGGCACCCCGACTGAGCCTGGTTTATTTTTCTCCATTAGGTCTCCTGATGGGGTTTTGGTTTCCTTGCCACTGTCGCCTCTGGCTTGGCTTGCTCAGTTGGGGAAACACAATTTTTCAAATATATTTCAAAATAATTATTAAACTAAATGAACCATATAGACCAAATTACTGATCTAAAGCCCACATTGTTACTGTATGATAATCGAAATATATTCTATTGCATTATTTTTTCTGTTTAACACTGTGAAGCTGCTTTGAAACAATCTGCATTGTTAAAAGCGCTATATAAATAAAGTTGCCTTTTAAATGCCTTTTAAAAAAGGTAAAAAATATCTACACCTTGTATTTTTTTGTTTTTTTTATTCCACTTCTCTGTGACTTGCGTTTAATGTATCTACCTTGCCTTTAAGGCAGTTCACTACATTTTGGAACAGAGAAAGTATCTATGTTTTTGCAACTACAAGGCTTTTTTATTATTTTTTAAAATGCAGATAGAGGGAGTAATCTGAAAAGAAAACAATGACAGAAGTCTCCCACTCACAATGTAATCCCCAATGCATGTAGAACTGTAGTGATGTAACCAGAACTGAGACAATGAGACGGAGCCACTGACTTACTGCCTGCACCTAAACTGCCTCCTGTGTGTCATACAAACAGGGTCATTGGGCAGGAAGGAGAGCGCAGATTTTTCCTGTTTTTCCCATACCGCTGGAATCCTCCGGAACCCAGGAGGTGTTTTTCAGTGAGCGAGTGTTAATTCCTCGCACACACAGGTCGTGAGATGAACTTGTCTGTGGCTTAATGACCAAATGGGGAAAATAGGATGTAGACTGACAAATACCATTGTCTTCTCTTTCAACACGCACTGATACGGACACGCGCGCTCATAAAGTCTGCAGGATCAGGTGCCTGTTGTTACACTGAACTGTGTGTGTATACGCATATAATCAGCTCATAATTGAAAATACATTTTGTTAGTGTGATTAATTTGGATCCATAGATTATAAACCAATGAGTTTTTCATTTGTTCACTGTGTGTGTGGTGGTCCATTTGTCCATGATTTGTGGTGTATGAGGAATTTGTTTTGATGGCCAGAATTTCCGGAACTCTCCGTCTCTGGCAATGGGGATGTTTTTATGAGAGCAGGAAAGTCACAGGTAAGACCCTGCCGTTCTTCTTACAGAGGAGGGCAGACATGTTAAAGACTCCTGCAACTAATCTGAGGTTAGGACAAGATAAGGAGGAGATTTGGATCTTGGTAACTGATCATAGATCAACATCTGGATTATTTACAGAGATCACATAGCCGTGGAGTTTATCTTATCTTATCTGATACGCTTCAGAGAAACATACAATAGCAGTGTTTGTTTGACCATAGCTTACTCTATGAGATTAAATCACATATGAAATATCTGCACGTACATATTTTTTTTACAGAAAACATCAACAAATGTGATGGTTGCATCACCTCAGAACCAGTCGAAAGGTTCATCACTCTTTGTTAGTTTTGCTGTTCGGTAAAATATGTGTTTAGTTCCTTGTTGTCATAAATACTTAAGAGTTTAAATACTTTGAGGTTTTATGCTCGAGGCCTTTCCAATTAAACTTTTACTTTTTATAGAGCATACATCAGGGCGTGGATGCACGTGAACATGCACACCATACAGGTGCTAGTAATTGCACTTTTTAATTTTTTATGAATACACAACATAATTTAAAAATAAAAAATGTATTTAACAATGGTGTATTAATATTATAAAAAATATGGTAAAATAAGCACTTGCTACACTGTAAAAAAATATTGTTGGTTTAACTTAAAAAAGCAAGTAACCTGGTTGCCTTAAAATTTTGAGCTCATTTAAATTAAAATATTTGAGTTAATACAATGAAGGAAATTGGTTTAATAAATAGAAACTCAAAATATTGTTGTATCTGAACCACATAAATATATATTTTTTGTGATAAATCATTTGTGATAAATTTCACTGCATTATAACAAATAAAACACACAATTACACAATATTTTTACAAAATCTTTTAATAATATTTGAATAAAGGGTGATGTAGATTCTGAAAAATGTTCATTGTATTAACTAAATTTTGATTTCAATGAACTAAACATTTTAAGGCAACCAGGTAACTTACTTTTAAAATATTTTTTTACAGTGTATATAAAAAAAATTTATAAATATAAATACAAAACTTAAATATTACTGTTAAAAAGTTTGGGGCCTATAACATTTCTATTTCAAATACATTTTTAATTTAAATAATTGAAAATTTACTTTGGGATAATGACAGCATTTCCCTTGAGGAACATGAATGAAACTCCTCACGTTTCTTTGGATAATGTCTACAAAATGATTTATTCTGAAATCATGTTCAGAGCCTCAACTCTACACACATGGACTTGTATTAGTGGAGCGCTTTTATTGGAACTTTTATGAAGTTTATGAGGCCTGAATATAACAGCGTTGTGCCGGACTAATTAAACTATAAACAGGAGGTGATGCGCAAGTGAACTTCACTGCTCTTTCCTTATCACATCCTACTGTGCATTCACACGCATACGGTTATAAGGTCAGCTTACTGTTACCTCTGTAAAACGAAATACGTCTGTAAGATTAGAGAGATCAACACACATGAGGAACCATCACAACAGTAAAGTGCTGTCTGCGGCATGTAGAAGAAGCCACATGACTGACAGCTGTAATGTGTTCACAGAGTACCTAGAGAAGGTCATTGCAATGCACCCTGGCCAGCATGCAAACGTTCTTATCAGCTGACTGGCCTAGTGTGGGATAGAGCTGGCTGACGTTCCCCACTTGAGTCAAAAACAAGCTCTTTAAAAGATCAGAGTGCTGTGAAATGGCATGTTATTAAACGTCTCTTTTATTTCCAAATGGACAAACAGTCCACCCACAATTGTCAATAGAAAATGATTTAATTAGACTTTACTCCACTTCAAAGTTCTCTTATCTGTCATAAACTGAAAGATGTGTTTCTGTTATCCGCTTACACATTTTGGAATCCACAGGTTTCCCAGCAGCCAAATCCACCCAAACGTGGTGCCAGGAAGCTCCGGTCAAGGGCACCTTGACCAGTGTGCAGTTCATTTTAATCTGAAGTGATACCAGTGTGCGATTCACCCTGAAAGAGCTACCAAACAAGGTTACCATGGCGATAATTTCCTGCCATTGCTCTGTTACAGTATCTTATTCGTGAGCTAGATATAGTGGCACTTCCAGTCACAGGACTAGTCAGGGTACGCACTTTTAAGCTCTCTGTGTTTGTTTGTGCGAGACTTGCCTAGCAGTCACTCTTATGTCCAGTAACTATCCATTTCCTTTTCCCCAGGGGAAATTCTTTCTTTTCCATTATGCTCTCTTCTGTCACTTTCAGTAATGGTTGTCTAGGTCTATATTTAGGTTTAATTCTTCAACGAAGGATGCCACAATTTCAGAACCAGTTACTCATCATGCATTTTGGACTGCATTGTTGCTTTGAGTAATATTTTTGTAAAGATAATTTTAGGCCTCTCGGAATCTGGGAGGAAAGTGGGGTGTATAATGCACCTTAATCATAAACAAAATGAACGGTTATCTTGAATCACTAGATTAGAATTCAGACTCGTTTTTTTTATTTTGTTTTGTTTTGTTTGCAAAAAAATTATTAGAATTTTTGAAAACACTGTTTTAAAAAACACTTTAAATTTTTATATGTATAATGTATAATTTTAATAAATCAATAGCAAGATGAACGATTATCAATGCCTAAATCAAACTAATTCCGGAATCGGATGCTTTTCTCCATCTTTTTGCCACTTGATCACATCACAGCTTTTTTGTATAGTTACACTTTTCATGTTTTACCAAAAATTGGCAACTCTAATTGAAAACAAATGACTTTCCCCCCCTAAAAGGTCCCAGTCAGTCTGAACAGGTTTCAGATTTGCTGACGAAGATATGCACTGGGAATGTTTTCTGGGAAAGCCCTTCAAGTTCTCACCCCTGCGCTCAAGTTTTTGAATGTGTGTGCAGGTTGTCCACGTGCCACACGTTTGAGCTGAACCCAGAACTCGAGCTTTGATCCGTGAAGCTTACGTCAACAGCAACCTATTCATTATGAACCTCAATCAGTTTCATTTTATCATTTTTATAATAAAGTGGAAAAGATCATAGCGAGGCTGATTTAAATCTGATTTTGCGTCAGAGCTTGAGGAATGGCTTGCTTGTTTGGGCTTAATGGTTTAGATTAGGATTGACAGGGTGAAATGTGATTTTAGATCAAAATGTTGTGCGCAGCATTCCCTCTGAAGTTATTTCCCTGGCAGAGGTTTTGTTGGCTAATGATTTTAGCGTTAACGGCTTTAGCTTCAACAAAGCACTCAAACTCCCCATCTGGCATTATCTGGCAGGGGTGTTTTTGGAGGTTGTTTTCACTGGAAGTCACAATGGTGGTCTTTATAGTGGTCCACCCAAGGGAACGACAACCTGCGTCAGTGTCATCGTCACGGCTATCAGTGTCGTGCTCATGAATGGCACGAGAGGTAATGCCTCACGTGTAAAACTGCAGGTTTAGTTTGTGCATGAGTGGAAATATTTGGAAATGAAAGGGTACTTTGGAAACTGAGTGGCCATAAATGTTTTGGCTAATTCCTGGAGGCATAAACTCAGATTTCCCTTCCATATCAACATACGGAATAATGCAAAAATATGAATTACTCATTGAATAAAATAAAATTAGGCATTGAATTGCCAGTGCATGCATGAATAAAATGAAGCTCATAGATGGAAGACAAGAGCACCCGTTTATGAGGTGAAGATTATGAAAACTCCAAACAATGAGCTTTGTACTTCCACTTGCTTGGTGTTTGCCACAGGAAAGACCATAATAAGACATTTTATGATTATGACCAGGAAGTAAGACAGACTCTTCCTGTTTGTTTTGCCAGGATATGCAAAGCCACGCATACATGGTTATGTCTGTTGTTGTTTTTTCTCTCTTTTAAACATGCAGGATTTTAAAATTGCCAGGATCTATCCATTAGAATGTGTTATCACTTATGTGTTTGTGCATGATATTTGTTTAGTTAGTGCCATGCAATATTGCTTTGCATGCAGTAAGGTCCAAACATCTGAGAACAAATTGAATATTTGCATATTATTTTATTAGTTTGTTTAATGGGGCAGTGCACATTAATATTCTGTAGTCTTCAGACACAATCTGGGATTCAGTTTAAACCTTAAAATAAAATATATTGATAATATAATGATATTAATAATAAACGATTGTGCACTATTCATAGTCACTAATCAAATAATTTTGTGCAGATTTTTCCCCCCTCCAAGAATAAATGCACTGTCCATAGTATTTCTTTGACTTTTGGGCCCAACTGTATAAAACAATGTTAAATTAAAACAATCTACCAAAACTCCTTGGTTATTTTCATTCCAGCAATGGAGCTACAAACTTAAAAAGTAGGAGAAACCTCTTTTTAAAAACAACATGGTACCTCTGGTCAAATCATCTCCGTTCATCATCTACCTCAGACTTGTGTGCCATAGCAACAGCTCTAGCAACAGCCCACCCAAACCGGCAGGGTCTGGCAATAAAGTGAGAAAACGTCAACAGAATGGAAGCCTTTGAGGCTGGAAGACCATGATGGGTCAGTGATATTTAAGTACACCACATCCTTACCCAGTAAGGGCCTTGTACTGTAGCTGCAGACTCTGGAGACATTTTTCCTGGGGCTTTGTGTGCGTGGCTTATGTGTGTCTACGTGACCGTATCTGCATTTCTCTTTGGTATTTGACCACTAGCTGACTTAACTGATGTGTACGAGTGTGTTTGTGTGAAATGTGTACATGTCATCACAACTCGACTGCCTGACTGATGTCTAGAGTGTGTGTTGATTCTGTGTGTGAAAGTGTGGAATGCCACACTCTCTTCCTAAAGCCCCTGGTCCACTGCTGGGTGCCAAACTGGCTTCAGATCCCTGCCCTGCACCATGTTTATGCACTCAAGACCCCTAGAGACGGCGTGACCTCATCAATAATATTTTCAAACACCTCTGGTCTCCAGCAAGGGGTGTGTCTTTTTGCACAAAGCGGATTGTTGGAGTTGGATTGAAACATGCAAAGTGCGTCATGCATGTCTACGTTGTGTATCGATGCACCATTTGCCCATCTGATATCCTGACAGATGCCATTTATAATTTGTATTTTTTTTATTTGGTTGTTAACAGCAGCTAGATTCACTCTAAACTCTCATAGTCACACCACATTGTTCCACTCTGTAATAATTATGGTATGAGCGATACGACCAGGCCTCCTGCCATAGTCTAAAGACAGGTGTTTTAAAATGCCTATATAAATGTTATGTATACTACAGCATTGACGTCACCTTGCATTTCTCAGATGCTCGTACTAAAGGACTACAATGCGTCTATTGAGACATGGGGCCTCTAAACTGTTTTGCTGATATATTACAATGGCATCACAAACTCTCTTCCTCTCCAAGGAATATTACATAACTTACTGCGCTATCAATTTATTGTCTAATTAAATGTACTATACTTTTATAGAAACCTTTAGAAACTTCAGCAGTGTGTTTCACCAATTACAAGTATTTCTTAGTGTATGGGTTGATAAAAAGTAGGTTTCTAAAAGTTTTTTTAAAAAAATATATTAAATATACATTTAAATGTATCAAAATGCATAATACATTTACAATTTTAAAAGTCTAATATGTTTTAAATGCCTAATGTGTGAACAGATATCACATTGTTCAAGTATATTAATGTGATTTTGCATAAAACAAACTGTGGTTTGTGTCTATGTACAGATGTACATTTGGACACCTTACTCAACTATGCCTTACTATGCCTAGCCCTACATATTCTATATACTATAGCTCACATGACAATGCTAATATGGTGGCGGATGTAGTACATTCAGATTGCATTCATATTACACACATTCATGATTGTTCATACTTAATTCGTACTGTACACATGCATACTTTAACATACTTTTTGAAGTTGTCAAATGTAAAACGTGCTCCGGCATTATGCGATTTCAGATGCAGTAGATGAGTAGAAAAAGGAAAAAGACAGCTGAAGGCCCAAACGTCTGTCCAAAAGTTGTGGAGCAAATCTTACTTAAAATGTCCGGCCTCTGTCTGCAAAGCTAATTTTCGCATAGTCTGTGAGAAATGTTGTGAAGGTTCACACTGTGTATAATCATTTTCATTAATGAATTAATAGGACACATGTTTTGTTGTTTTTGAAGAAAAACACAAATTCCAATGTACGGGTCATTTTGACCCTCTTTATGTATTTGGCTAATATATTCTAAGGTTAAAAATGACTTTAACTAACACCCCGTAAACAGGAATTCTCAGAATACTGCATAAAAAAACTCCTCTACTAATTTCAGTTGCCTTTAACAATATAAAAGTTTTATTTTGTTGCTGTAATTGTGGTGGGTTCAGTGATCCTTGTTGGCTCTTTATCTCCATGACTTTAGTGTCCCCGTAAGCCCAAGCAGAGTCCATCATGCCAAAAGGAGCAAGAGGTCTATGCCTCAAAAACACTCTGCTATCTTTACTCTCAAGGATTATTGGGCATAGCTGGAAAAGCAGAGATATTATGGGTCAGATAATATCTAGTGTCTAGTCAGCTAGAACGATCAAGCACAATTGATTGAAAAAGGTAATATCTTTTGCTTTCAAATCTCGAAACGAAAAGTCTGTCGAGAATTAACATCTTAGATAGACCAATCTTCTTTATATGATTCTAACAAAGAGCTTCATCCAGACAACTGTGTTGATTAATGTATAAGAAAATGTATACATTTAAGATGAGTTATATATTCGATGAGAGAAACAGATGTCAGCTGAAACTGTTGTCTGTGGGAAGTCTGTCTCGGGTTTTAACATTGGCTCTGCTGTGGTGCAGCTTTTGAAAGCTGGGAGCATGCACCCTGCTAACTATTTGAGTTATGCCATTGACGTCAGCACAGCCATAAAGCAGACAAACTGCCCTTCCCCAACGAACAACCCTGCCAAATGGCTTGCATGTCTTCAAACAAGCTCACAGAGAGAGAGAGAGTGTTAGGAGTAGATGCTTTTGTTTGGGTATTTTAATCAGATTAAAATTTTCTGTGGACAGCTGGGAAAAACAGTCTCCAGTTATTTAGGAGAAGTGAGACAAAAATGACATTAGTGGCTCAAAGTTTTATTTCCTTCTCAAAATATCAGAATGAGGAAATACATCGCAAATACAAACATGTGTGAGTCAACTTTTTGGAAGGTGTTTATAACTGCAGGTGAAATAACAGGTTTGTTCGTTAGAATCAAATTAGTGGGGCATTTTAACGTTCATTCTCATCAAGCATACTTTCCATTTATGAGAGACGTCGGCATAAAGCTTCACATTATGCAGCACATAATTATTCTGCGCTGACTGCTCACAACTTTTAATTTAGAGATTAATTCACCGAAAAATGAAAGTTTTGCCATTATTTACTTATTTACCACCCATATTTTTTTACAACCCTAGATTTTCTCCATTCTGATAAACACAAAAATATATATTCTATACAACAATTTTGGAGATTGCTCTAATGTTTTTTAACTTTTTCATGAATTTGCCCATTCAAGCGCAAGAAGATGTGAAAGAGAACTCATTTTATTATTTGCACACTTCCGATGTATGCGCACACCAAACACAGAGCAAAAGTACAGAATTACTTCATCTTTAATATTTGGCCACTTCTTAAAGCAGCACTAGGTAACTTTTCAACCTTCATAATATATTTTCAAGACTCTTGTGATGATACATCGACTTACAATAGGTTGAATGACACGTCTGCCATAGCCTGACGGTCTGTATCGTTTTTAATCGTACTTTTAAACTTCGGGTTTCGGGTAGTAACCCGAGAAAAAAAAAGAACTACAAAATTCGACTGCTTTACGGCATATATGTCACTTCCACCATCACCCTCACTTCCTTGAAATCGGACGTGCGAGCCCAGCTATCCTTTGTTTGCCGAATGCTATAGTCATGGCTGAGGCAGCACAAAAAAAGAAGAAAGCAAAGGTTTTGTCGGAGGAGTGCAAAAAGAGGAAACGAGAAAGTAATCATATTAAAGGCAGGACGAGGATCAACATTGGGCCAGCGTTTGCTCGTTGGCGTGAGCTGAAGATGGAGGAGGGGTGCCCGACCGATGCTGACTTGGCTGTCATGCACACAAAATCATATTTTAGGATACCTAACATGTCTGTGATATTTATTTATGCCTCAAGCTATAATGCAAATAGATTTTTTCAAATTTGCAGAATCATCTATGGTAGCTTGATATTATAATATTGACGATATATGGTTATCCCCTGATGTAGGATGACAGTTTACGACAGTAGTAGACGACAATACTGTTTCCCAACTGTAGGGGGAGCCCAAGAGCAAAAGTTGCTGCTTTAACGATAGAAATGTTACAGCCACTGTAATTTCTTAAACAAGAACGTGGACATCAAACATGCAAACTCAGAGCAAGAATTTAAACTTTTATTTTGAAATCGCAATGAACAACAGTTCACATATTTATAAACATATTGATTTATTCTCGTGTGTTCGAGTAGGTTTAATGAACGTTACAAATCTGGTGAAATGGCACACTTTGGGTTCATAAATGCATATTATTGGAAACCCAAACAAACATGAGACTGAGCTCGTCTGGACCAACATTTACTGTAAACGGAGTCGCTCTGAGAAGAAACATGTAACCTGCACACTTTTAAATAATTAAAGTGTCGCACTTCACTTTGCAACATGCAGACCGCAGCACGTAGATTTATCTTATTATCATATGCAGTAAAAGACAAAACAATATAAAGGAAGCTCTGTAAAAGCTTTTGCCACAAACTCAACTCTGTCTTGCTGATATCGTGAAACCGCGTTTTACTTCGACAAGAAATATCGCCACGTTTTAATATTGTGAGAAGTCGTGGCACAAGATATCATTCCCCTCCTTTTATTCATCTGTTTCAGTCACATGACATTTTTGACATACGGCATATTTATAACCAACTGTTGGGCACAGTAAAAGAGGTGAATACTAAAAAACAAAAAACAAAAACATAACAATCTTCACCTCTATATTACTCTGTTTGTATGTGTTTATATAAACCAATTATGTTACAAGAGTCCAATATTACGGAGATGGATCTGTGAATGTTAGATTTTGTAAGGTCTATGCTAACTTAAGATCTGTAAAAATGCTTTCTGAGAGTTAGTATGGATCGGATCCAGTGATCACTGTTTTTTCTTGGTATCTCTGTTGTTGTGTTTTGAATTCACCATCATTACTTTGCCCCACTGATGAGCGAAAAAGTCAGGTGACTGAAAAAGATGAATAAGTCTTCTAGAGCCATTTACAGTAAGTAATTGTTCACTGTAATCTTTTGTATCGCTTACAACTTATTTATGCTTATCTTTTTTAAATGGTGGTGCATCGCAATTGGTCAAATAATAAGCCTGAACAAATGGCATTTGGTTCACATATAAAGGCATGATTTTTGGTGGGTGATGGTACGTGAAAAGTGAGTTGGGGGTGTAATATACATTTGGCTTTTTTAGGAAATTTTCACAAAGATGTAATTGACAAGCATGAAAAAATTCAACTAATCTTGTATGGGGCTTTTGGCATATTAATCTATTAAGAATCTGTCTTTATATGTGAATATGTAAAATGTGTAGTAATCCATAGCAAGAAAACAGTAAGTTAAAGTGATTAAACCTTAAATTGTATCTTTATTCAGCAGCAGTATTGGTTGAGATCGTTGTATTATGGGAAATCACAGGTGACTGAGCTGAGATGCTCTAGACATGTTGATGTCTAATTTGATCGTAAATCTTTCCGTCTTCCTCTCCTGTGCACCTAACATATCCTGTCCACCCGGTTTCCCTGACGATAGAAGGGAAAGAAAACCCAGAGTGATGGAACGGAGTGGTAAGCATGATGGCCACAGGTTTGTTTCATTACTGTGTACAGTGTATGCTTTAAAATAGTGTTCAGCTTTTAGTTGGTAATGAGTCGTCTCCACTCAACTTCCCTTTGCGACCTTTTATTTCATCCCAATTCATTCATTCATAGATTAATTCATAGATTAGATAAATTATTGAACACATATGAAGTTACACGTGGATTGAAATGTTGGGCGAAATCCAAATGGGCATTTTTGTGCCCTTGAAGGACAAATATGCACATACAGAATGATACATTAATGCTCTGCCCTTGTGGTTAGGACACCATGATGTGTACTTCCAAATTGATTTCACCCATTATCTGGCTCGATCCCAAAATCATTAAAAGTCCAGCTGGTATCCATTAAAACATCCATGCTGAATTTCTTCTAACATTGCACATCATCCTATACCGCTGACCCCATATTCCCTCGGGAATCTCTGTTGGCTGTTTCTAGTAATTGTAGGACTGAAAGAAAAACCAAACCTGACAAAAGTTAAGAGCTAATTGGGTTATGTTGGCTTCCTAGCCTATGGTAATGGGGTTGGAATGGGTCAGCGAGGTACTGACAACAGCCCTATTGAGGTCTGTCAATACTCTAGACTTTGGTGGCAGGGTTCAAGCCAGGTGAAAGGACAAAGCCTTCCCTGTGTGTATGTTCGTTTTAACCACCCAGGACCTCGTGAATACAAGTTTGGCTGTTGTGTGGTCGCTTACCCCAGATCCCCTCACTGAACTGACTATTGACTCATGAAATGCTTCTCATCAATTCTGAATGTAACGGAACAAATTTGGAAACTTCCATATGCCACTGTCAACAGGGTGATCTCAATCGGATTCGAGGTGCTTGTGTGTAAAGGGAACACACATTTCGCTACGTTTGGATAGACAGTGAAATGTACAGTAAAGTATTATTATATTGACAGTATCTCAAATGGATTGTAAACCATTTTGCAAGTAAACTTTAGAGACATACAGATATTTAACTGGTGTCAAATCAAACATTGATATGTTTTGATTATTTATTATTAATACAATGAAATCAACCTGTCAGTTTCTATGAATTTGATATTCTACGAACTTTAAAGAATTCATAAACATTTGTATACGTAAAATTGTTGATTCCTGTTGAAATGACTGGATTTCACCTGCAAAAATATGTCAACTTTAGAAACAAACTTTATGTACATATTCCAATCAATACTAATGTGAAGATGAAATCCATTGTTAACTCCAAATGCGGACCTATTTTTCATAAGCTATAGTTGTTTTATAGCTATAGCTGCTTTTGCAATTGGTTTCTTTAAAACTTTGAAGTCTTATGCTTTTCATTACCTTATTGGGCAAATGTGAATTTTTTGGCCTGAAGAGACCCGATGCGTGCCGTGGTGAAGGGGCGATTAAGACCGTAACTAAATGAATGGGTTCAGAATGAGGAGAAGGGTTTGGATAAAGATTGGAAAGGAGTTTCAGACTGCTGTTGCGTGCCATGCCATATCCTATAATTTTGCTCTTGGCAGTTTTAGTTCTTGATTCTGAAGCTTACCCTTCTAAATGAGTGCGGACTATTTTCTGGAATAGTTCAATAGAGGGGTGGGCAGCTCTGTGATAGAGAAAACAGGGGGGCTGTTTTCCAAAAGACATGCCTTTTAATATAGGGGATTTGACTTGGTCCCTGTCTCTCTCACACCCACGCATGGAAATGGGGCCAAGTTTGTTTAACCGACTGTTTAACTGCAAGCATTTGAATGTTTTAACAATTAAATACTGAAACTGTAAAATTGTGTTGAACAAATTCTAACCTTAAATTATTTGTGAAAGAAACTTGGACCCCAGTGGCTGTCCTGTGGCATTTTCTCTTTTGAAAATATGGCTTCAAAGTCTCATGTTTTGTGTGGTCTAACATGCCCACTTCAACAAGCACCCATTTCAACTTCTGCGAATGATTCCCATTAATGTGGTCTGGTCGTCTGACTGCGGTCTTTTCCTGCACTCTTCGTTTATTCAGTGTGTCTGTTGTTAAAGTCCTCGGAGCCAAAGCAGTGGCTTCTGCCTCCTAATGGAAAACATTTCATTTAAACCAGTACGGTGCTTCTCAGAAATGGCCATGTTGAGACGAAACCTCAATTAAAAAATCTCTGGGAATGTCCCGTGCAATTGTATGATGCTCCATGGTGCATTTAGAAGTGTTTAACATCTGTTGAGAGAGGTTATTGCATCATAAATGAGCAGAGTATCATTTTTGTTTACCGTTTAAATTTCAGAATTGTCTTTCACATTCATAATCAAGATTCTTCAGTGCTTCTTTGCCTCACTTTAGGCTCAGAAATGAGGCTGCTATATTTGCGGTACCTTGTTGTTTGTATGATTTTGGGAGATTAACAGTTTATCAAAACTCATTGGCACTTTCAGTGTTTACAGTCCCACACGTTTCTGTATAGACTGTTGAGTTAATATTCCAGTGTGAGGTCCAAATCAATGTGGGTGCAAAGTGACCTTAAGGGGGGCGCTCTTGAGCATCCTTCTAAATAAACCTACAGCAACAAATGAGACACCCTAAGGTCTCATGGATTTGAGTGTTAAAGTAATATTATATGTATAAACGAGAAGAGAATTACTTCCAATTGAATTCCAAGTTGTTTTTATAATGCTTTTGACAATTAATATTCTCTCCATCCATCCATAGAAAGATACACTGTCAAAAAAAAGTGATAAATTAAACTTTCAGTTTTTCTACTTTAAAATATCACGTTTAATCAGTGTGTTACTTGCTGTTTCTTTGTAATAGTTTGTGAAATTTACTAGCAATTTCTAAATGACAATTGTTCCTATGCCCATTTTTTTCCAGTATACTAAAAGAAAATTCTGAAAAAGTGTATACGTATGGAAGAGGGTATGAATGCTTATTTTATTTATTTATTTTCAATAACTCTGCTATCACATCTGTTATGCTGTTTCACAATGTCCTTTGGCTATAAACAAGCTTTTCCAGAATTTCCCCAACTCGTTATTTTCTTTCTCTCTTCTTACAATCAGAAACAGAGGAAGTGCTTTCTTATAGGTCCATTGAGATTTGATCTGACGTCAGTCTTCATGCTTCCTCTTTATTGGAAATGCTATAGTTTATCCTTCCACTTCTTGACTAAGCGTTGAGACATACACATTAATTCAGGATGGGCATAGATAAAGAGAATGAGAAAGAGAGGAAAAATGACACATATCACATGATCACAAGCTTATTCTCAATATACGCATCAGGAAGACAGAGACACAGCTGTTACCACACATACCACATCCGACAGCTCACACACATACGCACAGCGCCCAGCCATAACACTCTCATCGGCTAAAACGCTTGATTTGATATGTGTGATCTAAAGTCACCTCAAATGACACACATGCAAACATGTTGTGGCCGCAAAACCCAAATACTCGGTACGCTGATACTTGTTCTTATAACTCCACACCTACATTTGGCCTTAAGTGATGCAGTTCACACACAAACAAAGATGTGTTAGTTGTGACGTGAATTATCAGAATGATAATTTAAAGTTTTATACCCTATGAACACAATAGTAACATTGTACAATAAGGTCTCATTTGTTAACATTAGTTAAAGGAACACTCCACCGTTTTTAGAAATAGGGCTTCTTCAACTTCTTTCCTACATTTAGATATGTGGGCAAATGCATTTTTGTCTCAGTGCATGCATTGTTTTAGTTTGGCAGGGTCGCCGCTAGCTAAGCTTAGCATAATGAATGGAATCATATGTTGCCAGCTAGCATGTCCTGAGTAAAAGTGATCCCAAAAAAAAAAACCCTATTTACTACTTGTGGTCTGCGTATTCACAACGAATACAAATAGCGATGCAGATTAAGACTAGGCAATTTCATGGGCATGATATTAACTTGGGACTATATTATGGGGAAGCACAGGCGAAGCACTGCTACTCGGGCGCAGAGGTATCACACAACACATGAAATCCCCCAAACATCCGTCAACATACCGGCGTATGTTGTGCATGTGTTGCGTGATATCTCTGCGATGCATGCACTCAGACAAAAATGCATTTGCCCACATATCTAAATGTAGGAAAGAAGTTGAATAAGCCCTATTTCTAAAAACGGTGGAGTGTTCCTTTAATGCATTAGTTAACATGAACTAACAATGAGCAATACATTTTTACAGCATTTATTAACCTTTGCGAATGTTAATAAAAATTTTAATATTCATGTTTGTTCATGTGTTTATGTTAATAGATACAACTTTTGATTTAAAAAATATGTTAGTAAACGCTGAGATTGACATTTAAGTAATATTAATAAATGCTGTAGATGTATTGTTCATTGTTGGATCATGTTAACAAATTAAGTTTATTTAGATATAGATATATAGATATAGAACACTTAGCTGTCCATATTTTTAGTAAATGTCACTGCAGGGTAGTGTTGCACGATATACCGGTACTAGAAAAGTATTGCGAGACCCTGCTATTACAAACGGTATTTCGTATATACAAACAAATTTTATTAGTACCGGTACTTTAAGAAGGACCGCGCGTTAATAAGAGCTGTATTTATTTGTGTCGATGAGTGACCGTTCACTAAACATTGGAAGCAGAAGAGTTAAATATACACAAAGCAACAGAAACATGCGCGCATGAGAAAATATAGCGCGCGCGGGATGTGCTCGCGCTGCCCGACTTTGATCTGAAGCTCGAGGACACGCCTTTCAGACAACATGCCATCGCGATTCAGTTCTTTCGGATTATGGGTTTCAATGGTCAAAAATATGTAAAAATGCACATCCTGTGAGTATTCAGGTGAACACAGTCTGGGGTGTCTTTAGTGAACGTGTACAGTTGAGGTAACTGGATCCGTGTTAAGCCGGATCTAATATTCTGTGTGATTAATGTTAATCAAACAACAATGAAAAAAAGCAAACCACCCCATGACTGGCTAAATAATTTTAATATATTCCTTAAGAATCAGTGTATAGTTAATTTATTGAGTGAAGACTAAGCAGTTTTTTTTTCTTTCTTGACTTGCTATACTGTTAAATAGACCTATAGCTGAAAAATAAAGCACTGTTTTTGTCATATTGTTTGTAATTTGCATTTTTAGCTTATTTTTAAAAACAAAGATAAAATAAAAAATTGCAATTAGAAGAAATTGTCAAAAACCAGGGCAGGATCATGCTGGCCACGTGAGTTTTTAGTTTAAAAAAAAATAAGACTATGATTAATAAGTTCTGTTGTCATATTATTCAATTACATTTACTGGGTGGTATTTTGACCGTGGTATAGATTTAGTATCAGTATCAAGGTATTTTAGTCTGGTATCGTATCGAAGTCATAATTTTGGTATCGTGAAAACACTACTGCAGGGTTAATGGACATTATTTCATATTTATTTATTTAATAGTTATTTAACAGCTTGTTAGAGGAGATCTGTCCCCTTTTTTTGTTATTGGATGACCTCATGGTATGTGGGCGACTGCAGCATGACCATATGTCAGCATCTTTCCTGGACCGTTGCCCCCTTTTTTCCAAATGCGCCATAGCCATTGGTGCTTGTTGGTCTGTGTGTGTGTGTGTGTGTGTGTGTGTGTGTCTTGAAGAAGAGAACAGGAAAACCCCTTCTTACGCACATGTGGTCGGACTCCTCACTGGTCCTGTCAAACACAATTTGCCTCATAATGACGGATATCAGACCCAAGACTTGTATGCAAATCACCTTTTCACTGAGGGCATAATACTGCGTAGAAATGAAAAATGAGAGGGGACAGAGATGTGAATTAAATTCAAAAAGCACATAAACAGTACACCATGGCCATACTTTCAAAAATGAATCAAGTTAACTGAACGTTAATGCAACTCTGGCCCTCGGGAGTTTAGCTTCAACCTTCAACGTTCGTTGTATTTTTATAACATAATTTGGCAACACTTTACAATAAGGTTTCATTTCATTTTACGTAAACTAACCATGAGCAACACATTTAAGTTGCACTTTATTTTAAGAGGTCTGTGTTACAGTGTAATTATTCATTTAAGCACTGTGTAATAATAATTAACTACCTGTACATACTATAGGGTTAGGGTTGGGATTGCGGTTAGGTTTAGAGTTAGTTGTATGTAATTATGCATCATTTATAGTTATTACTATAGTAACTACATGTAACGTGTAACAAGGACACTGTAAAATAAAGTGTTACCCACATTTCTTACTGTATTTGTTAATCTTTGTTAATGTTAGTTCAAACATTAATTTTTTGTTCATGTTAGTTCATAGTGCATTAACTAATGTTAACAAATACAACTTTTGATTTTAATAATGTATTAGTAAATGTTGAAATGAACATTAACAAAGATTTATAAATGCTGTAGAAGGGTAGCCTGACAAGCCAGACCAACATCAAGATTTTGGGTCTGGGAACTCACCATATCACTCACCAATCCGAGGGGCGGGATAAACGGTTGTCTTTCAAATTCCCTCTGCACGCAATTGGATAGCGCTACAACCAACCAGAGCAACGTGAAGCGGAGCTAGTTGATAGATTAAAGGTTCGCCGTATCCAGTTGGCAAAACTCAGAACACATCTTCCCTTCTTAAGAATGACTTCAGTGCCGTTCTTTGTTCTTTTCTTAAAGAAAAGTTTAACTCCAAGTCTTCCAGTCTCGGCCAAAGCCGAATCGAAAGACCACCGTTCGCCAGCTTCTTTGTTTACGAGTAGCACTCGGAACCTCCGCAACTCTGCCGTCATTATTTTAAGCATGCCGCAGGTCTACCGAGAGTTGCTAGACTACACTTGCGGCAAATTAGATTTGCTGCCGCTAGGGTGCATCTAGATTTCTAAGCTATTAGAAAGGCAGTTCATTATAAGTTCATGTTAAAGGAGTAGTTCACTTCAGAATTAAAATTTCTAGTCTTTCTTTCTTCAGTCGAAAATAAATGAAGGTTTTTGAGGAAAATATTCCAGGATTTGTCTTCATATAGTGGACTTCAATGGCAACCAACCAATGTCCAAATTTCAGTGCAGCTTATAAGGGCTCGACACCATCCCAGACAAGGAATAAGGGTTTTATCTAGCGAAATGATCTGTAATTTTCTAAAAAATATAAAAATGTATATAGTTTTTAATCACAAATGTTTGTCTTGCACTGCTCTGCGATGGCCACGTATTTGAGTTTTACGCCCTACAGCGGTACTTCTGCCTACGTCACACGTGACCTTTCCAACGTGATTACGTAATACATGAGCAGGGCAAGACAAACATTTGTGATTAAAAAGTATTAACATTTTTATATTTTTTAGAAAATGACAGATCGTTTCGCTACGCTCTAAAAAATGCTGGGTTAAAAACAACCCGAATTGGGTTGTATATGGACAAACCCAGCTTGGGTTGTTTTTAACCCAGCATTTTTTAGAGTGTAGATAAGACCTTTATTCCTCAGCTGGGATCATGTAGAGCTCTTTGAAGCTGCATTGAAAATAGGAATTTTCAACTCGTTGTACACCATTGAAGTCACCTATATGGTGAAAAATCCTGGAATGTTTTCCTCAGAAACCTTAATTTCTTTTCGACTGAAGAAAGAAAGACATGAACATCTTGGATGACGTGGGGAGTAAATTATCAGGAAATTTCAATTCTGAAGTGAACTACTGCTTTAAAGCTGCATTCCGTAGTTTTTCCTCTTTGTCGCCACCTCTGTTTGAAATCTGCAACTGCAGTTATTCGCGGAATGATCAACTCTACGTGAGCTGTGCCTCGGCTACGCACAGCGCGTATGAATACAATGTTTTGAGGAGAATGTCAATGCGCATCTGTCAGGAGAAGGGCTGTCAGTCACCGCGCCGGTGTGGATACTGTCATTCAGAATCACAGATTCTAATGTTTGAACCGATGACCAACATAAGAATGTCATCTGAACAAGTAAGCAGCTAACATCCACTTTTGTGCTGACCAACTAGGCCTACGTGGGAAAAGAATTGCAATAAATCATGATGATTAAATCTAACGATCGCTTATCATGTCACGTCAAACCGTGCAAATTATGCTTTGTTTTCAAATTGTTAATATTAATAACATCAGCATTGTGACTACACTTAATGTATATTAGAACTAACGTTACCTGGAGTTCAGTTTCCATTTCTGTGCAGTCTCATTTCTAAAGTCATCAACAAATTAATGTGGAGTAGAGATGAACTGCTCCGTCTCATAGCTAGCACAAAATAATGTCTATTTACCATAATGCACGTAGCAAAAAGAGAAAGGCACAACAAAGGAAACTTTGTAACTTTTACTGTATTAATTAAGCGAAGTGTGCTACTGTTACATAATAGCCATTGAAATGTCTGACCTGTCCAGCAGAAGAAAAAAAAAACTTTCTCTGCATCTGTTTTGAACCCCTTCAAAGCACGGAGTTAACGCCACCTTTCAAAAGCCCTTTTTATCCTTGTTTTGGCTCGGTTGAAGTCTCTCTTTTTTCTGTAGCCATTCCGAAAGTCCGAAGTCTTTTGCATTTTACAACAGGCGAATCTCCAGATGTCGCTGTCACTGATTGAGGTTTCAACCTTTCTGGATCCGCTATCAAATTGATAACTTTAATTATATCAAGCACTGTGTGAAAAGACTAAATCTCCACCTCCAACATCCTCACACGCGATATAGCCTACTAGCCGGGACTTCTTATTGATGTGTACAGATGTGACGCAATGACGCAAAAATATGCTCAAAGCTCCCGCGGAAATCCACCAGTACCACTGGAATTAAAAACATTATTACAAGCTTACCGTTGTTAATCGAGCTAAGGTAAGCAGATAGTTTTGAACACTGTCTGGTTATGTACTTGCTCAAAAATTGATTTTGGATAATTTTTAACCCAAATAAGTAATGTAGAACTAATGTAGAAACCTTATTGTAAAGTATAATTCAATAATTGTTTAGATTGGCAGTTTGTTTAAACTGATTTAAGTATTTCATGTAAATAGTCGCTAAAAAACTGGATTTTAAAACTTTGGGCCATATCTAGGAACCAGACTGTTATGGAGACATGTGGGTGGTCTTTTGACATGGGTCAGTAAGCAACCACCTAGCGACCACCCAGAACACCCTAGCAACCAGATACCAATGAGCTACAAACCAGTTAGAACACCTCAGCAACCGCACACCATTGGCCTGGCACCCACACACACACCCTAGAATTATGGCAGCGTTTTTTCATGGACAGGCGCTATTCACATTTCCGAAATATAAAAAATGTGGTTATACTTAGCTGCTCTCTTTTAGGTATAAAACTGCTCCTTTAAGTTTTGTGAAGATGTAAATCCACTTTCCATTGCGATTGTTGTAGTATGTAGGTACCCCTCCACATGCTCAAAGAAAAAAATAAAGATCCACACAAAAGAGCTTTTTCTCTCGGTGTTCGAAGAGCAAATGTGTGTGTGTGGCTTTGAGCATGTGGAGGTTAAAGAGAAGTGCCGTCATTCGACAGGGCCCTGCTAAAGTTCTGCTGCTGTGTTGTTCTGCAACTAGGAGACCCACCACAGCAAAGTCAGAGGCACACAAGGGTTCGTCTGTGTCCCAAAGCCACAGGGCACTGATTCACCAAACTCCCCTCTACTGTAAACACATCTATGCTTCAACCAGACCCACACACACAGCTCACGTCTATATGCTTCGTGCATTTCTGTGGTGTGCATGGAATGATGCGGGCCCATTTACGTACATGTTGACATTGATTCAAGCGCATGATAAAACGCGATGGTTTATCATTTTGTATGCGTATATATATATATATATATATATATATATATATATATATATATATATATATATATATATATATATATATATATATTTTTTTTTTTCTTGTTGCTTTTGTAGTGGTTGGGGTTGGACAGTATAGCATTTTTTGGCTGTTATTTCATATCTCATTATATACAAAATACTGTAAAAGTGTAAATAAAAATTGAGGCATGATTTCCAGTTTTAACTAAATGAACACATTTGTAATTCATTTTTTTCATTGATACTGTATGCACTAATATAACAGCGACAGCAATATTTACTAAAATACACTTCTGTTTGTAAGACTAAAAGACTTATTTAATGTTTTTGAAAGAGCCTTTTATAATCAGTAAAATATTTGTACAAATATTTTTCATTAAAATGTAATATTCTATATTTTAAAATGTAATGTATTATGTGATGACAAAGCTGAATTTTCAGCATCATTACTCCAGTCTTCAGTATCACATGATCCTTCAGAAATCATTCTGATATGCTGATTTGGTGCTCAAGTTACATTTTTTTATTATTATCAATGTTGAAAACAGTTCAAAAGAACATCATTTATGAGATTATTTCTATGCATTATTATTTTATGCACATTTGTTGAATAAAAGTATTTATTTATTTATTTCATGGCATTTTATGTACATTAAAATGCCATGCATTGATGCGATTAAAATAAATCACAATATGAATCTTAAACACAGAAATTAATCAAATGTACCTTCTCTAATGACAGTTTGCTACTAAAGTTTGAATCAACTCTTGGAAACTGGTCTTTAGGAAACTTTTTTTTACATTTTATTTATCATGGCCTTGCCAGCAAAATTACATCAGAAAATGTGTCTTAAAATGTGTCGTTTTTTTTACTCAAACATGCATTTTTGCAAGATAAAAAGGTTTTTTCACAACAAAGAAGTGTGTGTGTTTAGGTACAAATTTATACAGCAAACCATGCAAAAGTAACCCTCTTTGTCTCCTCTCTATTGACATCAGAGCCAGAAATGATAAAAGGGGGGGAGGGGATGAGGGAGAGAGAGAGAGATGCCAAACGGGGTAGTAAAATGAGGAAGCACAAGAGCCAAGAGGCTGTATCATCCCACCACAGCCAACTCTCAGACATGAGTGAGAGTGGCACCCAGAGAGAGGGCGACACTGAGATAGGCAGGAGGGGGTGAGAGGAAGGGGCAGGCAGCCAAAGAGGCAGTATCACCTAGCCACAAGCACCGGGCCAATGAGAGGGAGCGAGCAGGAGGGGGAAATCTCTCACAGCTAGCACTCAGAAGAACCCACTCTCACTCTCTCATACGGTCCGGGAGTGAGTGTGTGTGTAAGCGTTTGTGTGTGCTAGCCCAGGATGAAGGATCGTCTGGCTGACTGTGCTCGAGTGGCCGTGCAGCAGGATTTTCACGGTGCCCCCGTTTCTGTGTGTCTCTGTCCAGACGAGTCGTACCAGAAGCTGGCCGTGGAGACCATGGAGGAGCTGGACTGGTGTCTGGATCAGCTGGAAACCATCCAGACGTACCGCTCCGTCAGCGACATGGCCTCCAATAAGGTGAGAAGATGCAGCACATCACTTTAAGAGGTCCTCTGGAATTGGTAGAAACTTTTGCACAGTAAATAACTTTTCTTTCTGATAGTTTAAACCCTGTTTTCGCTTCTCTCAATGGCCGCTTTGTGAATGGGGCCATTGAGAGTCGGCCCTTGTGCCAGTTAGCTTGGGTTAAAAATTCAGGCTGCTGTTTTCTAGCATTGCACACAAGTTTGCCTCCATTTCAGATGGAATCTGTTTTGCTGTATTTGGATATGAAAAAAGATTAGAAAATCTAAGGTTTATTGTGATTATATTTAGTTGTGGTGCATTTACCAAGGTATTTGAAGTATAAAGGCTCTTGTATCCCTGCATTCTCACACATTGTCTGTATAAATGCGTTAGCAAGTCTTCCTAGCATATTAAACGGGTTTTTAGCATGTCTTTCTTTTCCAACACATTTTTCCACACCCTTATGTGTTGCTGTGATTTGATTGACAGCTTGTGGGACAGCATGCGAGGATAATAAAGTTAAATGTTAATTTTTTTTTGACTTGAATATTTGGTACAGTATTTTACACTATATTCAAGTTTACTTTATATTCAAAGCATTATGATAAGCAATATAATTCAATTTGAAACACAAATATCTCATATGTTAAGCACAATCTCTGTAAGAGTTGCTGGAATATGCATTTTTTCAACCTGTATTGTTCGTCATCTGTTTTGTACTTTTAAAGATTGTTAATTGTTTTCAAATCACTGTCACTGTCAGCTCATGTAATATTCTGTATAGCTCCACAGTGTGTGTGTGTGTGTGTGTGTGTGTGTGTGTGTGTGTGTGTGTGTGTGTGTGTGTGTGTGTGTGTGTGTGTGTGTGTGTGTGTGTGTTGTGTGTGTGTTGTGTGTGTGTGTGTGTGTGTGTCCTGCAGCTGTGACTCAGGTTTCCTGTCTCCTTCCTAAGCTCTAAGCTGGGTCCAGACTACAATGGAAATGAGTGCTGTATGGCAGGGCAAGGCTGCTCTCCCTGTTTGTTTCTCCTTCTGCTGACGTCAAACAGGCATACACTGCAACACAGGGACTTTTACTGCAGACAATAGGGATGAATACACACTTACTCCTGCACACACTCTCAGAGGCTCAGTCATACAGATATACGTACAGGAAAGTGACGGTTTTTGGGATGACCCAGAATACGCAATGCAAATAAAATCAAAAGTATTTTTGGCCTGTTTTCCAGTAAAAGTATCTAAACATCCTTAAAACAAATGCATGTTAATACTTGATATTAAGAAGATTATGATTTGATTTAAGAGAACGTCTTAAAATTTGTTTTATTTTTTACCCTGCTTATTTTATTTATTTATTTTTGCATAAACTTGACAACATTTTGTTAGATTTATTCTTAAACAAGAAAAATATTTCTTAATTGGGTAAGAAAATATAATTAAAAAAATGTAATACAATTAATTTGACTTTCTCTTTAATATTGCACATACATTTGCATCTAAAGTTCATTTATCATTCTAAGGAGGTATGTATAATTTTACTGGAAAACGACACAAATACAGATTATTTTTTGCAGTGCATGCAGATGGACACAGATATTGCCACAACGTATAGGAAAGAAAAGAGGACATTCACAAAGCCTGTGATTGTATCATGATAGACTTAAGATCTGCTCATTTTCTGGGAGCTTCTGTATGAGTTTGTGGTAATAACATAAAGATAGCCATCAGAGATTTACAGAGAGGACGTCCAGAACCAGGACATCTGACCTTTTGCTGCCCCTTTAAACCTCTGCGCCATCTGATGTGCATTACACTTTAGCTGCATGTGCTTGTGTGTGCATATAAAATCTACAGTATAGGACGGGAAACACGATTTATAATACATTTTGTTTTTATACTATTTTGATAGTTTAATCAAATGGTCATTATTTCTTTATTATATTATATCTTTCATTATATCTTTGTTACCTAATTTTTTTTACTTTGTTGTTGCTCATTACCATTTAGTTTTTCTCATAAAGTTCCTATGGAGAAATTAAAATAGAAAGAATGAGACCAGTGTTTCAATAGAACTAGAGCTATATTTTAAAACGACCATTTTTTTATGATTTGTAAGACCGGATTTCCCACAGATCTGCATGTCCGTTGGCACTTAAAGAGATCATATCAGTATGCTTGATCTGATTCCAGAGCGCACTGGTATTTAACCTATAAACTATGTTGCAATGTTAGAGTTCCAGTGAATGTGTGCGCACGCGTGTGTGTGTCAGAAGGAGGCGGTCCCATGCTGAGAGGGGGAGTGTGTATACAGTAACACACACTGAAGAATAGTCAGCGCTCACTGCTCAAAATTAGTTAGTAACGCTAATGCGCCTGTCAAGTCCCAAACCTCAAGACTCAAGACAGGGGGACACACACTCACGGCAAGCAGGACTTAAAAAACTTTACTCACTTAAAATGGGAGCTTGCTACTTTGAGAAAAAAGAACAGAAAAAGACCGGAAAGGTTAACTGTTTTGAAAAGGTGAGCCTTTGTTTTATGCTTTTACAAGTTACAGTGTACTGTTACTTTTTGTTGGATGTTACTTTTCAAGGACATAACTGTTGCCTAAAGTAGCTTTCTCAACTTTTCTGAACTTTATAGATGAAAAGAGAATGCTTGGACGGTTTTGCACAGTGCTTTCTTGTATTGAAAAGTTGCACATGGGACAGTGTGGATGAAATAGTGTGGACATGGTGTTTAAGAGAGGATGTGTTTTACAGTCACAGATCCATAATCTAAGCCGGTTGGAGCCTTGTAATATTGAACTAATGCTCTCAAGTCAAACTACTGTTCCTGCATTATTAGTTTGGTTGTAGACTGAGAGTGCCAGTATCACTTAAATGAGAATTGTTAAAACAGTTGTAGTGTAAATGTTCATTTTCAGTGGTTTAAATTTTGCTGGCTTTTTCTGATCCTCTCAAACCTTAGAAACAAATTCTGTACATTTGAAAGTTTTCAGTTCATTTCTAATCTTAAGCAATTAGGGTCCTTCTTCATGGTGCGGAGCTAAATGTTTTTTTCTTTTATTTGTCATTCAATAACTCATTTATTTACTCTGTTGATTTTACAAATGTTGACTTTACGCATACACGCAAATGTTGAAATTACACATACACGCATACATGCACATACTGAGAAGTTTAGAGGAAGTGAAACATCAGGCTTGTATCCTCAGGCAGTGTTAGTGAGCACACAAAGAGTTTCTTCAGAAGCTGTTATGTCATTATTGATGTTATTGTTCTAAAATACCCGAGAACTCGTTTGTCATCTTGATGTGCGTCATAGTCGTTCAAAGTCTTCCAGCCAGTATCATTATATATCAATGGCTGTTAAGAATTTGCCGATTTTGCAATTATGTGCTTCTCAAATGACATCATTCAGTGCAAGAAAACTCCCACAATTTCTGACCAAGAAACAGATGGGGGTTTTCCCCACTATATGATGTACACAAGACATTTACATAGTTGTATTAAAAAACATTAGTGTATTTTATAATATACACATATAGTGTCATTTACATGTTAGTTTGAGTATAGAGAAAGATATGGTAAGAAAAAGCAGACCTCAATTGACAGAGGACAACTGAAAAGTGAAATGTATTTTAATGATTGATTGACCCGCCTGTCTGTCCTACATCAAACACATTGATACATTAGACAAGGTCATGATGAGAGTACAAATTGATTGAACATGCCGCCGGCGAACAGTGTGAGGTGACCAAACAATCTATCTCAGTTAGCATCAATGGGTTTATACTGCCCACTAGTGGAGAAATTGCATCCAATTGCAAAATATTTTTAAAAAATTGCACAAATGAAGTCTTGCCAGCTAGTTTTATTATGATAATCTTTGCTGACGATGGGTAGTTGATAGGAAATACATTTGGTAAGTTGACATGCACTGTGGTTTCACCTACTATACTCCACAACTGTTTAAAACAGCATTTAGCTTATTATTATTTTTTTATTATCATGTAGTTAGTATTAGTGTTAATGTTAATGAATATACTGAAGGGAATGTTGAGAGAATATTTCTATTAAAAAGCATCACCTTGTAGGATTATTTAAATTAACTAGTGAAGGCAAAAAGGTGATTAAATGGTGAAAAAGGAAAATGGTTTCTGGACATAAACATACATACATATATGTTTCATACTTTCAGTCTTAATGTTCAATATGTCAGATGCATTTTTGTGTCTCTAAATGCATTACACAGGGAATCCTAGCTGATGGAACCAGGTAGTTTTTGAATGGTCGTTATCTACAGAATGAAGGTCTTTAAAAAAAAAAAAAGAAATTCCCTTCATTCACCCTTAACTCTTCTCAGAGCAGAAGTCGGCACACATCCGCCCTCCTACATCCATGTTTCTCACAGGGCTTAGAAAGAGCCACTCACATGGATTTATTGATAAGGATGATAAGAAGAAATGTGAGCCGCAGAAGGCACGGTCTTTGATATGTCAGAGTTGTTTACAGCTCTGACTAGACATCTCGCGCACTGCTGAGGAACCCCCACTGCAGCATAATGCAGAGATTCTCCTCTACCACCCCCCCTTTCCCTTTCTCCCTCCCACTCTTTTTTTCCCATGAAGGCGCATAAACACAGACACACACACACACACACGTGTCACATGGATAATCCAAAATCATTGCATGAATCCTTTTAGCTCCTCAAATGTCTGCGTTAATGGGCAGGAACAGCTTCTGCTGCAAATATATAATATATAAATATAATGTTGTAAAAAAAGCAAAGAAAATACCATTTCAGTCTTTCAAACTTTCACGTTTAATTCAATGTGTTCTTTGCCGTTTCTTTGTAATTGTGTGAAATTTGTGAGAAATTTCTGAGTGGAAATTATATTTTATGTGTAGTTTGGAATAAATTCTGTGAGTTGTGAAATGCACCATTTTATCTGTCGTGTGATGGAAAGACATGGAAAGACTGGACTGCTGGCTTTAGTGGTTTTGGCCACTTTTAAGATTGTCCATTTGGGAAACCATTCAGTGTGTGACCAGCTCAATCATCCATACCATCCTAATCCAACAAATGTGCTTATTTTTATAATTTTTTATCATATTCACTGAGGGTTTTCCCGGTGTATGGACTTTGTTCGTTTTGGCTGTGTCAAGGACGGCTCATCGATTTTGTCCATCTGCCCTCCTCCCTGTTGTAATGATTCGGGGGTTGATTTGGCAGATGTTATTGAGACGCAGTGGTGTCCTCGTGATTACTGGGCAGCCATCTTTGGAAGCGAGGGAGGGAGGGAAGCCTCAGCGGCAGCCCATGTCACATGACACTGTTGCCATGGCGTTGGGATGTTGGTGTAATTGGTGTTCGGATGTAGACGGGGAGGCATAGAGAGAGTCTTGGGGGGTGGGGGGGTGTTGATGTCACCGAAAAAAGACAAAGAAAGGCAATTATCCAAGTCTTCTCTCCCACTATACCTACAGTAAAAATAGCACAGGGCTCCATATGAAACCTTGTGCATTATGGGAATGCAATAAATAAAATGACTGAGCTTGAAAGAACCTAGACTCATCTAAAGCTCCCACCTTCCATTTGCAATATTAAATGTTGTACTCGATTAGGAATCCCTTGAAGACTAAAGTCCAAATCTTAAACTCCCTTTCTTTCTGTCGTGATTTCCCACATAACAAAGCGGGACCCCCTTTCTCTGCCATCTCTATGTCAAATCATATGTGCCCATGGAGCGTGTTGCTGGGGCTGACAGACTCGAGATCGGGGGGAGGCGCGAGAGGGAGGGGGCGAGAGAGAAAGACCGAGCGAGATGATGAAAGAGCGTGAGCGTACTGCTGCAGCAGAGCGGCACTAATCCAGCAGAGGAAGACCCCCCTCCAGCCAGATGAGCATCCCAGCATTTTTTCCCTCATCTCTCCCTCCCTCTGCTCCACTGCTCCTTCATCTCCTCCATAATTCATTGGCACTTTCAGACCCTCTGCCTCGCTTCCAGCTCCGGCCGTCGCTCTCTGGAATCAGGACGGGTGTTCCCATCCTCTGTTGGCCCCCGCTCGTATCCTCAGCCATGGAGAGTCAATGCTGGAGCGATTCGGCCGAGAGCTGCCATGAAGATGGCTCGTGTCTGCTCCTCAGATACTAATCCATACCAAGCAGAGTAGGAGAGGAGAGAAGAGGGGATTTTTCGTTTTTCCCAACCAGAAGAATCCCTTTCGTCTGCCTCTCTCTGGCTCTTTTCCTTTGTGGTATAGGAGTGCGCTGTTGTGGATTTCGGGAGATTAAATACGATCCAAAATGCCTGAGGCCAATTACCTTCTCTCTGTATCCTGGGGTTACATTAAGGTGTGTATGGTGGCTACTGAGCTGTTTTTTGGTTTGCTAATAGAGCTTGGTTTTGGTTTGGTGTTTGTTGGTGGTCTATGGAGACACTGAGGAGGAAAATCTACAGCAAGTCTCGCTGTGTGGCATCCTGTGCTGGAATGTCTATGTCCGTGCTCTTTCGGGCACTTCTTTTCACATGAATCTGTTGTATTTTAGATGATATGTTAATTTGGATGTCAAAAAGCACAGCTAAATGGATCGGTTTTGTTACATTATATAAAACATTTTTTTTTGTACTGATGAAGCTTTACAAAAACCCGGAGATGTGGCGCAGGATATGGCTGCCGTTTTTTGACTTATTTAATTATATACGCATTTGTTTATTTATTTCCAACATTGCGTCTTTTTGGAACCACATCATTGTTTTTGGTACATACTGTATATCCATACATCAAATGTGGAAAAAATGCAACAGAAAAATATTACTTTAAACTTTGACAAACAGTTTAAAAATTACAATTTAAAAATGAAATCTCAACCAGTGTTTACCTTGTTATTTGCATTTACCTTCTTCTGTCTTCGTGCATTTACATTTCTATGCTTGCTGTTAGAGATTTATTTAAAAATAAGAGAAATGTAAATATTTTAAAAGGAGACATTAATATTTCAGTATATTAGATATTAAGACATTTAATACAATATTTGTATAATTTTTATACATAAATTATTTATTTGGTAAGATTTAATATTGTGTACACTATAACCCATTACGGTATTGTACTGTATGTAAATGCACGTCTGTATAAAAGAATGTTAAATGTTACATTTTGCAGGACTTTGGGAAAAGGAAGCCTTACTGAAGTCTCACTGCAGAACCTTTTGAGGTTTTGTTTTGACTAATTCTCCCTCTCTGTCTTTTCCAGTTCAAGAGAATGTTGAACAGGGAGCTGACGCACCTCTCTGAGATGAGCAGATCTGGCAATCAGGTGTCGGAGTTCATCTCCAACACCTTCCTAGGTAATCACACACATATTCACTGCATAATATTACACCCGCAGTCAGCGCAAAACGCTAAACTAGAGTTTAGACTCGCTGAAAGAAAACAGAAAAGCTAAAAGCTATGAAAAAGCGAGAGGTCTGATTAGTGAATTATTTGAGAAAACTATATTACATGATAAGATCAGACCGCACAAAGGCTCGTTTTGTTTGTGGAATGCCGTGATGCGCATCAGACTTTCGTTTCTGCATGAGGAGAGAGATCCCCAATGCAGCAGTTGGAAAATAGGAAGGGGAGGGTGGAAAGGAAAGAAGAATTAGAGGAGGGAGGGAGAGATAGAGGGGGATGGGATCCTTCTGTAAAGCAATGCTGACAGTGGAACCCCCAGCACGGAACATCCAGGCAAGAGAACCTGTGACTCATCCAGCTCCTGTGTTCTCATTGAGACAGCATCATACAGCCACACGCACACATCCGTCCCATCACGCAAGATCTTGACTCTTTGAGATCCTGTTTCACTACAAAAATTATTTCTTAATCTGTATTTTTGTCTTTTTTACTAGTGAAATTTTTAAAACAAGAAAAATTTACTTGAAAAAGGATTTTATAAAATATTACAATATGTAATAAATTACACAAATTTTATATTTATCTGCATATGTGAATATTTTTTCTTTGTTTAAATCTAAATGTAACTTTTATGTATAAAACTAAATCTTTTATGGTGAAAAAACGGATGCTTAGACAAATTGATTAAATCAAATTGATTTGATGTCTGCAAAACATATTGGTGTACATTCTGATAGTGTACAACTTTGTGGGCGGATTATTTGGGACTAAACGTAGTTTTATATTCCTGGGATTAAATGTAAGCTGCGAAACATCTGTGTGCTGTGTCACGTGACCGCTCTCTTTATGCCTCTGCGATTTCACTATCTGCATCAAAACGTGTGAGTTTAGCAGAGATAGTGAGATTAAACCTGACCCAAACACGTCTCTTTGCTTTTTCTCTCTCTCTTTCTCGAATATTGGATCTGTGCACACAGCCTGCACATGTGGCTTGCCTTTGGTTATTCTGTTTTTTTTATATGAGAAGGAGACTTGCGACAGTGAATTCTGAAAGGAGGGAGACAGAGGGGCGAGAGGAAAAAAGAGCTGTGATGTTTGTGAGAAAACAAGCAAATTGGCTGTAATGAGTGCTGTGAATGCTCCGCAAGATCAGATCGGAGGCATTTTCTCTTGATCAGGCATCTTTACCACAAGAGGTGGAGAAAAAAAAACAGATTGAGGCTTTCGAGATGAAAGAGAAACTAGTGCTTCCTTATCTCTGTCATTTTCCGTTCCGTCATCGTAATAGGACGCCTCGCATTTCTTCACTCAGGATATAAGTCTGAATGACTGCGGTGCTGATTACGGCACGGGTTCATGTTTAACAGAGACATATGAGGGAAGAGGATAATGACTAATGAATTAACCAACCCTCATATTTCACCTTCTCTCATTCCCCATAAAGCCAGCGGCTATTACTAGGTGTTATCACAGTCTTTCAGCGACATGCCAGAGCTTTATAACAAGAGAGAACAGCGTTATCTGCTGTAACCGAGAAAATGGAAATAAGAATACTGTCTACTCAGGGCCTGTGGCTCCTTGGGAAGGATTTGGATTAGCATTTCCACATGAGAAATTCCCCAAGATGAAGGTTTATGGCATTATCAACTGCATTTTTGCCCTCGAGATATGCCCTTCCTGTGCCACCATTGTTTGTCAATTGATATCTCCTGAGGGTTGACCTTTGGAGATGCCATTTGAGGCAGCCACGGCCTCCCCTGCAGTTTGTTGACAGGTCTGTCACAGTGAAAATGGAGAGTGGAACTGGAGGAGAAGGAAAGGAGGGGCAAGCCCCGCTTCAATAGCTCAGTGGCAAAGTCATTTTGAATTGGGTGTCTGTTCTGCCTTTCGAGGGCAGCGTATCCTGAGAAGCACAGATGTGAGCTATTCAGCTGTGGCCCTGCACCTGGGCAAAAGACGTCTGCTTACGTCACTCAGGGAAACATGATACATGGCCACTGGTTTTCCAACAATGGGCTTTTGTGCGGACATGTATGCGTCTCGTCTGTGTGAAAACTACAATGAAGAGTTTGAGTAATCTGGAATGTGATCTGCCAACATTTGACACACTTGTGCATGATCTGTTTAGAAAGATTTAGTGACTATCTTGGTTTCACGATGACAAGTTAGCAAACGGTAATTTTCCACATTTTCAATGGATAACCACTGGAAAAACATCCAAAATCATTCTAATCATTTGGTTCTTGCTGTTCCTTACAGACAAACAAAATGATGTGGAGATTCCCTCGCCTACACCAAAAGCCCGCGAGAAGAAGAAAAAACAGCAGCTGATGACTCAGATCAGTGGAGTGAAGAAAGTGTCCCACGGGCCCATCCTCAACTGCAGCATCGCTCGCTTCGGCGTCAAAACCGACAAAGAGGATTTACTGTCAAAGGTATGGAGAAGACTTATACTTGCTCTTTAGTGAGTTTTTGATTATGAAAATGAATGTTGATCTCATTCCCTTGCCTCTTCCCTTTCCAGGAATTAGAAGACCTGAACAAATGGGGCCTGAACATCTTTACCGTTTCAGAGTTTTCGAACAACCGGCCTCTAACTTGCATTATGTATGCCATCTTCCAGGTCAGTTCTACCTCCAGCCTATGACTTCCCACATTTTGCAACAAAAGTAATAAATTCCAGAATTGTAATAACGTTGCTTCTCTCTGTAACAGGAACGAGACTTGCTTAAGACGTTCAAGATCCCAGTAGATACTTTTGTGACGTATATGATGACCCTTGAGGATCACTACCACCAAGATGTGGCCTATCATAACAGCCTTCACGCTGCTGATGTGGCCCAGTCAACTCACATTCTGCTGTCTACACCTGCACTAGATGTAAGAACGCTTTTTCTTTAGGCATTAAAAAAAATCCTCAAAGGACTTTTTATGGTTTATCTCACCATTTTCAATATGTCCTAAATAGGCTGTCTTCACCGATCTTGAGATCCTGGCAGCCATTTTTGCGGCAGCCATTCACGATGTGGACCACCCTGGTGTTTCAAACCAGTTCCTCATCAATACAAGTGAGTGTTCTTAACTCCCACCCTACTACTAGTGTAAAGTTCTTGGTGACACATGGATTAATTGAGCATTTACTCATTTCTTACAGACTCCGAGTTGGCGCTCATGTATAATGATGAGTCGGTTTTGGAGAACCACCACTTAGCCGTGGGCTTTAAACTTCTACAGGAGGACAACTGTGACATTTTCCAAAACCTCACTAAGAAACAAAGGCAATCCTTCCGAAAGATGGTCATCGACATGGTGAGGTTCTACCTTCCTTCTTTCCTTCCTTCTTTCTTTCCTTCCTTCCAGGTCATTTGCTTTCATTTACACTGCAATGATTGAGATGCTAACACATATTGCTCAATGTTTCCTCTCAACAGGTACTGGCCACGGACATGTCTAAGCACATGAGCTTACTGGCCGATCTGAAGACCATGGTAGAGACGAAGAAAGTGACAAGCTCAGGAGTTTTACTTCTGGACAACTACACAGACAGGATACAGGTACAGGTCTCCCTGTTCTCCATCCTACTAATCCTTCAAACAGGAAATCCAATGATTTCATGATCTCCAGCCAAGATCATTCAGATCAATTAGAGGAATGTGATGAGTTACAATTGGCTGAAATTGTGATGTTATTTCAGGTTTTGCGGAACATGGTTCACTGCGCCGATCTGAGCAATCCCACCAAGTCTCTAGAGCTGTACCGCCAGTGGACTGACCGCATCATGGATGAGTTCTTTCACCAGGGCGATCGAGAGAGGGAGCGTGGCATGGAGATCAGTCCAATGTGTGACAAACACACCGCCTCTGTGGAGAAATCACAGGTTAGTTACTGTCTGAGATGTAGCCATCTGATGGAGGATACCCTAGAATAACCTACATAGTACCCTACGACATCTAATGTGTTTTTTCGCTCTTCAGGTGGGTTTCATTGACTACATCGTCCACCCGCTGTGGGAAACCTGGGCTGACTTGGTCCATCCGGATGCCCAGGATATCCTGGACACGCTGGAGGATAATCGGAACTGGTACCAGAGCATGATCCCCCTGAGCCCTTCCCCACCCTTCTACCAGCCCGACAAAGAAGGCAACGGTGGGGGTCCAGGGCCTGACAAGTTCCAGTTCGAACTCACGCTAGAGGAGGAGGACTCAGAAGGCACGGAAAAAGACGAACAGAGCCAGGGAGACGAGGAAGAGGAGGCGGAAGAAGACGACGACGACGACAGAGGGGAAGAAATGGAATCCACTACACACATCCAGATAGTTACCGAAGACGCCTCACCGGTGGACACATAGGACTCAGCTTCCCTTGATAGGCGGTAGCTGTTTTTTTCCCATGCGAGAGGAGCAATCTTGCAGTTGATGCTTTTTAAAAAGCCCACATGGGGTGCTTTTTTAGGCCCCGTGGGAGGAGGATGTCTTGCCCTCCTTGCACTTACGTTTGGAGACAGTTTGTAGGAGCTCTCAGGAAATAAATGCTGCAGACATTTTGGACCTGAACGATTGACAGGCGACTTTGATAAACAGGAAGGATTGGGGCCAACGTGGACAGTTTGTTAGTTTGTTTACCAGGCGGTAAGGAGTAGACACTACTGAGAGGATTTCTCTTTTTTTGTACCAACATGAACTTTTTGTAAAGCTATGGGTGTGTGATGAGGTCAAACATGAACTACTGAAGAACAAGTATTTGTAAAGAGAGAAACTGTTTACTTTTCTGTACCATTTGTCTAAAGACTGTGTGCCTTTTTACTATTGTCTTTTTAATAGTCTTTTATTTATTGAACACATTTTAGTATAACTGTACGTTGAAATGTTTTCGTTTTGTAAACCAAACCAGACCGAACATGCAGAATTGTTTTATATCTACGCTGGAGAGAGATCTTAGTGTCTTCCTTTGTTTGGCAATATAACTTAATAATCCAAACATCTGACAAATGATCAGTAAACTAAGAAATTATGAAAGAGGCACTTTCTGTTTATTCTATCTACATTTGTGTCAGACTTCTTAACTATGAGCACAAACTTTTTATTTTGAACCATACATCATCCCATCCACATTAGGGTAAGAAATCTTGTTGCACAAAAAAACTTAAGTATGAAAAAGCCCCGTAAGTATGAAGACCCCATTTACTAAATACAAAATAGAAGCACCCCAAAAAAATCGAATCACAAGGGGTCTCATAATGTACTAAAATCACAGGGAAGCCAAAGCTATTTTCACCTAATTCATGTTAATTTGCTTTCAATTCATCATAATTGTCTTCCTTACGGCAGCCATTTTTCACCCTTCCCATCATACCGCAGAAACAGTCTAAACTAGCTTTTGTAGCTTTTTTACACATTTTGATATAGAACTTCTAAACAAAACATCTTCCTTTCTCTGATTGGCTCACTTTAAAGATGGATTAAAAAATGATTTTGGATTAAAAAATGACAAACTGATTTTCTTCCCCATCTCGTAAAACACAAAGATATAATAAAAAAAACACAAAACTTCAACATGCCAGTTTGGTAAAGAAAATATGGACATTAGCATTGTCGTCTCATACATTTTTCACCGTTAATATTTAAGTTTGTGTGTAGTTCATGCTTTGAGGTACTTTAACTACCTTATGCTCAACAATGGAAACAGTTAATGGCCAAAGTAGCATGCAAAAGTATGTTTGTGCGCACATATGTACGTGTCTACACATTAATGTGTTTGTGTATGTGAGCGTCCGTGGGGTCGCTCCATCACCAGCCCACGCTTTTCACAACTCCTTCCATTCACTTTGTTTATATGCGCTCAGATCGGTCCTCTACTGTTTATAACAGTGTATTTATTACGGTTAACTGTACATAAGGAATAATGTTTCTTTGTAAATGGTTTAATTTATATGCACTTGCATTACCGAAAATTGGTGGTGTTTCTTGTGTAGTGGGCTCTTGGACTGAGTCTGTTTTATTTAGTAATATTGTTTATGTTTTAATATAAATAAATATATATTATATATACTATGTATGAATATATTGCACAATTTTCAACTGCCCAGAACAGTAGCCTATGAGACACGCGACCCATTGGTAAAGGGGAGAGTCTGTAGATAAGACATAAATACATACTGTAGACATCTGTCAGATATTAGAAGCTTTGTGTATCACTGTTTGGTGTAACATCGATAAATCAGTATCTCACGAGATTCTCCACAGAACGTGGCCCTCAAATATATACAACATTTTGAATGGAGATTGCTAAAAATGGCTCAGAAGTGGCCTGTAAATGCACATTTACGGGGGAGGAATTGGTCACCGACATCACAATCTCTAAACCACAATGTGAAATCGATATATAATTACGAAAATGTGATCTTCTGTAATTATTTGTGCTAATGTGAACTATTTTTCTGACCTTGTTAGCAGTTTTGAAATTCAAATTGTCAGTAAAACTTTGTTAATCTATATGTTTGAGATCTTTTGGTCCGATTTGCGTCCAAAAGGATTCAACAGAATTAGTGCTATCTGCATGAGGGATGAGTTTTTATCGTCTGGTTATCCCACACTGTTGCAGGTGAATATTCAATGTCTCACACAATGTATGGTAATAATATTGTATATTGTGTTCAATAAAATCTGAAGCTACTTTTCTATGAAGTGATTAAAGACAAAGCATGAATATATTCCGTGTAAATGTCTTTCTTCATAGCTTTTCTTTGTTACATGACCTTTAGTTTAGTTAAATCAAACTGCCAAAATTAATCAAAACTGTACAATTTGTTTTGAATTCATCCAATTGACAGTCTAACAGTATAATATAAAAATTTTTAATATTGCAGCATTTTGTTGTTTCTATTCTTTATAAGAGATGTTTTTTTCCCCAATAACCTTAAAAATATAAATACTAGCTTAACCTTGATCTTATATGTGGCCATATCATTTGCATTTGAACCCTTTGTGTGGCCGTCTTGTTTGAAGCTGAATCCAGTGTGACAGGTCGCATTGCATCCAGTGAATATCAGTCCTGCACTGTTCCTCAAGCTAAGTCAGCCCTTAAATGACACAGTCCTCCTGAGTAAAATCTCTGTGTGAATCATTCTGAGGCTTTTTGCCCAGAATCCCAAGAATTTATGTAAGGCAAGGAGTTAGATGAACATGGGCCATTTCAGGCCGATATCCTTGTTTCATCTGATTATTTGAGATGATTTGCCAGTGTAGCTGAAAGTTTCCCTAGAGGTTTAATTAAAGATAATTAATATAGTTATATTACTTGCATGTCACACTTCTCCTTCCAGTAAAAACGTCCTGATTAAGCATTCCTTTACAGTAGATCAACAGCAAGGTCATCAGTTTGATTCATACGGGTATACGTGAACTGATAAATTGTGCACATTAAATGCAGTGTTTCTTTGGATAAAACTGTGCCAAATGTACAGGCTAAATTAATGTTTTTGGGAATTATTATCAGTATTTTAGAGAGGTGTACCACACACATTCCTCTCTGACATTCAAGCACTTTGCACTAATGTAAGTAATCGATAAATGTAATGTTGATTACGGTGTGTTACTGATAAATTCTAGAGGGAGTGCTGTATATTCTGCAGGACCTCCAAGGCTATGCGTAACTGAAGGTTTGGAAACATCATGCAGAGTGCTCAAAGAACCCCCTGAGAGTGTGTTAGCCTTGTAAATGAAGGCTTTAAATCAGCCCCATGATGGCTAGCCAGAGCTATTTTTAACCTCCAACCAATTAGGAGAAGAGCCTGGTGACACTCTTTCTCCTTGTGAGTTGCTGCCCAGTGTCAAGAAGTCTAGCTCAGCCTGCTCACTAAAATTGGTTCATAATTAAATCCATAATTACTCAAAGACACTGACGTAAATGCGCAAACCCATGTGCGCGTGCATATGCATACAGCTCCCATATTTGGGGAATATTTGAGTGTTTGGTCACAATAATAGGTTATATTATTGCACATTGTATATACAAATTAGCAGTTGCTCTTGATGTTTTAATGATGTGTATCTGTTTGAGTAAAATGAAACATTTCTTTCAAATTTCAAACAAAAAAATTGTCAGAGCATTTATTTGCAGAAAATGACAACTGGTCAAAATAATAAGAAAGAGACCATGTTTTCAGACCTCGAATAATGTAAAGAATGTTTATATTCATTTTTAAACAACACAATAATGTTTTAACTTAGGAAGAGTTCAGAAAACAATATTTGGTGGAATATTTTTTAGATTTTTTTGGCATGTTCTGTATCAGTCGTCGGGCGACTTTATGCCACTAATGATGAGCAGCTTGACTATTTATTATTTTTATTAATTCACAATTATTATTTTTTTAGCTTGGCAAATTGGTTCATTTGCATGAATTTGTTCAATCTCACTTGTTCATTTTTGTATGATTTGCTTACGCCCCATTGATGGATAAGTGTAGGGGTGGACCTTCATGACCTTCCTTTTTTTTATATGAATCGCATTTTATATGAATTTTTCCTTGCCAACTAAAATAGCTTGATTTTGCTCTTAAATTTAATTTAAAACTAAATCTAAACATATCAGTGCTGGTAATAGATTCAAACAAGTGCTTGTTTGACTAGTTCTCTAAAAATCAATTACTAAAATATTTTTTAAAAATATACAGTATATGCAAAACATATATTGAAACTAAAAAGAACCGTTCACGCAGACCATGTACTTAAAAAACACAAGGTGCAGCACAACGGAATGAAATATAAACTTGAGATGTGTTTTTAACTTCTTTCAACTTGATACAGCATGTCAAAACATGGAGTTCATTTTGCGAGAGGCTGAAGAAGCAGTGAGAGACAGCGCAACAGTCAAAGATGTCCGTCTAGCCTATGTTTAGTTTTAAAAAAAATCACTATGAAAAGGAAGCAGCAGCGTCTGATCTTTTCTTCTATGTTGTGCTGTTCATCCGATTATGGAAAAAGGAAAAAATGTTGGACAGGGACTTGATTCTATCTGTCAGTGGTTGATTGGATTTTGGCCATTGCACTCTAAATGATTGGAGTCCTGTTCACATTACCAGGGACAGGGAGAGTCTGTTGTTTTCACTGAAAGGCCCAGTTATGACATTTTGATGAAACATTACAAAGTCAAGAAAATTGAAAAAAATAAATAAACATATGCACACATTAATTGTTCACAATAAAAGAACATTCATTTAGAAAACAGATATTCATAACAACTTTAACAAGCAGTGCATTTGAGTGAAAAAATGTGAATCGTGTGAACCGCAAATACTGCTCCTCCAAAAAATGAGGGGTCTAAACATTCTTGGAAATTTCCCGTCTGGAGTAAGACAAGGGGCTTGGTGAGTACTCCTTGTTTTACTTTTTACGGCTGTGACAAATTTGGAAATCACCCCCAAAAATGCCCGAAACAGCCCTGTCTTTGAGACTGGTGGAATCAAATAGGCCTTACACAGAGAGAGCTTTCTTCTGTTCTGTCTGGACAGCAACATTACATTGCTCCAGTCTTCATCTCTCCCTCACTCACTCACTCACTCACTCAATCTCTGTTTGATGTGCTACGAAATTCATTTTCCACACTCATTAGTTGCGGGTCAGCAGTGCTCCCTCACTGGGCGCTCATGTGGCAGCTGTCTAGGTTTTCAGCACTGATGGCATGTCAAAGGAGATGTTTCAGTCTGATTGCTGGTTGGCTGATTTATTTTATTGCTGGTTCACAGTTGCAGCAGCTCCATGACATCATGGCTGATGAGAAACAATCAAGCAGTTTACAAGGAGCCTGGTATGGGGCAAAAACATCTGAAATGAGAGACATTGTGTAAATCTTTTGCTGTCTTTAAATAATATAAAATGGAAATATAATATAAAATAATACTATAAAATGGAAAAAAATAAACAAGCAAGTAAATAAATAAATAAATGGCTGGTTGCACGAAATACAGTATAATAGAATAATCATATAAAGGTATAATGTGTTACAATGAATCAACCAATCAGCTGTTAAATTTAAGCACACAATTAGACAATACCAATTTAGGTCAACCAATTACCAAGCAATGCTTCATTTCCAAACTGAATTTCAGAATGGGAAAGAAAGGTGATTTAAGCAATTTTGAGCGTGGCATGGTTGTTGGTGCCAGACGGGCCGGTTTGAGTATTTCACAAGGTATGCAGCAAAGCATCTGTGAAGCCACAACACGCACAACCTTGAGGCGGATGGACTACAACAGCAGAAGTCCATCCACCGGGTACCACTCATCTCCACTACAAATAGGAAAAAGAGGCTACAATCTGCACGAGCTCACCAAAATTGGACAGTTGAAGACTGGAAAAATGTTGCCTGGTCTGATGAGTCTCGATTTCTGTTGAGACATTCAGATGGTAGAGTCAGAATTTGGCGTAAACAGAATGAGAACATGAATCCATCATGCCTTGTTACCACTGTGCAGGCTGGTGGTGGTGGTGTAATGGTGTGGGGGATGTTTTCTTGGCACACTTTAGGCCCCTTAGGGCCAACTGTGCATCGTTTAAATGCCACGGCCTACCTGAGCATTGTTTCTGACCATGTCCATCCCTTTATGACCACCATGTACCCATCCTCTAATGGCTACTTCCAGCAGGATAATGCACCATGTCACAAAGCTCGAATCATTTCAGATTTGTTTCTTGAACATGACAATGAGTTCACTGTTCTAAAATTGGCCCCCACAGTCACCAGATCTCAACCCAATAGAGCATCTTTGGGATGTGGTGGAACGGAGCCGTGCCCTGGATGTGCATCCCACAAATCTCCATCAACTGCAAGATGCTATCCTATCAATATGGGCCAACATTTCTAAAGAATGCTTTCAGCACCTTGTTGAATCAATGCCACTTAGAATTAAGGCAGTTCTGAAGGCGAAAGGGGGTCAAACACAGTATTAGTATGGTGTTCCTAATAATCCTTTAGGTGAGTGTGTTTATATATATATATATATATATATATATATATATATATATATATATATATATATATATATATATATATATATATATACAGGTCCTTCTCAAAAAATTAGCACATTGTGATAAAAGTTCATTATTTTCCATAATGTAATGATAAAATTAAAATTTCATATATTTTAGATTCATTGCACACCAACTGAAATATTTCAGGTCTTTTATTGTTTTAATACTGATGATTTTGGCATACAGCTCATGAATTTCTCAAAAAATTAGCATATCATGAAAAGGTTCTCTAAACGAGCTATTAACCTAATCATCTGAATCGACTAATTAACTCTAAACACCTGCAAAAGATTCCTGAGGCTTTAAAAACTCCCAGCCTGGTTCATTACTCAAAACCGCAATCATGGGTAAGACTGCCGACCTGACTGCTGTCCAGAAGGCCATCATTGACACCCTCAAGCGAGAGGGTAAGACACAGAAATAAATTTCTGAACGAATAGGCTGTTCCCAGAGTGATGTATCAAGGCACCTCAGTGGGAAGTCTGTGGGAAGGTAAAAGTGTGGCAAAAAACGCTGCACAACGAGAAGAGGTGACTGGACCCTGAGGAAGATTGTGGAGAAGGACCGATTCCAGACCTTGAGGGACCTGCGGAAGCAGTGGACTGAGTCTGGAGTATAAACATCCAGAGCCACCATGCACAGGCGTGTGCAGGAAATGGGCTACAGGTGCCGCATTCCCCAGGTCAAGCCTCTTTTGAACCAGAAACAGGGGCAGAAGCTCCTGACCTGGGCTACAGAGAAGCAGCACTGGACTGTCGCTCAAATTTTGCATGTCATTCGGAAATCAAGGTGCCAGAGTCTGGAGGAAGACTGGGGAGAAGGAAATGCCAAAATGCCTGAAGTCCAGTGTCAAGTTCCCACAGTCAGTGATGGTCTGGGGTGCCATGTCAGCTGCTGGTGTTGGTCCACTGTGTTTTATCAAGGGCAGGGTCAATGCAGCTAGCTATCAGGAGATTTTGGAGCACTTCATGCTTCCATCTCCTGAAAAGCTTTATGGAGATGAAGATTTCGTTTTTCAGCACGACCTGGCACCTGCTCACAGTGCCAAAACCACTGGTAAATGGCTTACTGACCATGGTATTACTGTGCTCAATTGGCCTGCCAACTCTCCTGACCTGAACCCCATAGAGAATCTGTGGGATATTGTGAAGAGAAAGTTGAGAGACGCAAGACCCAACACTCTGGATGAGCTTAAGGCCGCTATCGAAGCATCCAGGGCCTCCATAACACCTCAGCAGTGCCACAGGCTGATTGCCTCCATGCCACGCCGCATTGAAGCAGTCATTTCTGCAAAAGGATTCCCCACCAAGTATTGAGTGCATAACTGAACATAATTATTTGAAGGTTGACTTTTTTTGTATTAAAAACACTTTTCTTTTATTGGTCGGATGAAATATGCTAATTTTTTGAGATTTTGGGTTTTCATGAGCTGTGTGCCAAAATCATCAGTATTAAAACAATAAAAGACCTGAAATATTTCAGTTGGTGTGCAATGAATCTAAAATATATGAAATTTTACTTGTATCATTACATTATGGAAAATAATGAACTTTTATAACAATATGCTAATTTTTTGAGAAGGATCTGTATATATATATATATATATATATATATATATATATATATATATATGTATATATATATATATATTGTATGACTTCCATGAGCTTGAAGGACTGCATCCATGCGATTTGGCAAGGACTCATACAATTTATTGATGAAGTCATCAGGAATAGCAAAGAAAGCAGTCTTGCATGCCTCCCAGAGTTCATCAATATTATTTGGTTTCATCTTCCATGCTTCCTCTTTCATCCTACCCCACATGCTCAATGATGTTCATGTCTGGTGACTGGGCTGGCCAATCCTGGAGCATCTTGATCTTCTTCGCCTTGAGGAACTTTGAAGTGGAGATGGAAGAATGCGATGGAGCACCATCCTGCTGCAGAATTTGGCCTCTTTTATGGTTGGGAATATTAGAGGTAGCTATTGAAGTTGCCTTCCACCCTGAAGATCTCTCGCACACCCCCATACTGCATGTAACCCAAGACCATGATTTTTCCGCCACCAAACTTCACTGTTTTCCGGGTGAATCTCGGATCCATGCGAGCTCCAGTAGTTCTCCTGCAATATTTCCGGCGACTGTGGTGTAATTCAACAGAAGATTAATCTGAAAAATCCTTCTGCCACTTTTCCAGCGTCCATTCTTTTAGCAGGCTGTGGGCTTTGGCAAATGCCACACGTTTTTTCAATTGTCTTTTGTTTAGTGTTGGCTTCTGGTCACTGATTCAACCATGGAGGCCATTTCGAGACAGAATCTGACAAACTGTTCTGGTTGACACAGGGACTTCAGGTGACCAGGTCTCGTGGAGCTCTGCTGCAGTGGAAAATGGGCTGGCCTTGGATTTTCGAGCCAACAAACGGTCCTCTCGAGCAGTTGTCTTGAAGGGTCTGCCTGACATGGGTTTTTCATAAACGTCTCCAGTCTCTTCAAATCTTTTTTTTATCCTCTGTACTTGACGCTGAGAAACTTTGAAGGTGTCTGCCACATCAGCAGTGGATCTGGTCTTCAGCCTCTTGATAATCAAAACTTTAGTCTCAGGGTGAATCTTAGGCATGTTTGCAGAGGTCTAGTTGCAGTCGATGTGAAGGTCTAGTGTACTGGGGTTCTTTTTATACACACCTGAGATCTAATTGATCCATTATTAGTCACAGGTGAAGCTCATATGACAAGGCGACAACACTTATGTCTTTGCAAAAATTGACTCAATGGGCTTTAACAAGCTGTGAATATTACAATATTTTTTGAAAGTTTCATTTTGCACTGAAACATTATTACAAAAGATGTTGGGATTAAAATAAGCCATTTCTTGTAAAAAAAATCTTGATAAGAAATATATTTCAGCGGCACTTCAGGTCAATTTGTACACAAGCGACAAGACTTTTGTCAGGGACTGTATATCGTAACAAAATATATAGCCTACCACAAACACATTTCTGTTTTGCAGATGTCACTTGTTTTGATTTTTTTGTAAACAATACAATGACATTCCATCATTTTGAGTGTTGTGCATTGTACTGTACATTGTCTAAATAAATATTCTATTTATCACATTTATCAACTGGTCCGTCAGTCTTCAAGTATTGACTGATACACAAAGTTAACATATAATCTTAAAATGGTGTGACATGGCGCAGTTTCAGCTAGCCGTATAATTCTCTAAATGATTCTTTCCCTCCACCCACACATGTCCCTGCATCCACTCAGCTGTGTCTTCACCGGGAGGAAGCAATGCACAGCGCCGTTGCAGTGCAGTAAAGCTGGCAGACAGAGGGAGGGAGGGAGGGATGGATGGATAAAGCAAGGAGAGGAGAAGAAAGGGAAGCTGCTCTCCCCCGGGGGACAATGCTCTGCCTCAAATGAGGAACCGAAATGCTTTCTGACATTTGGTGGATGCAGCATGTGCCTGGCCTCAGCTGGCTAAAACACTAGACTGTGATCACGAGTGAACTCACCCAACACACACACAAAAACAGAGATTTCAAAAATCCACTAATGTTTATCCATCTTTATACTTCATTTAAAGTGTTGGAACATGTTCATGACTTACATAAGAAATCTGCAGTGGTAAAAAGTGATGAGAACATTTTCTCTGGACAGGCTTATATGGCATTTTAAAGATATCTAACTTCCTCACAGAGAAGGCCGAAAGAACCAGAAAGAAAGAGAGAGAGATCATATCATGAGTTGTGACAGTATGATATCATGTTGAATGCTAATCATCCTCTGTCTCTCCCACAAACATCAGAGCAGCAGCACAAGCTGCGCTATAGAACACTGAGGCCTCTGATGATCTGCAGTTACTATGGCAACCTCATCAATGGACTGCATCTGGAACTCCGGGTACAACTCTGGTATTAAACTTTAAATTCTCAAGAAATTAAGCCCTACTTGTAAACAAATCATTCCAGATTTACATAAGGGTACTGCCATATGAGAGTGACTGCCTTACAGAGTTTCAATCAAATCCAGGATTGCTGTGGTTAAACAATATGGATTTAATGATCTGTGTGTTCTGCACAGAGAAAATGACCCATAGCAAGCAGTGTGAAAACAATTGTACCTATTATTACGTCATGTCTGGCAAAGAAATATATTTATTTGGGTCTATAAAAGTTAAATAAACATTGAAACATCTATACACATTTCACAGGTTTCTACACTAATTATATAAAACTATAGACTACATTTAGTACCATAGTTAATGAACTAGATCTATTCATTTTATTTCTATGTGAGGGATGGAAACTGATAGAGATAGATTAGGCTTAAAAATTATCCCTCTAGTGGACAACATTAATATCACAGCCTTCATCTTTCACCCGAAATAAATTAAATGTAGCTACCGTATTGTTCTGAATATAAGAAAAGGTTTTTTTCCCCTCTCAGCTACATCTGGGGAAAAACCGAGTTGTCTTATATTCAGGGTCTAGACTTTACATGTCAATAATACACTCGCAACAATAGGTGGCACCAAAAAGAACTATGGTGCGTGTTCACGAGTGCAAAAAGAACATTAAAAACATAAACAGTCAAATAAATGTATACGTGATTTTAAAATCCAGGTACCCAGATTTCAACTACAATAAGATTTCACTTATAATAAAATTGTGTTAGGTTACATGGTTTTCACTATGGCGGATAGCCTTGTTATATAATTCCGATGGGCTATAGGTTATCTTTTATATTTTCTCACAATTTGCTGTCTGCTGCCATTTTAAGTCCTGAAAAAAACAAAAAAAAACAAACAAACAAAAAACACACTGCTCTTGAATGGATAACTTTAGTAGCTTTAATAAGAACAAATGTACTGTATCCAAATATAAGACGACCCTGAATATAAGATGACCAAGACTTTTTTCAAGATGTAGCCTAACTTTTGGAAAATTTGGAAAAACAAATTCACACTGCATATTTTTCATATTTAAATTTTATATTGGAAGTATGGTAAATACTGGTCAAATGTACCAACAATGACATTTTAAAATGAAAACTTTTTAGCAAACCATAAAAATATCTGGTAGTTTTCCCCCATGGTATCAATGTACAAATTGTGGCCAGTGAAAATAGCTGAATAGCTGAATAATGAAAATAACGTTGAAAAATAATGAAAACCACTAGCCACAATGGTAAAAACTTTTATGATAAGATAAAAAAAAAAAAATAAATTAATAATAATAATAATAAAAAAAAAAAATATATATATATATATATATATATATATATATATATATATATATATATATATATATATATATATATATATATATTACATTAAATAAAGAAATAAATACATCATAATCGTTATATTTTTGGATTCATATATTTGATTTTGAATCATTAATATTTATTCATTTTCATGCCTTGCTACTACAGTAAATATGCAACGCACTTAACTTACATCTCAAATGCAATGTACATAATAAAGTTTAGTGCAGTGGAATCTATTTAATAAAATATATTAAAACGTGGATCAGTTAAAACGGTTAAATCGGTCTTTGTTTACATGCGTCTTAATCACGTGGCAAAAATGTCCAATGCTAGTCATTTTTTACTGTTTAATTAGCTAACTTGTGGTGTCGCATCTGCGCCTCGACGAAAGCTGGATCGTTTTTCTGTGAATGTTTGTAACTTAGTGGGAGAGTTTGTTTATGTTGTGAAGGGCAGGTCCACACACACAGGCGGGTGTTTGCGCGAAGACTGAATCCGAGGAAATGTGGTAATGTTAATTCATTTAACTTACTGTTGTTATTTGGAGTTATGGGAATAAGCTCTGTTTTCATGTAACGTGACGTTGTTTTATTTCCTTCTCTATATCGTCAACGCAAGGTCAAATTAATCATGTGAACTTTCCTAAACTGCATCATCATCATTATTAATCAGTAACGTTTTTTGTTTTGTTCTGTAAAAAATCTGCATGTAAGCATTCTTAAATTAAGCTACTAAGATAATAAGAAAACAATCATGAGCTATTATGACATGTTTTCCGATTAGATTTAATTAATTTATTTGTTATACTCCATGGTGTTTTTTTTTTCAAACCTAAGACACACCAGTGAGGTTATAGGCTATAAAACTATAAGTTTATAAGTTAAGATACTGTGTGTCTTTCAAAACTAGAATGAATCAATGGGTATGTCATTGGATCAGGGGGGAAAAATGGATTTAATTCTAATTATGGGGAAGTGGTTTCTTTGGGATATTTGTGGATTTATGGTTAGCTATAGACAATTTGTCTAACCACATCATCTTCTGCACTCTTTGTGCTAGTGTACAAAAATATGTTAAGTGTGTTTTGTACATCATACTTTTAAAGGGGGTTAACAATTGTGTTTTTGTCTTCATACAACAGCAGGTAAAGAGTGGAATCAGTGCAGTCGTGCTGGATCAGCCGGTTTATTCTCTGTTTACATGTGGGTTTACCTCATGGCAGCCACAACATGTTTTCTTCTACCACCGATTTCAAGAAAGTTACGGTAAATCAAGACCTGTATTTTCAAAAGTTTTTGTTTTTTGGGGATAATTACCCGAGGTAACCCGACACAATCTACTGTTGTTTACTGTGGTTTTGAGTTTGATGTATCTAAGTGATACAGCAGCTGCATGAATGATAGCATGATAATCTTTAACACTTAACAATATGTAAGTAATAATGTACTTAAATTATCCCAAATGGTTCCAAGAATCTTTAAATCCAGAGCAAATTTAACCAGGACACCAAAGATGCTTTAATATATTATATGCTTTATTAGAAAGATGAGCCAGTTTAAAATGAAGCATTGTTATATAGCTCAACACAGTTAGTCTTATCGTTTCAATCTCATTTTCTTGATTTACCACAAGTACCATGTTTTACCATGTTTAATATTGATATAGCTTACTGCAGTGTGCGTTTTATTATAGTTGCCGCGGAGCGAACGCACAGAGTAGCAATATAACATAACTTTCAACACACTTAAATGTAGGCTAATATCTAATATGACAAAACAGCGCTGCGCTACCCCACATACGCCTGACCGGAAGCGATCTTGTGCGACAAAATAAAAGCTCTGAAATAAAGGTGTCATCAAGCTACACCTTTGTTTTGAAAAGCGAACTCTAGTGGCGAAAAATTACATATTGTGGCTTTAAATCAGCTTACTAATTTTATATATCAGCAATATGGTCTATTATTAAACTTGCTACAAAATTAAGACAAATGCAGGGATCACTCTACATTGTAACCTAGGTCTAAAAGAACCTTAAAGGATGTTGAAAGTATTATGGCCACAGCTTATAGCTCATGAAATGCATCTGATTTTCAGCACCAGCTCTTTGTAGTTTAACTGTCTAATCCCGACAGTAGGAGAATCCAAATGTATTCAACAAAAGGAAAAATGAGAACTTCAGTCTGTTTAATACAGATCAAGCTACTGTAAGATTTTTAAAGCTGCACATTCTCCGTTTTTTTTTACATGGAGGCTTGCATTCTCACTTAAAAGGAACCAGTGTAGCCAGCTGTAAAAGATAGACTGTAACAAGTAAGGACTTGTGCTGGCTATGAAATCCTCAGAGGTTTGCTGCTAACATTGTGGAAAACATGCTGTGTTGGGTAGCTTGTCAGATGAAGTGTGTTATTTTCGTGAGATTACTTATTTTTTAATAATAGATTGTGAAGACTGAAGGACATGATGACAGCTTAAGTTGAATGGGTTAGTGTTCGTGGGATCTACTGCTTGCAACACCTCCTTGAGATCTGCAGTACAGTACGTGACCTACTGCACACACTCAGCTCATGTTACACGTATCCAATACAGGGTAGCGTTTGCCCAAGACAAGACCCAGAATATGACCAAGTAACTAGCCATGCTTTCTGTAATATTACAAACTGTCCACTTTTTGCATTCAGTTCTCATCAATTATCAAACCAGCCACATTTCTTGATCTTTTATTTCTTTATTTCTATATATGCTGCAAAGGGTATGCAAACGTATGCACTCAACTGTATATCACAAATCTTTAGGCTAACTGTGCCAGAATAGTTATTTACCGCTGGTAAATTATCAAGAGCCCATGCTTTACTGTTTTTTGCTTTCATGTTTTCACAAGATAACTCATTAGAAACTCAAGAACCTGTTCTGTCGAGATTAAAAGAAAAATAACAAGCCATGGGACCCTATTTTAACAATCTGAGCACATGGTCTGAAGCACATGGCGCAGGTGCACTTAGGGCGTATCGAAAAGACTGAGCGGAAAGACTGAGCGCTTCTCCAGAGAGGAATCCTTTTATGTGTAATATTTAAAAATGTCTGTGTGCTGCTGCATGTGTAATAAGCAGAGTGTACTCGTGTTGTGGACCCACCCATAGGCACATATTACTAACGTGCCTTTTAAATTACACAAAAAATACTGCGCTATTGACTTTAGACCAGGTTTTTCTTGGTCAATAGCACATTCGTTTTCAGTTAAATTGCAACACTCCAAAAATGGTCCTGAACACACCTCGTTTTTAGACCAGCACGTCCATGTGTGAACAGATGAGCGCAAGTACATTTGCTATTTAAACAACTTGGTGCTGGACGTGAAATGATAACTGTGTCGGGCTGAAACTAGTCGGGTGTATGATAGGGCCCTTTTTACTGCGCTTATCTCATGAATTAATCAGTGCTTCTTTTTCTAGTTCTCACAAATTAATTTCTTTAAAGAATATCAATGAACATACAGAAGGATTTCTAACTTTCCTCAAGCACAGTCCGCTCTGGAGCAACATGCAGCTTAGAGGGAACATTACTAACCAGTCTTTTGTTTTAATAATTAAATCATCATTTAACTTAGTGAAGTTTCTAAACGTTATTTCAGGTGTGAACCAAATCTTATCTTTCAATTAACCATCAGAGCATAGAAGCAGCCACTCACCTTTGCCCCTGCATCAGCTGTATGGCATCCCTCCACCTCCCCAGCTCCACCGACATAATTTAGGCATCTTGATACAAGACTCATCTTCCAAGCATTAGTAATCCCACAATAGAGGGTATATCTAATGCCTTGTCCACACTAATATGTTTTCGTTTGAAAACGCATGTTTTTCTCTCTGTTTTGGCCTTCCGTCCACACTGAGACAGTGTTTTTGTCCTGCGAAAACTGAAAACGTTTTCCCAAGTGGATAAATTTGGACAAGTGGATAAGTTTTGCATTGTAGTGTGGACTGTGAACAGAGGTATTTGAAAACGATGATGCATGTTTAGTCGTGACACATATTGTCAAAAAATTCACTTGCAATTTCTGTTCCATGGCAAAACATGAGAGCAGGGGGGTAATCCAGAAAGCAAGGTTAACTTACCGTCACATATACCCTGAACTTTCGGTTGATTAACCTAAACCAGCATAAGTATGCTGGTTCCAAAAACGAGTCCAGGAGTAAGTTCAGACAACTCAGAGTATGTTAACACACACAAGACATTCTCAACAGAGCAACTGGGCATAATATTGATTATTGTTTATTATATTGTTTTTGATGCTAATTAATTGAATGCAGATCCATGTGTGAGATGACGATAAAATAAATAATAAATATTTTTGAATTTAATTAACATTTAAACATTACCTTGTTATAGTAGTGCTTTAGAATTAATATATAATTATTGTATATTATATAACTAACTATATAACACATTTAGTTATATTATTATAACTTATTTTAATACTATAACACAGATCTGAATACCTCTTAAGCAAACTAACTCTGGAACATCTGGAGCAGGTTATGTTCAGAGAGTGAGTTGCTATGGCTACTTACAAACCCCGAAAGTTACCTCCGTTTTTGGGACCGAAAGTTGAGGTTATCCGCTTACTTACTCTTAAACATACCCAGGTATGTTACATAACCTGTTTTCTGGAATACCCCCCAGTTGTGTTTTAGACCAAACATAGACCAAACATGATGGTGACTGAGAGAAACCTGGATGCATCAGTGAATGGTAAAGTATTTTGCTAAATAAAATGGTCCTGCCAGAAGAATATCATGAGAAATTTTATTATGTTTGTGTCATCTGTATCATCTTTCATCCGTTTTATGAGGTTACGCATGCGCAGTAAGGTGAATTTAGCATTTGATAGTTTCAAATGATTCAAGCATGGATACAGTTTTTAATTATAGAAAAACGTGTTTTGCTGACACTTCTTGCCATCTCTTTCTTGGCTGCTCATACTGTTCATCTTTGGCTCCCAACTCACATTGAGGATCCATTTGAAGTCAGTACAGTGTTTACTCACACTTACCTGAGGAAATCTAACAGCTGGTTAAAATTTGTGACACAGCTCTGCAAAAGTCCACATTAAAGTGAAATCGGAATCGCAAAAAGTCGTCATAAGAAAGGGGGGAACGGGGGAAACTTCATTTGAGGGTCTGCATTTGAGACTGAAGGGAACTATCAGATCCATTTCCGAAAGCTTGCAGTCACATTGCACAAATGCATGACACAGTTTGGAAACAAACTATGTTTCATTTGAGATGTCTGAATGCCTAGCAACAGCTGTGCTATTAATTAAGCAGATTATGCAAGTGACAGTGATTCAAACCCACTGTAATTGAAACAGCGATGCTGCCACTGCGCAGACGTTTCTGCTTGTTCTTATTTCAACTTGGCACAGCAGAGTGACATGATGTTGCAAGGTGGCTGTAACCGAAACCAAACCGTTACGTACGTCATACTTGTCATACCGCCATCGCAACCTCTGTTGACCCAGTCATGGCTCAGCGATAGTTGCAACAGCTGGCGTTTGCCTGACTCCTTTCACGTCCCATAAATCAGCACTCTATTCCATTGAGTGTTTGGCAGTGTCCTGTGACCTTGATACTCAAGGTTTAACAGCTCACTGTATTTCTACAAAAGCAAAGTTTGGAAGAGCAGGTCAAATATGTTTGATAAATGGTTCCCCAGTTAACCCTAACTATACCCCTAAACCTACCCATCACAGGAAACTTTTTTCTGTATATTTTCAAAAAACATTTCATTATGAATCATAAGCTGTTTTCCTCATGGGGACCAAAAAAATGTATATACAGTATATTGCCAAACGTTTTGGAACGCCTGCCTTTACATGCACATGAACATGGGATAAATGACATCCCATTTATCCCATCCCATCTGTAGGGTTTAATATGGAGTTGGCCCACCCTTTGCAGCTATATCAGCTTCAACTCTTCTGGGAAGGCTTTCCACAAGGTTTAGGAGTGTGTTTATGGAAATTTTTGACCATTCTTTTAGAAGCACATTTGTGAGGTCCGGCACTGATGTGGGACGAGAAGGCCTGGCCTGCAGTATCCGCTTGAATTCATCCCAAAGGTGTTGACCATCAGGTTGAGGTCATGACTCTGTGCAGGCCAGTCAAGTTTGTCCAGACCAAACTCAATTATCAATATCTTTATGGACCTTGCTTTGTGCACTGGTGCGCATTCATGTTGGAACAGGAAGGGGCCATCCCCAAACTGTTCCCACAAAGTTGGGAGCATGAAATTGTCCAAAATGTCTTGGTAGGCTGAAGCATTAAAAGTTCCTTTCACTAGAACTAAGGGGCCAAGTCCAACCCCTGAAAAACAACCCCACACCATAATCCACTTTGCTACCACTTTGTTATAATACCACTAACAGTTGACCGTACTGGCCTGACCACAATATCCCACAGATTCTCTATGGGGTTCAGGTCAGGAGAGTTGGCAGGCCAATTGAGCACAGTAATACCATGGTCAGTAAAGCATTTACCAGTGGTTTTGGCACTGTGAGCAGGTGCCAGGTCGTGCTGAAAAACGAAATCTTCATGTCCATAAAGCTTTTCTGCAGATGGAAGCATGAAGTGCTCCAAAATCTCCTGATAGCTAGCTGCATTGACCCTGCCCTTGATAAAACAAAGTGGACCAACACAAGCAGCTGACATGGCACCCCAGACCATCACTGACTGTGGGAACTTGACACTGGACTTCAGGCATTTTGGCATTTCCTTCTCCCCAGTCTTCCTCCAGACTCTGGCACCTTGATTTCCGAATGACATGCAAAATTTGAGCGACAGTCCAGTGCTGCTTCTCTGTAGCCCAGGTCAGGCGCTTCTGCCGCTGTTTCAAAAGTGGCTTGACCTGGGGAATGCGGCACCTGTAGCCCATTTCCTGCACACGCCTGTGCACGGTGGCTCTGGATGTTTCTACTCCAGTCTTAGTCCACTGCTTCCGCAGGTCCCCCAAGGTCTGTGTTTCCTTCCCACAGACTTCCCACTGAGGTGCCTTGATACAGCACTCTGAGAACAGCCTATTCATTCAGAAATTTCTTTCTGTGTCTTACCCTCTCGCTTGAGGGTGTCAATGATGGCCTTCTGGACAGCAGTTTTACCCATGATTGCGGTTTTGAGTAATGAACCTGGCTGGGAGTTTTTAAAAGCCTCAGGAATCTTTTGCAGGTGTTTAGAGTTAATTAGTTGATTCAGATGATTAGGTTAATAGCTCGTTTAGAGAACCTTTTCATGATATGCTAATTTTTTGAGATTTGGGTTTTCATGAGCTGTATGCCAAAATCATCAGTATTTTTTTTATTTTTTTTATTTATTATAGTAGTTTACACAATGCAAGTGATCATATACATACATACATGTAGTGGATAGAAAAAACAACAATATCAAATAGATAGGAAAACCAACAAAGAAAACAAAAACAAAACAGAAACAAAACAACTGAATATAAATATAGTGATGTCTGCAGGTACATTTGGTAAGTTTAAGCAATGGAATATTTTGGTGATTATAGATGTATACAAGGGTAATTTGAGATGCTTATAGTAATAGTAATATATTTATACTTGAGGTAGCATTCATAACAAAAAATAATAACAAATAATGACTGTAGTAATAACAGTAATGGTGGTAGTAGTGATAGCTAAAAGTATCAGTAGTAGTGACAGTAATAATTGTAATTATCGTAATAGTAGTATTGATTGTAGCTAATAGTAATAATAGTAGTGATATTAATAGTATCTAACAGTAATAGTAGTAGTGATAGTAATAGTAGTAGTGGCATTAGCTATAATACACATGACAATAATAACAGTAATAATAATAATAATAATCAATGTAATGTTAGCATTAGTAATTCAAAGTAATATAAATCATGATATTGATGAACCGATTAGACCAGGCAATCCAGTTATTGTGGAGGGAACACTATGGTCTATGTCTGGGAGCCGCTCTAGCGCTGCCAGTGAGCACCACCAACAGACCCCGGACACAGTCACCTTCATCTGGACTACCTGGGACCCGCCCCCAGCCATACACAACCCAAATGAACCTCTCTGCTCTGTTTAGTCCTTCTTCATAAGATACACTGGAGCACCATAACAGGTACCTCCAAACCAGGCTCCCCTAGTCTGGATGTGGCCTGATATAACAAAAAAAATTTTTTTTTGTAATCTGTAGTATGGACCTTTTCACAACACTTAAAAGACGTTTAGGGACTGAAGACACCAAGTGATGAAGTGTTTCAGGTGTAATTTTGTCCCATTCTTCCTGCAAACAAGTCTTAAGGTGGGCAACAGCAAGGGGTCTACGTTGTCGCATTTTGCGCTTCAAAATGCGCCACACATTCTCTATTGAAGACGGGTCGGGACTGCAGGCAGGCCAGTCAAGTACCCGTACCCTCTTCCTCCGCAGCCAGGACTTTGTAATGTGTGCAGAATGTGGTTTTGCATTGTCTTGTTGAAATATGCATGGACGTCCCTGGAAAAGATGTCTTCTTGAAGGCAGCATATTATGCTCCAAAATCTCTATGTACTTTTCAGCATTAATGGTGCCTTCACAGAAGTGTAAGTTACCTTTGCCAAGGCCACTGAGACAACCCCATACCATGACAGACCCTGGCTTTTGGACTTGTTGCTGGTAACAGTCTGGATGATCCTTTTCTTCTTTGGTCCAGAGCACACGGCGTCCATTCCTCCCAAAAAATACCTGAAATACTGATTCATCTGACCACAGTACACGTTTCCACTGTGTGATGGTCCATCCCAGATGCCTCCGAGCCCAGAGAAGTCGATGGTGCTTCTGGACACTGTTAACATAGGGCTTGCTTTTGGCACAGTACAGTTTTAACTGGCATTTGTGGATGTAACTACGTATTGTGGTACTTGCCAAAGATTTGCCAAAGTAGTCCTGAGCCCATGTGTTGATATCGCTTATAGATGAATGACGATTCTTGATGCAGTGCCGCCTGAGGGATCGGAGATCACGGTTGTTCAGCTTAGGCTTGCGCCCTTGTCCTTTACGCACTAAAATTCCTCCAGATTCCTTGAATCTTTTAATTATGTTATGCACTGTTGAATGTGAAATATCCAAATCTCTTCTTATCTTTCTTTGAGGAACATTGTTTTTAAACATTTCAAAAATTTTCTCACGTATTTGTTGGCAAACTGGCGATCCTCTGCCCATCTTTGCTCCTAAAGGATTAGACCTTTCTTGGATGCTGCTTTTGTACCAAATCATAATTACAATCACATAATTACAAATTTCAAATCACATCATTATTTAACCATTTTACCTCATTACTAGCCCTAAATTGCTCCTGTCCCAACTTTTTTTGAAATGTGTTGCAGGTCTGAATGACAGGAAAGGATGCATATTTACAAATGACATGAAGTTGACCAGACAAAACATGAAATATTTTGTGTTCCTATTGTCTGCAATGAAATACAAGTCAAAGTAAATTTAGAAATCTCTACTTTCTTTTTTTATTTGCGTTTTCCATACTGTCCCAACTTTTTCTGATTTGGGGTTGTAATATATATATATATATATATATATATATATATATATATATATATATATATATATATAGTATTGGGATACATATATATGATGTTTGGTACCAAGATGATAGCAGCAGATTCTTTAAGTCCTGTAAGTTCATGAATTGGACATGTTTGTTCCGCACATCCCACAAATGCTCGATTGGATTGAGATCTGGAGAATTCAGAGGCCAAGTCAACACCTCAAACTCCTTGTTGCGCTCCTTAAACCATTCCTAAACCCTTTTGCTTTGTTGCAGGGTGCATTATCCTGCTGAAAAAGGCCACAGCCACCAGGAAATACCGTTTCCATGAAAGGGTGTAAATGTTCTACAACAATTTGAGCTTCATTTGAGCCTTCACTCCCCACGTGCACCAATGAGCCTTGGCCCTGTCGCCAGTTCACCACTGTTCCTTTCTTGGGCCACTTTTGATAGATACTGACCACTGCAGTGTGTGAAGGTTGAATTAGCAGAGCATTAGCACAGCTGTACATAAAATATTGCAAGCCACGCAACATAATCGGAGATATATCAGATTTCAAAAGAGGACAAATTGTTGGTGTGTCGTCTGTGACCGGGACAGCAAGTCTGGGTGGTGTATCGATAGCTATGGTATCCAGGGTAATGACAGCTTACCACCACGTAGGACATACCACATCCAACTGGAGTAACTGTCGATGCAAGAGGAAGCTGTCTGAAAAGGAGGTACTAACCCAGATTGTATCCAAAAAACATAAAACCACACACACACAGAGCTGTCTTACTCACTGCAGAATTATATGCGCACCTCGACCAAAACTGTTAGTATGGTCGGGCTGCTATAGCCAAACCTTTGGTCACATGTAGCAATGCCAAATGTCAGTTTTAATTTGTGCCAACAGTGCAAATCTTGGGCTGTGTACAATGTGAAACATGTATTATTCTCTGATGAGTTTGCCTTCACTGTCTTTCACTAGAGTTACGTTGTCAAGAAGCCTTGAAGACCATTGTTCTGAAAGAGGAATGGCTCAATCCCTCTGGCACCTGTGAAGGACTTGTATCTGTCATTCCCAAGAGGATTTGATGCTGTTGTAGCTGCCAAAGGAGGCCCTACACCACACAATTATTGTAGTCTAAAACCAGGTGTTAGTTTCATTGTCCAACCCGTGTGTGTGTGTGTGTGTGGACTGGTAATCCCTACGGTATGGGGACAAAATGTCCCCACAAAGATGGCAATATCCAAAATCCTTGTCCTTGTGGGGACATTTTTTGGTCCCCATGAGGAAAATCTTATAAATCACACTAAGTGATGTTTTTTGAAAATGTAAAAATGCAGAATGTCTCATGTGATGGGTAGGTTTAGGGGCAGGGGCAGTGTAGGGGGATAGAAAATACGGTTTGTACAGTATAAAATGCATTACGCCTATGGAATGTCCCCATAAAACATGGAAACACAACACAACGTGTGTGTGTGTGTGTGTGTGTGAGTGTGTGTGAGTGTGTGTGAGTGTGTGTGAGTGTGTGTGAGTAGTGTGGTTCTTAACCAGTGGGCTGATTACAACCACTAGATTACAATCAAAAATCTAAAAGTTAACTGAAAACACATTTCTGTTTTCTTTTTTGTCCACTTGAGCAACTTTTGGTTACTTGGTAAGCAGAAACCATAACATATTTTGGTACAACCTTAAATAACACATATACAGATTTTTTAATTTATTGTAGTCTGACTAGGCCAGCAGAGGAAATCATTACTGTTTAGCTTTGTCGGATGAAAAAGTATGATGAAAGATGCTGGAATATTCTTCGTGAGCTATGTTTCAGGCTAGATGATTCAGTCTTTGAGTGGGTTGAAGCTTTGTATACTCATACAGTCCTTGTTAAGAAAACAAAGGAAAGGAAACCCATTTTAATCTCTTCATAGTGTCTTTGCGCATGTAACTGCATCTTTTCAAAATGCTCTATCACTTGCTAGTTAACGGTCCCTAAATGAGCCAGATTACCTACAAGCATAGTCTCTGCCAGCTTCATTGTGTGTTCCTTTACAGATCCAATGCTTTGCCACACTGCCTGAAGGAGAAGAGCAGGCGCAATTGTTTCTCTTTCATGTGTCAATGCAGATTTTTGGTGTGTAGGAGTGCCCTATATACAGGTTCCCTAGTGTTTATGCCGGATATCTCTCCTTCTACCGCTCCAGTCCCATAAGATCTGCCCCCACGATTGACCTAACCAATGTAGGGTCCATCAGAGGGTCATACAGTGGAAGTGATTCTTTCTCTAAGCCTAGAAATAGAGCTTGGCCAAAAGTGTCAGCTCACTGTGCACTTATTTAGCTTGAGAAGTCCCATATCTATTAATGAGACCTGGTTATTTGTGCCAGTTAGCTAGTGATGAAGCGTTTCTCCGTCACTACATACGCACAACCCACATTATAGTGACCTGTCTTGAAGTAATCCGGTCAAAGATGCAGTTTGATAATGAAGGGCATGCCAGAGTGTCAAGGTTTTAAAGCTCTGTTTTATAATGATAGAGACAGTAGACAGAAGAGGTACTGATATGAGATAATGGGATTGGTACTGTACATCTTATCTTGCACAAAATCCATGTAAAGACATTGTACTTTACAGTATTCTCTAATACTCAATAGCAAAACCACTGTTCCCTTTCAGTCGGTCACGTTGACGACGTCGGACGTTACCGGAATTGGGATCACTTTAGGAGCCCCTATCAGCTTCGAGATAAAGAGAACTGGCCAATGGCCATTGGCGTGCGTGTTTTGCATATCGCACCCGCCGCGCGCGGTATAAAGCGGATGCAATCGCCACGCACCATTGTCATTCACTTCGGGCCGAACAGCGTTCAGGTCGAAGACTAAGACTGCCAATTCAGCAGAGAGAGAGAGAGAGAGAGAAGACGCTCGTGTTGGCGTTACAGCACACAACAGCGCGCGACCGCGGGCTCACAGCTGCAGCAAACAACTGCTGTTCTCACAGCACTTTTCAGTGAGTGCAGCACACAGGCTGCACTATTTCCTGTGTGCTGCCGCGGTTTTCCTGGGTGCTTCAGCACATTAAGAGAGCGTTTCCTCACAAAGAGCAACACGGGTGTGACACTGCGTCTTTTCAAGATGTCATTCCACCCGTGCTTTCTGGATGCGGTCGTTCCTCTCGCCCGCTGACGGTCACAATCGCTGTCTCACGTGTTTGGGCGTCAGCACACTGAGGCAGCGTTTGTGGATAGTTCATGTTCTCACTGCGGAACATGACTATCGCGGAGCTTAGATCGAGACTCGCCTACCTTCGGGAAGGTGGGGTCCTCCGCATACCTCGATCTAGTGCTATTCCTGCCCAACAGCAGGATAGACCTACGACGGATGCCCGGGTGATCTGAGGATTACGCTCAGGGCAAACCCGCCGAGTGAGCCTCCGCGGCCCCTGATCCTCACAAGCTCCGCAGCCGGTGGTGCTTCCGAGAGACTGCTGGCCCCTCCCTTGGGCGCCCAGTGGTGACTTTCGGGGCACCGCGGATGAGCAGATGTCGATCGCTGCATCGGAGGGGAGTTTCAGTCCTCGGAGGATGAAGACTCAGCTGTACTGCCTCCCTCTGGGAGAGTGGCAACGGTTGAGTCGGACCCCGAGTTGACGGCTATGCTTTCCCGGGCCGCCGAGAAGGTCGGGCTTGAGTGGAACCCTCCACCACGCCCGAACCTTCGAGGTTGGATGATTGGTTTCGGGCGGCTCGCGCTGGTTCTCAGCGTCCCCGCCCGGTGCCTTTCTTCCGGAGGTGCATGACGAGCTGACTAGGTCGTGGCGGCGCCTTTAGCGCCAGAAACAGACCTAGCAGCTCCTCCCTCCTCACTACCCTCGACGGCGGACAGGCCAAGGGTTACGTGGGGATCCCGCCGGTTGAGCGGGCCGTCGCGATGCAACTGTGTCCGGCGACGCGTCCAACTGGCGTGGTGACCCGCGTCTCCCGTCCAAGGCCTGTAAGTTCTCTTCCAACCTGGTTGCGAAGGCTTACAGGTCCTGTGGACAGGCTGCGTCCGCCCTGCACGCCATGAGTTTGCTCCAGGTGCACCAGGCCCAGGCGCCATGGATCTGCACGAGTAGGCCTGACCAAGAGCTCCTCCGGGAGCTCCGGACGGCGACGGACCTTGCCCTCAGGGCGACGAAAGTCACCGCCCGCTCCATTGGTCAGGCGATGTCCACCTTAGTGGTCCAGGAACGGCATCTCTGGCTCAACCTGGCGACATGAGGGAGACCGGCGCACGGTTCCTGGACTCCCCATTTCACCGGCCGGGTTGTTCGGCGACGCGTCGAGAGCCGCCCAACAGTTCTCGGCCGCCCAGAAGCAGACGGAGGCTATCAGACACATCCTGCCCCGGCGACCAGCGGCTGCTCCGCTCCACCGCCGGCGCAGCACCTCCGCCTGCCCGTCGCCGAGGCGTCCCACCTGCCGCCGCCTCCGCTCCGCCCGGCCCAGCAGCAGTCTACATCGCGCCGTGGGCGTGGAGCCGGCCGCGGGAAGGACGTCCAGCCCGCTCAGGCCGCTGCCAAGCCAGGTGGCAAGCGCCGTCGTAAGAGACCCTGAGACGGGCCGCCCAGAGATGGAGGAAACTGCTCTTCAGGAGATGGCTGCAGCACCACTCCTTTCCCGGAGGAGGGCCGGGAGAATTTTTGTTCTGTATTTTCTGTTCCGCCGCTGGTCCCAGCGCCAGCGTACCCAAATTGTCCAGAAAAGAGCAGTTTCCAATATCTCTGGGTGCCAAGAGAGCGCCTGTCGGTGGGCGACGCTCCCATGCCTTGTCACCTCGGACGCCTCTGTTCGCCAGCAGGGGATGCCGGCTGCCGGACGCACTCAAGAGGCCTTCCTGCACTCGCACATCCCCTCAGCGGAAGCAGGTGAGTGTTGCACAGCACACACAGGTCCCACTGCGAGCCGCCACCAGGCCGCTCCAGTCGGATCCCTGCATGCCGCCTCGCTGCCCCGCTGCGGTGCGTCAGTGGTGCCGATGGTCCCGCTTGCACGGTCCCTGGGAGCCTGGCTAGCGCTTCCCAGGCCGTCTCGCTGGCTCATCCGTACCATCAGACTCGGCTATGCGATTCAGTTCGCCGGCGTCCCCAAGTTCAGGGGCATCCACTTCACCTCCGTGTCGAAGGAGGATGCTCCTGTGCTCCAGGGGAGATCGCGTCCTACTGGCGAAGGACGCGATAGAGCCGGTCCTCTAGCCGATATGAAGACTGGCTTCTACAGCCCGTACTTCATTGTACCCAAGAAAGGCGGCGGTTACGGCCAATCTTGGATCTGCGGCGCTTGAACCGGTCCCTTCACAGGCTGCCGTTCAAAATGCTCACGCAGAAACGCATCTTCAGGTGCGTCCGTCCCCAAGATTGGTTTGCAGCGATCGACCTGAAGGGCAGCGTACTTTCATGTCTCGATTCTCCTCGACACAGGCCATTTCTTCGCTGCGTTCGACGGACGAGCATATCAGTACAAGGTCTTACCCTTCGGGCTAGCCCTGTCGCCCCGCGTCTTCACGAAGGTGGCGGAGGCGCCATTGCTCCCATGAGGGAGCAGGGCGTTCGCATCCTCAACTACCTCGACGACTGGCTGATTCTGGCGCAGTCGCGAGGGCAGTTGTGCGAACACAGGGACAGGGTGCTCAGACACCTCAGCCAGTTGGGGCTTCGGGTCAACTGGGAGAAGAGCAAACTCTGCCCCACGCAGAGGATCTCTTTCTCGGATGGAGCTGGACTCCGCCCAGACAGCGCGCCTCACCGAGGAGCGCGTCAGTCGGTGTTGAACTGCTTGAATTGCTCAAACGCAGAACAGCGGTACCACTGAAACAGTTTCAGAGGCTCCTGGGGCATATGGCATCTGCAGCCGCGGTAACGCCGCTCGGATTGCTTCATATGAGACCGCTTCAACGCTGGCTACACGATCGAGTCCCGAGATGGGCGTGGCACAGCGGTTCCCTCCGTGTCCAAGTGGCGCCGAGTTGCCGCCAAACCTTCAGCCCGTGGTCGGACCCTTCATTTCTACGGGCAGGAGTGCCTCTAGAACAAGTGTCCAGGCATGCTGTTGTCTCCACGGATGCCTCATCCACCGGCTGGGGTGCCACGCATAACGGGCTTGCAGTTTCGGTCTTTGACGGGACCCCAACTGCAATGGCATATCAATTGCCTGGAGTTGTTAGCAGTTCATCTTGCACTCAGCCGCCTCAAGGGGCCGCCAGAGGCAAGCACGCGTTCTGGTCCGTCACGGACAGCACTGCGGCCGCTGCGTGCATCAACAAACAGGGTGGTCTCACGCTCCCGTCGCATGTCACAACTCGCCCGCCATCTCCTTCTGTGGAGTCAGAAGCATCTGAGGTCGCGCCACTCACATTCCGGGCCTGCTCAATCGCAGCCGACGAGCTCTCACGCCAGCAGGTGCTCCCGGGAGTGGAGACTCCATCCCCAGGTGGTCCAGCTGATATGGAGCCACTTCGGGACCGCGCAGGTAGACCTGTTTGCCGCCCGGACTCGGCCCATTGCCAGTTGTTTTACTCCTGACCGAGGGAACCCTCGGCTCGGATGCCCGGCACACAGCTGGCCCGGGGCCTACGCAAGTATCGTTTCCCCAGTGAGCCTTCTCGCACAGACACTGTGCAAAGTCAGGAGGACGAGGAGCAGGTCCTGTTGGTAGCTCCGTATTGGCCCAGCAGGACTTGGTTCCCGAACTAGTGCTCCTTGCGACAGCACCTCCTTGGCCCATTCCTCTGAGGAAGGACCTCCTGACTCAGAGGCAGGGCACCCTTTGGCACCAGCGTCCGGACCTCTGGTCACTCCATGTTTGGTCCCTGGCGGACGCGGAGGTTCTAGGTGGGTTACCACAGACTGTGGTAGACACCATCACTTCCGCTAGAGCCCCGTCCTACGACGACTCTATGCGTTGAAGTGGAACCTGTTCGTCGACTGGTGCTCCTCTCACCGAGAGGACCCCGAAGGTGTTCGGTCGGGTCAGTGCTTTCCTTCCTACAAGAAGGGTTGGAGCGAAGGCTGTCTCCCTCCACCCTCAAGGTGTATGTTGCCGCTATCGCCGCAAATCATGACTTGGTAGAAGGTAAGTCCTTGGGAAAGCACGATCTGATCGTCAGGTTCCTGAGGGGGCAAGGAGACTAAATCCGCCTCGCCTCTATACCCTCTTGGGACTTAACTCTGGTGCTTACAGCTCTGCAGAGAGCGCCTTTGAGCCCTTGCAGTCAGCTGAGTTGAAAGTCCTGTCTTTGAAAACAGTTCTCCTGGCTGCATTGGCCTCCATCAAGAGGGTAGGGGACCTGCAGGCATTTTCGGTCGATTTAATCATGCCTGGAATTCGGGCCCGGTAACTCTCATGTAATCCTGAGACCCGGCCCGGATATGTGCCCAAGGTTCCCACCACTCCTTTCGGGATCAGGTGGTGAACCTGCAAGCGCTGCCTCGGAGGAGGCAGACCCAGCCCTGGCTTTTCTCTGTCCCGTCCGTGCCCTACGGATGTGCGTGGACAGAACGCAAAGCTTTAGGACCTCAGAGCAGCTCTTCGTGTTACGGAGGACAGCAGAAGGGAAAGGCTGTCTCCAAGCAGAGGATGGCCCACTGGATAGTGGATGCTATCGTCTTGGCGTATGATTCCCAAGACGTGCCCTGCCCGCTGGGGTTAGAGCCCACTCCACCAGGGTGTGGCCTCTTCCTGGGCGCTGGCTCGTGGCGCTGACAGATATTTGTAGTGCTGCGGGCTGGGCGACACCCAACACGCTCGCTAGATTCTATAGCCTACGTGTAGAGCCGGTAGCTTCCGTGTGCTCGCTTCCCATAGCCAGTAACACCGAAGTGCCCGTTCTAGTGTCGGCTTGCTGCGCCACTCCCTTCCCTTGGAACGGATATGTGCGCTATATGCTCCAGTCGAGTTTCCCAGGATGGCGAACCCTGTCGAGTCCTCCGCAACCCTCGGCAGTCGGACGTGGCGGAGCGTCAGACGCCAGGTCTAACACTCGTAAGCATTGGTGGAGCTTGTGTTAGGCTGGGTTCCATATGTTGTGACCCCTCGGCGGTCCCATATGTGTATTCTTCCACGGTAGTGCTCCCTACGGCGAGCCCGTGTCTTCCCTCGGCAGAGCCCGCTCTGCCGTCTCAGTCTGGTGTTGTTCCCCGCCTACTGGGCGGGCCACCCTGGGACTTTCGTATGTTGTACTGCCCACGGCCAGTCCATACGTGTATTCTCCACATGGAATTCCCTTTGGGCTTGATGTGGCTTCCGGCGTCCTCCGGGCACGCTTTCCCAGCGTTATCCAATAGTCTGCTGAATGGGTCTTGCGGAACAGCAGTGTGACTCCCCTGCGTGAGTTCCGCCCGGTGCAGACGGGTCTGAGGGGCTTTTCGCGGGCGCTGGAAGTGGTAGTAACTGTGGCGTTTTCAAAGATCCCAATTGCGTCGGTAACGTCCGGCGACGTCGAACGTGACCGACTGAAAGGGAACGCCTCGGTTACGTATGTAACCCTCGTTCCTGAAGGAGGGAACGGAGACGACGCCCCGCCGCCACAGTTGCTGTACCATCACTACAGGGCCGAGTCACTAGTTCGGCTCCTCAGTGAAAAACAATGGTGCGTGGCGATTGCATCCGCTTTATACCGCGCGCGCGGCGGGTGCGATATGCAAAACACGACGCCAATGGCCATTGGCCAGTTCTCTTTATCTCGAAGCTGATAGGGGCTCCTAAAGTGATCCCACGTCCGGTAACGTCCGACGACGCCTCCGTTCCTCCTTCAGGGAACGAGGGTTACATACGTAATCGAGACGTTTTCTGCAGAGCTGCTTTATAGTTGATACGACTTTGAATCAGTTATTGCACTGAATTGTATCAACATGGAATGTGTTTTTTTGATTAACAATATGATCCTATTTATCAAGTAGTAGTGTTTACCTTGTCTTTAATATAAAATGTTAACCACACACTAGCCTATGTAGTTAATGTGCCCAGTTTATGGGAAGTATACTGCTCTGCTTTAGGTGTGGAGTGAGGGAGATGCGGGAAATGAGATTGGGGAGGGGTACAGAAGTACATTTACTGCCTTGTTTATTCAGGCCTAAGGTCCCATCCAGAACCGCTAACTGCTGTGAGTAAAACTAAACACACACACAAACACACACACACACACACACACACACAAACATACACACACACACCGTATAATGACACCAGACTATTAGAGGTCCTAAACTGAGACCCTCTCTGGAGAATTTAAATTATACGAGTGTGTGCTAAACTTTTCCACTGTCTCGTTCTCAGCTGTGCTATTAGGGCCAGTCAACACACATGCCATTCTATTTATGAATAAATCCTGTGATTTTGAACATTACAAAAATCTTTAGAATATGAATTTGTAATATTTTTGTATAATGACCTCTAAACTGCAAATTTGACTGCTGTTCCTGGCTCTCTGGCACTTTATTGTCATTTAAAAAAACAACATATCAGTATTTCATGACCATTTATTTATTCACCAAGATTTCATACAAGTATAATGTAGTCAGCCAGTCATTATCGCAATATAAACTCCTTCAGAATGATGCAACAGTCCTCTGCTTCCATCAGGGTCCTGATCACCCTGTCTGGGTTTATTTTAACAGCCAGTTTGATTAGATCTTTTTCTTTTAAATATATTGTGATTTGGTTATGGCAAGAATTAGTAGAAGTATATGAGAATTGCAGTAATGTATCTCATTTTAGATGATTATTTTAATAAATTGAAAATAAATTGATTTAAAGTGTGTGGCTCTTATTAGGTCATTCCTAATTCTCATTTGTCCCCAAGCTCTTTTATCTTAGTTGTTCCCTTTTTTTACTATTGTATGGGGAGACATTTTGAGACCAAGGGAAGAGAGTATTGGCACTTACAGAAATAGGAGTAAAATATATTAAAATGTAATATTACTGTGATCATATGTCTTTTTATATTAAGAACTTTTTATGCTTTTATTTGATAGGAAAGTGAGAAATATCAGGGGTAGGATCTGGAAATGAAAGGGTTTGTTGAACATGCAGTTATCAAGAGCCCTTTAAGCAAGTCATTAAATCCTTATTCTTACTCATAGCTTAGAGTCTTCCTAGACACAAGGGAGTTGCATTAAAAAAACATTTGGCTCAAAAATCTGAGAGGGCAGGTTAGTCAGTCTGATTAGGCATGACGTCTCTGTCTGTTCTTTTCAGTCAGACTTACTACAAAGATTTCACTATCTGTAAGTCTAGAACTTGATGTTACCATATCTCCTCGCAGCATTTACAAGCACTGCTGATTGAGACTAGCTTGCACTGAGATCAGTGCACACTTATGAAGTCATAGCCTCTCTTGAACCCAAAACTGAAGGGTAACTGTTTGACACGTCTGCACGTGTGGAAAGTCCCCGCGTCTTCATAAGCTTTTTGTAACACTGACTCTAGATCCGTTGCCGATGAGCGACGATGATTACAGGAGTGACCCAAAACAAAACAACATTCCTGGGGCAGAGCGATGGCACAGATTAGCGACGTGCCGGTCTGCTCCTCTCCTATGCCTACGTGCCGTTTGCCAAGCAATGCCCTGTAGAAGACGGACAAGGGTCTCTTACACTTTCACACACCCTCATCAGCTCACTTCCTGCCTTCTTGGTGACCAAAAGAAGTTAAACTAGACAAGCTTATGTTGCAGCATCTCATATTTGCAACAAATGCTGAATATCAAGCCTCGAATACAGAAAAAGGGTCTTAAGACTTTAAAACTTTAATGGCTTTAAAAATTGTTTATCAGAGTTATGTTTCAGGTCAGCGAGTGACCCGCAAAAATCACTCCTCCTTTGTAACTCCAACTTTGTTCATTAGTTCTAATGGTTCTGACTGAGATGAAAAGATATAAAGTTATAATGACTATTTTTACATCGTTTACTGGAATTTGCCAGTGAGGTTTTGAAGATATAATCTAGTGAACGCCTCAGCATTATTAAAATGCCATTCTCAGAAACAGTTTTTTTTTTGATACTGATGATTCTTATGGTTCACCAAGGATGCATTTATTTGATCAACAAAACAGTAATATTGTGAAGTATCATAATTTAAAATAACTGTTTTGTAATATATTTTACAATGTAATTTAGTCTTCAGTGTCACACGATACTTCAGAAAATCATTCTAAGATGCTGTATCTAAGATACAGATTTCTTATTATATGTTGAAAATATTGAATGTTTTTTGTGGACATTTTTTTCACGATTCTTTGGAAAGTTCAAAAGAACAGCATTTATTTGAGATAGTAAAAACTTTTACATTGTTACAAACGATTTCTTTCTCTTTCAATTCATTTAACTATGTCCTTGCTTAATAAAAAAAAAAAAACACAACAGAGTTCTACTGCAAATTCAATTGTTTTATTTTTCTACAAGTGATTTTAATCATCATAACATTACAATGTACCATTTAAAAATGTATGTGAAATAGGGCTGTACGATTATGACAAAAATCCAAATAGTCGATTATTCCCTTAAAATTGTAATTGCAATTATTAATTACGATTATCACAATTTACATTGAATTATGTTTTGAATAGCTTTATACCGTTGTTTAAAGCAACTGCATGCTATATTTTTATATGAAAATAAGCTGAAAACATTCTTCCTGAAAACCTTTTATTGCTTTTCTATAGCATTAAGCATCAAATGTAAACTCTACATTACAGGTTTGATTTCTTTTTTTTAAATAAACAAAAAAATATATGCATGATATTATAATGTTATACTAAAATTAAAACAACCTGTAGAAAGAACAAAACACACACACACACACATCTTAAGCAAGTGGACAATTTTTTTATTGCGCCTTTGAACGATTACATAATTGTGGCATCCATAATTGTAGTCACGATTAGAAATTTGATCAATTGTGCAAGCCCTAATGTGAAATGTAAGTTTAAAATATTGCTCAAATAAAAAAATAAGATAAATTAAGTAATTAATAAAATGTTATATATTATATAATACATTCGATGTACATTTCAAATTTTTGTAATGCCAGTAATAGAGAAATAGTTTTGTTGTAGTTTACATTTTATTTATGATTTGCCTGGAACTGAGAGTAGGTGGATGAGAACTTGTCAAACATTGCTCCCCTATGTCTCCTGTGATCGCCACTGACGAGATGTAGGCCCCCTAAATAGGGATTTGGTAATGCCTATGGGTGGACTTTGTCTTGAGGGACAATCACACCCAGTGAGAAGGGCGGTTGTGGGCGGTTTTGAACTCAGCAGCACTCGAGGACCCATTTTTGACTCTTGGAGCACCGTGGCAGAATTACACGTTTACATGTAGAACACACCCTCAGAAGATCCTTAGATAAGCAGCCATTTACTGCACAATTAAAGCCTAACAGGTGCACACCCAGCACATGGACTCGCTCGCTTCTAAATCAGTTTGTGGCTGCTAGTGTGTGTGCATGTACGTGAAGACTAATGATCCAGATGCCCAGAGCCTGTCTGCCATCTATTGGAGACTAAAAAAAAACACTTGAGGGGGAAAGTAGGTCAGCAAATGTGGAGGGGGAGAGAAATGCAGGAGAAAAACCAAGATGTGGGAGAGTGGGATGATGAAGACAGAGGGAAGACTTGAGAATATCACAGCTGGCTCTCTATTTTTATTGTCACGCTTTTGTCTTTTGCTGTACTGTCTCTCTGTGTTAAATTCTCTCCCATCCTCTTATATTTGCACAGAATCTTATGACAGAATAGTGTCAGCATAACATGAATCTCTCATGAAACATTGAGTGGCGTTTTACAAAGTGTATGGCTTTTGCTTAAACGATTCCCTTAATTAGATTCCAGTGGGCATGTATGGACGTGCAATCTCTCTTTTATTCTTAGCACTGTTTGAAATCAAAAGTAAATCTCATTACAGCTATTTTTCTGATATCAGGAAAACAGTTTCTGTTCTATTAAATTACAGATTCGTCTTCCCCATTCATTTTCCTGGATAATTCACTCAGGAGAAAACAGGATAAGGATATAAAGAGTAGGGGTATGTATAGCTAATCTATTATAGTTATTTGATATAATATAATGTGCTTTTAATTTGGTCTAATTGGTTAATGTCGACAAGCTGTCCACTGTAAATTACATTGAATAGCACAAGGTGGCAGTGTTGCACTGCGTTGTTCAAAACTTGGTGTAATGGCTCACTCACAAGAACAAGACCAGAACTGCATATTACATAAAGTATATAATGTACTCTGCCTTCTTTTTTTCTTTCTTTCTTTCTTTCTTTCTTTCTTTCTTTCTTTCTTTCTTTCTTTCTTTCTTTCTTTCTTTCTTTCTTTCTTTCTTTCTTTCTTTCTTTCTTTCTTTCTTTCTTTCTTTCTTTCTTTCTTTCTTTCTTTCTTTCTTTCTTTCTTTCTTTCTTTCTTTCTTTCTTTCTTTCTTTCTTTCTTTCTTTCTTTCTTTCTTTCTTTCTTTCTTTCTTTCTTTCTTTCTTTCTTTCTTTCTTTCTTTCTTTCTTTCTTTCTTTCTTTCTTTCTTTCTTTCTTTCTTTCTTTCTTTCTTTCTTTCTTTCTATTTAAGATTTCGAAGCAATATGTAGCCATTCATATTTTTGAACAGTGGGATACGAAATGGTTGCCAGACTTATTTGAGTGCTGTCCCTTTATCATTTGAGAAAGTTTTTTTTTTTAAGTATGATTACTCAATATAAAATAAGTGTTTTGCAGTCCATTCATATAAAAGAGAGTTGATATTTTATTTTATTTTTAGTTTACTATAGTAGTTGATACTTGTGCCTGACTGAAATGTAAGGTCAAGTAAAGTGCATTGCATTGTGGGATACAATATTACACACAGTGTGCTCTGTTATATACATTTTTTGCAAATGCAGTCTGTCATTCACATATTCTGTACATATGGACAATTTGGAAACTGAGCATTTTATACTGCACAGTACAGAAATAGTTAAAATAGGGTGATATCCATAGCCCAGGATTCCATTTTATTGATATGATACAAGGATTCACTTGCTACCTATTTCTTTAAATTATATTACTTTTATTTCTATTATTTTATGAACTTATGTTGAAAATATTTACAGGTTACTCACTAAATTGACTTTTTAGCAAATAAAAATCCATGGGACTTTATTGAAACAAGTCATTAGGGAGGTTTGTCTTCAGATTTTTATTAAATATACTTGAATTTTTAATTAATTTTAACACCGGTTCAAATAAACAAAAGTGTAAAAAGGAACATGACCTTTCAAGTTGCTGTCAAGTTGGATTACCCACACACACACACACACACACACACACACACACACATTTGTTTTTGTGAAATGTGGGGACATTCCATAGGCGTAATGCATTTTATACTGTACAAACCGTATTTTCTATCCCCCTACTTATATTATACACATTTGTGTCCTGATATTTCACAAAACATACATACACACACACACAGAGAGAGAGAGAGAGAGAGAGAGAGAGAGAGAGAGAGAGAGAGAGAGAGAGAGAGAGAGAGTCTCAGACTCTGGCATGTCCAGAGAGCTGCATTACATAACTGAGATCTTTAACACATCACGAATCTGCCAAAACAGGCCCAGAAGCTAAATGAACATGGACAGCTTGTCCTGTTTTATGTACATTTGATGCAGTGACAAGTTGCCAACAACAGGGGGCAGATTCTTTTTTTCCCCCAGATGCTTTTATCCAAAACAACTTAGGGTGCATTCAACATTCATAGTGTTTTGAGAATGAAATCCATGAAATTACTGTTGTTAGTTTCATGCCCTATCAGTTGAGTTGAGCTACAGGAATTAGCAGTTTTTTTTAATTATTTCTTAATTTTTTAATATAAATGTTTTTGTATGATAAAAATGTATTCATGCAGATTCAAAATGATGCCACCTCTGTGATGTGTTTGATATCTGTGGCTGTACTGTATGTGTGTGTATTCGGTTGGGTTCCTGCTGTACCTGTTTCTAGTGTTTGTCCTCTGCAGAGAAATAATTGGACTGTTCTCTCCTGCCTGCCTTTCATGTTTCAGATTGCTGCTTTCCAGCTCCTTTGACACTCTCCATCTCACTCTCTTTCATCTCTTTATTTAGCACCAAGGGACGCTGCTGATTGCGTCTCATGGACATTGATAAAGATGACTAAAGAACCTCTTACTGGATAGTTATTGAAATTGCATTGGTGAGGTAACAGCATCCTTTTGTATGTGTGTATGTGCACATATGTGTGCTACTCTGTGTCTCAATGTCACTGTGTTCCCTCTCATAATACCCTGTTACTGATGTGCTATTTTTTTAGTACAGTAATGCGGAGTTCTGAAAGTTCTTGGTGCCACTTTCCATGAATACGGTACACTTTGGTGTTGTGTGACTTTTTTGAAAGCATTAGAGGTACGAATTGATAACATACAGGTACAACTGACATATCTGAGTGGTCCAACAATTCACATTCTCATTTTGAGTTATCTGAAATCATAGTGGAGATTTTGTATAGTCCACTCATTCAATCCCATAATGCACCGCAATGAAAAGTGTAGTGTACAGACAAAAGTGTCTTATCAAATGGAATCATGTGTGTGATAAAACACCTCCGCAGCCTCTCCGGTATCAGAGCTCACACTATATAGGGAATCATGAACGAGTGAGAGATTTCTGATACAGCTACACTGTGTTTATTGTTTGTCTGCTTCCCTGAGCTTTCCTCCCTCTCCTCTTTCTGTCATTTGAGTTATTTATATGCGTGAACGTAGGTGTGTGTTTACACAGCTACCCAGCCCCTTTACTTTTCCCTACAAATATCCTTTGACAAATATTTTGTACCCCAGGCAAATTTGCGAGGATGTTGACAGAAGTTGGTAGTAGATGATTCATGATTTGTTATGATGTACAGAGATGAATTTAGAAGATGCCCTGGATCATTTATTGATCATTAGGCATTTTTAATCGCATTCAATTTTAAACTCATAGTGGTCCTGCACTGTACTTCTCTCTATTTTAGCCACACTACTGTTCGAAAGGTTGGGGGTCTGTATTTGTTTTTTTTTTGGTATTCATCAAAGTAAAAAATATATCACATTTTCCACAGAACTATTAAGCAGCACAACTGTTTTTAACACTGATAATAAGACATGTTACTTGAGCAGCAAATCAGCATATTAGAATGATTTCTGAATGATCATGTGACACTGAAGACTGTAAAAGTAATGATGCTGAATATTTAAATTGTGATAATATTTCACAATATAACACAATGTATTTTGATCAAACAAATGCAGCCTTGTTGAGCATAAGAGGCTTTGTGGAGCCAACTCCAAACTTTGGAACGGTAGGCTAATGTGAACTAAAACAACATGGTTTTTTGTGTGTTTGTGTCTAAATGCTATAATATTGCACACAGCAATAACATCTCTTTATTTAGGGTCGTTTCTACTTATAAATAGTGTGTTTGTCTGTTTAACTCTCACTGCACTGTTATGAGAGCAGCCAGTTTTCATTGGGACTACTGACTAAAAACGACAAGCTGAATAAAATCATGTCAAAGTGAGTTGCAGAAAAAATACAGTTTGTGCTAATGAATTAACATAAGGATTAGACCTCAAGGCTTCATTTAGCAACGTGTAAATACCCAGACAAATACATGTGCACCTGCACACTGGAAGCATAAGATCTGGTCCACTGGGAGGTGTAGGGGGTTATAGAGGTGGGGTGCAGTGGGGGAGGGGAGATATTCTTAGGCAGCATCTGCTATAATAGGGTGGTGTGTTTTGTATTAGGGCAGACTGTGTTGATTATGAATAATACTAACTAAGGATTTGGCTACGTTTTCAAGATTGAGGACAAGCTAAATGTAATTTGAAAACAGAAATGGAAAATTGTCAATGTCTGGGTCACTATTGCCCTTATACTCTCAACTTTTATTGTAAATGTTTAAATGAAATAATTTAGATGTGTATGGCCTACAGTGCGTTCAGACAGGCGGAAGACTACAGACAGAGGGCGCTAGAAACAGACAGTGGGGAAGAGGTTATGGGAAGAGGTGCTCACATGGACCAGAGCATGACTAGCATGACTTAGGTGAACAGAGGCTTGAGAATGAATCAGCGTCCTCTCATGTGTCTTATCCAAGCCTGACTGAAAATAAAAGTGTGTCAGGGTTGAGAATAGCCTCAGAATACACACATATTTGTATTATTATTGTTCTGAAGGAGAGATACAGTATTAAAACAACAACTTAATACTGATAAAACATTAATATAAATTATTTTCATTAGCTTGCCATTTCTGTTGGTCTTGTTATTTGGAGTTTCAGTCTTGTTGCATTATTCTAGACGCAGATACAGAAATTACCAAGGCATCTTACTAAAAGCAATAATTTTTTTTTCGGCTGGCCTCTTTACACTGCCCTCAGCACATGTTTTTTAATGAAATTTTACATGCACTACTGTTCAACATGTTTAAAAGTCAGTAAGATTTATTTATTTGTTTTTTAAAGAAAATACTTTTATTCAGCAAGGATGCATTAAGTCGATTAATAAATACATTTATAATGTTAAAATGTAATGTCAAATAAAATTTCTGTTCATTAAAGAATTTAGGGTAAAAAACACATCACCGCTTCCACAAAAATGTTAAGCAGCACAACAGTTTTTCAACTGTGATATGTTTGTTGAGCACCAAATTAGCATATTATAATATTTTCTGAAGGATCATGTGACTGAAGTAATGATGCTGAAAATTCAGCTTTACCATCACAGGAATAAATAAAATAAAAATATTTTAATAAATTAAAATATAAAAGCAGTGTTTTAATTGTAGTAATATTTCACAATATGACTTTTACTGTATTTTTGTTAGAATAAACTCAGCCTTGTTGAGCATTAGAGATTTCTTTCAAAAACAGAATTTCAAGAATCTTACTGAACTTGTGAATGGTAGTGTACATAATTTTACATTTACAGTTGTATTTTGTTTTAAGTCACATATGTTTCTCACAAAGTCATCTGCCCCTTTTTTTAATTTTCTCAAAACTGCAGCTGATGCTGAAGCATTTATTGTCAGTCCACCCAACTTTTTTTGTCTTTTCATTAGTAATCCAAAGGGGGAGACCCACCTCTTCATATAAAATGTATCACCAGCCCTCACACAAACACACAGCCCCTCTCTCTCTCTCTCTCTCTCTCTCTCTCTCTCTCTCTCTCTCTCTCTCTCTCTCTCTCTCTCTCTCTCTCTCTCTCTCCTCCCCTCCTCCTCTGACACAAGTCAGTGTATTGAGTGCTGGCTCCTCCCTCCATTGGGCAGCTACTGTTTCTGTCAGATGTAATGTCACATTGATTGATTTGTCACAGAGAGAAGCAGGCAAAGAGGCGGGCCGCCAGCTGAGCCTCAACGTGTAAGCGTGAAGAAACTGTATCTCAGTCTGTGTGTGTTTTCAACATGGACAGTTTCCTGTATTTAGCTGTGTGGCACCCAACACACCATTAATCCAGTTCCTTTCTGTTCTGGCAGGAGCGGCATGCTGCAGCATAACAAGGTAAGCTGTGTGCAATGTGTGTGTGTGTGTGTGTGTCTGCATACAGTATGTGAATTCCCAGCGAAGACACTGACAGAAGCGATGAACCACTCGCCATGTGACATGCAGCAGTGCACACGGGATTGGCTGAGCTGAGTGATGACCTCAGCAAGCCTCCCTCCCAGCAGCTCTCTCCCCATCCCTCCCTCCCTTCTTCCTTCTCTCTCTGTCTCTCTCCACTCTGCTTTTTTTCCTGCCCCCTTTTGAGCATCCTTTGGTGATCGTGTAGACCACAGCCGCAGTGACTAGCAGCAGCATCCATGGCCTAAACGCGGAGCCCTAAAACATCCGACGGCCCGTCGTACGAGGGACACGGGGACTTTAAACCCAAGGGTTTTGGAGGCTGGAAGTGTGCTCTGTTTTTTTACATCTCTCCATCTGGTAACCAGGGGCTTCTCTCCTCCCCTCCTCCCGTTTCAGGCTCCTTGGAGATAGAGGAATGCAAATCTGCAATCATGATGGAAGGTGAGGGCTTGGTCTATTTTTATCTTATTGCCTCCTGTTTGCCTCTCATTGAGTGTACGGCCCGGTGTGTGATTGCTTTAAATGCCATAAGCTCTCCGGCTATTTTGAGTGGCTTGACATTCCGGTAACTCAATATAGAACTGACGGTGCTGGCTCTCTCAAACATAGACACACATCAACACACACACACATGTAAATTTATCTCATATGTACACACACACACGCTTAACCACTCTAATGTACAATTACAGGCATATATGCTGTTTTTTTCTTTGTGCTTTTGCCTCACCCCCCTTTAGATGGCTTGTCTTTGTAAAGGATTATTTGGATTTTGCAGTTACGGCTTATGTGCCCAGCTGGCCGCCTCAGAATTCTCTTTGTATATGGAGTTCACACACACATACACATCATACTGTAACGCAGCGCTCTTTTTTTTAATCATGTGTCGGCTCAAGGCCGTTTCTTTAAAGGGAGGTGTTCATATGTGCAATTCAGTGTGCGCATGTGAACGCTGCTGTCAGCTGTGTTTTGGAGGGAGAAACTGGTTTGTTTCACATGTGTGACGGAGGTTTTTATGTAACTGTCGGCCTGACGAGAACATATCATTTATTTATAACACTGGATCAGATAAACTCAGTATCATGTCACCTGCTCGCAAACACAGTTATCTGTCCTTTTGCACGAACGGTTGGTGGCGTTTCTGGTGTACAAACATGCTGGATCATATCTAACTGTTGAAATTTGATGAATAGTGATAGGTTGAGGGGATTTAATCCAAATTTGTTTGTACAACCTTGTACAAGATGGCACATATGTGTGTCATCCACCCATTGTATATGGATTACAAGCATTTGTTATGCAATTTATTTAGGAATGAGAAATGTCAGAACAAATTTCTTCCTCATTCAGTGTGTATGACATATTAGGTCTGTTAATACATGTTATATAACAGCAAAATACTGTATTATGCAGATTTTACCTATATTTTGGGTCTCAAATGTCCCTGCAATGAAGGTAAAATCACTAATATTGTGAGGAAACTCCTGAATATTAAATAATATCTTAGTGAAAACTTAAAACTGCAGAATAGTTTCTGTGAATGTTAGATTTAGGGTTTGGAGATAGAAATTATGATTTGCTCAGTATAAAAACTTTAAGTCTGCGAAGGTCCCCATCATGATTGAAAACCAAACTTGTCCAAGTGACAGATCTCAGGGCTTTAGGTGTTAGGTAACGCAGCAGCAAAAAGTGACAGCGACAATCACTGTGGCCTCAAATAGCTGTGACATAAAGTTGAATCTCTAAGTGTGGCAAGCACAGGCTTAGTGGGGTTAGCCATGCCTGGATTACCTGAAGGTGTAAAATAGGAAGGTAATCCACTTCACCCGGTGTTTTCAAAATTATGCTTCCATCCTGCTTCAACTCCCAAGCTATTTTTCACCTCTAATCATATCCGGTTGAAGTTGCCATATTATCTACCTTGATGAATTGCAAAAAAAAGATAATTTTAGTAGGAAAATAGTTGGATGGTTTGAGTCAAAGGTATCAGGTGTTTGTTTAGATTACGCTTTAAATTGCCTCTACCTTTCGTTTTGTCAATTCACTGTGTAACATATGTTACAGGGATATTTAGAAATAATTATTGACCCTGTAATTGGTTTCTCATGTTAGAGTCTATGGTTTTCCTCTCATCCTGTTCCCATCCTCTCATCATCCCCAGACTTCCCAAACCTTCTCGTCATTGAACATGAATGTCAGCTATATGGATCCCAAAAACAGATCATTTGAGATGCTTGAGTATTACAAAAGCATGACTGAATCTGATGCTTCTTACCTCAAAACTCCAAAGATATTATAAGAAGTTCATATTAATAAGATTATACTTTTGAGCTGTTGCTTTTTTGCTAACTCAATAGCATGAAGTGCAGTTTAAATGTCCTCATGCACATTAAGTGCACACATGCTGTATATAGTAACCACATTTTCAACCATTAAATGCTCTTGCTCATTATTTCTTTGATTTCTTAATAATCATCCATTTTGATTTAAAACAATAATTAGCCTGTTTCATTACCCATTATGTGACTTCTCTGCTCAGCTGACACCAATTGTTAGTGACCCTGGAAATGTCTGGGTGGGGTTAGACTGAGCTTTTAAATAGAAGGGCTGCCATATAGACTGCTTTAAATAGTACCAGTGGTAGTGATAGTATTTCCTGTACAGCAGAGGTTTGGCTCCACCCAACCCCATGTCAGGAATACGAGAATGGATTTTTACAGATTTTCTCTATGGTGATAAAATTAACCTTGTCGATAATAAAGTGATTGTAAAGTGCTGCACATAATACTTTACTAGTAATAATTTACTAGTTTTAAAGCAGTAAGACCGATATTATTTGTATATAAGGTAGATCAGTACTATGCGGGAAATATTAGGGTTTGTTGTGTAATGAATAATGTTTTACCCTCCCAAATTATTTTTGCCATCTTGATATTGCTATTGATACCAAAATATGTTGGTGTTAACTGTTGCAAAATTGTAGCTATTCCAGTTGGTTTGACAGCATTAAGATGATCCATCATCATGAGAAAAATGGTAAAATAGTTTCCTGTAGTCTATTAGAGTATCTGGGGAGTTTTGTCTTTGTGCCATGTGGGAGTTGTAAAATAATAATTCCATTATGTCCTCTTGCTCTACTCTTTTAATGAATATATTAAATTGAGTAAAGACTAGCTTGAGTGATTTTTTTGTTACTTTGTGTAGGAGGCTTACAGAATGATGCTAGGAGTAATAAAAAAATGTGTATAGGTCTTAATGTAACTTGTCATTATTTTGTTCAAACTCCTCAGCCAAGCCAACAAACAAATTAGATAAAGCTTATCTAATTTAGTGGCTAAATCTGCTGAATAATACTACCCCAAATCAGAAAAAGTTGGGACAGTATGGAAAACGCAAAAAAAAAAAAAAGAAGTGATTTCTAAATTTACTTTGTCTTGTATTTCATTGCAGACAATATGAACAAAAAATATTTCATGTTTTGTCTGGTCAACTTTGTCATTTGTAAATATGCATCCTTTCCTGTCATTCAGACCTGCAACACATTTCAAAAAAAGTTGGGACAGGAGCAATTTAAGGCTAGTAATGAGGTAAAATGGTTAAATAATGATGTGATTTGAAACAAGTGATGTCGACAGGTGATTGTAATTATGATTTGGTACAAAAGCAGCATCCAAGAAAGGTCTAATCCTTTAGGAGCAAAGATGGGCCGAGGAGAAACTTATTGAAATGTTTAAAAACAATGTTCCTCAAAGAAAGATAGGAAGAGATTTGGATATTTCACATTCAACAGTGCATAACATAATTAAAAGATTCAAGGAATCTGGAGGAATTTCAGTGCGTAAAGGACAAGGGCGCAAGCCTAAGCTGAACAACCGTGATCTCCGATCCCTCAGGCGGCACTGCATCAAGAATCATCATTCATCTATAAGCGATATCAACACATGGGCTCAGGACTACTTTGGCAAACCTTTGTCAAGTACCACAATACGTAGTTACATCCACAAATGCCAGTTAAAACTGTACTGTGCCAAAAGGAAGCCCTATGTTAACAGTGTCCAGAAGCTCTGGCGACTTCTCTGGGCTCGGAGGCATCTGGGATGGACCATCACACAGTGGAAACGTGTACTGTGGTCAGATGAATCAGTATTTCAGGTATTTTTGGGAGGAATGGACGCCGTGTGCTCTGGACCAAAGAAGAAAAGGATCATCCAGACTGTTACCAGCAACAAGTCCAAAAGCCAGGGTCTGTCATGGTATGGGGTTGTGTCAGTGGCCTTGGCAAGGTAACTTGCACTTCTGTGAAGGCACCATTAATGCTGAAAAGTACATAGAGATTTTGGAGCATAATATGCTGCCTTCAAGAAGACATCTTTTCCAGGGACGTCCATGCATATTTCAACAAGACAATGCAAAACCACATTCTGCACACATTACAAAGTCCTGGCTGCGGAGGAAGAGGGTACGGGTACTTGACTGGCCTGCCTGCAGTCCCGACCTGTCTCCAATAGACAATGTGTGGCGCATTTTGAAGTGCAAAATGCGACAACGAAGACCCTGTGCTGTTGTCCACCTTAAGACTTGTTTGCAGGAAGAATGGGACAAAATTACACCTGAAACACTTCATCACTTGGTGTGTTCAGTCCCTAAAGGTCTTTTAAGTGTTGTGAAAAGGAATGGCAACATTACAAAGTGGTAAATGCTTTACTGTCCCAACTTTTTTTAAAGTGTTGACAGGAAAGGTTGACACTGAATGACAGGAAAGGATGCATATTTACAAATGACATGAAGTTGACCAGACAAAACATGAAATATTTTTTGTTCATATTGTCTGCAATTAAATACAAGTCAAAGTAAATTTAGAAATCACTTCTTTTTTTTTATTTGCATTTTCCATACTGTCCCAACTTTTTCTGATTTGGGGTTGTATAGTATAATATACAAATATCCTAAATCCACTAGAAACACATATATTTAGTTAACTCGTGTACTTGCATTATCCCAAATACTTCCAAGAATGTTTAAATCCAGTGAAAAAAAGCAATTTTAACAAGAATACGGACCGTGACCATGCATCACCTATTAATGACATTATACCTGTGTTACCCTCGATTTCCGTTTTGTAGAAACCATGAAAACAACAAAGACGCTTTAATATATTATGTGTTTTATTAGACAGCAACTGTTTGGATACATTCATCGACAGAAAATGAATCATTGTTTTATAGCTCAACACAGTTTAAATCTGGTTTTCTTGATTTACCGCGAGCACCATGCCTAATATTGATCTAGCTTACTGTAGTGTGCAACAAGTGTCTCAAAGTAGCCGCCAAGCGGACGCACAAAGTAGCATTATAACATCAGTTTCAACACACTCAAATAATGTGTCTAATATGATAAAACAGCGCTGTGTTACCCCACATATGCATGAGCAGAAGAAGCGGAAGCGGTCTGGTGCATTATAAAAGCTCTGTGCTATCAAGCTACGCCTTTGTTTTAAATAAGCAACCTCTAGCGGTGAAAAATTACATATTGTAACTTTAATTGTACAGCCCAATCTGAGATGCTCAGAGAGAGAGAACACTAGTGACAAAAAAGCAAGATGTAATAAGAGGAAGTGAATACAGACAGCATGTGAAAGGGTGCACACTGTACTGCGGCGAGACAGAGACCGGCTCTGGTTGTTTTGGCAGTAACTGGAGTTGAGCTGGAGCAGTATTTCCCAGCAGGCTAAAGCAAACAGTGCCTTGGCATCTGCCGAAGTGGAAGGAGATATTCTCACTGTCCCATAATGTTGGGAGCATCCCGGTCTTATCAGACAGTACTTCAATAATACATATTATTGCATAAAGCATAGACGGGGGTCCACACATGGAGAATGTGCAAGGAGAGAAGTTTAGATTCATACAGAAAATGTAGTTCTTAATTGGTTATTAGAGTTTGTGTGTGTGTGTGTGTGTGTGTGTGTGTGTGTGTGTGTGTGTGTGTGTGTGTGTGTGTGTGTGTGTGTGTGTGTGTGTGTGTGTGTGTGTGTGTGTGTGTGTGTGTGTGTGTGTGTGTGTGTGTGTGTGTGTGTGTGTGTGTGTGTGTGTGTGTGTGTATGTGTATATATTCTGGATAGGCCCAACAATGTGGGCCAATTATTAATGTGACATAGGCTAAATAGAAAATAGAGAACTTTGAGAACATTAAGTACATGTGCACTTTTTATGGGTTTTTTTGTTTTGTTGCAGTGCCTGTGTCTGTCTGCACATCAAAAGAGCCACTAGCCATTCAGTTCACTGTGATAACACTCTCCCCGCCCCCTACTACAGAAACACTCCATGCTTTGAAGAATGAGCGCCTTTGTTCAATGACAACAATAGATTGGTCAAACAACTAAGATGAACTTTGCAGAATAAGGAATGAAGCTGGACTCATTGCATGAATGAGTATATGAGTTAATAAATTATTTGTGCATAAATTACGCTTTTCCCTGCCTCTGGCCTAAGAAGGTCATATAAGGAATGGAGAGATACATGTACACGTGGAATGCAGATTTTTAAGTACTCTAGGTATTGCAAGAGTGTGCAGTGTAGAAATACAGTTACAGATTGTCATATTGAATGGTGGTTTGATATTGTGCTTGAAGCCGGCAGAGGTGTGTTGTTTTGTATTCTTAATGATGTTTTGTTTAGCTAATCAATGACAATTTATGTGTTCAGACCTGGACTATAGATTTTGTAGTATGGATAGTTGACAAAATATGATTTGATGTGCTCTCTGGAAATATCAGTCCCCAACTGACTGTATAAATTTACATTAGCCTTGTATAGGATACTGTGCTATATTATTTCATAAAGTGGTGGAAGCTGGATTATTATCTGTACAACTGAGCACATAAAATAGGTCTGTTTGGACACTGAAATACACCTGTGTGAACTTGAGTTGAATTGACTTCACACATTCATTAAAACTTAGTGCACCAGTTGGTTGAAAGTAGTTGCAAAAATGGCTAGAAAAATTTGTTCTAAGAAAAAGTATCACATCATTTGTTTTCAGAGGTCATCTTGTCATCTAATGCAAAGACATTGCATTTAAGTGTAGCTTAAGTGACCAATGGTTGTGTTAATGCATGCTGTATTTTCATAGTTCCATCATGTACATTTAAATATATTGGAAAAAATATTAAATGCATGATATTTGATTTTTTTTTAATTACTATATCAGTTAGTTAACTATATATATAACTGGATTGACTTGTGAATGTGAAGGAGATTATGAGTTTATACTATGAGCTAAGAACATCAGTCTATGACACCAATTCACAGGATTTATCTTGTCTAGCTATTGTGGCATATTGTTTATGCAGTTTTAACAGTTGGCACATTGTATGCCTGTGATCGCAAAGGTGTGTGTGTGTGTGTGTCTTTGTTCTGTTGCAGAGCCCTCAGATTAGACCTGTTTGCCAAATATGACCCTGGATTAACACATCCCTGTTTCCTCATTTGCCCCTAAAAGCAACACGGTTAAATAAATGAGAGAGAAATAGGCGGACTGAAATGCACATTAGTGGAAGAAACGGGCTGATCATGGTGATAGGCCATAGTGCAAAAAATTATTACTTTATTACTGTTCAAAAGTTTTGGATCAGTAAGATTTTTTAAAAATTTTTGTTTTTGAAATGAGAAGGTTGCATTTATTTTATGAGAAATAGAGCAAAAACAGTAATATTGTAAAATATTATTAAAATGTAACTTCTATTTGAATATATTACATTAGTCCAATCTTCAGTCTCACATAATACTTCATAAATCATTCTAATATGCTAGTATTTCCTATTTTTTATCAATGCTGAAAATTGTCTTGCTGCTTAAAATTTCGTGGAACTGAAAACAATTTTTTTAGGATTATTTGATTTGTTTTTAAAAAACTATATAAAAGTTTTCGCTGTCACTTCTGATCCATTTAATGCATCCTTGCTGAATAAAATGTGGCAATGTGTATAACCACAAAAAAGTTATATTATTAGTTTACTCTAGCGTATACAAACATTTTCATAATTATTTACTAATTTGAAGTCAATGAGGTTTCATTAATCAAAGTTAAGTGGTAAATATGGTGGGGAAGACACTCAGCACAGAGCAGAAAAATATAAATACTTCACAAATAATTTCCTGTTTACAGTAGGAGGGGGATTATCTTGCTTCCTTCCTCTTTTTCTGCTGGTTTGCACTTTAAAAAGGCTACAGGCAGGGTTTGAAATGAACATTTTCACTCAATATCTAGTTACTGGCCATTCAGAACTACTAGCCAAAACGAAATATGATTATAAACGCTAGTTTATATTTAAATATAATTTTATTTTCATAATTATTGAATGGCTTTCAGTTTTAAAACAATTCAGCCATTCATTGTTTGCGAATAAATAAAAACAAAATTCTCAACAAAACCAGCATTTTGTTGTGATTTCCAAATATATAATTTCATAATGATTGTTAAATGGTAAACACAGCAGACAGGCTATCAGTTCATAATCAGCTTGTGACACTTGAAATGCTAACTGAAAATACAAGATTGCGTTATCTCTATATAATGCAGGAAGAGGAAGCCATTAAATAAAAAGAGATGGACAGGAAAAGAGTAGTTATCATTTTTTATATTTTTATTGATTTACTTCCATTACTTATTGATTAACCATTTGTCCAGGCTTATTTATGCTTTCCTATTCCTGTTTCCATTCTTAACCTTCAAACCGTGTGTGTGAACAGAATTGTCATGCTCATTCAAGCTGCAAACATTTTTTTGTTTTCTCTTCCTCCATTTGGTTTGGTTTTACCGTAGGGCACAGCTTGAGCCAGGACTCACTAGTGTACCCTCAAAAAGTGGTACATAATACCCTGTATGTGAATGTGAACTTCAGTTATATGATCCTGTCATTATGTCAAATGGGTTCTTGGTTTGAATGAAGGTGACTTGAATGTTTATACTTCAGTATATGAGCCTACAGAGCCCTGTTATGCAAACAGTAGTGTTGCCTTAGAGGGAAAAAGCAATTTATTGTCCTGCCACTGTGCTCTTAGTGGGTTGATGATTGAAAGCATTAGTTCTATTGCAGGAAGGACAGATTAAGTACCTTCTGGATGGACCTTGGCTATGATATAACAGGAAAGAGCATGTGTCATAAAGACACATACAGTATATGACTCATTAGAGCAAAAGGACCATCGAGTTTGTGATAGAATTTCTTCCACATAGATATGAAATGTATTTCTGATCATGTTATTTAATCATATATGTTTCAGATATCTAAATAGTTACACATGAATATACTGCATGGCTGTAAATGGATCTGTGCAGGCGTGTGTGTTGGGGTCTGGCATCTGTTAGGGCCTGTCTGTGAGATGACTCATCTGAATGAGCTGTGCATCTCACCGTGCTTCTCACCGTGGGCTGGACCATGGCAGATATGGTGCTAAGCCACTCAGAGCTGACTAGCTGCATTAGCATTAGCATGATCATGAACTGCTCTAAAACCAATAATAAACATGAATGTAGACATGTGTGTTTTACTGAAAAAGGCTTTGATAATGCCATTTTACAGAAATAGGGTATATAATAGGGTCTAAAACTCTTAAATAATTACATTTACATTTAGTCATTCAGCAAATTCATTATGAGAGGATTACAATATTCCCGCTTTCCCACTTCTCTTCAGCACTAGAAAGCTTTTCTAATGTTAATGTGGATCCAGAAGCTTTTTCCTGATTATAACTCTTCTTCTTCCTGTGATATTCCTCTGACCTTTTCTCTTTTGTAATGTCTCTCAGCCATCTCTCTTTCTACAGTCTTTCGTCAAACCTCTCCCTTGCTTACTCTCTCTCTCTCCTCCACCGTCATGAGTGTATACACCCCTAGTCTCAGCCTCGGATGTCAAGCAAACAAAGTAGTCATCTGATTGGGTGAATTATACTGGATTTCCGGGAGACGTGTGTGGCATTCTTTAACGCTGCATTCACACGGAGCGTCTGCGATTGACGGATGGCGTATCTGAAGCTTGGTGCTGACACGGCCGTCATAGTGATGACAGCAAATCACATTACTTTTCCGGTGTTGCATGAATGCAATTGGTTAGTTGCAATTGGCAATTGGAGTCTAGGGTATTTGCATAGGAGCTGTGATTGGCTGACGCCTGCGTTGGTGCTTGAAAAGTTGAAAAATGTTTTAACTTCTGCCGTGAACAACACCAGTGACGTGACACAACAGAACCCGCGATTCGGTTTGGCATTGCATGACGTCACCCATTCAAAGGAAATGAGAAGCGTTAATGTTGATGCCCCATACAAATGCATGGAGGAAGAAAGACAAACTGTGACAATGAGCGTTTATCAAGATCAACTAAACAGGATTTTCAAAAGTATGTGAAGTTTGTCCAAGTGTTTCACACACCAGTCTGTTATTATTGTAGTGACATTGTCATTATATTGGCATGTTCCTAAACATGATGTGAAACAAAACTTACTGTGAGTGGTTGGTTTACATGTCAGTCAAATTGCCTCTTGGTGGCCCTTGGCTAATGAAAGCTGCTATGGAGTCCAGACCTTTTGCCATAAATCTGAAGGTCTGGCTACGTGAGACTAATATGCCTCCTACTGCTGATTGGCTACAAGTGTGTTGTGCTGCTCGGCCTGATACACTTTCAAAAGCGTTTCACACAGTGTTGCCAACCTGCCGACTTTTCAGAACCCTTTAGCAATTTTTCTTTTCCTTCAAAAAAGCACCTAGCGACAAATCTAGGGACTTTTTGGACAAACCTTAGTAAATTTCCAATTGTCACCAGTCGTGTGAGCCCCCTGCAGTCACAGAACAGCTTTATTGGACATTCGGCTATGATATTAAAATGTTTGTGAGCATTGATTATGAGAGAAAACACATGCAGACAGAATGCAAAGGACGTAATGATGTCACGAATATGCTAAATGATGTCATCTAGTGATTTTTTAGGCAGGCTTCTTTCCTTTGAAAATAGTTAGCAACACTGGTTTCTCAGAAATCGCGTACTGCACTTTTAAGTTGTGATATAAGAAATACTGTTCAGGTCCAAGCCTCTACTTATTTCAATTCAAAATACCATCTTAACAGCTGTTATGAGCACTGTTTATTCATATCACACATTTAAGTTAAGCTTTTTGAAACAGTGTAGTCAGTGTTCTCATGGCTCATGGCATCCCAGACACTTATATTTTAATGATTCAAAAAAGATGATTCACTGTCTGGCCATCTGAAATTACTACTTTTTCAGCAGTATTACATCACATCATGAGTGTATATTAGCACTATTTGTTGTTTGCTTTTGGTGTCTGATAGAGCGTTTGGACCTGGAAACGGTGATGCACGACTTCAGACTTAACAAGCAAATACAAAATGTATAGAATTTTTACAATTTTTATTAAATCAAACAAATGATTGTTATTAATATATTTGTATTTCCTATAAACTAATTGTAATTTGGAAAAATAAAGAGTAATGGAAAAATAATCTTGTTTCAAATTCTCAAATAATTTGTAACAAGATTATTTTTCCATCATACATGTGCACAATTATTCCTTTGCTAATTAATATTAGTTAATAATTACATATATATTTTTACTACAATGACTTGAATACTAATTTAACAGATTATTGCAAATGATATGCACTTGTATGATTTTAATTTTTGGATACAGTTGAGAAGGTCAAGAGTTGGGACGGACCAAGATCACCGATTTCTGAACTTTAAGTGGTATCTTAATTTTTTCCAGAGCTCTAGACATACTACACTCAAGTTGGGTTGAAAATGGACAAACCCAGCAACTGGGTTGTTTTAACCCAGTGAATGAGTTGTTTTAATCCAGAGGTTGGGTTAAAGGTTTGCTTAAATCAACCCAATTACTGGGTTTTTCCATTTCCATTTTTGGGTTGTTTTTAACCCAGCATTGTTTAGAGTGAATGTGTTTAAAACAAGTAACTTCATATTAAAAGCTTAATTCTATGTTAAATAATAGTATAAACAGATTTTTTAAATCTAGATGTAAACACATTGGTGGCAATTAAGTTCTTCAGTCATTTGATATGGAGACCATTCCATGTGTAACTGGGCTTCAGAAGAGTTAAATACTGACAATGGCTGTAGACCCCATGCTGCTCTGTCCCTGTCCCAAAGATGAGTCATCCTGATTAGGTTTCATTACTTTGCTGCTCTAGACAATAGAGGTTCCATTGATTTTTATCATCAGCAGCAAGCATCAGGAAGGAGAATGGGGCAGGAGAACAAATCAGCAAAATCTGAGCAGAAGGCATTGTGTAGCTGCCCTGAAATATGTGTTGAGTTTGTGTGATCCTCTCAGGCTACATCTAAATTAATCCGGATACTTTTCAGAATGGCATTTTCATTTCAAAACACTCTCTGTCCATACAAGCGATTTCCAAAAGTTGCTCTTCCACACTGAAACATCTGAAAATGCTTAAATCAACTTATTGCACATGAGTGAAATGTAACAAAGGATTATATGACACTTTATTAGAAATATATTTCACCACAACTGGTGCGTTCAGGTTGCACTTAAAATAGTGTTTCCATGTATGGTGTAAAATGCAATTGCTTTAATGTTTTTTCACTCCTCTTTTCAGGAGTGTAATATGAAGATTATACAAAGATATATATATTTACAACATTATGGTATTAATGTAGACATGCCTCAGAAGACTGTGCAGTATTAGAGACTGAAAAACAGTCATCCACGCATTGGTAAGCAAATCAGAATGTTCTGATATTGCTGAGTGCTGCTAAATTCATGCAACATAATGCATAACATTTAAACAGGTACAGTTTTGATCACGACACATTTTAAGCCAAGAGGGTTAAGTTATGTCACTAATAGCTGGTTGCTGGTGGTACAGCATTTGATTTGACACTTTTTGTTGTAAACAGTAGCTGTATTTCCTCTGTTTTCCTAGAAACAGAGGAAATAAAACAACTTGTGTTAAATAAAACAACTTGTGCCTGACATGTGATATATAAAAACATGGGCCTACCTGGAGCTAAACCGGATCGAATTTCCAAGCAATAAACATGCCGCATAACAAGCTTCATTCGGATTCCAGTATTATAAATGCATGGATGAACTTTATTTTTAATGAATATCCAGCTCACGTGGGTAAGACATCACCACGAATTTGTTTGTAAACAAGAGACTGGATTTGCACATAGGATGAGATAATGAATGAATGAAGCGACACACTTGTGTGTGAGTAAGAAAAAATAAATGTTGAAAGTATTGCATTGTTACGGATCGTTTGATATCTATTGATTATGTGAACATGTCCTTTATTTTAGAATCATTTATTTGAGGTGTTGTTGGTTCATTGCGATTTGTGATCAGACTATGAGCCAGGGCTCACAAAGCCCAACGTCCCTGGGCTATGTGTTTTCCAGACAGGCTACCAAAAAGTATCACCGGCCGATCTTAAATAGTGAAATAACATTCCTTTCTTGATGTGTGTTGTTCACTCTCTTGACTTGAAATACAATTGCGGGAAGTTGTTTATGCTGATTTGCAATGAGGCGTGTGTGTGTGTGTGTGTGTGTGTGTGGGCATGTTTTTGTGAAATATCAGGACACAAATGTGTATAATGACATGGGTATGACATAGGTATTACAAAAAGAGGGTGAAATATGAGGACGTTCCCCATGTCCTCACTTTTCAAAATGCTTATAAATCACACAGGATGAGGTTTTTCACAGAAAGTAAACTGCAGTCTCCTGTGATGGGTAGGTTTAGGGGCAGGGGCAGTGTAGGGGGATAGAAAATACGGTTTGTACAGTATAAAATGCATTACGCCAATGGAATGTCCCCACATTTCACAAAAACAAACATGTGTGTGTGTGTGTGTTAGTGATGCACGATTCGTGGTTATATCCACCCATCGTGTGGGCGAAATAATAAAAAATAACATTCCAATCAACTGCGGGTGGACGAGAGATAAATCATTGTGTTTGTTTGTGTGATAGACATTTTGCGAGCCCTGTAGGACGAATCATTCCAGTTGCCATTTTCCCACACGCTTTAAAAACAAATCCGACATGTACTGACGGGGGAGCTGAAGCTCATTATAATATGCAAATCTTATCCAATCATATAGCAGTGGGTGTTTACTTCCAAGTTTTCAGTACGGCACACCCATAAAAACCGAGCGTTCCATGAGAGAGGCTCAAGAAAATAGCCTTACTTTATTCATCAAGATGTTTTTGAATGTAAAACCACACAAACGTCATAAGTTGACCTCAGACAACAGTATAAAAAAATGTAAAAAGCCATTTCATGACCCCTTTAATGACATATCTCATTAATAACATCTTGCATTACAAAGATAACATCTCGTTATATGTATGTGGCAGCAATGGGCCACTGTACTCTTATGCTCACCAAGGCTGGATTTTTCCTATTTAAATATATATCTTAAAATGTATTTAAAATGAGCATATTAGACATTTCTGAAGGATCATGTGACACTGAAGACTGGAATAATGATGCTGAAAATTCAGCTTTGCCATCATAGAAAATATATTACATTTTAGAAATGAAGTAAATGGCGCGATTTGTAATGGACACAGACAAAATGATGATACAAGTTTTTGCTTTATGCACCATCCTTAAAGGTCAGAAAAACATTGGTCTCTTAAGGCGGAGAAAAAAAGAGAAGAGCCCTTTTTTGCAGCCTGGGCGCATGTAGCAATGATCGCTGTGGTTGGTGTCCTTTCCATCTGAGATGACGTCATTCTCCACCGTCGCATTTTCAATGACGTACGACTCAGGGGAATATACGATCTGTCCGCTTATACGGCAGATGCAAATGCATGTATCCAATTAATATCAGATTTATTTCCACATATGAATGAGTCTTGAAACTGATCTGAGAATATTGGAATCCATGTGCCTAATTTCCTGCTTACACGTTTGGGTTGTAAAGTAAATGCGGCCAAAGAGCATCAGCTGGTGAGGCCTGAAGGCTAAATCAGCCCTTTAAGAAACCACACTACTGCTCTCTCCTGTCTCTCTCCGTCATGTAAAATGTGTGCATGTGTGTGGATGTTTCATTGTCAGTAACTATCTCATGCAGAGAGATTGGATTTGTGCTTATATTTTTGCAACCAGTGCTCTGAAAAAGAGGAGTAGATACATTGATAACATTAGCAAATACTACAGACATGATATAGTACTATTTATGGTATGATTGTTTTTCATAATTTGGTTACAACATATACTGCCTTTTACTGATCCTGATCCTTTAAACTGGGACCTCTTATTTTTGTCCCTTTGAACCCTCCATATTTAAAATATGTTTTATATAGTATAGTAGATTTTCAATTTGCTGCTGCTGCTGTTTTTGTTTTTGTTATAAAGATGTTTAGAGATGATAATTATCATTTAAAAAAAATTAGCATTTCTATCTGTGGGTGGTGGAGGAAAAGAGCAATCTGAAAGAGCAACCCATCACAAACATAGCTGCTGCTGTGCTCAAATCCAGATGAAGGGAACTCCCATGTGCAAAGTCAAGATTAAAGATAGAGGTTAATTCAAGAAACCCACAGGCACTCCTTAAAAGCCATTTCTATGGAAAAAGAGAGAACAGAAAACTAGGAAATGTTTTTTTCAAACCAGATCCTGGGATGGGGCAAAAAATTAACATCAGGCAAGTTGGACTTATTCCCAATAACATTCCCAGTTGACCCAGAATTTTTATGTGATATTAGTTAAAGATGTTATGGAAAAATTGTTTATATGTCAGCATGAAATGAAAATTCACCAGTTATCTTTTTTGATCTTATTGTGAATGAATTGAATGATTTTGATCAATCACAATTTCATAACTCGATCTTCTGGTGAAATGGCAGGCGTGACGTATGCTGGACTTCTCCAATTATTTAGTCCACTTAAACCCTGCACCTTTCTTACAATCGACTGCAAGCTCACATTCAGATCTCCCTCCATCTAATCTAAACACTGGAAAGTCTGCAACCTACATTTTGTTTCTTTTAAGATAATCAGTGTCACAATACAGAAAAAGATCTGTTGCTTCTTCAGTTACATCTCAACGTTAAGGTTTCAGTCTTTTCTCAGGGCTAATATGTCATTTTAGTTTTATTTTCGAAAAAAGTGTTTTTACTTGAAAATGGCCATAATGACCAGAATAATTTCCCAAAGAAACTATTCTACACTTGTGTCAAAAACCTGTGGTAGGAATATCCCAAACGGACTGTGGCTTAAAAAAATAAGATTGGACTAAATGATGCTGGGATTTTTGTACTTGTTGGTGTTGCATTGAGGCTGAAGCAGCTGATCTTTTTAATGTTCAGTGTGTGTGAGCTTCCCTGTGCTGTGACTCTCTCTCCATCTGTTTCTGTCTCATGATGCTCCATCTGCTTCTCAACAAAGAATCTTCATTTACTGCCAGTACTGAATCAGTTCAATGTGAAGATTGTCTTTAATAAACAGGATTTCCATGTAGTAGAGCTGACGCAGGGAATGCTAAATTGTGTCTGGCTGAAGACAAAACCTTTGGTCTAAAGGATAAAGTAATCCAAGTGTGGTTTTAATAGATGAGTGTTAAGGAAGCTACATTGAAACTGTAGCTTGCCAAGCTATAAGCTACTCATAATTTGAAGTAGTAACATTACTGGCCATGCTACACTGTTATAAAACCAGTAAGCTACACTGAAAAATGCTAGCAAGTAGAAGCTCACTACAACAGGGTTGGCACAAATATCCATTTCGATCTTGATTCAGTATCAATTCATATGTATATTTATATTTATTTATTTATTTATATGTTTTACGTGGTCATTAATAGACTATAATTATTGTACAAACAGTATTTTTTTCATTCATTCATCTCCTCAAAATATTCAATAAATAAAATATTATTAGAATATAGAACATTTAGGCTATTTGATTGAAAAATATGTGTGTGTATGGACACATTTGACTGCCAATAAGTGTGACCAATTAGTAAGGAATACCTGAGAGCTAAAATTAATATTAATGTGCAATGTTGCCTCTCTTTCAGTCTTCATAGTAAAATGATACTGTAAATGTGGTTGACGTAATAATCAATGCACACTATGCTGTACTGTTCACCAAAAACTGCTGTAAAACCATGTATAGTGAAGCTGTTGTCTATCCGCTTAAGCCATTCAAATGTCTTAGCAGCGCTGGTTTGTTTAGAACTTGAGAGCTCCATGAACCACGTGACCGCGTGCGCCGCCGCGAGATGAAAGCATGATGCAACTTTAACTCGCAAGGTTTTAACTGTTATGCCACATTAAGTGCTCCAAAACTGTATTTATATTATTTGATTTTTTGTTATTAAAAACAAACAAAAAAATTAACTTATGAATTGTTTCATATCAAAAGCAGGTTTGGAAATTTGGCGTGAGATTTACTCGGGAAGAGTGAGACTTTATTAGACGCCAAATGCGTGAGAGTTGGCAACCCTGCTACAATGAAATGGAAAAATACAAGCTACTGTGTAGCATTCAAAATTTCTACATTGTTACTTGAACTGGAAAGGCTACACTGTTTTTGAAAACGCTAAGCTACACTGCAAAATGCTAACAAAAAGTAGCTAACTACAATGAATCAACATTGAACAAGAAAAAACTCAAGTAACATTGTAGCATTAAAACAATTCTACATTGTTACTTGTTGAAAAGAGTAGCTTTGTACTGAAAAGGATACAAAATGATTTTTATAAATGCTAAGCTCCACTGCAAAATGCTATCGAAAAGAAGCTAACTGAAATGAAGCAGGACAGTGTACAAGTAACAGTGTAGCATTAAAAATAGCTTTTTTGTTGAAAACTTAGATTTATATTACAGTCTCCAGTAAAAAATAAAATAAAAAAAGCTGAGGTAAATTTTATGCTCCCTAATAATGTAGTTAAATGAGTAGTGTTACTACTTTTAGTTGCTCTCTAACACTGCAAACTACTAGTTTCTGTCAGATATCACCTGCTACAGTTTTACTGCCAATCTTACAATTGATTTGCATCAGGAGTCATTGTGCTCAGCCTCAGACACTTGGACAAAGCCACTTGGTTGGTTGTTTCGCTGGCAGTCGGCTCAAGGACTTGGCACATGTCACACATACTGGCACGAGAGGCGTACTTCCCTCTTTAGTCTTACACAGAGTGCCCAGACCTCCACCAGAGATGGTGTGATTTAATATAATTGCTTCAGAACTCTTCAACCTCATTTACCACTTGTAATTTAAGGAGTTATATGGTAAGTTACAGTAATATATGAAATTACATTTCAATTCAAATATTGTACCTTTAGCTATAACATATAACATAACATAGCTAACTATATTTTGTATTTTAGCACAACCTTCTAGAACTCTTTCTCTCTGATATCCTCTCTGGTCTCTCTTGTACTTCACTATAAGCTCCAACTATAGCTGTATTGTTACTGAAATGCACCACATTTTTGTAACTGTCAAGGACTAGTCTATGCTTTTGTCATTGTGGGGTCCATTTCAACTTATTTTGTCACATTTTTTTGAGACAGTTGCTCTTTCTTGACAGAAATGAAGGCATTTCCACTAAGCATGAAAGCTTCTTAGTAGAAAGGATGTTAAGAAACAAATCTTCACAGCCATTCCCAGAGTGGAGGGGTTGTTTTAAACGTGCAGGTGCAGTGATGTTTACCGTTCATTTAGTAAACACTCAATTATTCTGCATGACTGCTGGTGTATTTCCATAATAATGGAAAAAAACGGCCTCCACCATCCTTTTAACCAAATGAGTTGGCTAGGTTTAAGTGTTTGTTAGTCATAACGTGTTGAAGCAACGTGACTGGGCACCGTGCTTGACTGCAAGTGAAGGGACACAGTAAAAACATTATCATTACAGCATCTCAGTTAAAACTTTTAATGCAACCAAAACAAAGTGGAGTATTGAAGAGGTCTTCAGATAGCGTGAAATTTACATTCCACTGTTGAGCGCTTCCATGGTGTTCTCCAGGGAAATCTCAGTCTGAGTTACCCCATTCTTCTGCTTTGTGTTGTTTATGATGTTATTTTTTTAAATGGTATGATGTTTAATTCATTGTGCAAGCTGTGTTTTAGTTATGACTTATTGAACACATGGTTGCATGAGTGACACTGGCTGAGGGTAACATTCAATTTGCTGAATCACTGGCATGTTTAGCAATGTCACTTCATTTCAGCCTGGGGAAAGAGCTGAAATCTTTAGTTTGTGAAATATCAATCAATACATCATTCTTCATACTTTTCGTCCTCTACTAGATCTCTTCATCATACTTCATCATTCAATACTACATATTCACTTCTAACAAGATTGCTCTGGTTTTCCCATGCAGCCTTAAGTTACGATCATATAATATAATATAATTAATATACAAAATAGAATATAAAAAAGTCTTGAAATTAAAAAAATAAATAATAATAAGCCACAAAATAAATAAGCACTCTTTTCACTATTGATAAAACAAAACAAAAATTCTTGATCACTAATTCAGCATTTTACACTAATTTCTGAAAGATCATGTGACACTGGAGGCTGGAGTAAGGATTTTGGAAACTCAGCTTTGCAATCAGAGTAATAAATTACATTTTAAAATGTATTAAATACAAAACGGTTATTTTAAACTAATATTATTTTATAATATTACTGTCGTACTGCATGTTTGATCAAATAAATGCAGACTTGGTGAGCAAAAGAAAAAAATGACCCCAAAGTTTTGAACATATTATAATACATATGATGTCAATATGTGTCAAAGTAACCATTTAAACAGGAATATATTGAAATTTGCTGATGACACCGTTATTGTGAGTCTGTTACACGACAATGAGTCTGGCCATGGTCCTGTTATTGAGGAGTTTGCCCTCCTGGTGTGATGATTCTTATTTGGAGTTAAATATCATTAAAACAAATGACATGGTTATAGATTTTAGAACTTGTACCTTATGTTATGACTCTACGATTATTAAAGATCAGGCTGTGGATTGTGAAGAAAGCTACAAATATCTTGGGACTGTCATAGATTCTAAACTGACGTTTGAAAAGAACTGTGAGATGGTTCGTAAAAAGGCTCATCAGCGTCTGTTTTGCCTCAGAAAGCTGTCTAGATTCCACATTGACAAATCTATGATGACCCTTTTCTATCGGGCTTTCATTGAATCAATCTTGTCGTTCTCCCTTGTGCCGTGGTTTGAAAATTTGTCTTTGAAGAACAAAAATTCTTTGAATCAAATTGTAAGGTGGGCAAGTAAAACTATAGGTGAACCACAATTTAGCTTAGCAGATCTTTACAACAATTATTTACAGCGTATGGCGAGTTTTATACTTAAAGATAGTTCACACCCTTTACATGAAGAGATCAAGCGCCTCCCCTCTGGTTGTCGGTTTGTGGTTCCTAGATGGAGAACTAGACGATATAGGAAAACCTTTGTACCTGCAGCTATAGAATTATTAAATGAAAAAAGCAGGAGATGACATGTATGGTTATTTTATATATCTTATGTGGGTGTCGAGGGTCTTAAGGATGGATTGCTGAATTCTCCTGTCTGCACAACAAATTTACCTTTGGGTACTAATAAAGATATCTTGATCTTGATATCTTGTATGAGTAGTACTAAGATCACAAGTCCATAACATAACCTCGATTGTGGCATTTGAGAAAATAGTCATGCCTAAGATTAACATGGCATATTATACATGTTTTGATAAATATTTTGTTTTGAAAAGTTATAAAAGCTCTATCAATTTTTGCGTGAGCAGTTTATTTAGTTGCATTCACGAAGAACTGAATGCAGGCCCATCAATCATATATGCATGTTTGCGTAGTAGAAAAGTGCTTTAATGCATATTATGACAGTGAGTCTAGAGGCAGACTTGGCAAACTTGTTTACTCCATGTTCAACAGCTAAATGGGCAGAGCCTTTGGGTAATAGTTTTCTCTGTCCTGGCCAAGCATGGGTTGCTACAAGCTATATATCAGCCAACAAAATATTTGCCTTTCTTCCAGTACTGTGTTTTATTCTGTAGTTGTCGTTGAATTATAATCAAAAGGTGTTTTGTTTAGAACGAATGATCAATTCAAATAGCAAAGGGAAAACAAAAAAATATAAAATGTTTAGACGGACAACATTTTCTGGATATCCTAATGCCTATAATAAATTAACTGATTAACTGAAACATTATTAAATAATTTGTGTTTCTTAAGACTGTGGTAAAAAACAGTTAGTCATTTTTTTATTATGTAATTTTCTCTGAAGATTATGTCTGGAGGTTATTGCTGTTTTATCTGTGTTCAGTATTTTTTTTCAGGAACCTCAAGATCTGGTCTGGCTAACATTTAGCCATCTGTCTTCAGATTTGTTAATGAATATTCTCAGATTAAGATCACTACCCCCATGATTGGGATCACGTTGGGGTCGTTGTAGTTGTGTGGATCATTACAGCGAGTTTAAGATTATTGCTTATGCTCTCTGATCTCTTCTCACAGTGTTATGGCTCGACGAACTGATTGTAAAGCATTAATCCCTGTCTAAGTAAATCTGCCATGTTACCTCTGGCAGTGATTTATTAGAATTAAAAACCCGACAGATTTATCTTAGTTTCTCTTGTTTTTTCCTCTTTATCCCCTGCTGAATACCAGTAGGAACCAGACTCTGCCTCACTTAATGTTCTTCCTCTGAAGTTGCAGATGTTTATGAGTTATGTTTATGATGGAAATGCTCTTGTTTGTGATAGGTGCTGTGATAATACAGCCATTTGGAGGCTGATGTAGACATTTCAATAAGCCTTGATAGTTTTCCCTTGACCCTTTGATGACATTAGTGATTTCACTGTGCTGTAATGGGTAATTTATTCAGATTCATGCATTTCATTGTATCATTTATTCATTTTATCATCATTATTCATCTAGAATGTCCAATCTGCTCTTTTCTTAAAAATGAAAGTGAACATTTTCAGTCTGTTCATCGCATAAAGCTATCATGTGACTCAGCACACAAGTCATACGTATTACTTTTAGATGCTTTTTTGGAGCTTGAGTAGAGCCCTGCATGAGATTGTTATCTAAATCCCACTCCCGCCCGCTTCCGCTGAATTTCTGACCATTACCGCATGCTCCTACAACGTATGTGTTCCTCTCCTACCCGCATCCGCAATGTTTATATCCACTCCCGCCGTCACCCACAAAGTTGCAAACATTCTATCACAGCTTGTAGAGATTGTGAAAAATGTACAGGCTATGGGCAGAGGGTGAACCAACTCTAGGGTAAGTCTAAGAAGATGCACTTCCTCTTTAAAGGCACATTTAAATAGAAATTCATGAAATAGTAACATTTTTATTAAAGCGGCTATGTTCACAAACAACTTTAATTGAATAATATGATTTGAAGCATACTGTATGCGTGATTTGGCATAGCAGCCAATTTCAAATAATAAATAACAATTTGCCTTACCTAAGACAGAAATACAAAAGGTTTATTTAATTTATGAATGGATGGATTGTGATTATATATCACCTGGGAAGCGCGCAAAGACAGCTCTCTTTATAATCCTAAAAAGCTGTCACTTATCTCAATTCATCACAGTCTCACAAAGTTCCGCTATAATCAAAAAATGACTGCACAAGGAATCCTTTATTTATCCTACATAATGTCTACGCCTTGTTTGCTTTAAGTTAACTTATTACAAGAGGATTTGCGAGAGCACTGGAATTAGCACTGGACAAAAACTGGCCATTGCATTCAAGAAATCAACATATGTTTGTGATTGGCTATATTGCTCAACACTGTAAAAACATGTAAATAGAAACCTATGATGCTCTCAAGATCGCAAACACCAATTCTGTTTCTTTCTTTATTTTTCTTTGTTGCACACCAAATCCCAGAACCGGTGCTATATTTTTTGACCGCCCACAACCCACAGCAAAGGTAAAACAGCCCGCTCCCGCAAGATTTGCACTGGGTCCCGCATGATTCCAATCCCAATGCAGCCCTCTACTTGACCGTCCCCGAGCCCTCTTTTATTTAATGGAAGAGAGCAGAGTAAGCATTCTACTGAACATCTTCATTTGTGTTCCACAAAAAAAGGTAATTCCGGTTTGAAACGGTGAAGAATTTCCTTCACCGTTTCAGAATTTTCATTTTGAAGGATTTTCCCTTCAACCGATCTGTCTCACAACTCAATCATGTGCTTTCTGGTGTCCCAAAACGCGTCTTCTAAAACACTCTTTTGTCTCATCATTTACTTTGTCTTAGCGATGAGCACAGGCCGTTCTTTTCCTGACCCAGTTTCCCCTGTGGTGGACGTTTTTCCTCCAGGGGGGTTGAGAATTCAAGCAGAGTGTCTTTTGAGTATGTGCAGTCATTTAGCTGCTTCTGTGTGGATGAGAGTTTATGAGTGTGTGTGTGTGTGTGTGTGTGTGTTGGTCTTTTGAGCACTTGGCGCACAGTGAAGCCACCTGGACCCAAGGAAGAGAGTAGGCTATTTGGTTCACAGTTCAGTCGAAACTAAATGGACATTTTAGGTAAAATAGATAACAAGGGCCCTTGGTTCTTTGTTAATTTGTGCACCGTTTGCAGTATTTACAGAGCACAGTACATTATGCATGGTTTTCTACATTTACAGTAGTTTCTGTTGAGTAAAAAAACCTTTGTAGAGCTCTTTAAAACTTTTCTTGGCTATAATAGCAGAATGAAGAACACCATTATTTTGCTGAAACATGAGTTGCACTCATGTCACAGCTGAATACCAGCTCTGTGGCACCTACAGTCTCGCCAACATTTTCTCTGACAATTAAGCTTTGTTGCTTTTAACCACTACTGCAGTCTCTAAAGCCCTAAATACCATCTATCTTTATTTTCACATCGTCTTCACTTTTCCTGTTTGCTTAAGTGGTGTCCCTGGACGGTTGGCGCTGTCGTTTTCTCTGGCCTTCACTTCATGAGTTAGCTCCTGGTAATCACGTTACCACTTCCGTCATCATGCTTACATACGGAAGCTATTATTTTCATAGCCATTAATTAGTGTTATGCTGTGTTTAGAAATCACTGTTGTCAAAAAAGGACTCAAGCCATCTCATGGGGGATAGCTCATATGGAATGTGTAACCACGCTGGGGTTTGTGTGTACAGAGACCGTAATCTGCTTTAGCAGCTAGCTCAAATGCATCACGAATTGTGCTGATACATTGTAGTTGCTTCTGTGTTTGCCAGTATGTGGATTTAGGTGAAATTGTGATATGCCAGATTGTGATATGCCAGGTTCAGATTTAAAGCTTGAATGTGCTTGAACCATGTGAACCAAAGATGACGCAGCAGTGCTTTTTAAAAGCTACTCTTGTGACTCTTTTTGTAGCATGTTTTTGGAAGTACTATGGTATGAGAACACGATAAGTGATATCGTATATATACCAAAGTGTTATGTCACTATCATTTGTGATCCTGGACCACAAAACCAGTCATAAGAAGTAATTTTTTATTTTATTTATCCTAGATGCATCATCTGGAAGCTAAATAAACAAGCTTTCCATTGGTGTATGGTTTGTTAGGATATGACAATATTTGGCTGAGATACAACTATTTGAAAATCTGGAATCTGAGGGTGCAAAAAAATCTAAATATTGAAAAAATCTCCTTTTAAAGTTGTCCAATTGAAGTCCTTAGCAATGCATATTATTAATAATAATAATTTTTTTATATATTTACAGTAGGAAATTGACTAAATGTCTTCATGGAAAATGATATTTACTTAATATCCTAATGATTTTTGGCATAAAAGAAAAATCGATAATTTTGACCCATACAATGTATTGTATACCAATGTGACTTATGACTGGGTTTGTGGCCCAGGGTCACATGTGATCTCATGATTGTACCATGGTAGCATGGTTGTTGTTTTTTTAATGGTGGTCTCTGTTTTATCAAATTTAGGACCTTTTATGAGCCTGGAAATGTTTATCTTGAATTTTTGTCCACCACCAACTATTGTATACCGAAAGTGTTTTGTTCATAGCAAAATAGTTATTTTCTGCCTAAAATAGTGTAAAACAATTAGGGCTGGACCAGAATATTCAAATATAGTTTAATGGATTGGTATTACATTTTTCATTTTGGGATTCCAATATTCGTTGTTGGTTTCTTCTCGCAGACCTGCCATCCCCATCGAAACGGTTCTCAATCGCGCTTGCATATGTTTACACCTATAAAATCTATAAAATTACAATTATTTTATAGCCTAGCCATTTTTAGTTGGATGGACTGTTGAATAGGAACCCAAATTCGTTATACTTAATAAATATATTTGCTTCTTCTTAGCCTTAGTGTTCCCTGAGTATTCTCTGTCTAGAGCGCATATAGAACTGCATGAGATTATATGGAAGAAGTGCATGTCTGAGCTTGCATTTTGGGTTAATCTGCGTTCGTTCGTTGTGGAAAATATAATAATAGAATCAAAATGTATTAGGGATGTGACGGTGAGAAAATGTTCCCTCACTGCTTGTGCTCTGTGTGGCCACATGCATTTTACTTTTGGTTTGCCAATTCGGGGGCGGGTTGCTTGATGGGTGGGTTCATAAGCCTATTATTTTTAAAGAAAAACACAAGAACAAAACAATACAATGACAAACTTCCTTAAATAGGCGCTTTTACATTTAGCTTTGAAACACAAATTTTCCATGATCATCTTGTCATTCAGTTTGTGATGAATGACATCTTACTCCTGCTGGTGGTCTGTGCTGCGACTCTCGTTTGGCTCACGCTGCACGTTCAGTTTTTAATTGTAGTTAATTTGTCCTCTAACTGAACAACATTTTTTTCTACTATAAAATATCAAAATGACAGTGGGGGCAAGTGATGCAACCGGTGTTATGCCTAAATACCGGTAACTCAGACTATCGCAGCAAGCCTAATATTTCCTGTTATTACCAATCTAAATTAATCTACTGTGAAATATAGGAGCTTGTTACTGGGACATAACAGACCTTTTGTATCACTAGTGCAGTGTCCGTTTCTCAGAGCATGCCGCTTTAAAGACCCACAACCAGACTCTAGAAGATCCTGATTAGGTTATTGACCACTTAATACAATCATATTGCTAAATACAAAAATCCATGTTACAAAAAATATATATATGTATTTGTGTGTGTTAATTTATAACAAATTTCTACCATACATTAATGTTATTTTTCTTTGTTTACAATTAGAAAAAAATTTAGCAGCAGGTAATTTGGATATTTCATTTTTTAACAAGATTTTATGAATAAGGCATAATAAAAAGCTCATTCAACATTCAGATGTTCAAAAGACCTGTCCATTTTTAAGTCTTGCCTTAACCTGTTTAATTCCCTTTACAGAACAGATCTGTGAATGCAACTGTCAGTTTTTTTTTCACATCAATCTCCAACACTTAACCTCTGGAGATTTGTATGTGTAATATTTAGTATATTTTGTTGAGTAATTTAATTACGTGTTCAGACAGCAAAACGCAGTCAAGCTTTTGAGTCATCACTTTACGGCTAGTTCAAGTGCACAAAGTAGAACAGCTGGTTTCCTGGTGTTAGATTTTGTGCAGTCTTTTCCTTTGTGTTTGTCTTTTTGTAGCCCACTTCACTAAACGTCCTCTGCAACTCCCTTTACATTTGCTCCTTACTTATGTTGACTGACTTGTTTTTAATCAGACAAAAGGAACAGTTACTTTGAAGAAATGTACCAAGAACAGAGGAGCATGTAAGGAAACCAAAAACATAAATGTGGAAAGGCAATGTCTGGGAATTTCTCCAATGGCTCTGATAAACAGATTCTCTTCTCTTCTCGCTCTCAGCCAGATGGCAGCATTTGAGCCTGTGGATGTGTTTGGAAATATTTTGTAAAGATCAATAATGTACTCCGCCATGTTGGAGCTCCCTGTCGCTGCAAAGGCTTAACTGGATCAAAGCCTGACTCAGAGTCCTGCAGGCCCAATAGCTGTGAGGCGGACATGCCCCTGCTGCACAATCATGTCCACATGACTTTATGGGTATTTACTGTAAATTGGGCTGTGTAAATTATAGGGAGACTGTGATTCATTTTACTCCAGAAAATATTTATCATTGTGGGGTTATTTTTGCGAGAATTTCAGTCTGACACAAATAATAAATAGATTATTGTCCTTATAACACAACATTTGTATTCATAGTATAGTTAAACCTTGCTTTATCATGATTTTTTTGGATGAACAAGTGAACATAATAAAAAAAACTGTCATATGTTAATGTCATTTTAATTTGGAGGACAGAATTCACAAAAAAAGTGTCTAATTTATAGACACTTTTGGTTTCCATTCAAAGTTAACTTGTGCTCAGATTTGGAATATCACATAAAACATTTGCAAATAAACCAGTGTTTCCATCCCATATGTTCAAGAGTTATGTCACTTCCTGGAAAATTGGTGTAAAATATATGTAATGAAAATGGAAGTTGCTGCAATCAGGGAAGCCGCAGTTGCTATTTTTTCCTACATCAGCCGAAATGCAATAAACGCTGTCTTGTCATCTTGCGCTTGGATGCCTGGTGTGAAACGCTTCTGTGAGGTCATTATACCAAATCATTCTGATGACAGACTTTGGCTCAGGCATTTCAGAATGATCAAACCAACATTTGAGATGCTGTGCAATATAAATGAATCTGCTAGTTAGTCTAGTTATCCAATCAGAAAAAGCCTGTTGCCTGTTGAGGCAAGTTGCACATTGAGGGATGAACTATGATGGAAACACATTTACCAAACAAATGTGTTTCCATCATAGTTTATGTTCATGCCTTGTTATTGGATAAAAAATGTGTGAGCGCATACGTTTTATATGCACATTTTTAGAATTGATGTGCATCTTGGCGTTCTATCCAGCGTTTATTCAATGCGATATCCCAAAATGTGGGTAAAAATGGGTGGATAAAAACAGCTAATGTGAAACTGAAGTTTTGACCAACTTCATTGTGAAATTTGTAAGCGCAACAAAAATATTGGCAATTTTTTTAAAATATTTTTTTCTTCTAGTGTAAAGCTCTTGTCACAATTGTAACTCTTAGAGGAGATTTATGCCCCAAAAAAGTTTTTATTTTTTATTTTTAGGTTGTGAATTTGCTAAATGCTAATACTTTTATATTGGTGATGCTGAAGTCAAATTTTAATCAGCAGTCAACAGTGTGATTCAATAATGGATTCAGTTCATTGTTCGATCTGAAATAGGTCTTTGGATATAAGCCGTTTGAACATTTTCTTTTTTACAAACATCCACCCATCCACATTCATACACAGGCACACAGATACACACACCTACAGTTACAGCACATTTGTAAATTCATCCGATGCCATGTGTCTGTGTCTCTGAGGCTGTACTGTGTTTTTGTGACTTTTTGAGCTCTATCTAATCAGACCACTAACAGATCTCTCTGTGCACCACAGGATTGAAAAAACGCACCAGGAAGGCCTTTGGGATACGGAAGAAAGAAAAGGACACTGACTCTACGTAAGTTTCACTAATTTATATACCAGTATTAACCCTGTAAAGCCTACTGCATCATATTTGATACACACATTTCTAAGGCCTTTTAAGGGTGTGTTCACACTTGGCATGTTTGGTTCGAAAACGAACCCTGGAACAAGTGGACAGAGACCCGCTGAAAAAATGGGTCTCGGTCAGCTTCCAAACCAACTCTGTAGTGGTTCGAATGATCTATGAATGCAACATGGACCAAAGACATGTAAACAAACCAAAAACAGGAAGGTAAGACCCTAAAAAGGACAGGCATACCTGTTTTTTCTCATCATAGTCATGATGTTGCCCACCACAGTTTGGTATAGGCATCAGAACTGACTATTTCACACAATTTATAAGCTCTTCACGTGTTTTCAGCTGGTCAAAATACCATCATATGCAGGCTACGCATATACAACGAGCGCATTTATCCCAGCACAGAGCAGTGATTTGGATTTTCGGATGATTTGAATGAAATTGAGGTGTTTTCTTTTTTATGAACTCCATATTATCCTATATCATACTATATGAGCGATAAAAACCTAATTTATAAAATATGATACTTAACAAAAAACACATATGCAAACTTTTTTTTAAGATTTTGTCAAAGGTTCATTTAATAGTTCCATATGCCAGGCTTTACAGGGTTAATGAACTTATAGTAATAGCTATGCTTTCAAAGGCAGGCTGATGGAGCTCTCTCACAAACTCATTAGCAATGGAGCATTTGCTGCTTGCATGCTTCGAGTCCCTGTCCCCTGCTTCAGGGTGTGAAAAGGCTGTAGATGAATAGATGATGTCTGTTTTGAGAGTGTGTCTGTTTGAGGCCCAACACACAGGTGTTTCTGTGCCTCAGAGCGAAGCCTGGCTAATTGCTTCAGTGCTTGAGTTGAAAAAAGAGGGGCTTGCATGTTAAGTGGGCATTAAAGACCTCTTTGTCTCTCTCTTTGTCTCTTTCTTTTGTGTTTTCTGTTTTTAGGGGGTCACCAGACAGAGATGGTGGAGTAAGTACCTCTTAACTTGCAGCATCATTTCAAGAGACACATTTACTATTATTTGTATTTTGGATTTTGAATCAATGTTTGCTTTAATTGGAGATGGCAAAGTTGATGCATTAACATATGCAATTAATTAAATATGCTTATTCAACATGTGTATTCAATTCATTCTGTTCTTTGTGAATTCTGAGAACCGAGTGATTTAAATATTCTGAGCTAATTGAAGCGAATTAAAGCAGGCAAGGCAAGCAAAAGAGCCTAGCAGACCACCCGTTTATCAGTAAATTATGACAAAAGACCTTTTTATAGGTAATTTACAGTAACTATAAAATAATCCTTGATGGGATTTAACAAAAGTAGTCATTTGCATTCTTTGTATAGTAAAATGTAATTATCATCAAAGATCAACAAGGGAAATATTAAGCACAGTCGTTCATTAAAATGTTAATGCAAAAACTATTAGTGTCATTTGATATTTGAACGATTGACAGCCCTAGTTTAATACGTCAGATAATCAGTGTTAATGTAAGTTTCTTTTTCATGTGAATTCAAGATTTGAAATGGTGTAAAATAATTTAAATGATGTCTTTGTTTTCTATATTATGGATGACCCTGACACAGGAACCCCAAGAGATTGAATCGGTACTGAATATAGAGACAGAATAGTCATTTAGCTAGAAGTGAATACTCACTAAGCACCTGTAGATTCCCTAGCGTTACCCCTAAATAGGCCAAACTCATCTGATCTAAATATCAGTGAATCTGAGTGATGTTACTAAAGTAGGGTTTTTCTATTCGATCAGCCACAGAAAAAGACCAATGGGGCTCCAAATGGCTTCTACGGGGAGATTGATTGGGACAGATATGTAAGTACATCTTTCAACAGCCTGATGATACTCTGCAAAGGATATGATAGGTCAAGCCTACTATATCAATGGCTATTTAATTTAAACTATTAAAAAGTACTACTGCTTCTGTGATAAAATCTCACTCTAGATCTTTTCTTTTGCAGAACTCTCCTGAGGTAGATGATGAAGGATATAGCATCAGGCCAGAAGAGGAAGAGGGAGATATCCTTTAATTTATTGATACAATTTTGAATAATTCAATTTTACCAATAAACACTGATAACTGTATTATTTAATTCTTAAATATTATAATTTTTGTGAAGGAAAACAAGGCTGTGAGGTATAAATGTATAATCTGTTCAGTGCGTTTTTAATATTTTTATGTCTAGTTTTTACAACCAATTTTTTTGATTTTTCATTCTCAACAGATTCCCTATGTAAGGTCTATAAAATGTATCCAGTGTTGTAATCATGGCAATTTACAACTGATCCCTTAACATCCCTCCACCAGCCCCCAAAGAGAAGACTCACTTTTTCTCCTCCAGTGAGTCTGAAGAAGAGGAGGACCACCGCAAAAAGTTTAAGATCAAAATCAAACCCCTGCCAGCAGACTCTAACTTTGCAGCTCCCTCGGTAGATGAATTAAAAGCCTCCATAGGCAACTTAGCTCTGTCTCCCTCGCCTCTGGTGAGTCCAGCCAATGTTACCCATGCATTCCAAGCTTATTATGTCATTTCTTGTCACTTCTTCTTCTTTAAACTTAACCCTCATGTTCGAATTCTGCATATGATCTTGTTGGAGTGGATTAAATTGACCCCAACTGGATTCAATAAAATTCACCCAAAATCACACTATGAAAAACACATGAATTGGGTGCAAACAATTCACTTTTAATATCAATATTTTTCACAGATTACAAAGAATAAATATGAATATTTTAATATAATAAAAATGTTTTCAACCACTATTTGTATGATAGTGGGACGTTTGCCATTACACTTTTATAACAATAATGTTCTTAGTCTAAACCTAAGGTAATCTTGATGAACTACGCATCATTTGAGAGCATTCAGTCTCTAGTTTTCATATTTGGTGACTGATTTTCAAAAGAAATGACAGAGCAATAGATAGATAGCAAAATAGCGTTGATTTGTGCCAGGTGCTGAACTGTAACGCACGGTCCTGGTTTTTTTTCTGTTTTTATGTGGTATTAGAGTTTGAATTTAAATCAAATATTAACATCACTGCCCAAACCACTTCTGAATTGGATGTCTACTTCATAAATATAATAAAAATTATGGAAATATATGGTTCAGATCATTCAAATTCTATATGGAAGTAGCTAATGTTTACCATTTGTAGCTGACAAAATATATTTCTGTATTGGAATAAGTGGAGAATAGCTCCTTTTAACCTTCACTGGGTAGTAAGAAATCAACATAGCAAGAACATAGGTTAACCGGCACTCAAAAAAATCGAAATGAGTCTAAATGACCGGCAACATAACATTAACATAGCATACATTATTGTGCCATACATGTTTTGTCTTTTAATTATCTTGAATGAAACCGAAAATCGTAATCAAATCTAGTGGTTTAGAGGAGAATAAAATCAAATGCGCTTTTTTACCCAGGGTGCCTTTAGCCTTATTGTACTCTATATTATGTTGATACATTTAGTATTCCATGGCACGTCTATGAATCTATACTTGTTTTATAATTATTATTACTGGCTATCATATTGATACAATGTAAGTAAGGTCAAGATCACACCTGCCTTTTCTAGTTCATGTTCAACTCTTAGTGCATGAAGAAGTTTGAGAGACACTTAGTGTTTCTGTCAATAAAGAGAGGAACTGCTTGTTGCACTGATGCAGATTTTATGTTGTGTATTGTATAAAGATACTCATGAAAAGGAGGAAGTGCTTTAGGTTCTGTATTAACCTTGTCAAATCAATTTCATAGTCACATTATGACAAAAGCCACAAGCCAAACTTTGCTTACAGTAGAAATGTCTTTTTTTTGTGGAGCCTTACTTAGATGTGTGGTAAAATGAGGCTATCACACTGTGGAGGCTGGTTCTGGAGAGAGCAGCGTGAGCAGTTTAGATGGAGCTGCCTGACATTTTAATAGTCCAAAAACGCCTACCTGCCATTTCACTAAAAACAATTGTGAGTTCCGGCAATCTATGTAGCTGCATTCTGTTTAAAATTTTAACGTTGATAATGATAAGAAATGTTCCACCAATCAGCATATTAGAATAATTTCTGAAGGATAATGTGTCACTGAAGACTGGAGTAATGGCTGCTGATAAAACAACTTTGCCATCCAGGAAATACATTAGTTTTTTATTTAAAATTGCAATAATTGTACTGTTTTACTGTATTTCTGATCAAATGAATTCAGCCTTGGGGAGCATAAGAGACTTCTTTTAAAAAACATTTTAAAAATGTTACCAACCCCAAACTTTTGAACGGTAGAGTACATTGGAAGTGCAATGATACTTTTTTTTTTTTACTGTTAGTGAATTTTAATAAATCTTCTGTAGCCCTTCTGAATACCATACGGATGACTAGCTTTTGCTGATAACATTTTCCAAAGCATCCATCAGATTTTATTAAATAATTTGATTTCCATTTACTCGCAAGCGAGAATTTGCTGCGAACATCTGGTTCATATGGTGTGTGCGGTTACAGAAATTTCTTCTCTCTCAAACTGAAGTATTTACTTTTGAAAACTTGTTTTGTTGGTGAAGTCATCTAAAGTCTGTCTGACAGAGGTCATTCAGATGAGATATGGTGTAGATGAGTCTTATCTGACTCACTGAGCGTGTTGTTATCTGGAGTCAGAGGGAGAAGGAGTTTCAGGCGGAGTCTCTCAGAGTGTCACTGTTCTCTCTCAATAATTCAGCTTGGAAACTGGGCACAATGACTCCTCTGCATAGTGTGGCAGGCCTACTGACAGAGCGCAGGCATTCCGGCCAGAACGTGTCGCATGAAGAACTGGCACGCTAAATTATTCACACGCACAGATACATGTTACTCCGTCAATGAGCTTTCAAAACCTTTTTTGTGTCTTGTCAATTGTGTCTTACTCAGATCTACAACTCAGGACCTCCTATCAGGTCTTTTCTTGTTCTGCCTTGTTCCTGAAATTAATTGGCACTCAGATTGGTCTTTAGTTGTCACAAAGTAATTATCTTTTCTGGGGTTTTCATTAGCTCTTATTCCCAAAGTTAAGTTTGAATCTGCACATCTATGAATTCCTCTCTCAGCATGCTTATTGAATACTAAACCACATTCAAACCTTGAGCAGTTTTCTGAATGTTTTCAAATAGGGATGGGTGTATCGATATGAGGTATCGATATATATTGAAAAGTATCGATACACAAATCAATTTTGTTACCAGTAATTTTATTTATTTAAAAAGATTATTTTATGCAAACATACAATACGAATATCCTGATACCGAAAAATTTGTTGTGTATAGAACTATTTTCCTGCTTATCTGAACTATGATTTGAACGCACGCAAATGGCGCAAGACAGGACTAATCAATCACGTTCACTCTCTGATGACACTGCATTCAAACAGAGCCGCATTTCCCAAAACTAACTTAAGAAACCATTGATATGTTTAAACCAGAAAAACATATGTTTGAGTTATTTCACAATAAACAAACAGGTTTCACTACAAGTAAACATTTTTCATTTTTAATGTGTAGTCAAGTCAAGTCAACTTTATTTATATAGCTTTTTTTACAATGCAGATTGTTTCAAAGCGGATTCACAGAGTTAAACAGGAAAATAATGCAACAGAATTTGATTCGGCTGTACAGCCGCTCCTGAGAAAACGGTGATCTAGCTCATTTCAGTTATCATATAGTGGCAATGTGGGCAGATCAGTCATTTAGTTTATATTGTTAATTTAGTTTACTAATTAGATTCATTTAGATATTTAGTTGAAAATTTGTCCCCAAATCATATTTATAAATAATTTGTATAAACAAAAATATGATTGAATAAGTTGCAATTAAGGTGTATTTAATATTAAAATGTCTTTCAAATATAATTTCAAGTGGGTATCTTTAACCATTTTGCTCTTTAGTCATTTTAATAATTTAATACATTTTAAAGTTATGTTTAGAAGTATTGTATATTTATCGATATCGGTGATACTGGCCTTGAAAGCATCGGTATCGTATCGAAAATAAAATAAGTGGTATCCCTATTTTCAAACAGTTGACACCTTCTGTCTGCTGTTTGTTGAACACACACATAATTCTCCCCACCCCATAATTCACACCATTGGTTGAGACAGTGTTGTTGCATTTGTTGGGCTGAACAGAATGCTCAAGCATACACAGTTTTGAAAGCATTTCCCATCCAAAGTCTGATGACTTTTATGATAAGCGTCTAGGGAATACACTGATGTTTAAAAGTTCAAGGTCGGAAAGTTTTGTAAATTATTTAATTTAATTAATTAGTTACATTTATATAGCGCTTTTCATATAGAAGGGGGGAATCTCCTCAACCACCACTGATGTGCAGCATCCACCTGGATGATGCGACGGCAGCCATATAGCGCCAGAACGCCCACCACACACCAGCTGATTGGTGGAGAGGAGACCGAGTGATGAAGCCAGTCGGTATATGGGGATAAATGTTTTTGAACTATCCCCACCAAAACTGCATTTATTTGATTAAAAAAACTGTAATATTGTGGAATATTACTACAATTATTATTTTTTAAACTCTTTTCTATTTTAATATATTTTAAAATGTAATGTGTTCCTGTGATGGCAAAGCTGAATCATCAGTCCATTGTTACCTTCAGTGTCACATGATCCTTCACAAATCATTGTAATATCTGATTTGCTGCCAAGAAGCATTTCTTATTATCAAAGTTGTTCTGCTTAATATTTGTGTGGAAACCGTGACATATTTTTTCAGGATTCTTTGATGAATACAAAGTTCAAAATAACATCTATTTAAAATAAATGAAATCTTTACGTAATAAATGTAAAAGTCTATTCTCAGTTTTGATCAGTTTAATGAATCATTGATGAATAACCATTTCTTTAAAAAACTTTTTAGTGACCCTTTTGAACATTAGTGTATATTCAGTACAACAGTACAATTCAGTGTCAACAACAAAAAAACTGAATGCACATTTTGAAAACACGTTTGTGTTCTATACCAAAATCATCCTAGAAATGGCTTATAATATATTTGTATTGTAACGTTGAAAAATGACAGGCTTATTATGACCTCAGTGACTGAAATCCACTTTGTCCAGTATTGGAACGCCTGGCATTCCTTACTCATGAATTAAACATCAGTCACATGCCCGTCCTCTGCCATGGCAACCTGTGCGTATGTGTGTAACCATGGTGATGGATTAGCTGAATACTCAACAGAAAAGTGTGAGCAAAGGTTGAACAACAGAAACCATACAATAGTGATCATGCTCTCTGTCATTTCAATAGAGGAGTGTGATAATTCTTACATCTAGTTGTATTCTCTTCTATACTTCACCTGAGTAGTTAGGGCAGAGATATTGCATCCAGCCAGCCATCCGGAATGTAGGGAGAGATAAATGTAACGGTGGAGTTACAGTCAAGCGAAAACAGAGCACAAAGGCATGGGGGTTCTTAAAATAGCACACCTCTCGGCCAGGTGCTGGGTTCCAGCTGGTATTCATGTTTTATTGATAAGATTTGCTTCTTTATTAAGCCTCTTGTATATGGGCAGTCATCCAACAAGAGTTAATAAAGCTACACATGGGAAACACTGTGTGCTCAGAGCCCGTTTGATCATTCCACAGTCTTAATTCCAAGTTGTGTGGCAAAACGTTGACATGTAGAAAGCCACGTTTTTTAAAGAAATAGTTCACCCAAACTAACTAAAATGTTGCCATTTATTCATAGATAGAAACCCATATGAATTTTCTTTTATGGAGTCCATGAGAAGACTTTTAGAATGCCCAGAGTGCTTTTTCATTATGGAGATTGGAGCTGTGAAGTGTGATTATTTAACAAATACCATAAAAAGGAGCCCTTACATCTTGTATGCTATTTTATACATTTTCTGAAGGAGTTCAATAGTTTTGCATCAGGGTAAATACCAAAATAGTGGCTACTCTTAAAATTGGAACCTGTTTTCCATTGCTTTCAAGTGTCATTCAGTGCCTTATTGTGTATCATGCGTATACTGTACACATTATTGTTGCATATAAAATAACCAAAAAATAAATACATCTGGGAAATGCTTCAATATAAGCTATTGTTCAAAAGTTTGGGCTAAGCAATATGTATCAGGGTTTCCTCAAATATTAAGCAGTTTTCAACATAATAATAATAATAAGACATGTTTCTTGAGCAAAAAATATTGAAAACTGGAGTAAGGGCTACTGGAAATTTAGCTTTGCTGTCACAGGAAGGATTTTCAGTTTTAAAAAATGTTAAAATAGAAAATATTTGAATTTGTAATATTTCACAATGCGACTGTTTTTACTGTCTTTTTACTCACATCTGACACAAATCAGAATTTTTTGCACACGTGTAAACACAAAAATCCGCACAATATCAGATTTTTTTTGCATCCGCTGTAAGCCACTTCAAATGTGGTTTTAAATCCAATACAAATCTGGATATCTGACCAATGTCTAAACAAGTTTATCAGATTTCTCCTTAGAATTCCAAGCCACCACAAGGGCAACACGTTTGGCCACAAAGATAGCTTTTGAATGTTGTATTATGAAGCAGATGTGCCTGTATGTGCTCGCACTAAAACTCACAACTATTTATACTGAGGTGAGAACTTTATAGTTATAAAATCGCACACAAACATTCAGGAGCAGAGATCTGTGAATTTTTCAAATAAAACCGCTTTTCTACTGAAAGCATATTATAAGCTATTTCTCAGCAATGAGGTGACAACTTCGCTGTTTTTGTAAATAAACTAACACGCTTCGCTATTACATACAGACAGACAGACTCAGGTCATTCACAATCTCTCTCTCTCTTTCTTTAATTCCTGCAAATTCATTCATATTTAATTAAAAAAAATGCATTCATTCATAATTAAATCTTACCACGCTACTAAAATAGCAAATGAAAATTACCTTTATTTATCTATCTATATCAATTCAGTGAGATTTTGCACTGCAAACATCCATGACAGCTTTTAATTGATCAATGCTGCCAATTAATCATGGCCACAAATTATAAAATAATTTTCATTCAAAACCTGAGGGTCAACCAGGTCGCATAGTAAAGCATTCACCAAAAGATTCATTTGGGGCGGGGATTTATTGAAACACAGATATCAAATACCAGTCTAAAGTGAATGTAAACAGGTGGGACAAAAGATCAAATATGTGCATTAAGACTTGCAGTGTCTTTTAAAAATATACAAAATCTTACGGACCCCAAACTTTTGAATGGTAGTGAATATTATGTTTACCATGGAAATATGAAAATCAAATATGAGTTTGGAACCACATGAGTAATTGATAATAGAATTTACATTTTTGGGTGAAATATTTCTTTAAAGGGTACATAACACATGTTAATCTTGAGTACCTTTAGAGTAGTATTGCTTCCATCATATCTCCGAAGAGTCTTTAGTTTTATCATATTCATAAAAGACAGATACGCTGTACCGATTCTTTCCGTAGACAGCCGAACTCGTGCAGGCATGCAGTGGGTGGAGCTAAAGAGACGCGAGCACACACACACACACACACACAATACATCAAGGCATTATCCCTGGATAACTTTCAATTCACTATACGTTCATGTTGTTTATATTGTATGCATTTACGCGGCGATTGCCAACAAAACACAGACATTTGATGCAGTTTTACTCAAAAAAACTTTTTGATACTTGTTTGAATCCTGAAGGAGTTTATTTGGCACATAAATACTCTGTCATACATCCAAAATGTTTTTTTGAAATTTTGGCTGTATTTAGCATGAATCCAGTTGTTAAAGTGTATATAAGTCAGAATGTATGAAATAGCATTACTTCACATTCACTCAAGCTATGAGTAAAGTCATTTAGGTCACTCACTGAGATCTTGATCTGTTTCCACGTTTGACTGATCTCCTTATTAGTTGAGATATATTATGTGCTGGAGGCGATATCTGTGGTTGACAGAAAAATTGACAGTGGGTTTGCACAGTGTTGCATCACTGTAATCTGTGTTTGTAGACATTTCTGCCTTGTCATTCCTCTAAAATTCACTCATTATCAGCACTACTAATGTAGATAACGCTCTCTTTTCTTCTGCCTCTCTACCTGCCTGTATTTCTATTTCTATCTGTCCTTACTCTCATGCTGGCTGATATAGAGGAATAGTCCGGTAAGCTGTTTATACTTTGTCATCCTCTTTTAGAGTGGCATCTCCTAACATTTCTCTTTTGGCTTGGTGAATTTGCATGCTTGGTGTTTAATATGCCATTAAGAACTGATCTAGGGTCAGTTTGCGTGTTTACGGATGGACTATTGGATACTTAAACAGGTAATAGACAGTAGAAATGTGTAGAGACTATTATATATGCTGTATATACAGCATACAAAATAAACCAAATTTAAATTAAGTTTGATGGGTCTGTGTAGTTTGTACTTCATAGTTTCACCAAGAGACTGACTATTGCTTATTATTGATGATAGATAATGTAATTTTACATTTGATGTTTATGCATGTTTCGCTTCAACAGTTTTGTACTGTTGATTATTTGAATGAGTGGGCCGCCAGCCTTAGTCATCAGAACAGCTCTTATATTAAAGCATTTGGTTGCATGCCAGTCTTTCTGCTTGTCCACTCTTGGCTCTGATTGGTGGTGACCATTGCCTACAGCCTATAGGATTAGACTTTGTTACTGGTACATCATCCTAATCTCTCAGAACTGAACTCAGAGACCCTGTTCCTGGAAATAATCCAACTATGATGGAGAACAAGGAAAAAGGAAATATAATGAGGTTAAACTGGAGTGAACAAGAATAGCTGTACAAGGAAAATGAACTTTCTTCTCTTTCTTTTGTTTTGTATTTTAACTGTAAATTTGGCCCAGGGGTATTATGCATGACCATACAATTCCCCACCGTATCTCTTAGTAGTGAGCAGTACATATTTTCTATGCTTTTAGATCCTCAGACTAAACAGTGCTGAGACAAGCAACACAGCACAGGTGCAACGTTGGCAATATGTGCAAAAATGCGAAAAAAAAGAATTGCCGAAATATGGAAATGTGACTTTTTCCAGATTATTTATGGTGCTATGGTGCTAAAGTAAGATCAGTTCAAAGATCAACTTTATTAGATTTGTTTGTTACTCTTACAGTTGCTAAAGAACAGTTAAAATGTGAAACATTTACCCTCATGCTATTCCTATTCCAAAACAAAAGGCATAACTTTTAACTCAAGCCTATAAGCTTAAAATTGCACCATAAATGTATCAAAAAAAATCTTGATATGACTATATTCCGCTTGATATGCGCTATATATCATATCTTAAGCTGTATTACAGTTTTATGTAATTAACAGATCAAAATTGAAGTCATTCACTCCTTACTTGTCACTGCCTTCATTGGGTCTCAAAAAAAAAAAGAGTATTAAATCACATCATAAAGGTGAATGTCGAGTCTAATTCACACCCTGCAGTTCAGGAACAGTGCATGCTTTTGACCGAAGTCTGTATTACTGATTTATCACTTTCTGACCAGGTGTCTCTTCTCTCTTCCTTTTTGCTGGTCACAGAGACGTAGCCCGGTAAGTGCCTTTTAATATAATTTTTCTGTTCACCAGTGTTTGAACCACTTTATGACTTAAAGCAGTAATACAGAGGCAAACGTTTATATTTTGAAGATACATATGTTATCATTTTAATGAACTATAGGCAAAATTATAAATGTTTAAAGAGACTTAATACTTACATTATGATGATCATATAAAGATGCAAAGTTCAGGACCAGTAAAAATTATTGACATTTTTATAATTAATTTATTATTTATTATAAGTCTATTAACTGCTACTCTTTACAGACATCACTTTTTTTAAAAGCTAACATTAGCACTCATATTCACTTTCTCTCCCTCATCTAGTCTAAATAAAAGCCCATGTGAATAGAAATACTGCTTACTTTAGTGATATAGATCCATTACACCAAAAAATGCTTACTTTGGAAATCAAGCAAATACCCTTTTTAATAATTTGTTGACTGGGTTCCGTAGAGCCTTACATAAGCAATTTTAAGGATTTCTTCATGTACTATTATCTCACATTTTAGTATAAAGAATGCCATTTTGACAGGAAAAACAAATGCTGTGGTCTACACCGTGTGAAGAATTATTAGGCACCTTATTAGGCATATTTTTTTCCAGACACATTTAACAATTCCAAACCACATAAATCCTAATAACTACTATTAATTTAGTATTTAAACATTATAAGTGATGTATAATTGTTTGTGAAGGCTGGAAATGAAAAACACTTTATATTCAGGTGTGTAGAATTATTAGGCATGTTTACCTTTACAGATAACATGCCCCAAAAAAGATATTTAACTCAGACTGAAAAGTCAAAAATTATTAAATGCTCATGAGAAGGATGCAGTACTAAACTCATTTGTTTTCATCGTTTTTACTCATGTAACATTGTATTCTAATAAATAAGCAACCACAATTTTAGATACCAGTAAAACTTAACAATTCTTGATTCCAACTGATAATCCACAGCCAAAACTACAAGTGTAATAATATAAATTGAAAACATTATTGAATAAAAGTGAACAGGCAGCAAAAAAGTTAGAACAGTGCAAATAATTAAGTGATTGATGTTGCAGGTCTAACGGTAATTCAGGTACAGAAATAAAATATCAAATAACATTGGATAATTTTCACTGTATAAATGAAATATAGATTAATGCATGTTAAAACTGGCTACAAAAGTTATTCAGTCAAGATGAGTGGATGATTTTTCGTGTGTACTTTGATTAACTTTCATGACAGACGGCAGGACTACAAGCTACTGTCTCTTTAAGACCAAATGCACAATATTGAATCCAATACCACACTTCCAAATTAATTTGTCAACTGCTTACATTCGGTTAAGACATAGCAGACTATTAAATATGACATTAAGACATTAACTATGATACTCGCTATTCTTGGCATAGGCTACTATGTCCGTTCAAGCGCTCTGTGTGCGCGGTATGGATGAAACGGCATATGCCACATACCAGATGCATCTCGTTCTCATGTTCAAGCCGGCAATGCAAAACAGTGAATCTAATCACTAATACAGGCAAAAAGTTAACTTCAAGAATGAAAAAATGTGGCGTCAGTGTGTTTTGCTGTAAGAACTGCACAAATGGAAACGTGGGCAATCTATAGCCTATATCTTTCCATAAGTACAGACTTTTACACAGAAAGAAAAATACAGAAAAATGCCTATACGCACTTTCCAGGCTAGCGTGAAGTCATTATACATTAACAACGTTTTGAGATAAATTTTATCCTTTAATGGAAAACAATGTAAATTGCGCCGCAGGATTTGAACAACTATGCGCTTATGCCCCCCTTTAATCGTCTGTTTGTCAACTGTTAATATTCTCTTAATATTCATGATACATGAACAATGTGCCGCACCGCCGCACGTCAAAATAAATGCTTATTTTAATAGGAGATGAAATGGAAATAGCGATCTAAATTTTGGGGTGGCACCCAGGGTGGCCAGTCAGATGTCAGGGGTGTCCAGTGGCACCCTGGACACCCTCTGGTTCCGCCACTGGTGCCTAATAATTCTGCACAACTGAATATAAGGTGTTTTTCATTTCCAGCCTTTACAAACAAATATATATATCACTTAAAATTATTAAATACTAATTTAAAAGAAGTTATTAGGATTTATGTGGTTTGAAATTGGTCAAATGTACCTGGGGAAGAAAAATCTGAAAATCAACATGCCTAATAATTTTCATGCGGTGGCAACATGGAGAACCTGATGTAATAGCATTTATGACAGTGTTATTTATTTCTAATGCATCAGTGAGTAAGATTGTTCATCACCTGAGTCAATCATAGCCACTATCTCTGCTTGAATTTGACTTACCATTCCCTTGATTAAATTTACCCACAATGCACTCTTTTCAGCTGATGAGCGATACAGTGTTATGAGCTTTTAGTCTTATGAATGTTTTGGCCTTCTGTCTGTTTCAGGGGCTGGCAAAAAGAAACCCCAGTAAGTACACTTAATACAATTTATTCTTGGGTTTATGAGTCTTGTGTCTATGTCTATTCAAATCTGACAATAAATAGTTGTCTGGAATTAAATTGTCTTGTGAGTAAAGAAGTGTGCTTGCATTTGTAGGAGTAGGTGTAGTTTATTTGTGTACATATGAACATGATGTTATTCTCAGGTGAAGAAATTGCACGACCGAGACGTCCTGTTCCAACGCCTGCACCAGCTCCTGCTCCTGCCCCGTCCCCAACACCTGCATCTGCGCCTGCTCCTGCATCCACTCCCGAGCCTGCTAGGTATCTATACGCACATTAACACACTTTTTGTCTGTTATTTTCAAGTTTATTGTTGTTAATGAAACCTGTTTGTTTAAAAAAAAATTGAGTTTGCAGAAAAACAAACTGAAAGTACAAATGTGCACAAACGAAACAAAGAAAGCTTGAGTCTAAATGGATTATATCATACAATTTGAGAGCTGCAGCCTGGATGTGACTAGTCTGCATCTGTGTGGATGAGTAATGCAAATCTGGCTTAATTCTCCTCCATTTCAGTAATAAGAAATCTCCAGTGCCAGAGGATGCAACAGCCTTATTCGGCCCTCCGCTGGAGACAGCCTTTGATGAGCAGAAGACCAGTGAAGGTATATCACTATATGCCTCTTAGTTCTGCTTATGGATCTGTCATTTACAGGGTTACTGAATTTTAACCATTCACAATCCAATAGAACCTGACCACAGCCCAGATTCTTTGTGTTACTTCATTCACTTTAACAAAAATTCATTTTTCTATGTTATATACAGTATGTGTCTTCAGGAGACTCACAGAGGGTATAAAGATGATGCTCATATTTCAGTTATAAGTGTTTAAGAGTACTGTTTGTATGCTTATATAATCACTGTACTAGTTTTTAGTGTTATGTAATGTGAACTATAGAACAAAACATTCATCAGTGTTTACTAGTTGTGTTGCCACCCACTCAATTCCATTTTGCAGCAGTTGAGATTAAAACTATTAGATTTATAAGCCATTTATGACAGATATAGGGATAGATAAGTGTTGCATGGTGATTCCTTCCTCTCTGTGAGTCACACAGCTATTAATTCTGCTCCACATCAACTGTGTATCATGTCCTCTTCCATAAATTAGCGGTGATAGAGGAACCTGAGGTTTGGGGTGCACCCCTGCCTGAGCAACACCTAGAATCCTCACTGGCAAGACCTTTTCCTACAGGAAGTAAGTCATTGCTTGTGTGGCATGATTGCCATCATCCTGGTACCATAAACCCATAAATTCCAGAACGGTGAACAGTTGACTGAGTGGAAAAATCATGATTGCCTCTAGTTTTTTATTTTAACTTCCCCTTTGGCAGTCTTCATTAACCTACTAATTCCTCAAGTCATTAGCTATGAAAACGATCAAAATCCTTGGAGTGATCCAGCCCATCCTGTACTCATGTCTTTTGGTGACGGTTTACTCAGCGTGGCCTATTTTCATGCTTGCTTTAAAAAAGCAAAATGACACTGAGCTGTTTGTGTGAGCTTAAGTTAAGTTTAAGGCTATGATTATAAATGAAAATGTGTCTTCTAATAGTGATATATCTCTGAATGTATATTTACATATAAATATGTAAATACTAGGGCTTGCATGACTACTCATTTTTGCTAGATGATCATCTAGGAAAGTGAACTGAGTCAGTGTTTAGCCTATATAAATTGCTCAAAGACTAGCTGCTTCAACACTCTGGGCAGATGGAGAGTTTGATGTGGTGAGAAAGTTGAAAATTGCAAAGTGCTCAAAATTCTATTTAATATTTATTTAACAAGGCTAATAACTTGCAACTACACTGGGATGCAATTTGTATACAGAGGAATTATCTTGTCGCCATATGAAACTAATGACTAAGTTGTAGAACTAATGCTGGTGTTTTTTGATGGCAAGGACCAGCAAATATGGTGATCCCTTTGCGAAGGATGCCCTTCCAAATATAAAGGCAGTTGTATTTTGATATATAAAGACCCATTATACTGATAATAAGTGTTATATGTTGTCATTTTACTAAAGCCATAAGAAGTGATTCATATGATAATCAAAAATGTTTTTTCTATCAAATTGTATATGGCCCTCTAAGCACCCTAACTAATCATAGAAAGTATAGACTAATTGACTAGTCCGTGCAAGCCCTGGTATATACACACTAAACAAATAAGTGATTCTTACATAAATTAACATAAAATTGTTAGAATCCTAAATAATATGAAAGTAGTGTGAATTACTAGGTCACAGAGAGTGAAGTGTTATCAAAGTCTGAGCTATTCATCCCATGCCACAGTCCTTCTCTGTTGTCCCTGACTGCCTGAATGAGACCTTGCCTTTGCATGGTGCTGTGGGGCATGGAGACATTGCCTATGGGGGGTGGGGGTGTATGTGAGAGCTTATCTTAGCCGCACTAATGTCATTGCAGCTCTGCCTCCGCTTCCGCCTAAGAATGTGCCGACCTCCCCTCCTCCGATTGAATCTCCTGCTACAGAGCCTACCGGTAAGATCCCCCACCACCAGGGCCTCAGAAAACAGGGATGTCTAATCCTGCTCCTGAAGGGCCACTGTCCTCCATATTTTAGTGCCAGCCCTAATTAAGCACACCTCAACCAACTAATAAAGGCATACTAGAAACTTCCAGGCAGGTTTGTTGGGGTACATGGAGCTAAACTCAGCTGGACGTTAGCCTTCTCAGAGCAGGTTTAGACACCCCTGGTCTATACAAATATTGGACCCCAACAAGTGTTTGTTTGGGTTCTTTTGTGCTTTCCTTTTGGCACTGTGTCTTGTAACTCTTGCCTTTTCATTTGTCTTCCCTTCTGTTTATGGCCTGAAAATAATTTTTTCTGTTTCTTTATGATATCTGTGTGGTACCCGATGCAGATGTACAGACAGAAGAGGAAAATTCAAGGCAGATCTCCCAGAGGCCCTCTATAACTGATCTAGACAACATCTTTGGTCCAGAAGACTCTCCAAAACCTGGTCAAGATGCTGGAGATAAATGGGTCTGCTTCAATGAAGAGTCACCTGAAAGACCTCCTCCCTCTGAAGCAGGAGAGCCAGCACCTCCACTCCCCTCGTCTCCGCCTCCCCCAGCAGAACCAGCACCCCAATTACCTAAATCACCCCCTCCATCTGAGGAGCCAAAACCTTCTTTACCAAAATCTCCACCTCCTCCTGCAGAGCTGGCACCTTCTCCTCCTTCCAGTGAGTCACAAAGGGAAAGCCAACCACCTGTCCCACCTGTCCCCAAAGACACCACTCCTTCACCTCCAACTGTCCCACCTCCTCCGGTGGAAGAGGCCCCACCCCCTCCAGTGGAAGAGGCCCCACCCCCACTGCAACCAGATGATCTTTTTCAGTCCACTACAGACTTTTCGCCATGTGCTCTTCTGACAGAGACCCGATCAGAATCAACCAACAACAGCCCGCCAAGCACCGTAGAGACAAGTGTATGCACAATCCCTCCGCCCTTGGTTCTGAACCAAGAGGACAAGAAAAGCCCTGATGAGATTCCATCAAAAGAGGACCCCAGTGAGAGCAGCACTTCACCCAAAGATATCTGTCAAGGACCACGTTCGACACCTCCTCCTCCACCGCCTCCTACGTACAGGGCGGTAGTTTCATCTCCAGGACCCATCCCTCCAGCTAGTACGGGTGGAAATGAAAGTGGTGAGTCTGATCTAAAAAAACTTGTCAACCGGACCAGCGGCAACAGAACATTAAAGGTTTAGTTCACCTGAAAATTAGCATTCTGTCATCATTTACTTCCCACATGTTATTTGAAACCTGAATGAGGTTCTTCTTGTCTGTGGAGCACAAAATTAGTTATTAGCAGATAGCAATATATCTATACAATAGACGTGTTGAAAGTGAATGATGACCATGTGACCATAAGAGCTTCTTTTATTATTCTTTTTGGTCCTTTTTGGAGCTTGACAACTGCTGGTATGAATGAGAGCAGTAAACTTATGTGTCACTGAAGAAAGAAAGTCACTCAGGTTTGAATGAGTAATGATCAGTAAGTAATTTTATGTGAACTAACCCTTTGAAATATGACAACCACCAATATAAAAAGCCATGTTATTGATTTATAGAATATACCGTTGGGTAATAAGCAGTAACGAAAGTTTCTGAATATTGGAAATGCATTTAAATTTGGTCTAAATTTCAAGTCGTTCTGCTCTAGTCACCACCATGTTATATGGATTTTTACAGGAGAGCCTTCTTAGTATGAGGGGTGAAGTGTATCTGACAACTTTTTGATTCATTATTTTCTACATAGAGACAGTATGTACAGTCTCACCCCTCTTGCGCTACTTTTTTGGGTTTCATGTTTTAGCAGTGCTCTAATCAGAAGTGTCATGCTATCTATATTTATATACTGTAAACATCTTAATTTTCAAAGATACAAATAACGTTTTTGTTTTCATTGTTTCCACAGTAAAGTGCGAAAGTCATCATAATATATTCTAAGCATCCTGGCTTTCTCTAGGTGATTTGTGAGGCTATTTTGATCAAGTATCATAACTTATTGAATGTATTCCCATTTTATACAAATCAGGAAGAACTCTTGAATGGGCTTGATGCATGTAACTCTTTGAATGGCTTTGCTTTAATTGAATACTCTCGCTCCACAGGCTCCTCCTCCCCTGCACGCCCTTCTACACCATTGGCTACCAGCAGCTCTCCCCTCCCCCACCCCCACCTCGGCCACCCTCACGACCCAAACTGCCTCCTGGGAAGCCAAGTGTAGGGGATGTGGTACGTGATAACATAAAAAAAATTACAATACTTTCAAATGGTTACTATTACTGTCCCTGTTAATTCCCAACAAACTCACTGACCTTTTCATGACCCAAGTAATTTAAAAACCTTTATAGGGTGTATAAAACTCATTCCTCAGAAAACCAGACCCAGCCTAAAAATTGACATTTAATACATATTTAAAGTCCCCCTGTAGTCAATAATTGTATCCCTTTTAACTTATCTTTAATTACCAAAATGACATATGTAAAAAAAAAATTCCCGTGGAAAAAAAAAATTATACAGGCCTTAAAATAGCCTGATTGTAACTCTACAAGTCGATCTATCAGAATGTTAATGTGCTTTACGTATCGCTTTCTACAACATCGGACACATAACTGTAATAATATGATTCGCCTTTGGCTTGACTACGTTATTAAACAGCTAATAATGTGTTACTAATGTTACACAAACCATGTTCCCTGTTCGCCATCTCAGATTCTCAGATACTCAGCAATGGTGTTGGCTTATGAATTTGCACATGGTTTGTATTAAAGTATATTAAAACCCATCATAGACATATAAACAACATTAAAACTTGATGTTCACCACAGGGGGTCTTTTAAAATACATTATTTATTGAAACAAAACACAAGGAACACTACCACAGCACGTACATTTCCCCTGATTACCTAACCAGAATGATAAACCCCTACTCTTTTGTTACTTAACATCCACTCTGTCTATTCTTCCTTTTTTCATGCTTTTCCTATCAGAACCGGCCGTTCAGCCCCCCTGTACACTCGTCAAGCCCCCCTCCTCTGGCTCCGCTGGCCCGTGCGGAGAGCACCTCGTCCATCTCCTCCACCAACTCTCTGAGTGCTGCCACCACGCCCACCGTCGGTAAAGAGCTCTCCGTGTCTGTGTCAGGTGTGACTCCATTTCCCATCATTCTCTCTGCTTTGCCATGCTGCTCTGCCTTTATGCATCTGCTCTGGAAATCAGCCTTGCTATCTAGAATTCAGTGTAACAGGGGCCTCTGTTTCTTAAGGTGCCATAGTGCTCAGTGTTCAACACAGTTTTTAATTCACTGTAGTAATATTTTTATTTCATCTTTGCTTTAATTTGGACTGAAACAGTATGATGATGCTGAAGTTTAGTTAAAAAATACTAAAGTGAAATCTCCAGCATTCTGCAGTCATGTATTAGATCACTGGAAATGATGGTGAAATATTCATTGCTTTGCTAAAAATATAGTTTTGCTTGTCATAGATTGTATAATAGCTTGTGCCTCAATTTGTCTTGTGCATGTTTAGGTGGAAATATTGTTTGGATTAACTGTATATCGTATAGATAAAGTTCATTCATAATCCCTAAAATTCTTAATCTGTATGTATCTTTATATTGTAGAAAATAAACAAAGGCCTAAAAAGGTGTTATGTTTCATAGACAAGGCTTAAGTCTAGTCCTAGACTTATATGCATGTTTGAGCTGTTTTATCTGAAAGCAATGTTATTATCTTAAAATATATCAGTGACATTTTTTTGTATCAAGATGCACACTAGTAATGCTATTGTCTAAGGCACATTTATAAAAGCTACTTGAATGTTCTTATTTTAACTAAGGCCTAGTCCTGGCTTAGTCTGAGCCCTGTGTGTGAAAACAGGCCAATATGTCTTTGCTGGACTTTTCAAAATGCCATGTATGGCATCTGCTGTACCAGGTTTAATGCGTTTATATGAAGCTTTCATTGATGCTAGGCAGGTCAAGTCTTTAATAGCATCATTTCCTGAGATTTGCAAACAGTTCTGTCTTGTGAATCAAGAGTTTCTTAATCTAGAGCTTTTGATTGATGTAGGTCTATCTGTTGCTTGTGCTATTCCATCCTTTTAGGGTTTTTTTCATCCTTTTGGATTATTATTATTATTATTTTTTACCATTCCATTCATTTTTCTTCTGTTATCGTCTTTTTAGCATTTTAAATCTGTTCCGTGCATCCAATGTGACGTCTGAGTTTAATGACTGTGACTTTTTTTTTCTTTGCAATTATTTGTCATTTAATTTGAATTGAGTTTATTTTTTTGTTTGTGTTTTGTTGTCTTTCTTGTCCTGTCTTTTGGGCTGACGTAATTGTCTGATGTCAGAAGATGACGCTTTTGTAGACAAACTTCCCAACTTTGAGAGACGGGCAGACGTTCCTGCAGGTACGCTATGAAACCCTCCTGATTTAATGGATGGGATGGAGACCACTGATTCAACAATGTAACAAACGGTTACATTACCCATAGAGTCAGTTGTCAGAGCATAGCTCAATCATGGTGATCTCTTTTTTTTTTTTTTTTTCACCAGTGACTAAAATAACAAATAAGATTAAAAACCAGTTGATTTTCACATAAAGAGTCTTTAAAGGAATTTATGAAGTTATTTGCGACTTAATGTCTATGGGCAGAATCATTGGCTTGTTGTCGATTACAGCAGTACATTTATAATGGAAGCCTGGCATTAAAGCTTCCAGTACAGACGATACAATTTTTAAATATGCTACTAGCACAGTACAAACCGTAAGTAATGTAAGAATAACTTTAACAATTTAATGGAGGCTTGTTAGCAGACCAGTGTGATAAAGCTGCATACAGCCTTATCTGTGCAAAGTTATATTCAACTCATTCATGTCTGAGCGGCTAAAAAAGTGAACATGGATACTTTCATTGGGACATGGAACATGAGCTAAGTTGGGGCTTCTACAAACTCGACTGTTTTTAGTAATACATTTGATAACTAGAAAATTCTCTACCTAAACAAGTAATCTCACATTAAACTGATTTAGACAACAACAAAAAGGATACTTAGCATTCTCAATTCTAATAGGATGAACCATATTTGAAGCTGTTATATGCACTCACCTAAAGGATTATTAGGAACACCTGTTCAATTTCTCATTAATGCAATTATCTAATCAACCAATCACATGGCAGTTGCTTCAATGCATTTAGGGGTGTGGTCCTTCACAAGACAATCTCCTGAACTCCAAACTGAATGTCAGAATGGGTAAGAAAATGTGATTTAAACAATTTTGAGCATGGCATGGTTGTTGGTGCCAGACGGGCCGGTCTGAGCATTTCACAATCTGCTCAGTTGCGGGGATTTTCACGCACAACCATTTCTAGGGTTTACAAATAATGGTGTGAAAAGGGAAAAACATCCAGTATGCGGCAGTCCTGTGGGCAAAAATGCCTTGTTGATGCTAGAGGTCAGAGGAGAATGGGCCGACTGATTCAAGCTGATAGAAGAGCAACTTTGACTGAAATAACCACTCGTTACAAGCGAGGTATGCAGCAAAGCATTTGTCAAGCCACAACACGCACAACCTTGAGGCAGATGGGCTACAACAGTAGAAGACCCCACGGGGTACCACTCATCACCACTACAAATAGGAAAAAGAGGCTACAATTTGCACGAGCTCACCAAAATTGGACAGTTGAAGACTGGAAAAATGTTGCCTGGTCTGATGAGTTTCGTTTTTTGTTGAGACATTCAGATGGTAGAGATAGAATTTGGCGTAAACAGAATGAGAACATGGATCCATCATGCCTTGTTACCACTGTGCAGGCTGGTGCTGGTGGTGTAATGGTGTGGGGGATGTTTTCTTGGCACACTTTAGGCCCCTTAGTGCCAATTGGGCATCGTTTAAATGCCACGGCCTACCTGAGCATTGTTTCTGACCATGTCCATCCCTTTATGACCACCATGTACCCATCCTCTGATGGCTACTTCCAGCAGGATAATGCACCATGTCACAAAGCTCGAATCATTTCAAATTGGTTTCTTGAACATGACAATGAGTTCACTGTTCTAAAATGGCCCCCACAGTCACCAGATCTCAACCCAATAGAGCATCTTTGGGATGTGGTGGAACGGGAGCTTCGTGCCCTGGATGTGCATCCCACAAATCTCCATCAACTGCCAGATGCTATCCTATCAATATGGGCCAACATTTCTAAAGAATGCTTTCAGCACCTTGTTGAATCAATGCCACATAGAATTAAGGCAGTTCTGAAGGCGAAAGGGTCAAACACAGTATTAGTATGATGTTCCTAATAATCCTTTAGGGGAGTGTAATCCTACAGTTAGGGTATTGAGCTATATTACTTTGCAGAAGAATTATTACGATTGTTATTAATGATACATTGAACTGTCTTTTATCATATTGCTATTGCTGCTATTGTCCGATAAAATTATGCATTTGCTGTTTATTTTTTATAAACTTATACTTTATGTAGTGATCCGCAACATACCTCAGATTCTGTCCATAGACATCAGGTTGTAAATAACCTAGAATATTCCTTTAATTCACCAAGGACTGTTTGGCATTTTTAGCACGTCTTTTAAAAAGTGTTTTTCTTTTTTACTCTACTTCTCTCATGTTGATTACAGTCAAACACTATTTGCCTCAGTATTTATTTACTACATCCATTTTTAATTCTTTCTGTCATATTTTGCTCTTCACATCCATGAAAGATGACATGTCTGTTTAGCCCATCATGCATGTTAGAGACTGCTTCGCCTGTATCACATACACAACAACCCACATCTTACATCCGCACTGACATCAAGAACCAGGAACAGAAGGGTCTTTTAGTCCCTGAAAAGCATCTGTCTGGTTGTAGACTCTTCAGAAAACTCAAAGAGCACCACTATCCTGCTTGAACAGATGACACACACATCCTCTCAGTGTTTGAAGTGCGGTCTGGAATTTGGCCCAAGTGGCAGCAGTGCTGATCATCAGTATGCCTGCCTTCGCATGCGTTTGAGTGGAGAGCTCTCAGATGTTGCATCTGGGTAAAAGCATTTCTAACATTGTTAGGTCCAGCTTTACTGCCACATGAATGTAGTCTTCACAGGTGAAATTCACATATGCTGCATTTCATTTCAATTCAAATGTTGGATATTCCTACTTGAAAAGTGTCTGATGCTCAGATGACACAAAAAGACAACACTACCTTTATCTTTGCAATTATTTGAGTGGAGAGCTCTATTCAATGCAAGCATTTATTCTGCAAGGGTGAGATTATCAACAGAAGACCATTTACTGTGTTTTAACTCTCTCTCCAAATGTCCTAAACAGTTTTTTAATCCTATAATGTAAGAACTTAAAAGTAGTGAAATTTCGAAAAAATTACATTTCTATCATTAATTACTCACCCTCATGTGGTTCCATCTTCGTAACACAAATTAAGATATTTTTGATGAAATCCATGAATTTTCTGAACCACCCATAGGCAGCAATGTCATTGCAACATTGAGAATACTTTTTGTGTGCAGAAAAAAAAAGACTTTATTCAACTATCTCTTCTTGTCAACGCCATTCTCCTACGCTATTCACGTAATAAATAGCAGCGCTACCAGGTTTTATACGACAGAACGCCGGTCAAAGTCTTATGGGTTTGGAACGACATGAGGGTGAGTAATTAGTGACAGAACTAAAAATTTTGGGTGAACATTCCCTTTAATCATTAACTGTGTACATCACCCTGGGTTGTAATATGTGAAAATGTAAATTTCTGCGCAAGTTTCAAAGTCCAAATTCAGTTGGTCTTCTATTGCGCTATTCCAGGTAGGACATTCCGAGATTAATGGAATGCAGCATTAGAACATCAATTTATCGGTTCAAGAAAACACATTGAGATTCTCAGAATTTTTGTACAACTCACATCTTCTCATTGCTTACGTGATCTTCACTTCATTCATAGTCCTAGTCCTGGTTTTGTCTAAAGTTGTATTACCACTCTCCAGCACAATAGAAGAAGCCCTCATGTTTTCCCTCTTGTGTCCCATTTCCGCCCCCTGTTGCCCATCATCCCTACAGCAGCTACTTCCTCCAATTCACATATCAGACATGAGGAAATAGGCCTATACATGATATACGCTAAACAAAAACATAAATGGTAGCTTATTAGGTTCATATTGTAAAGATGTAACCAAAAGCACTACTGATTTTAAAAGAAATATGAAAGTCTGACATTATTCATTCAAATTGTTCTAGACCCCTTTGCTATTATTTCTTCCATTGAACAAAAGTACGCACTGAAATGACAAAAACACCATAAACGTATATGTTTGTGTGAGGAACAGACTGAAATATAAGCCACTGTTTGCTGATAATCGTCCTCTTCAGCAGGGATCATTAAACTCAAGAATCAAATCAGCGAAGAACAGTTCATGAATAACTTCAGAAGACTTGGAATATAGTGCAGTCGTCTGCTATGATACTTTATGGTCAAGTTGCTTCGAATGCCAGCATCTGCTTATTGAAGAAATGTAAAAGCAATTATGGTTTTTGTCCATTTTAGAGAGAAAAAAATGACAGGTTTAAAATGTTAAAAGGGTGGGTAAATATGACAGAAAATTCCGTTTTGGATAATCTATTCCTTCACAAGTTTATGAATAAGCTGTTTAACATCATCCTTGAATCTAGAGGCTTTAATTTCTAAGCAGCTCAAATCATCTCCAGCTTTCATCTGTCCTGATATTATATGTAAATGAATCAGAATGTTAAAATAATTTGATAGAATATAAATGTTGTACTCCGAATCTCCCAAATTTCAGCTGTTGAACAAGCCAACAAATAGTGACAACGTAGACATTGTACATTAAAATCAAAGTTTGAACATGCATCATTATTAATAACAACTATAAATCTGAATCTAATAGCATACCCTGATTTCCGTATCACCAGTCTTGCTGCAAATTAAATGACTGAAAATTACACAAAAGATTGAATTAGATTTACTATTTTTATTGTTTGCCCTTTTGTGAATGTTTCACACATCGTAGTCATCCCCATCCTAAGTGAATTGTGACCATCTTTGACCTGTGACCCCCGGCCCCCATCACTGTGCCGTATGATGGACCTGTGTGTGACTCACGCTACTGTCCTTCTCTCCCCCTTCTCCTTCCCTGCCTCTCCTCACTCCCCCATCCTTATGCCTCCTCCCCCTCCAACACAGAGACAGACCAGCCCTCCCTCGTGTGGTTTGACAGAGGCAAGTTTTATTTAACCTTTGAAGGTAAGTTGGGGTTTATAATCTAAGGACGTAGCGCGTGCACACTCAAGTCTCATCTGACATCTGAATCCCCCTTTTCTCACACATTCGTTCCTTCTTCAAATCACTGTGACATTTGCTTGACATCTGTTTGGCTCTGTATATCTGCTTTGCCATTTAACTGTTCATCTTACTTTTCTTTTCTTTCACAACCATCATATTTTCACCTGCGTCACTAATATGTCTTCTGGTTCTTGTGGTTCGTCTGCTTTGATCCTTTCCTTCTGACTTTGGTCTTGGATCATAACACAATGTTTCAGCTTTAGGTGCATGCCATTGAAGCTGAGTGTTATCTGTTTCAACTTCCTTTGTTTTTCTCTTCCATTCTTTTTTCTTTTTGCTTAGCCTTGGTTGATCTTAGAAATCCAAATTAATAGACTTGCATTCAAATTCAAGTATTCAAAAAAAAGACTAGAAACGGCTTGACATAGAAAAGCATACATTTTATTAAACTCTGTTTAACAAGAAATATTGAAGAACTGGATGATTTTAATGATGTTCAGCTGTGCTCAAAAATCAACAATCAACTCGTGATTATGATTCATTGTTTACCACAGTTAAAGTCACCGTGTAAACATAATATTTAGACACTTTTGAACACTTAAACCACACTGAAAAATGTCTCAAATGTCTGAACAAAAAATAAAACCATGTTGGATCTGCTAAAAGTGCTACTATACCTGTTCTAGTATCATTTTTAGCAGATAAAGCAGACTTGGTTTGGTATTTTGTTTCATGATGCTAAGACAGATTTTTAAATGTGATATAAGTGTCCTTACATTAAGGATTGTTTTCTAATCACAGAAATGTCAGAACAATATATAGACATATTTATTTGGTTTTAAAGGGATAGTTTACCCCAAAATGAAAATTAGCCCTTGATTTACTCACCCTCAAGCCATCCTAGGTGTATATGACTTTCTTCTTTCAGACGAATACAATCTGAGTTATATTACAAAATGTCCTGGCTCTTCCAAGCATTATAATGGCAATAAATGGCAGCCCAAAACTGAAGGCCAAAAAAGTGCATCCATTCATTATAAAAGTAATCCACACAGCTCTGGAGGGTTAAAAAAAAGCCTTCCATGGGTTTTTGTTAGAAAAATATCCATATTTAACCTGTTATACAGTACAGACATCTAGCTTCTGGCAGACCACCTTCCATATTCAACTTGCGGAAAAAAACTGCTGCAACGATGACGTTGGACGTAGCTTAAGCATTTTGAACTGCTAGAGGCTTTACACTTTCTGCATTTGTTGAATACGGAAGGTGGTCCGCCGGAAGATAGATATTTTACTTTATAGTTTTAAATTATGGATTCTTACACAAACCCATCGATTCGCTTCAGAAGGCCTTTTATTAACCCACTGGAGCCGTGTGGATTACTAATAATAATGGATGGATACACTTTTTGGGGGGCTTAAAATTTTGGGCTGCCATTCACTGCCATTATAATACTTGGATTAGCCAGGATATTTATTAATCTGATTGTGTTCGTCTGAAAGAAGAATGCCATGTACACACCTGGGATGGCTTGAGTATAAGTAAATTATGGTATAATTTTTATTTTTGGTTGAACTATCTCCTTTAATGCTACTTCATTTACCAATGTCTTTTCAGTTGACTTTCGATGATATAATTTAAAGGGGTACTTCAGCGCTGGGAAGATGAATCTGTATTTAAACTGGGTCATTAATGTAGTAGAAATGTGAAATTATTTTAGAATTTGGTGCCTTCTAGACTTCTGAAAAGACAGAAAATATATTTTTGTCTCATTGGGATGAAAGACAACAACTCCCAGAATGCAGTTCGCTGCCCAAGAGGCCATTCTATGCACGGCTACTGGTTTACTGGATCACTTGCCCACCGCGTTCATTTTCATAAAATTTGTTCAGTTATAGACACTACAATTAAAAACTGAACATGTCTGTTCAATATAATGTGAGTGAGCCAATTGAGTGTTACGGCACAAACGCAGCAGGAGTCAGATTACATTCATCACATGAGCTGAGGTAATCGCAGGATTCGCGGCTACATTCACAGCATGTGTTCAGTCTGGCGCAATTTCAGTTCATGTCTTCTTTGGAAGCTTAACTTTCATAGGAATTCATTTGAAAAGTTGAAACACTCACTTTGCTCTCCACCGCTCCGTTTCCATGAATCTCCGAGCCGAGATGTTGTGTGCGATGTTGAAAACATGCGGAAATAGCTCCCACTGCTGGCTGTAGTCTCTAGCCTCTGGACAAAAAATCCGATATGATACGATATTTGCGTCATCGGAGGATTTTTTCCAGAAATAAAATACATAATTATCTCATCTCGGGGTGATATGAGGGGGTAAGATAATTTAAATATACTCCCGGCTTTCTACTGATACAAAGCTTAATGCTAATCGCTGAAGTAACCCTTTAACAATATAAACAACCAAATTACTTCGCTTTAGCAAATTACTATTTTAGTTAAATGTCATGTCTGTCATTTTTCTTTTTTATTATTGACATTTTTTATTAGTTATATATTTAACAGGCGTGAATTGAGCGTGAATTTTCTTGACTGTCGCTTATTTGTTTCGCTTTTAATGCAAATGAGCCACTCATCGCCGATTAGTTTTGCTTTTCCGCATTGCGTTTGCTTTGCCCAAAGTGAGCTATCTGTCCTTTGAGAATGCATTAGGTGAAATCCACAGTAGTCTTGATTGACCTATTCAGCATTGAAAATAAGCTTTGAACAAGAAAATAAACGTGTACACTTTTACTGACAAGTCCTAACAATGTGGTCAAGACAAAAAAGCAGAAAATAGAGTACATCTGGAGAAGGCATTGTGCTAGATTTTAGGTCTGGGTTCAAGCGCCTTACTAAAATGCAAATGAAGAAATTAGTTTTGTCAGCTGCTGATTGTCTCATTAACTATGAGATGTTTTGTTTTGTCTATTTGTTTGTATTTCCATTTCTCTCATTCTTTGTCACCCATGTATTTGCCTCTGTGATGTATATCAGTGACTTATCGAAATTTTGCTTTTTTTGTCTGTAAACACATTCTGACTCAGAGTATGTGGTGTGTGCGTGTTTTTCTTCACACAGGCTGTTCTCGAGGGCCCAGTCCCCTCACCATGGGGGCCCAGGACACACTGCCTGTGGCTGCAGCTTTCACAGAGACAGTCAGTGCCTACTTCAAAGGAGCTGACCCCAATAAGTATGACACAATATCTCAAATCCAGATTCACATCTAGCTCTGTGCTTCTATTTTGTGTGTGAAAAAAAGAACAAAATTATAATTTATCATTCTATTCATTGAGAAATGCACACCTTTTCGTAAGGTATATTATTAAATGAATGGATTATACAGCTGGCCTTTAGATATTTTGTATTTGTCTGCATTTTGTTTAGCAGTCCAAGGCTGTGTCCGAAATCGCCCCTATAAATAGTGCACTATTTGAGGTAACATCCATTTGTAGAGGTGTTTGTTATCGAGTGCACTTATTCAATCTCATAATGCACCGCAATAATGAGTATACAACCGATGTACACTCAACTGTGAGGGTCGTGCCAAATGAATTCCTGTGTCTTGCCAGATGACGCCCACAGCTGAATCATCCATCCACCCATTTTCCAAACCGCTGGTCGAAATCGTAATTTCATACAGCTATAAATTCCTTTTTAATTGATTATTATATTGTTTAATTATAGTTTGTACATAGTGTCCATGACAGAGTTCAAAATAAATGTTGTAATTTCTACTAGAGCTGCCAGTTCACTAACTTTCAAATAATTATTAAACCGCAAGCACAAACTAGGCAAAAGTCTCAGCCCTTCCAGTTCACTCAGTGTCCGAATTCACTCACTCCTTTTCATTAGTTCCTTCAAGTGGTCTATATTAGTGGACTAAAGCATGCAATTGTTAAAAACTCTAAATCTTGACCCAACCAACCTATCAGATTATAGACCCATTTCAAATGTATCTTTTCTTTCAACAGCCTTAGAAAAGGCTGTTTTAGTACAACTGCTTTTTAGAGTCAAATAGTATTTTTTTTAATTTCCTATCTGAGTTTAGGAAACTGAGACGGCGCTTTTAAAAATGTTGAGTGATATTTTATTATCTGTAGATTCGGAGGACTCTGTGATACTTCTACTATTAGATTTAAGTGTGAACATAGAATCCTAATTTCATGCATTGAACAATGTGTGGACATTAAAGGTTGTGCTCTCGACTGGTTTAAATCTTATTCTAACTTTATCTGTTTGTCTTGATGGTTTTTCTTCATCTAGCTCTACCCTGCATTTTGGAGTTCCTCAGGGTACCGTTTTGGCCCCTGTTCTGTGCTCATTATATATATGCTTCCTCTGGGGTCCATTCTCACCAAGCATTTTTTTATGCTGATGACACCCAAATCTACCTGCCCTTGAGGAAAAATGACAAAACAATCTTAAGGTCACTAGTTACGTTTGGATGGTATTAGGTCTTGTTTCTTTAAAAAAAATGTTACATCTTAATAAGAAAAAAACAGAGGTCATTGCGTTTGGGCCTTCAGGGAGATCTTTTGTGAAAAATGCGGGTGTTATTTTCGATTCTGCACTCAAATTTGATAAAGATCAATTCTGTAGTCAAATCCATTTTTTCCAAATAAGATTGCTATCAAAAGCCAAGAGTTTCTTATCTTTTCCAGGAGTTCGATTTGTGTCACCACAGCTTGATTATTGTAATTCCCTCTATTTTGGAATAAGTCAATCAAATTTCAATCATCTTCAGATGGTTCAAAGTGCAGCTGCCAGACTTCTGACTGGCACCCGCAAAATTGATCATATCTCCCCTGTATTATGCTCTTTGCACTGGCTGTTGGTCTGTTATAGAAGAAATGTAGTTTTTAAAGCTTTGAGTGGAACGGCTCCTGAATATTCTCTCTGTGATCTTTTAAACCCAAATACATTCGTTAGATTTCGTTAGATATTTGAGGTCTTATGAGAAAAGTGTTGATGGTCCCAAGATCCAGATTAGTCTCTTCAGAATCTAAATTTAAATCCAAGTTAAAAAAACTTATCTTTTTACCCAGGTTCATATCTTTCCATAGACTATAAGGATCCATCACTTATCAGTGTTTTGATAATCTCCTCCTCATTGCATCGCGTTTATATTTACTTTATGTACTTTATGTGGTCAACTGCTGTTGTTTTTATTGTGTTTTATAAATACATTTAGATTGGATTTGATTTGACTAATGTAGGGAATAGTGAATGAGGGTATAGGGGGTCGATTTTGAAAAACAGCCTTAAAATGCTTAAAATCTAATATCTGCATAACATCCCATCACTGAAATCCTTCCATCTGGTGGAATTTTGAAGGCAGTGCAGATTTATACTTAGCTTCCTATTATATCCCACAATGAATAATTAACAGTAAATAATAATATATACCTTTTAAAATAACATATACCTTAACCTAAAAACTATATTAAAGTGCAATACATTAACCCTAGTTAAAGTTAAGAAGCTAGAGTCAGTCAAATATTTCATTATCCTTTCCAACATTGAAATAGGTTAAATGATATGACTTGTGCATTAATTATAATTTTTTTAATGGCTTTGCAATGTAAGCATAACAAATATATAATAAAAACAACATGATACGGCCAAGGCGGTTTCGGACACAGCCTTAATTTGAAAGCACATTTAAGTATTAGAACCTTATTTAACTGTCATCTCTCTCTCCCTCACTCTATTAACCTCTTCTGTTTATACATCTGTTTTTCTTTCTTATTCAAAGATGTATCGATCTCTCTGTTTCTAACACTGTTTCACACACCAGACCTTTACTTACGTATGTGTTTAATAATGTCACTCTCTAAGGTGTGTGGTGAAGATCACCGGAGAGATGGTGTTGTCCTTCCCAGCAGGCATCACACGGCATTTTGCAAATAACCCCTCGCCCGCTGTGCTAACCTTCAGCATAACCAACTACAGTCGTCTGGAACACGTCCTTCCTAACCCACAGTTACTGTGCTGGTAATAACATTGACCTAACATCACCTACAGAACCTTCACAGACCATGAACCCCATCATATGTATTGATTAGTGATAATTAGAACTTTCCTTATTAGTCACACAAATTAACCATCAGCCATAAAATGTATTATGACTTATTGCTTATGGACTTTCATAATTAGTAATGAAAGTGACTGGTAAAAAAGAGTTTGTAAATGGTAATACCTCAATATAGTTAAGCGCATCTTCTCACTATCCTGCCTACTGTCAGCTGAGGGTGACTCACATACTGTATGACTAATCACATGTGATTCATCACTTTTGGAGGGTAGTATATCATTCTCTATTTTCTATGGGGATGTGATCATTTACTTATTTTGCTAAAGCATTCTTATACACTACCCCTCAAATGTTTGGGGTCTGTACGATGTAAATCTTTTTGAAAGAAGTCTCTGCTGTGTTTATTTGATCAAAAATACTGTACATTTGTGAAATATTACATTTTAAAATAACTGTTTTCTATTTGAACATATTTTAAAATGTAATGTATTCCTGTGTTTCAGCATCATTACTCCCGTCTTCAATGTCACATGATCTTTTAGAAATCATTCTAATATGCTGATTTGCTGCTCAAGAAACATTTCAGTTACACTTTATTTAAAGATGATGTTGTTAAAGTGTAATTACTATACACAAACAAGTACTGAGTGATATTAATAAACTATATGTATACTACACTTTAAAATGAAAATTAGCCCATGATTTACTCACCCTCAAGCCATCCTAGATGTATATGACTTTCTTCTTTGTGATAAACACAATTAGAGTTATAGATATCCTGACGCTTCCAAGCTTTATAATGGTCCATTGAGCTTGAAGCTCAAAAAAAGCACATCCATCCATCATAAACGTACTCCACACGCCTAGGGGGGTTAATAAAGACCCTCTATAGTGAATTGATGGGGTTTTGTATGGCAAATATTCATATTTAAAACTTTATAAAGTTAAATATCTAGCTTCTGGCTGACCGCCTTCCATATTCAGGATATGTATTAATATAACTCTGATTGTGTTCATCACAAAAAAGAATGTTATATACACCATACATGAGTAAATCATGGGATCATTTTTCATTTTACTCCTTTAAGGTCAGGGTTTGATTTAGGGCTAGTTGGTTGTAACCTAATGTGTAACTAAGTCACCTTAAAATATAATGTAAAAATGAAATATATAATTTAAAAAAACATACTGACCTCAAACTTTTAAACGCTAGTATACATTCATTTATTTCAGTTGAGTATGATTTGAAGATTGAATGCACTTTCAAATTTCCCACAGTGACACCACACAGCCGAATCCAAACTCAAAGGAGTTCTGGGTGAATATGCCAAACCTGATGACCCATTTAAAGAAGGTGGCGGAGCAGAAACCACAGGCAACTTACTACAATGTAGACATGCTGAAATATCAGGTGAGAAGAACCTCAAAGCTCCATTGACCACAGAGACATAAGAGCACCTGTATTACATTTTAGAAAATCTACAACAGCTATTTGCCCTCATCTCACATAAACCATTTTCAATTATCTTTACTTTGGGACACATATTTTACTTAGGACATCAAGTAGTGACCTAGTACATTACTGAAATTGTTTGTCAAGTCAAGTTATTTCTGTTAGGGCTTTATACAGTACAGATGATTTCCAAGCAGCTCCACAGTGATAAACATCAGAATAATTCTGCTGTTAAGTAGTGTCATTATTCAGCTCAAGTCAGTGTTGATTCAGGTCTATTCAGTTAATTTCATCATATAATACGAGTAAACAAAAATGTCCTCAAAAACTAACTAAATGTACAAATGGTGTACCCTTTGTGCACCAGGTGTTACCTAAGGGTCTACAGTCCACTCCTCTAAATCTAGCAGTGAGCTGGAGGTGTGAGCCCACCACTACCGATCTGAGGATAGACTACAAATACAACGGTGGGGGTATGACCACTCCTGTCGCCCTCAACAACGTTCAGTTCCTCATCCCTGTGGACGGAGGCGTCAGCAAACTGCAGGCTGTGCTTCCTCCGGCTGCCTGGTGAGGGATTCTTCTATTAATGGAATTCTAGTCTTCAAAACTCAAATCGTCATTGTGAAAATCAAGCATTATGATGGATCCTTTTCACAGACTGTGATGACACATTCCCAGTTATCAACATCACAAATCTAGTAGTTTAAAAAAAATGTAATATCTCTTCTGAATCTCTTCTGGCTGCTGTAATCAATCTCTCAATATTTTTCCCTCTTTGCGAAAGTTGTGGAAATGCGATCACAGATTTTTCTTTTGCTATTAAACAAACAGTGATATTTGCTGTCTTCTCCTTAACTATGACAACTTCCGCTTCTGAGAACCCTGGAAATGTGCCTAACTAAAGAACCCTAACTAAAGTGTCCATTGTACTTTAGTTAGAGAGTTAGACAAATTATACTATGAATAATTCTAGATGTGATGGAAGATATCCTTTTGACAGTGTGCCCATTTTCTTTATTGTCTTTCTAGATAATATACTCATTTGTGTTGGTATCTTTATAGGAATGCAGAACAGCAGAAAATCTTATGGAAGATTCCTGATATTTCACAGAAGTCTGAGAATGGAGGTGAGATTCAATTTTGTCTACAGTATATATACAATAATGTTCAAAAGTTTATGGTCGGTAAGATTTAAATGTTGTTAAAAAAACAAAAGGCTTCATTTATTAAAAAAATACAGTAAAACAGTAATATTGTGAAATATTACAATTCATATTTTTTTAAATGCAATTTTATGTGATAGCAGAGCTGAATTTTCAGCATCATTGCTCTTCAGTGTCACATGATCCTTCAGAAATCAATCTAATATGCTGATTTGGTGCTCAAGAATAATTTTTATCTTATCAGTTGACATTCAGTTATCAGTACATTCTTTAATGAATGGAAAGGTTCAAAGAAATCAAGCATCTGCGTTAGTTCAGGCAGGCCACGGAGTCAAGCTCCGCTATCAGCTGATTGGAAAAATTCCAACCCCACCCATATCAGCTGATCCGATTCTCATGCACTCAATTGGCAACTCTCAAAAAGGGCGCCTTACTTAAGCGTAGCTTCAGTTCAATCTGCCTGCTTGTCTGCTTCTGCTGCACGCTGCTTTGCAACCTACCTCCTCCCCAGCTCCTCCTTAAACTGTGGTTAACTTAATCAATGTCATTCTGTGTCATTGATGCATGCTCTGTTCTAAATGGGGGATTTATGATGCCCTCCTAGATTAAAAATTTAGGATGTTTGTCCCCAGAAGCTGCTGTTCCCTGTCTTGACTTTTCATGGAGCTCATGAAAAGGATGGGGAATTTAGAACAGAGCCATACCGCCAAATGTAAAATGTATGCATATTTGCCAATAAAAAGTTTGTCTATGGTATTCTTGACGTGAGTGGACCTGTCTGAACAACATTTATTTGAAACAGTTAAAACATTTATAATGTTACTAAATTATTCTGTCACCTTTTAATCAATTTAATACATTCTTGTTTAAAAGTATTTCATTTCAAATCGTACTGACCTCAAACCTTTGAACGATAGTATATATATATCATAGTATATACAGTATCTATAATAAATAATAAGTTGACTATTTCTTTTCTCATATCTTCAGGTGTAGGATCTCTGCTGGCCCGTTTCCAGCTAACAGAGGGTCCCAGTAAACCCGCCCCAGTGGCAGTGCAGTTCACCAGTGAGGGCAGTACTCTATCAGGCTGTGACATTGAACTGGTTGGCCTTGGATATCGTTTTTCCCTTATCAAGAAGAGGTTTGCAGCAGGTGAGTTATGCGAGTGACAGCTGTTTTAGTCAGCTGTTCAGCCGAGAGTTCAGTTCATTTGGTTGAGATTATCAATGCATTGCGGAAAATAAGTATTTAAAATGTACGTTTGTGTTTGTGATTTTACCATAGGAAAATACATCGCAGACAACTAAACAACATCTTTGATCCATGCAAGTCTGCATATTTTGGACCAATTCTGAATATTTAAAACGCAGGACAGATCACAAGCCTGACCTCCCCACCTGACCTTATGGATAAACCTTTGTAGATGTACAATACAGGTGGACCTCACACACTCCAGCAGTATTATATGAGTTGCATTGTAAAATGTGGACCGTTTTAGGGTGTACTTCTTATATGTGTGAACTGTATTCACTTTGCAACATCTGTATTGCAGCAGTTAAAACCACCTGGGTTTGTTCGTAAGGTTTAGCCTCTATTCCTGTCTGATGTGTTATTGGCTGTGCCTACCTGAACCTGAATTTTCTGTATCCTTCTCTAAAAGTGATACTGAACATGTTTTTATTACTCTATGCATTCAGTTTGTCAAAAAGTATCACATTTTCGAACAAGGTAGCAAATTAGTGTGGTAAACAACTGACTGTCTAAAAGAGGAATGAGCCTCTGCCACAAGGTGGCGCTATACCGTTGCATGTAGTAAGAGGTCTGCACCGGATTTTGGTATTGCTCAAGCTTATTTAGTCATGAAAACGTATTCAGGAATATCTCATTTTAATTACTCAGTGAAGTCAGGTTCATTGGAAAACGATATAAATAGTTTTTTTTGTCGAAACTCTTTGTTGGAATTTATAGACAGCCACAGCTTTAAAATTCTCCTGCTTGCAATAGACATGATTTTCCTCAACAGAAAATTGGTAATATATATATTGAAGGCCGTTCGGTGTTTTCTTGTATTGTTAAATAGCCTTTCTGTTATTCCCAAGGGAACGGTGTTAGACTTCAGAGTACATGACATCACTCTATTTTTATTTATTCATTATTTGTTGTATAAAAAAAAGAAACAAGTTACACTGTATATGAATAGACTTTGAATGGTATCATAATTAGGATCCTTGAAGTTTTTGACTTTTTGTTATCTGTGTAGTTGGGTAAGCTGTGTACAGTATAATGCTAAGGTATAATTTTTAAATTTATTTCAGATATAAGTTTTTTAACTCAAGTGCAACAGAAAATTTACGCTATATAAATATATATATGGGTCAGGGGTGACATTTAAAAGAGAAAATGAAACTGGATACTGTATCTTCCTAGATGCGTCATGCTTAATGTTATTACAGTGTTATGTATAGCCGCACTATTAGTTCAACAATGGATTGTCAGCTTTTGGACATTGTAAATTCTTTTCTCATTCACGCTGATGTGCTTGTATCCAGCCTCTCCCTTCGTGTCCTGAGCATGAGCCCCTGCGCTTGAGAACCTCTTTATTTTGCAAATGGTAACGGTCTCTGTGAGATGACAAGGTTCTTGAGTGGTTAAATGACCAAATCGTTTTTTTGTTTTGTTCTTTCGTTTGTACGTGTATCTCCAGAATTGTCCTTTAAGAGAAAATAAGCTGCATATTTTTTAAATGTTTAAACCTATGAATAAAGTGGAAAATATTGTTTCTTGTGGAAAAAAAAATGAAAAGGACAAAAAAACACTGTGTTACTGTTTAACTTCCCAGATGCTCTGATGTTCACTGTCAGGAACATACATTTTGGTTACATCTTTGAGTGTCTGATGTAGACGTTGTGATGGTTTGGAGAAGATTACTGGTGCTTTGTGATTCATAGGTTTTCATCCACATTTAACGTTAAGGATGAGCGGAGCGGAGTGGAGCCGTCCTTTAACACCGCATCGCATATTTTCTGAGCACTGTAACTAAAGGTTTTTTTTTATTGCACTGAGTTTAACTGAAGAACAACTAGGAGTCTCTCAGCTGAAAGTAAAAAAACTATGAATTCAATTCTGTGTAGTGCTTAATCAGTATGTCTACATGGTCCAAAGTGAAACGTCACTCAGATGCGCAAAAGAAGTGAGAAAACTCATGTCAGTTTGATGTGTGAAAGTTGAATTGCATAGTGTGTGTGTGTGTGTGTGTGTGTGTGTGTGTGTGTGTGTGTGTGTGTGTGTGTGTGTGTGTGTGTGTGTGTGTGTGTGTGTGTGTGTGTGTGTGTGTGTGTGTGTGTGTGTGTGTGTGTACGTGTGTGTGTGAGAGAGAGAGAGAGAGAGTTTGTGAGTGTGCTTGTACGTGTGTGCGCGCTGTCTGGTAAATGTAAATCATCTCTTCCTAGCAACATGTGCAAGCTGTGTTTGTATAAAAAAAAAATGTTAACAAAGATCTGAGATTACTTTGTTCTTTCCAAAACAATAAAACATATAAGCCTGACAAGTCAATGTATTGCATTATGTTATATATACTACAGTATGTGCGTAAAATATATGGACATCATGTGGACGTCTGCATGATGCAAATTAACTTTAATAATAATAATAATTACATAGCGCTTTTCTAGGCACTCAAAGCGCTTTACATACACTGAAACAAATTTGAGGCCTCTCCAATTGAAAATGTTCTAGTGACTGGTCACATCTTAACTTTCAGTTGACCAAATAGAATTTCTGTGAATTTATATAATTTAATTCACAGAAATTTAATTTGGCCAACATTTTCAATTGGAGACCTGCATTTTTTTTCAATGTATAGAATCTCCTCAACCACCCCATCCCATTCTTAATCTGTAGGGTTATTATGGAGTTGGCCCACCCTTTGCATCTATAATAGCTTCAACTCTTATGGGAAGACTTTCCACAAGGTTTAGGAGTGTGTTTATGGGAATTTTTTACCATTCTTCTAGAAGTGCATTTGTGAGATCAGGCACTGATGTTGGACGAGAAGGCCTGGCTCGCAGTCTCCGCTCTAATTCATCCCAAAGGTGTTCAATCGGGTCAGGACTCTGTGCAGGCCAGTCAAGTTCCTCCACACCAAACTCGCTCATCCATGTCTTTATGGACCTTGCTTTGTACACTGGGGCGCAGTCATGTTGGAACAGGAAGGGGCCATCCCCAAACTGTTCCCACAAAGTTGGGAGCATGGAAATGTCCAAAATGTCTTGGTATGCCGAAGCATTAAAAGTTCCTTTCTCTGGAACTAAGGGGCCAAGCCCAACCCCTGAAAAAACTTTACACTTTACACTTGGCACAATGCAGTCAGGCAAGTACCGTTCTCCTGGCAACCGCCAAACCCAGACACGTCAATCGGATTGCCAAACAGAGAAGAGTGATTTGTCACTCCAGAGAACACATCTCCACTGCTCTAGAGTCCAGTGGTGGCGTGCTTTACACAACTGCATCCGATAATTTGCATTGCACTTGGTGATTTAAGGCTTGGATTCAGCTGCTCGGCCATGGAAACCCATTCCATGAAAAGCTCTATGCACCATTCTTGAGCTAATCTGAAGGCCACATGAAGTTTGGAGGTCTGTAGTTTTTGACTCTGCAGAAAGTTGTAGACTTGTGCACCTTAGCATGCGCTGACCCCGCTCTGTGGTTTTTTTGTGGCCTACCACTTCTTGGCTGAGTTACTGTTGTTCCCAAATGCTTCCACTTTGTTATAATACCACTAACAGTTGACAGTGGAATATTTAGTGAAGAAATTTAATGAATGGACTTATTGCACAGGTGTTAACCTATCACGGTACAACGCTTGAATTCACTGAGCTCCTGAGAGTGACCCATTCTTTCACAAATGTTTGTAGAAGCATCTGCATGCCTAGGGGCTTGATTTTAAACACCTGTGGCCATGGAAATGATTGGAACACCTGAATTCAATGATTTGGAGGGGGGTCCCAATACCAGTTATAGTGCCAATATAGTGTGTATATATAACATGTAATACTTGAAATGTAACCTGAAATGCTCATTTGTATTATGTAATATATAATATCGATTTTTTTGTTTTTTATATAATGAATATCATTGCACTCCCTTTGGTTTATCAAGCTAAACTTATGAAGGTGTCAGACAATAACATATTGCGAAATCATAATGGTGATTTTCAGATTCAGTGTTTAGAGGTTTAGAGGGAAAAACACCTTTGATGCATATGCAATAATGTTTATTGACAAGGTCTGCAAAATACAATTTACAATTAAAACACTTCAATCGCCACAATTACTGCTTTGCAACTCAACACCCAATTTCATTGGTGTTGATATTCACCTCTTTTCATGGTGCAATTTAAAGTACACGTGTAGCAGAATGATCTAAGACAGACAGGCATAATCTATTGGCAAATTAAGTTATATGAATTCCTACTGACTGTACAGTTTATAGAGAAGCGTTCATATTCATCTGGTCAACGTGGAAGAAAACAAATAGTGAGAGAAATAGAAAACGCGTGTTCAGTCCTCAGCAAAGCAATGTGAGGTCACTTTTCTTGCAGCCAAACTGACAACAAGCAAGGTTTGTTTCACGATTCAGGTCTCGCCTGGTCAGGTCAGATCCCAGACTCTCACTAAGATCCTCAGAGCCGCTTAGATCTCCATTAAAAAACCCTGTGGAACGACAAAAGCAAAATACAAAGTTATGTGAAATCATTTGTGACTTTTGTTGCAAACTGAGCCAGTATTTTGATTTTACAAGTTTTGATTTAGAATCAGATTATTAGAGACTATTGACTTTTGTAATAATAAGTCAAAAATGTTTATTAATATTTGCATGCAATCAGGTCTCAAGTGATGTGATCTTCTGAGACTCCAAAGACAGGAGAGCATGTTTGCCGCACATCAAAATGACACGGGAGTTTTCTGCTTTAACTCAACTTGTGTCAGTCTAATGGGAATGTAATATCGCCAGACGTTGTTTATCTGTTGACTGGAGGAGACTTGATCTCACTGATACAATTAAAGCAGTGTTCTGTTAAATATCATCAGGCTTGAAGGATCAGAAAGAGGAAGAGATGCTTAGATACTCATACAATCGTACAGTCATTGGCAGTTAGGAAAAGTGAAGTTTTGTTTGTACCTTATAAAACTGTGTTTAAACGTGTAAATATAATTTAAATACATGCATTCTAGTTCACATATGACATTATTCACAGTCATGTATATTTCAATATATTCCCTCTCTCTTTTGATAAAATGCATTTTAATTTGCATTTGTTATTACACTTCTAAAACTTCATTATAACTCTAAAAGTATATATATATATATATATATTAAATGTTATATATTTTTTATATCTCCCTCCTCCCTTTTAGTCTTATTTAATTATCTGGATTCAATTAAAATTAAATAAACAAACTTAAATAGGATGACAGGTTTAACACAATAAATTATTATTGATAAAGTATATTCACATCCTCTTGCACATACACAAAGTATTGTTTTATCTATGTTTGGAATATCTCTATGATAAGCTTCATATGATTAAAATAGATAACTACAATTATTTATATTATAATCTATAGTTGTAAGTAACACTTCTTTTACAGTGACCTTGTTACATGTACTTTTTACAATTACATCATAGTAATAACAGTCAGTTATGCATAATTGCATGCAACACAAACAAACCCTAATCCCACCCTAACCCTACAGTAAGTACATGCAGTTATATTACTCAGTCCTTAAATATATAATTACACTGTAAGAATGACACCTTAAAATAAAGTGTAACCGAGTTGTATTTCATAAAAAAAAAGCTTTTATTTAATTAATATAATGCAACATCATTTATTCTGAAGCCCAACACTGAAACCAGCATTTATTCAGAATTAGCCTGAATCTTAGTTTACGCCTCAGAGCAAACTCACCTTCCATATCCAGCGGACTGCTGAACCTCCTCCACCTGGAGCCCCCACACGTGTAGACCACGGCACGGATGAACTCTCGGCCACACAGCTTGACAGTCCTCACATCAGCCTGCACGACTGACACACTACACACAGCACACAGCAGCAGCAGAACTGGCAGCAGTACAGCAGGAGAATGTAACCTTCTCATAGTGGCTTCAGTGACCGCTCTCCTCCTGTTCTTATGTTTCCTTCTATCTCTCTAAGGTCCTCTCTATCTTCAGCCAACCTCTCTCAGGTCTAGTGAACGTTTGATTTACTCATGAGACGTGTCCCCAATTTATGGCGGCATGTTGGACAGCTCACGTTGGACCATTCCATCCTGTCCAAACCCCACCCAACACTTACTTGATCGCCTCAAGTCAAACAACTTTGATCAGAAAACAAAGGGCAGCAGGTATTTAGGTGCTTTACTGCCCCAATCTGGAATTAAATTACATCCTTCTTAGGGACAAGCTGTTGTCTCTTAACATCTTCAGTTTAATGGTCTGATTTCAGTGATATTCTCCTTAATGAATGGATAATCTAGTCACATAAAGACCAACGCTGCTCCCCGAGCAAAACAGATGTCCGCTATCTACTGATGTGACCATCAAATTCTGTTCCCTTAGTTGGTCTATGAGAAAAAGGAGTGCAAATGAGCAATATGGCTATAATCTGAGCCATTATGGTTTTATGGCTGATGTGCCCCATGAGATGAATAACAGTATGATGTCTACTGACAAAATGACAAAAGTTTGTGGGACAAACTCAATACTTATCACCAAATGACATGATATATGATATGATATACATGATATGGTGTGATAAGGTGTTTGCTTCACTGACTCTTGAATTTAATAACTTTGGTAACTTTAAATTGAATAATGCAACAAAAAAAAGGAGAACGGAAATGACATTTACTATGTTACCTGGACAACAGTTTACATTTTTGTTAACAGACTATTATATTTTCTATATAATACAACAATATATTTTGTTTTAAGAATAAGGATTTCCATGGCACATTAAGCTGTCATTAAATGAGGCAAGTAATTATTATATTATAATTATAGTATACCAAATGTCTGTTAATACATTTTAATGTAACAGTAAATGTCCATTTTTTTTCCAGTATTTCGTTAATTTTTTTTGCTTTATTAATTTAAAATATCACTAAAAGAAGCAGTGAAATAAAATAATGAATCATTATAATATAATTACTATAATATAACTTCCTTTAACACAAAACTTCACGTGGGAAAGTGTTTTAAAATGTATGAATGACCATATGCCAAATGGATAAAAAGTCCCATATAGATTAGTAAACAAGCAAGATCCATTTCCTGTTATAATGTCAGAGTTGTTATTCTTAAAAGCTCTCTCATATAAGCCGAGTTGCGTCTTTATTGCTACAGTGTTTGATTTGTACTAAAAAGCTCAGATTAGAGTCTTTTTTGTAGATGTAAGAGAGAACAACAGATCAGTAATGACACATTTGTAAAAGTGTGATGTGGTCCTCATGTCGTCGATAAGCTGTAATGTGTGGCGGGCAAGTAATAAAACCACTTACATTCTGTCTGTGGTTCCCACATAAAACCAATATATACACACATGACAATTATTTAAAACAAATGCTTTTGTTCCTCAAAAATGAATACCTGCATGCAAAAATAACAACATTGCTTCTGAAGCAATATATATATATATATATATATACAGATGCAAGAAAAAGTATGTGAACCGCTTGCAGAATCTGTGAAAATGTAAATAATTTAAACAAAATACACGAGAGATCATGCAAAGTGTTTTATTTTTTATTTCGTGCTGTCCTGAATAATATATTTTACATAAACATTTTTTTTACTTTAAGTCCACAAGACGAAAATTGATGAAATTATTAAAAAGACCCTGTTCAAAAGTTTATGAACTTTTTTTTGTAGCATTTTTTTATTGATTCTCAACACTGTGTCATTCCCTGGATGATCCAAGCTGTTTTTTTTTTGTTTTGTGGTGGTTGTTCTTGAGTCCCTTGTTTGTCCTGAGCTGTTAAACTGCCCAATGTTCTTCAGAAAAATCCTCCAGGTCCTGCACATTCTATAGTTTTTTTCCAGCATCTTTTGCATATTTAAACCCTTTCCAGCAGTGACTGTATGGTTTTGAGATCCATCTTTTCACACTGAGGACAATCACGGGACTCAAACACAAAAATTAAAAAAGGTTGAAACATTCACTGATGCTCCAGAAGGAAACACAATGCATTAAGAGCCGGGGATGAAAACTTTTGAACAGGATGAAAATTTAAAAAAATTAGTACTGCCCTTCGGAAGCAACAGAAGTTACTTACATGTTTCCTGGAACACAAATTAAGTACAATTTACCTTGATCTTCAAATTCAAAAAGTTTTCACCCCTGCTCTTAATGCATCATGTTTCTTTCTGGAGCATCAGTGAATGTCAACCTTTTTTAATTGTGTTTCAGTTCCTCAATAAAACACTTTTTTAAATAACATGTAAATAACACAAATTATTTACATTTTCACAGATTCTGCAAGTGGTTAACAAACTTTTTCTTGCAACTCTATATATATATATATATATATATATATATATATATATATATATATATATATATATATATATATATATATATATATATATATATATATTCCTACAAGGATGCTCAATAAGGCACAAACAGGCATGCATGCTGTAATCCCATTGTTATGTAAAATGGAGTCGCTCAGTCTGCCAGAGGATATAGATTATGATGATGGATAGGTAAAAACAAACAGCCTGATACTTCTATGAGCCTGTACCAGTCTTTCCTAATGCTCCTCAGTGCTGTGTTGACTGGACAGCGTGGACTGAATTACATCCTCCAACGTCTCCACCTGCAGAGACACAAGAGATTTAAATGATCTTGGCATTAGGCTAAATGATTAATTTGAATAATGTACTACACAGGTGGATATAAACAGAAAAGGCCTCACCGGTGTGCTACCTCCAGCTGTGAGGTTCTTCAGCTTGTACACAGTGACCCGCCCTTCACTGTCCCCCACCAGAACACAGTCTGTCTCAGTGGTGAACCGCAGAGCTGTCGGATTCACTCCTGGACTGGTCACGCTCACAATTGTGGGGTCCAGACTGTTAAACAAAATTGAGTGCACTGTAAACTACTGGACGAAAAAAACATAATAGTCCTTATTATTCAATATTATAAATGTTATTGAACAAAGATCTTACCTGCTGATTCTTAGGTCCCAGATCTCAACCTTGCCCTCACTGACAGCTCCAAAGACAGTAGCACAGTGTGGGGACCACATGATATCAAACACAGCCTTCTGTCCAGAGGTGAAACAAAGCACGGGTATATCGAGGTCCTGCCTCCACAGTTGAATAGTCCAATCTGAGGAACAACTCAGGAAAAAGTCTGGACAGAACGGCGACCATATCACCTTATAGATGAGACCCTGTGGAAAGTTGCAGAGAGAATAGAAGAGAAAGAAAATAACGTTTAAATGTTTAAATGACTCCATATTGCAACCATAAGGCACTTTAAAATTTGACAAACATTTCTACATACTTTGTGGGCTTTGTAAGTTTTCAAGAATTGCTCGTTAGATGAATAGGAGCACTTGTGAATATGACCGTCCTCTGTTCCAGCAAGGTAGATATTTGAATCCTGCAAGATAACGGCATTATAGCTATTAACAAGTATCTGTAGCAGCTTTTTTGATATTATGTTTACATATGTGAGATGTACCACTGTACTCAATGTAGGCCTCACATTAGGATGGAAATCGAAGCACAGCCCCGGTGACAATGGTGCGAACGCAGGGTTCAATTGCTGGCGTTTCATTATGTTAGGCGTCTTTAGTATCATCAGGTCTAACTCAGACAAAATACAAATGATTCAGTTCTGTTAATAAATGCTGCAAATGTATATGACAGCACCTTAATACAAATATATGACTTTAAATGTCAATGTATTTACCAATATATATATATTTATGAATATATTTATTTATTTTTTTCTAAATATCTTATTTTGCATTTGACAGAATAAACAACAACAAGAAGGTGAGTTATATGATAAGGTATTTGATGTGGGGGTGGACTATTCCTTCAAGTGTGGCAATGCTTTTTGGGGTCAGTGTTGTAACACCATATCTTTGGTCTGTGGATCTATGCATATGTTTATCACATCTGTCTCATTTACCAATGCATTCCAGGCCTTTGTAGTGTACCCATTTGCTGATTCTTCCATCAGCTGACACAGAGATGAGTGTTTCCCCTTTATCCTCTCCAGCCAGACCGCTCTCATGATCAATCCATCTGAGCTGCCACACCGCATCCGTGTGAATGTTGGCGCAGTCACTGTGATGAGATGACACAGGAGTAAAGACAATGCAGTATCAGAACATACTTGTGTACACAATCCTGTCAACTCATTTAAATATGATTCAGCAGCATTATAGCCTTTGACATCAACAACAAAGTTTTCTCCTCAATCAAATACTCATAGGCCTGAGTCTATCTTGCTACTCTAACAAAAAAATTAGTTTTGGAATTCTTTGGCTTGCAAACCACTGATATTGAGAGACCTATTTTAACTGTACTGTATGTTACAATCTCTAACTTCCTGTACTGTAGCGGATCAAGAGAGGGAATGCTCAAAGCCCCACCTGCTGTCAATGATGGGCGTTTGTTCTGTGGTCTGTACGTTATAAATGGCAATAATGCCATCAAGCATGCCTACTGCCAGCTGATTGGCATTACAAGCTGAGAAATCCAGTGCAGTGCAGTCACTCTCACAATGAAAGATTCGATCAGGCCACTGAAACAAATGAACAAACATATTTACAGGATGTTCACAAGATGATATGACATGCAGAGGCATACAAACACAGGAAAAGATCACAAGCACACTTTTCAAACAAAACATTTGGTCATGCTTTAGATTAGGGACCAATTCTCACTATTAACTATGACTTTTGCCTCAATAAACTCCTAATTACTTATTATTAATAGTTAGTAAGTTGTTAAGCTTAGGTATTGGTAGGATTAGGGGATGCAGAATATGGTCATGCTGAATAAGGCATTAATATCTGATTTATAAGTACAAATAAACAGCCAATATCCTAGTAATATGCTTTTTTTGTTTTTGTTTAGTTTTTTTTGAGTAGGTGTTTCCGGGTAGTTGGTCACATGTATAGGTGGGTATTTACCTGAGGGTGTTTCCTGTTTTTAGATAGACCGTGTAGAGAGGGGGTGAGGAGCCAGGAATGCTCACTTTTTGTTGACCGTTTGTAACGTTTATACGACATCAAGACTACATTCCTGTTTTATGTTTTAAATGCATGAAAACGTGTCACAAATCTTTCCTGCTGATTCACTAGGTGTATATTACCTTCTTCTTTGTGATAAACATAATCAGAGTTATATAAGTAAATATCCTGACGCTTCCAAACTTTATAATGGCAGTGACGGGTCCATTGAGTTTGAAGCTCAAAAGGCACATCCATCCATCATAAACGCACTCCACACGGCTCCGGGGGGTTAATAAAGGCCTTCTGAAGCAAATTGATTTCATCAAAAATATCTTAATTTGTGTTCCGAAGATGAACGGGTTTGGAATGACATGAGAGTGAGTAACTATCCCTTTAAGTGTCCCAAGGTATCCCAATCATTTTTGGGGTGGCCACTATCTGTGAGCACAATATTTAAATAAACAGCTCTTGTGAGGGAATAAATTACTTACAAACACTGTTAAATTGGCTAAATCTGCTATTCATCTTTGTTTTAAAGTATGCATGAATGTGCAGAATACCGTGGGGTTCTTCAAAGACCAGCAGCACACAAGTCCAGATTTCCGATCTTTGAAATCAAGCTGTCCATATCCCACGGCAAGAAGATCCTGTAGGAAAACACATGTTGTTCAGTAAAGATTTAAAAATATATTAAATAATTTGTGTATGAAACATGTTGGTAAAATGGATAGTACTGGGTTTTTCTTGTTCCAGGCCATACTGCTGACATTTCGTCCCTTGGTGAGTTCACACTCAAAGGCCCAGAGATGCTCAAGGAATGGGCTCTGGGAGTTTTTAGACCCCACTTCCATCTGCACACAGTCTGGGTCTGTTCAGTAAAGCAGTATACATACATATGTTTATATAAATTGATATTTAAATAAAAAGACATAAAAATACTACTGTTACATTTAACATGCAATTTCAAAAGACATCACCCTCTATTACAGGCAGTTGTCTGTATGCAGCAAGCTTGTGCTGGAAGATATTGGCCAGAACCACCCTTTCCATCAATGCCAGGTCCTGCTTGAATTTGTCTGATTGTAAGATCAGCTCATGATCAGGCTCTTCCTCCACCGGAAGCACGCAGGCAATCTTTTCGAGTTGAGTGCTTGAACCACTAACTATATTCAAAGCAAGGATAAAAATGAATGTCTGTTAAATCATTTCCATAATGAAATGTGAAATAACCTACTGACTTGTTTAAAAAAAAGTCAAAAATAAAACAAACAGAAAAAGAAATTAAGCATTCAAATGTATTATTATTATAATATAAGTCAATAATAGATCAAATGTTTAGCTTCATTGCTAAGTGAATCTGTATTTAATGTAGTCTAATCTTTTTATACTTTGCAGTTTTGATCATTTCACACATAACTTTTTATCAAACTGTACAGATTTACCAGATGACAGATTAATCTATATCATAATAGCACACTGGATGACTGGATGCACAAGTTACTTCCTTTGGTATCCTAACTATGCATGATTATATGATTATATACACACCAGCTGAGAACATTACTGTAAATGTAATGTTTATTTATAAAAAAAATATTACCTGTACTGGTGTGGCTGACCATAGACATACTCTGTTCAGAACCTTTAGGGTTCAGGAGGAAAGTCATGGAGGAGGAGTCTGGGACAGCAGCCTTATTTCCTTGAGCAGACACTGCTGTGTTTCCACTGACATCGCTTTCATTGCAGAATGAATCATACATGTCCCAGGCGGTGGACATGACAGCTGGATAGAGTTTTTGACGTGAAAAACATTACATTTGATTTTAATGGCAGATTATAAATGGACTTGGTATAGACATCATACCTTTGTCTACCATTGTAATGCTATCACATTGGGCCTCCTTCGTCTTTGGTGCACCACTGAATGTTTGCATTGAGCGCTCCACATACTTATCGTTGCCCTGTCGGTTTTTGCACAGATCTGTGTAAGCGTTGTTCCTTTCCCTTCAAAACGCAAGAACAAAAAATGTATTCGTACCATGTAAAAAGTGACTGTGTGTGTCTAGCTAGTCAAAATAAATGTGACGTAAATGAGACATATATGGTTTAATTAGCAATAAATTAATTGTCAAATGACTCAAATGTCATCAACAGCACAATCTTAAAATGGAGTTTGAATATTACTGAGAAAAAAGATCATAAAGCTGACTCACTTGACTGCCTCAGCATCCTCTGATTCTACTGACACGGACACTGAAGGAATGTCCAGCAGCCAGATGGTCTCTGTCTCAGTCAGGTAACAATCCACCACACTGTCCAATACGTCCTCCCTGACCTGCCCCTTCACCTCCTCTCTACGTGCCTGAACATCTGTATGAAGCAAACACAACAAAATATAGTGGAATATCACAATGTTATATTGTAACATTAATTAATCAGGGAATTATTGAACGGATGAGTTAATAAAACAACTTGGCAAATGAAAATATGAAATGGAAACGAAAACCTGAAAGACTGTTGGACTGTTTCACTAACAAGTCTTTAGTTTCATCAGTCACTGATTCCGCTGTCAGGCTGGTTCTGGATGCTGAAACACTCCCAAAAAAGGACCTGACGTGACAGCAGAGATCACTTTGTGGTTCAGATTCATTTGCACTCAAATATGTAATATTTTGACATTTCTCCTCAATTACCTTGTAAACGGTCCAGTAAAGCTTGCGTTGGTTGTCTGAAAGGCTACCGAGGGAAAATCTGTCAATGTAGTCCATGACGTTTCATGTGCAGGAAATATTTTACCTTGTTTAGGTTGTAAAACCCCAGGATCTGGATTATATAATGGGCGAGGAGCTACATCCTGCCCATATTCATCAAACACCTGGTGAAGTAACAAATATGAATGAGTTGTCTTTAGATTTTCTTTTTTTTCCACAGTTAAATCATATAGTGAATGTACATATTCACAATTAAATGCCCATTACCTGAATATTGTATTTTGGTGTTTGGGCCGAGCTCTTGTCTATAACTTTACTGTCACCAGCCGAACCGAAGCTCTTCCCGCTGAATGAAGGGTTAGTGATTTTTGTAATGCTCTGATTCACACGAAATATTCCAGATGATACATTTAGTGTTTTGGATGACCTGGAAGAAAGAACGTGATTTAGCCTATGAGGAGAAAATGTAAATATTCAAAGCAAGCCAACATAATAAATATTAACGAACTGGAAACATTTTGTTTACAAATATTTTAAACGTAAGACACGACAAAAAAAATCCGTGTTGCAAACTCAAATGCATAAATTAACGTATGCTAGGCCTGTTAATATACTGACTGGAAGGGTAAAATTAAGTAACGTTAGCCTAACAATAAAGTGTTTGAGTTGCTCTTTGAGCGTTTGTAATGTATAAACTTACTTGGAGACTTTCAGGGCGGGTCTCTTCTGTTTGACTGTTGTGTTAGACATGTTTCACACTTTTAAAAAGCGAGAAATATAACAGACGCGGTTGGCTGGATGACTTGAAGTTATATGCAGGTCAACAAACCGGTCATGATGATTCTTGTTTGAAATAACCATAGAAACAGACTCCTCCTACCAGTCCAAAACAGTGTGCTATTTCGACTTCCAATGCAGCAGGTGGCGGTGTGGCGCGCTAGTACGCTGTACGCCTTACAAGAAGAAAAGGTCATCATTCTGTCATATGGAGATTTTCATGTGTTTAGTTTTTATTGATGTGTACAATTATCAGTGTCTAATTAATGATATCAGTTTGAGCTGACAACATTTTATAGATGTAAGCAAGATATATAATATAACTCTCGGTAAGTTTGACATTTCCCTCCCCGGTTTTTCTGTGATACGATGTGCATGCTAGCTTCTAGCCAGTAACATTGACAGCAGGTACATCAGAGCAAATGTATCAAATTGTGAATTTAGTTGTTTGCTGTTAGATTCCTTTCAAATGTACAGCAGAGACAGTGCTATAATATTCTCTCTTCCATCCTCAGAGACCTACAGTAAAATAGGTGGCACAAATGTTCAAAGCTTACATTAAGTTGCACTCTGAAACTTGTCATAGCAATACACTTGGTTTGAAAATGTAATTTCTGCCAGCATGCCAAAACCACATAACACAGTAACTCCATACTATATATATAAATATATATATATATAAATGTTTAATGATTACAAAATGGAATCACTTTTTAAAGGCACAATATGTAAGATTTAAATATCCAAAAACGACTAGAACATATTATATATTTGTTATATGTTATATATTTTGTTGATCAAATGTTTCCAAGAATGTTTAAATCCAGAGAAATAAGCTATTTTAACCAGGACACATACCGTGTCCTTGCGTCTCCTATCAATGACATCATAGTCGCGTTACCCTCTATTTTTATTTTGTAGAAACCATGGAAACACCAAAGACAGGTTAATATATTATGTATATTATTAGATGGGCGAGCAACTGTTTGGATACATCTATTAACAGAAGACTAATCATTGTTATATAGCTCAACACAGTTAGTCTTGTTGTTTAAATCTCGTTTTCTTTATTTACTGCGAGTACCATGTTTTACCATGCCTAATATCGATCTAGCTTACTGCAATGTGCAACAAGTGTCTCATAGTAACCACAGAGCGAATGCACAGAGTAGCATGAAAGCATAACTTTCAACACATTCAAATAATGTATGTAATATGATAAAACAATGCTACGTTACCCCACATACGCATGAGCAGAAGAAGCGGAAGAACTCCTCTGCGGAATAATAAAATCTCTGCGAAATCCAGCCGTCATTAAGCTACGCCTTCGTTTTGAATAAGCGACCTCTAGCGGTGAAAAATTACATATTGTAGCTTTAAGTTTCTAAAAGTGTAAAGAGCTACACATTCCATCCATTTCTCTAGAGCGTTCTGCAGAGTTCTGAAGGTGCATATTCTGTGCAGAATAATCGATTGCCACTGTCAACCATACTTTTGTTTGTTCTTTCATTAAAAGTCTCACAGAATTTGAGTTGCCAGAAATGGAAGTGTTCATGCATCACTGTCATCACAAGCTCCCAAGTCTTCTATCCAGGACTCTCTTCAAAGCATCAAGGAAAAGCCACATCAACAGTACCATCCACACTTCTCTCTCAGTCTCTGCCGTTTCCAAACCTGTCATTCCACCACCGCTTGTGTCTCGCCTTTGCTGCCGTCCAACCTCCGGGAAGGTCAGGAGGGCGGAGACTTGACATGCCGTAGCCAGAGACTGATGCTGCAGACAGGACTTATCCATCCCTCTAACCCTGGCTGCTTTTATTACTTACCGGTGGCTCTGAGGTCCATGGAGAAGCTGGTTCGTCTCATTGATGAGGAGATGTGGGCAATCGGTGGGCAGAAAGTTGACATGCCGGCACTGTGCAGTGCAGAACTTTGGAAGAAGAGTGGCCGCTGGGAGCTAATGGGGAAAGAGATGTTCAGGCTACTGGATCGGCACAATGCGGAATACTGTCTCGGACCGACTCATGAAGAAGCAGTCACAGAGCTTTTTGCTTCCCAGACCACGATATCCTACAAGAAGCTGCCACTTCTGCTCTACCAGGTATTAAAGACACAAGCTTCCTTTGTAAAAATACTGCTATACAGTTGCTTGCAGTTGTTGGTCAGTTATGTATATAAGAAGTTAACATGCTTATGTCTTGCAGGTAACACGAAAGTTCCGTGATGAACAGAAACCGAAATTTGGGCTCTTACGTGGCCGAGAATTCTACATGAAAGACATGTACTCATTTGACATTAATGAAGAGGCAGCTCTCCATACATACCACTCTGTGTGTCAAGCTTATGGACGTATATTTGACCGACTGGGCTTGAATTGGGTGCAGGTACAGGCTGCCACCGGCAACATAGGAGGCACACTTTCCCATGAGTTTCAGCTGCCGGCAGACATCGGTGAAGACCAGTTACTTGTTTGTGGGAACTGTGGCTTCTCCGCCAACATCGAAACCATGGAACCAGGGCAGACCGAGTGTTCACAGTGTCAAACAGGCACACTGACTGAATCCAAAGGCATCGAAGTAGGGCACACTTTTTACCTCGGCACAAAATATTCACAGGCGTTTAAGGCCCTATTTGTTAATGCATCCAATGTGCCTGCAGTTGCAGAGATGGGCTGTTTTGGACTTGGCGTCACTAGAATACTTGCCGCTTCTATAGAGGTGATGTCATCTGAGGATGCTATTCACTGGCCTGGGTTGATCGCTCCTTATCAAGTGTGTGTCCTGCCACCTAAAAAGGGCAGTAAAGCACATGAAGTCACATCCATGGCTGATGAACTGGCTCAAAGCTTGGGAAACAGTCTACCCAACTTAAAAGGAGAAGTGGTACTGGATGACAGGATTCAGATGACCATTGGTAAACGACTGAAGGATGCTAAAATTCTCGGCTATCCATATGTGGTGGTTGTAGGGCAGAAAGCTCTAGAGGATCTGCCCATATTTGAGGTGATTTGTCAGCAGAGTGGAGAGACCATGTTCCTTAGTAAAGAAGGGCTAGTGGACCTTTTAAGTAAAGTTGAAACTATCTAATATAATAATGTTTTATCAATTTAAATTATAAATAAAGTTATTTCAGGCTAAGTGATGTTCAAGAGGGTTCAAACATTGCTTGTAATGACACTGTGTGATGTAAAAATGCCTGTGATTTGATAGCAAGGAAATATATGTAATAAAACTGGTCTGTTGGTAATAGTTTTTGTCATTTTTGTTCTTGCTATTATAGTACAACCAAGATTAAAGTATAGTTTAATCTAGTGTCATTGTCATTTAAAGTATTCATTAAAATTTTAAAAACATTAAGAAAATGTTTTATTAAATGACACCAGCAAGAATTATAATATACATTTTTCCATTTGCGCTGTCCAAGATGATAATGATTTTCAAATCAGTATGATTATTTTTTTATTTAACAGGGACAATGCAGTCAAACATAGTTACAATTACTGCAACTGATGCGCAGCATATAGAGTTAGCTAATGCTAATTTTCAACTCCTGTCCCTGGTCTGGCTTTTTTGAATACATTATAAAACACATACATGCAAATATAAAACATTCACATTTCTTCAAACATACACTCACTCACACACTAACGCAAAAAAAAAGTAATAATATTTAAAATTGGTTACAGTTTTGGTTTGTCTTTAGCCACCTAGAAGTGAACTTTTAAAGTCAGATATAGTCTCTATAATATTGTAAAACAATTGTCCAGGTAAAAAAACAAAAACAACTCCTTTTTATATAAATGAAAGGAGTTTTGCCATTTTAACTCTCATACAAAACGAATTTTGGACATGCTTAGCTTGTCAAGAGGCAAATTTAACCTTATTATGCAACATTCAAATATAATGAAATATTTGATACAATATTATCAACATTTGCCTTTATATTTTGATGTACGTTATCTTATTTTCTTACTCCAAACCAGCTGGTGGCGATAATGCGTTTCTGAGTCTGACGTGTATCAGGCAGCACAGGAACAGCTACTTGCCCAGGCCATGTGGTTCTCTGCTGCAGTTTATTCTGTTTTATCGTATTTTTGAGTTTTATGTTTAGCTTGTTATATCGGCTACAATTTGAACACAATAACGTATTTAGATACATCTAGTACCAAATTTATTTAAGTGGGATAAAAATAGAATAACGATGGCTGCATTACCGCAAGACGAAGACAGCGATGATACCATGGACGAATTTATGGAGAAGTTTAAAACACAGAAATACAAAAATGCGTTTAGTGAAAGCAACTGGGAGGAGGTAAGGACTGTCACATTATTAGTACAAAAAACTGTGGCAACAGCATGTCAACACTGTTGAACGCGAGCTGATTAACGTTACTGGAGATCAAGCATTGTGCTCTTACATTTGGCTGAAACAGCTTGTTATTATATATCAATAAATACGCGTTTTATATCTTGCAGGAGTTTAATAAGGTGCCCATGTTCATGAAGACAGCCCCAGAAAACATAGACCCCCAGAAAAACCCTGATCTCGCCTGCATTCAGTCTATAATCCATGATGATGACAGAACACCTGAAGGTGTGCAGCTCTTTATTTTGCTTTGGCTATGTTTTGTGTGTGTGTGTGTGTGTGTGTAAGCAATGTACCTCCTTTAAATAGCAGTTTATTACACTATAATTAAAAATTTTCTTCTTTTTCAGAGCAAGCCAGAGGTTTGAAGGATGAGGGCAATGATTACTTTAAGGAGAAGAATTATAAGAAAGCTGTAGTGTCTTACACAGAAGGATTGAAAAAGAATTGTTTGGATCCTGAACTCAATGCAATTCTATACACTAACCGTGCAGCTGCACATTTCCATTTAGGTACAGCCAGTATTCCTTCAATCACACACAATGAGGTCTATGTTAAAGTTAGTCTACCTTGCAAATGTGCGAGAATAATTTAGTTTTTCATTTATGCAATAAACTATTTCCTCCAGGAAATATGCGTTCAGCTTTGAATGATGCCACAGCTGCAAAGAAACTCAAGCCAGACCACAGTAAAGCCACAATAAGAGGTGAGTTGTGTCTGTAGTTCATCTCACTAAAATATCCAAAAATAGCCTCTTCTGAAATAGCATTTTTGTGTACATTCAAATAATAGGGCACAGTGCTTAATGGAGCTGCGTAATTACGCTGGAGTGTTGCAGTGGTGTGATGAAGGTCTCAAGCTGCTTCCCACTGACAAGAAACTACAGGAGCTGAGAGTCACAGCAGATAAACTGAAGGTAGAAATGCCTGACAGGAAGATATATTTATGGTGACCCATTCTGGATTTAGTGCATTTAAATGGTTAGTTCAACCAAAAATGTAATTTCAGTCATTACTTACTCACCCTTATGTTGTTCCAAACCCGTAAGACTTTCGTTCATCTTCGGAACACAAATGAAGATTAGGGATGGCCCGATACGATACTGGCATCGGGTATCGGGTCGATACTGTCCTCATATACTGCATCGTACTCATAAAAATGAGCGATACCACGCACCGATACCACGTGCATTTTGTGAACGAACTGGTCGCCGCGAGCCGCCGCTTTGTCTAGGTGAACGCCATAACGAAAATGTCGGCGGTTTGGGCTCATTTCAAGATAAGGGATGATGACAGCAGCAAGGCAGACTGTAAGTTATGTTCAGCTAAGGTGTCGAGAGGAGGAAAAGAAAGTACATCGTTTAACACCAGCAATCTAATTAAACATCTGAAGACATCATAGTGCTGAATACACACAGTTTAGTCAAGCTAAACAAGCAACTCAGCAGCCAACATTAACACAGGTTTTACAGAAGCGCGAGAAGATGTCCAGAGATAATCCACGGGCACTAAAAATAACAGAGGGAATTGCATACTTTATTGCACTTGATGACCAGCCATTGTCGGCTGTTGAAAATATAGGATTTCGACATCTTCTTGGCATACTGGAGCCGCGATACGAAATTCCGAGTCGCCATCACATTACAACCGCTATGCTACCGAAAGTGTTTCATGACGTGAAAAGCACGCCAGTGGCCTGTTGCGTGACGCCGACCGTCAGTTTTACAACAGATATTTGGTCAAGCAGTGTCTGCCCAATGTCTCTGCTCAGTTTAACTGTACAGTGGATTGATGACAACTTTACTCTTCGCCATGCCACCTTACAAGCAAAGCCGCTTCGGGTTCGCACACCAGCAAAGCCATAGCAGACGCTGCTCGATGGGATGCTTCAGACCTGGTGCATTCCGAAAACCTCTGTCCACGTTGTGCTACGAGACAGGCACGTGCAAAGGGGGCTTTGGGTGCTTGAGCCCTGCCCTTTATCAAAATGAATCAAAAGTGCCCCTCTCAGACAAATATCAATGATAATATTTGTGGTCAATAAAAAGGACAACGTGTCCTATACTAACAAACTGCTCAAAAGTCGAAAAACTTCTGTTTATTTTTTCATATCAGTCGGTCTGAGGCGTTGCCATAACCCGTTGCTATGGGTTGCATGTGTTTTACTGGCTGATTTTCCTCAGTCTGTTCGAAACGGCTCTGAGCCATATATGGTTCTTTCAGAGAGTGTCTGTGGCTTTACGGGAGAAAAGCATTCCCCAAACAAACCAAAACATTTTTTTCATCAGTAATTAACGCTAATGTGTTGTTGATTTAATTAAAAATCTATATTTTAGATATTTTTAAATTTTACATAAATCGCCAATGCCGCTTTGTCATATACACCAACCATTCGTGATCTGGCAAAGTTCAGATTCCATTGGACAATGTGAAGTGGAGCGGTAATTTTCTGTTCTAATTCATAAATCGGTTGAAAATGACATGGACAGACGAACTAACGCTTTGTGGAACGATTTCCTGACGAAATGGATCATCCTGACAATCGTCCTGATGTTCCTGACAATAAAAACAGTCTTCTAACCTGTGTTCTAAAATAGTCTTCTGTCTTCTTTTCTGGTAGCTTGTAATTACTTTCGCTGGTAGAAATATCGGTATCGTACTGCATCGGCAAGTAGACAAATGTAAATACTCGTACTCAGACGTTCGGTTGGGAAAAAATGGTATCGGGCCATCCCTAATGAAGATATTTTTTGATAAAATCTGAGAGCTTTCTGACCCCACATAGACAGCAACATAACCACTTTCAAGTCCCAGAAAGGTAGTAAAGACATCTTTAAAAAAGTCCATGAGACTCCAGTGGTTCAACCTTAATGTTATGAAGCGACAAGAATGCTTTTACAGTGCAAAAAAACAAACAAAAATAGCGACTTTATTCAACAGTGTCTTCTCTGTCACTCTCTTTTGCGATTCACGTTGTTGGGCTATTCACACAGTGCTGCACTTGCGCTTCTATGGCAGAATGCCGGCTCACGATTGGCTGAGCACCACATGCATGAGTTGTGGTGCTTATGTGAAACACATAGGAGAGTGAAAGGAAGAGAAGAGATTGTTGAATAAAGTCCTTATTTTTATTTTGTTTTTGCGCACATAAAGTATTCTCGTCGCTTCATAACATTACGGTTGATCCAATGTATTCACTTGGACTATTTTAACAATGTCCATGTGTCTAATAACATTTATTTGTATTGTAGAGAGAAGCTGACAAAGATGCCAGAAAAGCAAAGGTTAAAGCGAAAAAGGAGCAGAAAGAGAAAGAAGCATTGGCAGCTGCCATTAAGGTACTGCAGATAATAAGTTTAATCATAAAAAAACATTTTCTTCAAAACGAATTATGAAAATGTGAAATATTCAATGACTGTTTTATACTTAGGAGCGTGGCATTAAACTTCTAAAGACCAAGCAGCCTCGACACAGGGGTTCTGACAGTGAGGATGATGATGGCGATGGAGGACCGTCTAGAGCTCTGGCTGATCTGGAGCTTGATGGAATGGGCTCACAGGAGGCCACAGGAGCTCGTGTTTTTATGGATGAGCAGGGAGTTCTTCACTGGCCAGTGCTGTTTCTCTACCCTGAACACAGCCAGACGGACTTCATATCTGCCTTCTGTGAGAACTCCAGGTTTGTTACAAAGTCAAAAAGTCGTTATCAAAATGTGTATCCTTACTGAGGAATGGAGGCCTGGATAGGAAATTACTATTAGAATTTGAGTAATTCTTTAAATTAAAGAGCTGCAAATATATTTCATTTTTTGTAATCACTCTTTCTTTGTTCTTCAGCTTCATGGACCATTTGGCAGTTATGTTTGGTGAAGAGCTTCCTCCTTGGGATACAGAAAGAAAATACCAGCCACAAAATCTACAGGTCGGTACAAAAAGATCTTAAAACACCACTGGTGGACACCTTTTATATCCATCATTGTTCACTTTTGCTTGAGAATTTTAATTAGATGCAGTACCACAAAGAGTTGTTTTTGAACTTTGATCACATCCATCTGTAACCTCACAACTATGTTTTTTTAGCTGTTCTTTGAGGATCCTGAAAAAGGACATCTTTATCAAGTTGATCTTGAAAAGTCACTTCTTAACGTTCTTCAGCATCAAAGGTATTTTAGAGGAATTTCTTCTAAGTAGTTTTATCACTGCTTGAATTGGTCTTTGATGTTTTTTTGTTTTTCTCTCCGTTTTGTTCTTTCCAGGTACTCTGTGAAGGCAGGATCACCTAGTTTCATTGTGCTGGTATCAGGCTCTCCATTTTCTAAGCACTTTTTATCAGGAAAAAAGGTCCAGAGATTGAGATGATTGTTGATTGAGATGTTCTGTGTGGACCTTGAAAGACTTTAAATGACTTGGCCATATATCAACCCCCTGCTACTAAGGACATTTCTGCTCACTCCACCCTTTCAGAAAACTTTGTCTTGGTTGAAAATTTTGTCATTAAAGGGTTACTTCAGTGATTTAGCATTAAGCTTTGTATTTAAACTGGGTCATTAATGTAGTAGAAATGTGAAATTTGGTGCCTTCTAGACTGAGAAAAGACAGAAAATGTTTTTTTGTCTCATGGGGATGAAAGACAACAACTCCCAGAATGCACTTGCTTCGCTGCCCTACGAGGCCATTCTATGCATGGCTACTGGATTACTGGATCACTTGCCCACCGCGGAGGATTTTTTCCAGAAATAAAACACATAAATCTCTCGTCTGAGGGTGGAAGCATGATCATTCGAATATACTTCCGGGTTTCTACTGAAACGAAGCCATATGCTAAATCCCTGAAGTAACTCTTTAATTACTCACCCTCTTGTCGCTTCATACCCGTAAGACCTTCGTTCATCTTTGGAACACAAATTAAGATATTTTATATTAAATCTGAGCGGTTTCTGAACCACACATAGACTGCAACATAGTGACCACTTTCAAGGTCTAAAAAGGTTGTAAAGACATGGTTAAAATAGTCCATGTGAATACAGTTGTTCAACCTTATTGTTTTGAAGCGATAAGGATACTTTTTTGTGCGCAAAAAAAATTTAAATAGCGACTTAGTTCAACAACCTACTCTTAAATGTTTTTCTCATAAGTTATTTATCTAGCAAACCCGGTTCTACGTCAGAACTGGAGCTCGTTATTGGTCGACACTGTTCATGTGAGAACAACAGCTCATGCATGTGATTCTGACACAGGAACTGGCCAGTACAAAGCCGGCATTCTGACGTAGAACCCGGAAGTGCTGCACTGTGTTTACTATGTGAATAGCATAGGAGAATGAAGTGGAAGAGAACAGATTTAATCGTTGTTTTTTTTGCATACAAAAAGTATTCTCGACGCTTCATAACATTAAGTTTTAACCACTGTAGTCACATGGACTATTTTAAAGATGTCTTTACTACCTTTCTGTGCCTTGAAAGTTGCTATGGCATTGCTTTCTATGGGTGGTTCAAAAACCTCTTGGATTTCATCAAAAATATCTTAATTTGTGTTATGAAGATGAACAAAGGTCTTACGGGTTTGGTACAACATGAGGGTGAGTTATTAATGACAGAATTTTCATTTTGGGGTGAACTAAACCTTTAAAAGTATTTTCTGTGGTAAAAAATTCTTAAACTGCATCTTATGGTGTTATGGTATTAGACTGTTGAATAAGATTAAGACAAGTGTTATTTCAGATTCATAATTTTCATCAGTTTTTAATGCATTTTTAATATTGCTGGACATAAAGAAACATAAAAGAAGCTGTTAAAAGTATAGGCCACCCAAAAAAGAAAAATCTGTTCACATTTAAACACTGAGATGTTTCTTTTTCAGAAAAAAAGAATGTAATGTGGTTTTATAACGTCATAAGTATGAGTAAATGGTGACAGAATGTTTTTTTTGTGTGTGTTGCTTTAAAACTTAAAAAAAATTCTTATAAATTAGAAGTAAATATGTTGGAGTCTTTTAGACAACAATAACTCGTTTAGTTTCTACTATATAATGCAAACCTCGTTTACTGAGGATTAATCAATGAAACAATCTCCGTTTTACTGTAAATAAAATGTATTTATGTTGAAAATGATTTGTCATACGGTTCCATTAAACCATCCATTATTCACATACAATTTCTTGTAAAAAAATTCAATAAAATTATGGAATCTTCACACTTGGAGGATGTTCACCCATCAAATCACAGATACGATAAACAACAAAAAATTCTGCTTAATAGTTTGACATTCACATACCTCAAACATTTTTCTGCATGCATTCTTTTATATTAATAATATTAAAAAAAACATACTCTCCATAAAGCTGATTCCAACTTTCTTGAATAGCGTTTGACATATCAGTTATGCAGGATGGAGTCTAGTCATGGACCAGGTTTTTTTTTTTTTCTCTCAATGGAATGAGAAAAGTGTCCAAAATTTCAAAGTACACTAGTGCGTTGACTGCTATGGTAATGAATGCTATCTCCCCTGGTCCTTTAAATGACATGCAACCCCATATCATAAATGAGTTAGGAATCAGGCAGCATCTTTATGTGTTTCATTAGAATGGCACCAGACAAAGGTTCCAGCATCATCTCCTTGGCCAATACAGATTTGCGATTCATCACTGAATATTACTTTTATTCAATCATTCACATTACATTGAGTGATTCCATGCTTTTTTCCTCTACTTGAAAATATACGTTAAGTTTAAAAAAAAATGATACGATTAGGGTCCAATTCTCACTATTAACTAACTACGACTTTTGCCTCAATATGGCCATGCAGAATAAGGCATTGATATGTGGCAATAAACAGTCATGAATTTGCTTGAGGTACGTTTCATGAAGCCAGAATGCTTATATTGGAACAACTTTTTTGTCTGTGACTGCAAGGTTTTGTACAGTGGTCTGAGACCACTTGTGAAAATGCTTTTATTTATGACTTTTTTTAAAAACTTATATTGACATAATATAAATTAAACCATTTTTTAAAAGAGTTCCCTGTGACAATAGGAATAAATGTGATTGGGTGTTTTGAAAAAGTTTTGTATTGTAATGGCAATGACATTTTTTTTGCATGCGAAATTTCACTGATGCTTTTTGCTAATGTGATGGCACTTTCAGGCTTCTAAACCACATAGTACGTAGATTAAACACTTATTTCTTGTCAAACTGGCTCTTCATGCTTTGTGGCATGTGCTGGAGGAAGCGTAGCCATAAAGTTTTTCAAAGTGACTTTTTGAACTTTAACACCATAGTAATACATTTAGAATAATATAATACATTCCTTTGTCTATCACTCAGCTTTACCAGAAGGGAATACCTCTAGTTTGAAATAGTTAGCTACATTATTAATTACTGTCTTAACATGCATAATTCATGGACATCACACTATTGCCCATCAGCACATTATCTGGAGTCACCTTCCCATTGCGCCACAGACCCTTTTAAATAGAAAGGGACCTGCCCAGTGAGAACCTTTTCCCTTGTGGCTGTACACTATTCAGCAGCTTTCTAACCACTTCCAACCTCCCCTTCCTGATCAGATCTTTTGAGAGCTCCGTCACCTCATCCGTATGTGCTCGGCATAGTGCTTTCAACTCAGTCTGAACAACATTTATTCCATATCGCTTTTCCGCCTCTTTTAAACATTCTTCTAATTGGATTATAGTTTGATCTGTGTCCTTCCCGCATTGGGTGAAGCTCACTAGAATGGCCTGTAGCAGGCAGCGCAGGACCATCGTGTTTTGGACGCTGAGAGGTTCCAGTTCAAGTGCTTTCCTAAAACAGTCGATTGCATTCTGCTCCTCTCCTTTCAGCAGCAGGCAGCGACCCCGCAGAAGCTGTAGTTTAGAGATTGTAGAGCCGAGAGGACACTGCAGAGCTTTAGACAGACTAACCAGGGCCTGGTTTATCGCCATCTCATCAACCAACAGGCTCTCCTGTAGGGCGTCCACACCCATGTAGTAGTAAACCTGAGAGAAGTGCAGAGATGGATATATTATGCTTTTAAACTTCATAGTACCTATGTTAGTAGCTACGTTACCGGTCAAAAGTTTGGAATAAAGACGTTTGGTTACACTTTATTTTAAGATGTCCATGTTACACTGTAATTATACATGTAATTACTAGTAATAGTAATAATAATCAACTACATGAATTTACTATTTAGGTTTAGTTGCATGTAATTATGCATCATTTATAGTTAGTAGCCTACTACAATGACTGCATATAACTTGTAACAAGGAAACTGTAAAATAAATGTATTTATGCTCACCAAGGCTGCATTTATTTGATGAAAAAAACATGATATTGTAAAATTCTATTTTAATATATTTTAAAATGTTATTTATTCCTGTGATGGCAAATCTGAATTTTCAAAAAATCTGCTTTGCCATCAGGAATTACATTTTTAAAGTTTATTCAAATAGAACAGATATTTTAAATTGACATGATCCTTCAGAAATCATTCTAATGTGCTGATTTGCTACTCAAGAAACATTTCTTCTTATACATTAATCAAGTGACCATAAAGACATGCATAATGTCACAAAAGATTTCTATTTCATGAAATGTTCTATTGAACTTTTTATTCATCAAAGAATCCTGCACTGTAATAAATTGCCAGGAATTTACAGGATTAAAGAGTATTATTTTACAATAAATTACTAAATTTACTGCTCTTGTTTGACTGATTTCACATGAGAAAGTTGTCTTTAATCATGCTGCTGTAATACATTTATTCTTTACCACTGTAATCGTTCTAGTCACCATAATGGTGATCAGTCTTCCATTAGCTTTGAATCTTGGACCCTCTGAATTCATATTCAAATTTCTGTTCTAGCCAAGTCAGAAATGTGACAATTAAAAAGCATTTGTTAAAATGATAAGCTAGAATATAAAAATAGTTTAGTCTAACTATTGTTGGCATGAATATGAAGATTTACCAATAACTTGTTTCAAATTCATTGAAATTCAAATTCAACATTGAATCAACTGCTGAGAATCATCTTTGAAAGATGTGATCATCTTAAAAGCATCACCTAATGATGCACAGGTATTACTACTTGACATACAAAACACAACAATGGTGACACTCAACCAATAATAAAGTTAATTTGTTACTGTGTTTGTTCATCTTTGATAACGTTAGTTAAAGCTACACTGTGTGATATTTTCCCCCATCTAGTGGAAAGGTATATGACCATCCAGTGAATATTAGTTTCTGTTCCTATCAATTCCGATTTCGTTTTAACTCCTACGGTGGCTGATTTAGTCCAAGATTAATATGGCTTCCAGTTCGATCAAGTGATGAGGTTACTTTAGAAAACTATTATAATTTGCAGTTATTTAATTTGTCAGTTAACATGTAGGTTATGACATCTATGTAAAATGAATAATAGTTTTACCTTTTCGTTATTTTTTACCATTTCATTGCTAACATCAGCGATCAGGTTCCCAGACGAATGCAAGCTAATCTTAGTAAAGTAACTTTTATCGGTGCTATCGTAATTCTGTATATTGTACGACATCACTAGCGTAAGGCAAAGTTTACATTGTAGGCTATATCAGTCTCCAAGCAATCCCCCTCTTCACATTCGACAGTGCCATCGAGTGTTAAAACGCGAAAGGCGAAGCTTGAATTTACGGGTTTGTCCCTCTTTGGCTAATGTACTTTCAAGATGGAGGGGCAACATGGCGACGCGCATTCGAACCCCTCACCGTATGTATTTTCAATGGCGTATTATACACTTACGAGAACACTTTTTTACTTAAAAAGAAGTAAATATTAAACATTAATGAGCACATATATTTTTGAAAGAACTAAGTGTTTTTAGCTAAGAATTAACTAAAAAAGTTACACAGTGTAGCTTTAATAAAAAATACAGCTGTTCATGGTTTGTTCATGTTAGTTCACAGTGCATTAACTAATGTTAACAAGATTGAAATCAACATTTACAAAGATAAATAAATGTTTTATAAGTGCAATTCATTATTAGTCCATGTTAACTAAAGTAGTTAACTAATGTTAACTAATGAAACCTTATTGTAAAGTGTTACCAAAAACTTATGCAAAATAAGCCAACAGCACAAACTGCTGAAAGCAAACAGTTCAGCAGCACAGATAAAACCAACAAGATTTTAGAAACAGCATAATCTATTCATGCAGCACTGCATTCTGGGTATCTTCAAAGTAGCCTACATATGCACTGTAGAAATACAGTATCATGTTGTTTGTTTACAGTAAATTGTGTTTTCCATTACTTAAAACTCACAGTAAATCCACATTTTTAGTGCACTTAGATACAAGAAAAGTGAAATTCTGTGAAGGTATTATTAACAGCACAACTGTTTTCAACATTGATGAAAGAAATGGGTCTTGGCAGTCCCTCCAGGATTTCGCTTTCACAAAGACCACACGTACTGCGCATGCGCTACAACGCAAACACTTTTTTGTGATTTAAACTTATTTTTTGAGATTATTTTGTGGTGAAATGACAAATTATGCAGGATCTCAAAAATGCCACATTTTGCGTTGTATTCAACAATCACGGAATCGCGAAAAACTGGAGGGACTGTCTTGGTATCAGTATAATAATGATTTCTGAAGAATGTGTCGTGACGACTGGAGTACTGGCTGCTTAAAATTCAGTTTACCATCACAGGAATCACATTTTATAGTATATTCAAATAGAACGGTTATTTTGAATTGTAATATATTGCAATATATTTTTTCTGTATTTTTCATCAAAAAGGCAACCGTGGTCAGTTTTCTTTCAGAAAAAAACAATTATGCCAAACTATTAACTGGTAGTGTTGTGTTCTCATAACTACCTGACCCATCTCCAAATGAGTCCTCAAACAGGGTCGGACAGCCAGCACACGTTCCAGGTCAGCACGAGCCTCTTTAAGAATCTGACGGTCAGGGATTCCACCTTGGCCACACTTCGCTTTGTCAAGATCCTTTGCGTAAATGGTGACACTAATCTGGAGGAAAAGTAGAAAGAGGCAAAGAATAAATATATTGAGGTGCATTCAAACAGAACAACAAAACAAGATAAGACAGAAATAAAATGAACAAAAAATCATCATATAAAATGGCCCCAACAAGTACTTCTTAGCCATTTTAAGAAAAACATTAAAACAGGCAGCAGTTTGTTTCATCTAATAATATAATTGATATTGTTAAAAATGAAGAGAAGTATTTGGCCATTTTCTTGTTGTTAACTGTTAGTGGAGCATAAGCCTCCTCAGCAACTAATCAAATCTTCAAATGACTCGTGGAATGGTCAAATGGGTTCGCAAAAAGTTCAGAAAATGTTTGTGATTCATTTGAAAAGTTCACTCACGCACAATCATTTGCAGCAGTTTCCCACACCGTAACGGAATACTTTAGAAGACTGGATGAAACAAAACTTGCAAATGTGTGTCTCTTTAGCTTGTGGACGAGCAGCACACTTTATATGCAAGTAAAGACGGCAAGGGGGCTTTTTTGGTTGGGGCTTGTTCTTTAGTATGAAAGGCTAGAAATGCTCCTGGTGTGAACTTGAGGGAAACTCATATCATTCACTAAAAAGACTTGCGACCAAATATAAAAGAACCTGGTTCTACTTGCGTCTTTAACTTCTTCTATCATTTACATGTATTTACATTGCACTTATATTTTATACCTGTAATTAGCTACATCTATAATTGCACTATTGACCCTTCCCTTCCTTTTTAAAACCACTCTTAAACCAAAACCTGTCCCTAGCATTATTCATATTCCACTTCAGTAGCAGCAAAAGTATTTTTCAATACAACATGAATACAATAAGTGCATTGTACCCAACATGTTTTCATGTAAGTACATTGTAGTTAAAGACACAGAATATAACGTGTCCAGAAAACTTCTATAAAGGAGTTCTAATTTGATTGGTTTTTAGATTATATGAAATTCACACATTTTAAATGTTCAAACACTTCTGGGGAAACTTTACATTTATTATAATTTTTTGTCTATTATAATTGTAGACTTTATTCTACATCCCATAATCCTACCCAATACCTAAACTTAAACACTACAAAACTACCTTACTAACTATTAATATGTAGTAAATTATAAGTTTATTGAGGCAAAAGTCGTAGTTAATGGTGAATGTGTTTCCCATAATAAAGTGTTACCAAATAATAATAATAATATTAAACAAATACACAGCCGATTAAACATTTTCAATGTTTGTGAGAGTACTTTTATGTAAGCACTGTATGAAAAATTGTACTGAGTGGTTGAATGTTGATTGGGAGGTAAGTATTTGTCTTACCTTGGCACGTGTGCAGTACGCCTGCCAGTTGAGCTCTGCATCAGGCAGGACACCCAGTGCCATGTTACAGATACCTATGGCCATCTCCAGTTTGCCTGACAGGAAGAACACGTCCGCTAGCCTGTTGAGTATGAATGCATCATCTGTGGCGAACTTAATGGCCTGTGAAAATCAGCAGTGAGAACAAATCTAATCATTTAGAGCCTTTACACTGCATTATTACTCATATAGTCATAGTATTATAAGCTTTCAGTTTAACAGCTAATGTTTAATCATAATATCAAACATAAGCCTAAGCTCATCTTTCTAATACATGTGTCAAGAAACAACACAGTTACATGTCATGGGACATGTTGTGTATACAGAGGGAATGTGTGCAAATATAACCTCAAGACTGAAATCTGATTAGCTTGACCACAATAAAACATTCTACACGTTTTCCTAGGCTGACATTCAGTACCGATCCATAACACGTCAAAGGGTCAGATCCAGAGAAACCACAGTCATGGACTGACATTGGTACAGTGGAGAACTCCTCCGTCCGCTCCAGCATGAGACCAACATAACACCAGGCCAGGGCTAGAGAGTAAAGAGAGATATAAAGACACTGCCTTAATGATTCCTTGACATCTGAGATATGCTTAGGACGCTGATAAGAAGAAAGCCACGCGTGACATGTGGCAACATAAAACTGGAAAGGCTGGTCTGTGAAACCTTTTACTTCTCCTTTTATGTAGGGGTGAATAATGGACTGGGCCAATGGGGCCAGTGCCCTGGGGCCTCTAGTTGTCAGGGCCCTCGAGGTGAGAGTGAGGTAAATTTAAAAAATGTATAGACAGACAAAAAGCACTTGAATATGTGCCAGTGAAAACTGTCAATTGGAAATAAACAAAAAGGGAATTTTCTCTTCTCATATTATCAACCCCCCCGAACACCTCCAATATTTGCAAATGCATTATTCGGACATTACATTTCATGACTCTGAGGAACATAATCAGTCCTTGATTAATGGTATCATCAATGAACTGACTGTGCTTTATTAAAAACTAATAAATCCATTCTTAATCATGTAAATGCCCGGTTTCACAGACAGGGCTTAGATTAAGCCAGGATTAGGCCTTTGTTCAATTAGGACATTTAAGAGGCTTTTATTAATGTCCCTTAGAAAAAAACACTAGTGTGCATATTGAGACAAAACAATGGCACTGACTGATATATTTTAAGATATGCAAGCAAGTTGCTTTCAGTTATAACAGCTCAAACATGCATTTTACTGTGTCTGTGAATAATAATAATATATGAAAATGACCTTTGAGATGTGTGTTGTCAGATTGTAGAGTCTCTGTGAGAAGCTTGAGGCCCTTGTTAAAATAGGTCAGTCTTGTGGGGTCAATGTCTTTTGAATCCCTCACAATTCCATCTAACCTATTAACACAAAGAAACAAAGGTTGAGATCAGCCTATTAATGTTTAAGTACATGATAAGGAATTACTGAGCTGCCTCAGATGCTTAGATATGCAGTCAGATGTTTGACGATGTGTTAAAAATGAAGTTAAACAGGTGTGTGTCAAAAAATACTTATGTAAATACCTTATGTAAATTGTTGCCATTTTGAAATACCAGCTTCTTTTTTCCTCTATTGGTATCTGTAAGAAATAAAACTGTTACGCTCTTAAACACTACATTTCCAATGTACTGTGTTCCGCATTGAATATTCACGGGTGTTTTCATTGTATTTTGAACTGTGCTTTGTATTGTGTTGTGTTTTAGGGTTAAAGGAAATGTTAATGGAAAATGCCCTGACAGAAAATTCTGTCCTTATTTTTTTTGTTCAGTGTTTTTTTAAGTGATAAAGATACTTGGCTCAATGACATGACAAATATTTGTCTATCTATATCTAACAATTAATTAAAAAATACATTAAACATGCAATTTATACATACAATTGCTTGTATACATCCCTTCTACGATGAGCACATTTTTAATTTCTGAATGAAAATTAATTCTGATATTTTTTGGAAGGGTCATTAAGTAAAAATGTCAAACATTTCTATAACAAAGCCTAGTTTAAAAAATGAGGACCCAGCAGACCCTCAAAGTCTCTTAAAATATCAAATATTATTTAGCCAAGTTTAGTTATAAAATGTGGTCCGACTCCCATGTATAAATGAATAATTCATTTTTTAATAAAATACTCTTACATGTCATTGACTCTCCTACAAGATATCTACTTCTCCCTGAAACTCACCAGTTCCTCTCCGTAATCGAGTGCACGGTTGTATAACATAAGCGCAGCTGTCAGTCTCTCCCGTAAATCTTCGTCCCTCTCCAGCTCCACATCATGAGGATGTGCATACGCCTGTTCAGCCAAGCACCGTGCCACCCTGAGCCTGCAGTCTGTCTGGTTCTCCCCCATTTCTGGCCCCATGAGGGCAGCCACACGTTCCACGCACTCCCTCTCCTCCAGCTCGCGACCCAGGCGTTCGTATACATAATCCAGATTGGCCCAGGCGTTGAGGTTTTCTGGATCCTCTTGGCAGATGCTGTGAAAGGCCTCTTCTGCCATCTCTAGTTCGTCCATATGAAAGGCCAGCAGGCCCAGCATATTGCGCACAGCGTACTGTAGCCGTCCTGTCTCCGCTTCGAGCTCAGCCCTGAGGCTCTCACGCTTGAGCTGGGTGTCTCTGTGCCGAAGAGTGGCTGGTCCATTGGGTTCACCATTCAGATTCAGATCCAAATGAAAGTGGCCAGGGATGTAGGCCATCCCCTCAATCAGAGACTCAATGTCCTCTTCTGTGCTGTCCTCCATTGTCTCCCACACACCTACTGACAATGCCTGCCTAAGACAGAGCAACTTATTAGTGAGACAGGAAATACAGGTTTAAAGAGGAGGAGAAATAAGACATGAGTAAGGAAAGTTGTGGAACATGTGCTTTCTTGCTTCCTGTAACAGGTTTCTCCACCCCAACATTGTGGTTTTTACATTAACCTTGTTCATTTTAAAGGAAACCATGGGCGTTTGCTTTATATTAACTGTGTAAAGAATGAGTCCTGCTTTCTGAATTTGAGTGACACACCATGGTGTTGTGTCATATAGGGATGGTCTTTTACCATGATTCAGCAAAACACTGTGCCGGAAAGAACACCAGATATGATATAAATGTAAAACAGTCCTCTGCGTGTAAGACGACATTTCAAATGCATTCTGTAAAGCTATTTTTAATTTGCAGCTTCCTGGTCTGTGTTTGAGTGAAAAATGTTCTTAGGTGTGAGATAAATGTTAGGAAAATGAGGAAGTTCTTGTGGTCTAATGAGCATATTGATTTCAGTTGTTGTTATTCTCTGAGTGCAAGCCATAGTAATGAAATGTTGATCTGAACTAGGCTGAGTGCTGTCAAATAAGGATACAGTAAACTTCAATCCTTCCTGTGGTCTTAAAGGGATAGTTCACTTAAAAAAGAAAATGATGTCATTATGGAATAAATGATGGGAAAATACTATGGAAGTCAATGGGGCCTATCAACTCTTTGGTTAACGACATTCTTCAAAATATCTTTTGTGTTCAGCAGAATAAAGAAATTCAGTTTGGATCAACTTGAGGGTGAGTTAATGATGACAGAATGTTCATTTTTGGATGAATTATCCCTTTAAGGTCTACAGGTTTATGGTCTAAAGACTACAAAACAAAATTCATAATTTACTCACCCTATGTTGTTCTAAACATGTATGCCTTTCTTTCTTTAAATATAAAAAAGACGTTTAGCAGAATGGCTGAGCTGCCCTTTTCCATATAATGAAAGTGAATGGGGGCCAGGAGTGGAGCCATATTAATAAATAGATATTAATTTAATATAGATCAATAAATACTTCTGGATATAGTCAGGTGCGAAAACATGTAATTTTACATGTATTTAATGACAAACATAAACTGTGTATTAAGTTAATGATACTTTCAATTAAAGATTTATTTATTAATATGTAACCTTTAGTAAATTATGACAGAATGTCAATTTTGGATAAACGATCCCTTTTAAAAAACGTTTATCTACTAAAATATTAAAAGTATTCAAAACAATTATCTTGACCTTTTCAAGCAACACAATTGTAGGCTACATAAAAGTCATTCATAATTTTCATTGGGTGCAGTTTCTGTTATGACCACTAGAATGAATCATTTCACTAAATATAAAGAAGATGCAGAGAAAACAGTGAAATGCACAAATGGAGGAATTTTTGTGTCATTCAAATAATCCGGACATAAAGTGAATTTCTCAGCTTTGCTCATCGTCTCAAATCATATACGCACAAGCAGAGTTATATAAGTGAATTGGGAATGTAAATGCATATACAGTAGAATGCATTTAATATTCCATAAACTATCTGGCTGACAATAGGTCAATGTCGTGACAAGAGTATAGGCCTACTTCAAAGTGCAGCCAATTATATATATTAAGCTCCCATTTTAAAGTAGGCCACATGAATGAACAGTGACGTTTTTATGGTTACCTCAGACTGGAAATATGAGTCTGTTGTGTGAGGTTATTCTCCTCACGTTCCTGTTCTTTTTTCGTCCCTGATGACTATAACAGAGGGGAGATCCTCGTTGAGCAGCCAGCAGATGTTTAATGATGTCATCTCAACTTGTCCCTGTCCCCGAGAGAACATTAGTATGACACAGGGCAGAATAAGGACTCATACTTCTTGTCTAAATCTGTATTTTATTTCTATTTAACTAACAAAACAAACTGAACATCAGCCATGTGGTAATATGCGGTACAGACCACAACTTTTTCATTGGTATGGAAATACGGTGTCAACTATGCTGACTTACAATTAGCAAGAAGATTACGATTTTAGTGGAAACATTAAATGTCAGTTTGAGATGTGTTTAGCAGACAGTGGTGCTTATTATTCAACAGTTCCAGTCTGAACAGAATCTCGTCAAAAAAATCATTCTGCGTAGGTAGGCCTACATAATTAAATGAAGACGCTTGCTTGGTAGGCTGAGGGTTAGTTAGTGCACACATCATACAATTTAGGCCTGTATACTTTTTTTAATGGATATATGGCTAAATTATCATATACAGAACTTCTTAAAGGGATAGTTCACCCAAAAAGGAAAATTACCCCATGATTTACTCACCCTCAAGCCATCCTAGGTGTATATGACATTCTTCTTTCAGACGAATACAATCAGAGTCAAATAAAAAAATGTCCTGGCTCTTCCAAGCATTATAATGGCAGTGAATGGCAGCCCAAAATTTGAAGCCCAGTGCATCCATCCATTATAAAAGTAATCCACAAAGCTCCGGAGGGTTAATAAAGGCCTTCTGAAGCGAATCGATGCGTTTTTGTAAGAAAAATATCAATATTTATCACGTTATAAACTAAAATATCTAGCTTCCAGCAGACCACCTTCCGTATTCAACTTACAAAACACATTATGGGATCATTTTCATTTTTGGGTGAACTATCCCTTTAAGGTTACACTTTATTTTAAGGTGTCTTTGTTACACTGTAAGTATGCATTTAATTACGGAGTAATATTAATTAACTATGTACTTATATAGGGTTAGGGTAGGATTAATGTTTGGTTGAGGGTTAGTTGCATGTAATTATGCATATGTTGTTATTACTATGGTACATACATGTAACATATGTAACAAGGATGCTGTAAAATAAAGTGTTACTCTTCTTAAATATAGTTAATAGGTCAAACTCATTTTTACTTAGCTTTAAAAAAAATATTTGGGTATTTTGTGAAGCTGCTTTTAACTTTACTTATAGCCTAGGGAGGCCTACTTCTATTATAAGCCTTATTAGCTAATTTAGTGATTCATTATAATAGCATGTGATATATGTAGGTATAACATGGACTTTGATGTATAAAGTAGGCCTATTAGCAATTTAACTTGTGGGAGTGGATTTCTACGGTCGCGTTTACTCTGTTCTTTACGGCAGTGAACTTCTGCGCTCCGCTCGCTGTCATGCAGGTGGAATTCAGTCCAACCGTGTGATTCACGCAGCACATCAGGACAGACAGCCAGTTTGAAGAGAGCTTCTGTCCAAACCCGACTTCATCTCAGAGCATCACATACACACTTTACTTTAACACAGCCATGGCATCATCAGCGCAACCGAGGAATTTGAACAGCAAGCAGATCGGAAACATTAAAACGACGAATCCTCAGAGAGACTCGCATCATGCTCAGGTGGTCTGTCTTTCCCACTGAAGGAGATCATATAGGCGCGTTTGGGAAAGAAAACAGTCGTGTGAATGTTTAGAATATTAAACAGGTATGTCACTCTTCGTACATTATGTATTTAGCTTAGTTGACGCATGTGACGTGTTTTTTTAAGGCATACGCGGGTTTCAGCCATAATATAATGACTGTTATACAGTAGGCTATGTTTACAAATGATCCCAGGATGTTGCATAATAGTATTTAGGCATATCTCTGTATCAGTGGGGTTTAAAGAAAACTTAGCAGAGCAACAGTCAAGCAATATTTCCTCTTTTCTTTTAAGTAGATCCATTGTTTAATCATGGAGGAGAGCAATACCTGTGAATCAGTCCCAGATTTAAAGGATCTGGAGTTAAAAGTGGGGAGAAAGACCCCAGAGGGGCTCCTGAAGTGGATGAGAGAGGAGCACAAAATGATCTCTCATCATCAGACAGACAATAATGACACAGAGAAGAAAGGACTGGATGAGAAGATCCGAAAACTTAAAATGGAGATGGTAAGCGCTACATTTCTAATAAACTAGTTTCATTTATTTATTCTTATTCTTATTGATTTATAAACTGTGTTGTATTTGATAATTCTCTTCATCTTACAAATGAAATCAAATATAAAATGAATGGATAGTGTGACAACTGTCAGAAGAATGTGTGTATAATGTGTGCAAGTTTTGTAAATGTGTGTGGATGACACTCAGCAAAATGTATTTTCTCCTCTTTATGAAACATAAAGCCTCTGGCTTCCCAGATTCTTTTTTTTTTTGTCTGTCACATATCCAATATTCATATAAAAATGCCAGTGTAAAGCTCTTAAATACTGACTGTGATTATATCTTTTCATAACACAACTCCCAAGAAGAAGCCTGCAGCATGTTGTTGTTGTTTTCTCATTTTGAAGGGTCCCAACCCACATTCCACAAACCAAATCAACCAGAATTTTTCACAGCATTGCCAAACAGTAAACCAAGCATTGAAACATGACCCTACAACTGTCATACTAGGCAATGATGTTTTTAATGAACAGATATATTGCTTGCAACCACATATCTGTGATGATGTTGAAGTGAAGGAGTGGCTTGAGATGTGGGAATAGATTTGTTGCTTTTTTAATATTCATGCTTCATACTGTAACTTCAAGCTCTTGGGGCAGATACGCCCTCGGTTGTGTAAAGAATTGTTGTAGTTAGGGAAATGAGCTTGTTCCCCAGTGGAATGCAGATCCATTAAGCAAATGGACCCTGATGTTGTTGCTATGGTGCTCTTTACTGAGTGGGAGACTTTGTAAAAGGCCCCAAAGCTATCATGAATTATGCTACTGCCAGTTCCGTTTCTGATTTTTGGAAGTCAGAGATATAAAGGTAAATGGTACAAAGAGTCTTGACTGCTTTGTACAATTATGTATTTATTAGCATATGCTTTCGCAAATTGCAGATCAACAAAAACAAGTAATTGTTTAGAACATCTAGAACTAAAATGTACATACCTGTATTGCGTGTGTGTGTGTGTGTGTGTGTGTGCGTGTGTGTGTTCACTACACACTGCTCCTAAAGTGTGTGCACTAACAGGTTGCATGGGTTAAATGCAGAGGACAAATTCATTGATTTTTAATTTAAATTGCTAGTATGGGTTACCATACTTAGCCTTTACATCACTTCACTTCTTATAAAACATGTTAAGGCTAAATATAATTTTAAAGAGGGACCCCCAGGAGATCACAATTAATGAAATGACATTAATTTGATATTTTTTTACTTTATCTTTTTTTTTTAAATTGGGTTGGATATCATGATGAGATTAATCAAGATATTTAAAGTTTTATCATTTTCTATATTATATAGGCCTATTTTGCCATTCAAGTCAGTAATAATAAAAAATAATAATTGTCTAATGAATCTTTTTTTTACATTCTGCTTACACTTTGTTGGTAATAATGAAAGGATTTTAAACAAAACAAAACCTTGTACGTTTTCAGCAGTCTTAAGCTGATTCTGACTAATTTGCTGACTAGCACCTCTGATAAGCCATTGCGTTCACATGCTCAACAGATATGATTGTGATTGGATACAATGCTCAACACTTGTTAAAAACACTGAACAGAAGCCATTGACACTCAGAGAGCAATCAAACAACATGAATAAGAGCGTTTAAAAGAAGCGTCTATCAGTGGGTTCCAAATATACCCGGTACTCGGTACTACCGGTACTGCAGAAATGCTGGTACCATCAACTTTTTCTTTTGTACCAACTGCTACCATTTCACAACCCTATTAAGAATATAATGCAGTAAAGACTTTAACATTGTTTTGAAAAATATATATATATTTCTATGTTTTAACTTTCTATTAATCAAAGAATTAATGCTAATGTATCACGGTTTATAGAAAAATATTAAGCAGTTTTCAACATTGATAATAATAAGAAATGTTTCTTGAGCAGCAAATCATATTACAATAATTTCTGAAGGATCATGTGACACCGATGCTTTTCCAATGCTGAAAATTCTGCTTTACCATCACAGGAATAAATTACATGTTAATATATATTAAAATAGTCGACAAGCATAAGAGAGTATTTATTCTTGGCATCCCTATTTATTTAACAGTTAAAAATAAAAACCAAAATATGCCTAATATTTTTGTCTAACATGGGTCTTTAAAAAATATAGCTTACTTTTATATTTTTGGAAAGGGATCCCTCACGAGGGTGATATTTGAGTGTTCATGGTAGATGTGAAAATCCCTGGCCTAGGTGACCAAACAGGCCTATGTACGCTATATAACTTCAATATTTGAGGATAGTAAAACACTTGTAGTTATAATAAAACACTGGCTAGTGGCTTCCAAGTAATTTCACAAAATAACACTTGCTTCTAAGATTTAGTGGATCGTAGGGTTCATGTCTAAACCAAAAAGGTTCTACAGTATATACGGAGAAATATCTTATTTTTATTTACATAATACTTTCATGTTTAACACTTTTCACTAATGATAAAGTATGTTAACAAGCTGTTTAATTTGTAACATTTAATTAAGATTAGACATTAATTTAATGAATTAATTAAAAATAAATCAATAATGAATCCCATGATGGGAACCACTAAAAGGTTGTATGATGAAGAGCCTGGCTGAACCCTTTAGGTTCTAAATAGAACCTTTTCTTATAAGAGTGAAGGGTGTTAGGGAATTGATGCAGAGATTTACTGTGTTCTCCTTATGCCATTTCACACTGTTCCCAAATAGTCATGAGCTACAGCAAAGTCAACTTTACCTTACACTGTGACATTGTCACCCGGACTGCTGCAGTCTATTCGCACACCCACACAAAAATGTCAAAACGTACATATCATTACTATGATAAAATGATCACATTTGACTTTAAAACACTGGAAGTAAGTATGAAATCAAACAGCTTGTTATTTATGTCTGTGATCTGCATGATAAAGAGCGAGAGAGGGGTGTCCTCGATGACTTTCAGCATCTTGGCCCCCGCTTAATGCTACTCTCTCTCCCTGCCTGACACACAGATGGGAAACACAGGGGAAGGTGTGCTGACAGATGGAGGAAAGGGAGATGATTCTTCCAGTCTGATAGCTCGCGAGGAGAGGGGAAATGAGGGAGGGGAGAAAGAGAGAAGCAGTAAGGTTGAAAGGGAGAGTGGGAGGACGTAGAGGTTAGGAAGGAATGCAGAAAGATTGCATGCACGTGTCGTGCTAGATGAGAGAGAGACAGAGGTGATGTATTGGAACATAAGAGATGCTGTCAATACTGCCAGAGCTGCAGTGTGTCAGGAGGAACAAAAGACAGCTGCAGTTAAATGAGTATATGAGTGTAAACTGTGATGACCCGGAAATATTTAACTGTCTCATTACACACTAATGCTCAATAGTTCGGGGTCAGTAATGTTTGTTTTTTTTGTGGAAAGAAATTTTATTCAGCAAGAATGCATTAAATTGATCCAAAGTAACAGTAAACACATGTAATGTTTTTAATTATTTATATTTCTAATAAAAGCCACACAAATATTAAGCAGCACATACTCTTCGACACTGACAATTATCGTTAATTGGGGACCAAATTATTATAAATTGTAATAATATATTTTACAATATTACTGTTTTTATTGTATTTGTGTTTAAATAAATGCAGATGAGCATAAGATATTTTCTTTCAAAAAACATTTAAAAATCTTATAGATCACAATCTTTTGAATAGCATCTGAAATGTATTCACTCACCCCATAAGATTTTTTTTTTTTTGAGGAGCCATAATAATACCCTAATGATGAAATACATTTACTGTATCTCCAATACTTTGATTGAATCAATTAACTTAATACAATTCTAAATCTGAACAATTTATGGCTTTTTATATATTATATGTATTTTTAAAGCTACAATATGTAATTTTTCGCCACTGGAGGTCGCTTATTCAAAATAAAGTTGAGCTATATAACAATGATTAGTTTTCTGTCGATGGATGTATCCAAACTGTTGCTCACCTGTCTAATAAGTCTTTGGTGTTTCCATGGTTTCTACTAAATAAACCGGAAATCGAGCATGATGTCATTGATAGGCTACGCACAGACATTTATTTTATAACATATATAACAAATATTTAAAAATTCTTGAAAACATCTGGGAGTACACAAGTCTACAAAATATATAACATTGTTTTAGTGGTTTTTGGATATTTTAATCCAAAAATCTCACATATTGTGGCTTTAAAACAGTAATGTAGCTTTAAATAATGAGCACAATATAATAACGCAATAAACATTCTGCTAGATTTTAAATCATTGGCTGTCACTATGTGCGTATTATACAGCTCTCTACTGTAATGGCAGATTTGCGGGTTCCGGGAGTGTTTTCTCCACAATCATTGTTTATACAGCTGACTGTAGTTTCTGACTTCAGTTTTTATCATCCTAAACCACTTAGTAGCTAAATTCAACATCGCTCGCCTTTGAGACAGCAAATACAACTCTCTGACAACTAAAGGTCACTATGGTGTCCGCATATAGGCACTAAACCCATAACTTGAACGGAATAATGAAATACTATCAAAAACACATAAATATCTGGGGATTTTTTGTCCCCTGCATGCCCTATTTCATTTCTGACCCTTAATGTGAAACTCCAAGAATGACAAATGAGCACCATATGATCCATATGACTTGTATGTTTCATATCTTATACTACTGTATGTTGTAATTGCCATTTAACATTTAACATTTAACAATGCATGATGGGGCAAGTTTGAAAACATGCAAACTTGTGTGTACTTGAACATATTCAACGTAGTTTTTATTTGTAGTTTGTCTACTAGAATGTATTATAGAAATATTTTTTATGTAGCAGAAATATTTATTACAGTATTTTACAATGGCATAGCCAAAAATGCTTGAAAAGCCACATCTTTGAAGGACTTTTTTCTAAAGTCTGATAGCCATGATTAAGAAAATATGCATCATGGTAAAATATCTTAGATACTGTAAGCCTATTTATGCCTATATTGTAACTGCCACTGAGTAATAATATAGTCTTTTTAACACACACGCAGAGAAAGAGAGAGCTATGTGGTGTGGTGTGATACTTAACAGAGCAGGACACCACAGCATGGAAAATGAGCTCTCCAGAATTCCAAGGATTAGAACACAAGACGTATGAGCTATGGTTTTAAGGAGTGGGAAAATGGAATTCTTTTGGCTGTGAGAATCTCCAGTGTGAGCCTCAGACACTGTGGAATGCTCTCCCTAAGGAGAGTCTGTGGGTCAGTGTGTGGCTCCATGTGGAAGGATGAAAGCTAAATCAGATGATTGCAGCAATAGTGCACTGTATTGCAATTTATTTAGCAGTTTATATGGTCTATTTTAAGAAATAGTTCACCCAGAAATCTGTCTGACAATTCGGTCATTGTGTTAATGATTTGTTGATTTGTTCCAAGCCCATATTTCTGTCTTTATATGTGGAAAACCATGGTACATTTTGAAGAATAATAATTTGTGCTCTTTTACGTGCAGTTCCCCATCTGTCAGTCACTACAGCATTATGTCGACTGACAAATGGAGTCTCATTTGGGAGCCTCGATCACCTCTAAGTTTTAGAAAAACGGCCAATGGAATTGGCGAGTGGAATTTGCATGCTGAGCAATCCACTCATTTAAGTTTATGCTTAGGAGCTGAGACGAGGGCCCCGTCTATTCAGCGGTGGTTCAGGGTTGCGGCAGGGGACATAACGTTACAATAAATGGTAATTTGAGCTAAAAAGGATGCAAATCTTTGAATAATTATATCAAATTTTGGTTGGTTTGGTTTGGTTGGTCCTATTAATTTGGCAACTTGTAGAATACGCTTTTGTGTCTTTTTTGTAGCTTGAAAGCGCCAGACCTAGTTTAGTTGAAGCCAAGTCAATAAGAAGCCACTAAAATTCTTCCAAATTTCTCTTTTTGTGTACCACATGCAGAAGAAATAAAGTCATATGGGTTTGGGATAGTGACAATATTTTCATTTTTTTGTGAACTAATCTTTTAACATTATCTTTGTCATTTGAACTTTTCTGGACAAACGAAATATTATGGCCTCAAATTTGGTGGATGAACTTCCTGTAAACTCATGTCAGAAGTGCATGATAAAACTTTACAGTTTTATGGATGTCACCATCTTTGATATTACGTTGACTGCCATTGCAAGGATGCAGTTGTTAGTGAACGATGACAAGCACTCAATGTTGTTAAACTGACAGTTAAACGAGTCAGGTTATTTATTAGAATTTGAGTATCTCAATATCAGATATTGGATTATATACAAAAGTTTGGGGTTATTAAGATTTTTTATATATTTATATATATATATATATATATATATATATATATATATATATATATATATATATATATATATATATATATATATTTATATATATATATAAATATATATATATATATATATATATATATATATATATATATATATATATATATATATATATATATATAAATATATAAAAATCTTAATAACCCCAAATGTTTGTATGGCACTGTGGCCAGTATCTTTTGATATTGAGTTAATACACTTCAAATTCCTAATAAATTTAACCTGAGCTACGCTTACACTGTCAGTTTTGGGGATTAACAACCGCATTTACTTACAGGTGTCTCAAATGTCCTGCTCACACAGCAACTTACAGTATCATCTCAAAATTGTCTGGATGAATTTGCAATGGCATTAAGTTTATCAAAAGTGACATTGAAGACATTGAAAAAAAAGATTTAAATAAAAAAATTAAAAAATCAAGCAGCACAGCCGTTTTTAACTGTCACAAAATAAGAAATGTTTCTTGAGCAGCAAATCTGCATATTAGAGTGATTTCTGAAGGATCATGTGACTGAAGACTGGAGTAATGATGCTTAAAATTCAGCTTTTCCACCACAGGAATATATTCTACAATATAGAAAACAGTTTTGTTCAATTGTAATAATATTTCACATTGAAATACATAATACAGTTTTACTGTATTTTGATTTAAAAAATGCATCCTTGGTAAGCATAAGAGACTTCTTCTGGTATGTGTATGTTTAATTCAGCCAGTTCCAGATGCATATATAGAGATGCAAACAGGCTGGTGTTGGGCACAGCCAGATCAGCGCTCACCACATCAGTGCTGAGACAGGGAGAATATTTATGAGTATGTTCATTAGTCTCAGCAACTCAGACTGAGGTGCTGTGCCGACATTAACCCAGCCCTACCCACACCAGAGCAGAGTTGTTACAATCTGTTCTCTGAATCTCTCCCGTCTTTTACTTACTTACATCTTTTTTTATTTACTGTAAGAAAGGCTTGTTTATCTTTGCCTTCTAAATTCAGCTCTATTTCCCATCACCCCCCTCTCTCTGCCTCATTTGTTCTTTTTGTATCCCACGCTCTTTTTACCGAAATGTTCTCTTTTGGTTTTTTGTACTGTAATTAGTGTGGTTGACGTCAGCAGTGCACTATGGCCTTTAAATTACACAGAAGGCTGAATGTACAGGAGTATGCTGTCCATGGACTGGTGCTTTTAAACTGATTTATCTCATCCTGTTCTCAAACTGTTCCTGCGTCTATTGGCATTCAGCACATTATTCACATTTAGAAATCCCCCTTTTAATTGCAAATTTACACAATATGATGTGTGAAATTTTATTGAATTAAAAATGGATATTCAACTTTCTTTTTTCAGCGGCACACAAAAGAAGTTAGGCCTCAGTCATCATTCACTTTCACTGAATGTGAAGTGAAATGAATGGTGACTAAAACTTTCAGTCCCTAACGGTGTCTTTTGTGTTCCACAGAAGAAAGAAAGTTAAGTATGGGTTTGGACCAACATGCGGGTGAGTAAATAATGACGGAATTTTCATTTTTTAGGTGAACTGTTCCTTTAAGAAACGCTGTGTGATTAACTGATGGGGTGAAGACCGGGCAGAATCTGTCAGGGATTGTGGAAGCCAATGTACTGTGGCTTTCAGAGGAAGCACTGACTATTTGATGAGCACTGTTTTATGAGCTGGAAAGCCATTCAGTCAGTCAGAAGAGTTCAGGACTTTGTATATCATATTACAACTTCCTGGCAAAAATGCTCCAGTGCTGCCAAATGTAGCTTCGTAACATACTTCTGAATGAATGTGAATCTCTCACATTTTGATTGGCTAAACTTCACAAAATGAGAATACATTCCAAAAGTAAGATCTAATGATGGAGGAAGGATCTAATATATTATTGTCTTACGACCAATAGCATCCATTATTACTCTACTGATTTGGCAAAATGGGTATATTTAATCAGTATACAGTATATGTGCTGAGGTTTACTTTTCTTTAGACATCATGTTTAGATGTGTCAGATGAAAACTGCTTAGCCAGTTTGCTGTGGGAATTAGGAAGAGAAGAGTGCTTCACTAGAGGAATGGATATTGTCAGGAAGGTCTATAAATCTCAACAGCATTTACAGTAATGGACCTCTGGCTCTGCAGTCAGCACAGGACTCCAGTCATGCTTATGAACCCCAGACTTAATACAGCCATCAGCACTAATCAGAATTCATTTAGAGCATTTATTAAAGTTGTCAAACTTCCAATATGACAACAAAAAAAGCACCTCAAATGTGACTCATGCACTATATTCCAAGTCTTTTAGAGCCATGCAATAGCTTTTGTTAAAGGAACAAACCAAATAAATATTTTACTACCAAATCAAATCTCATTCACATTATTGGAACATGTGCATATTTAAATTAGCCATATAGATAATTTAGCTAATAGCTAATTTTTTTTTTACATAATATTTTACAATTTTTATTATTTGCAAATGTACATTTCATGGCAGAATGTTGGCTGTGCTATCCTCCTGGGACCCAGGAATAGACTTTTGTCATCTGTAGTGGACATTATATTTTAGTGAATTTCTCTGAAAACATACATCACAGTTCACAGTTCACAGTGGCCTGACAAGAGCACATTCAGGGCTTTTCAGAGATACCAAACGTTAGGAAGTTTCACAATGAAAACTGCCTCTCTTTGGACTTTAAAAATTAAAATTTAACACTCTTATGGAAATATGATTATATTTTGTGATTATCATTTAAATCAGATTTTTTTTAATTGTTTGTCATAAAGTAACTTCTCAGGAAAATGTTATGGGGTTTCAAATCAAAATATGACTTTAATTTATGGCAAAAATATGGCATTCATATCATACATGTCCACTGTAGAGGACACCAGGACTTGTTTATCAGGTTTTTCATGCATTTTTGGCAACACAAGTTATATAAGCAATTATATTTAAATGTTTCTATGAAATATTAGATATTATTATGAAAATCTTGCCAATTACAACTCCCATCATTACACTTCTTTTTTCATTACATGTTGCCCCATGAACACATTAAAATGCAAATTAGATACATTTTATTTAATGTATCTAATTTGTAATGAAATGAAAACCAGTTTATGGCCATTTTTTCACACAAACATATTGCATAAAGCAAAATGGTATATCAAATCATTGTTATATCTTTCATAAAGTAGTTGAGAATCGTCTTTATACAAAGCTTGGTATAAAAAAATCCTGTAACCTAAAAAAAGATTGGTGATAAAAGAATGTTTTTGCCTACTCATTGCCTTTTTTTGAGTCCTGGTGTCCTCTACAGAGGATACAGCATAACATATGAATAAAAAGAAATCATGCTCTACACAATTTAATGACAAGAAAAAATACTAAATTCACAAAACTTTTTTTTCTGGTTATTTATATACTTAAAAATAAAGGTTCAAAAACTCTTTTTACATAGCAATTCTATGGAAAAGCTATTTTTGGTTCCCCAAATAACTTTTCAGTGAACAGTTCTTAAAATAACCAATTTTCTGTTAGTGAGCATGTTAATAATCTAAAGAATTATTTTCCACTATAAAGAACCTTTTGTGCAATAGAAAGGTTCAATGGATGCAAAAGGCTCTTTAATGAACCATATGCCAATTTATACTTTCATTTGCATGAAATGTATTTTCATTTGACTGTAGTTATGGTTGTTAAAAAAGCTCTTGATGTACATGTGTATTTCCTCTGCCCCAGGCTCATCTACGAGCAGCAGACGTCAAGATCTTGAACCAGTTGCTAGCACTGCATGAAGGCATTGAGGCAGTGAAATGGCTCTTGGAAGAGCGTGGCGCTCACCAGCCGCTGCAGCAGCCTGACCAGCAGCCAGTACAGTTTAGGAGAGGGTCCCGACACCTCCTGGAGGGGCAGCTGGAGCAGTCTGCAAGACCCCCATGACAAGCTGGACAACATTTCCATTGGCAGCTATCTGGATACATTAGCTGATGATCTGGATGAGTACTGCCCCTCCAGTGGGACTGATTCAATACTGTGTGCCACCCCTATGGGGACAGATGGCTCCAGAGGTACTGGAGGAGGCATGGGCAATTCCACTGGATCTGTAACCAGATCTCCACAAGTCAAATCCGATGCACCGAAAGAAGAAGCTCAGGTTTGGAATAAAGCGTCTGAGACAGCAAGACCATACCAACCCAACAAGACCAATGGAATCCTGGACAAATCAGTAAAGCAAATGGCCAGCACAGATTCGCCCAGAGCGTGTCTCGCTGAGAAGCTGGGGAAGAATCTGAGCCCTAAAGTGAAACCCTACAAGAACGGCAAAGTTGAGCTGGAGAGCTGCAAAATGAATGGCAAAGTTCAACTGGAGTATGACGCACACTGGCGCTGGGTGCAGTCGCAGGACGATGTGACTTTTTTGTGATAATATACATGATTAGCAAGCCAAAGGTGTTGATGGGAGATTTGTCTGGCCCTCCATTCACCACTGAGCTTTTGTTTGCAGACATTGAGCTTTGATTAATTTGAGGTTAAGAGGTCAGCAATGGAAAAAAGCTTAGACCTGTGGGGGTCAGAGTTTTAAAAAAAATCCTGAATTAATTACTTTAGACTATGTCAGGTTGTGTAGACGTTTATGGACGCATGTTTCAAATGTGCATTTTATGTTGGATCATAATCATTTCTGTAATGGCATCTATTGATTCAGCACAACTATTTATTGAGTCAGTAACTTTATTGCATACATCAGTACATTTTTCATTTAAATGATGCATTTCTGTGTGTTTTTGAGAGCTTTTAGAGATTCAAAACGTCAAAAGTCCTTAGAAACAATGAAGTTCACTATTTTTTTTGCATATTTACTAACACTACCAAGATTTTTTTATATTTTATGCTCACCAAGACTGCATTTATTATTGAAGAAATACATTAAAGCAGTAATATTTGTGGAATATTGTTACAGTTTAAAATAACAGTTTTATATGTTAGAATGTAATTTATTGGTGGCAAAGCTGCATTTTCGTAGCCATTACTCTAGTGTCACATGATCCTTCCAAAACCAGAAAAATATTCTGATTTGGTTCTCAAGAATATTTACTGCGTTGAAAACAGTTTATTATTAATCCTTAATATTTTTGTGGAAACCGTGATACTTTTTTTTTTTTTTTTTTGAATTCTTTGAACAGAAAGTTCAAAATAAGTGCATTTATTAGAAACATAAATCATTTTTAACAATACAAACGCCTTTAATGTAACTTTTGATCAATTGAATGCATCCTTGCTGAATAAAAAACAAAAGAGTGCACAAAAAGCTCACATTTGTTCACACGTGGACCAAAGTTTGTTTAGCTAAAACAATCCAAAAGCTTGAAACCACAGCAACTTATTTTGTTACAAAATCAGTGAATGTTTTTCTGACCATTTTGTTTGACCTTTCTGCTGATTACAATATGGACAAAATGAAGTGTAGCATTTGCTCTTAAACTGTAGGGAATGTTTAAATCATGCTTCATTTTACTACCAAAGTCTTAAATCACCTCAGCGTGTGCTCCTTTGAGTTAACATCTAAAGGTCAAAGAACGAATCCATTCTGAATACCAAGCATGTTCCCATCTGTTACAATGTGACCCTCAGTCCAGAATCAGCAACACCCTTGAGTTGCCTTTGACAATTAATTATAATCTACAATCAGAATGTCGTTTTTACATATATATATATAATTGTTATTTTGAAAACTGCTTGTAGTTTACGCTTAGTCTGTCAGAATGCTTATGTAATCAATAAGTAAAAATGCTGTATTGTAAATCTAATCAGGTAAACCGTGGGTTAGCTTTAAGTAGGATCCTGTTTTGGAATACCAATTAGTGCTGTTTTTATTGGATCAATTAAACAGGAACAGGAAAATAAAGATGTCATATATATCTTCTTCACTGCACAGATCCAGTGAAGTAATTATGCTCACACAAACGCATGGAGACCAGTGGTTGTGCTGTGATCTTTGCATTTGTAATGTGTCTTTCCCTGTTATTTAAAAATTCTGCACCTCAAGTGCACTTTTAATTTAAAGTTGTTCAGATTGCTAACCAGTTAATCAAGTTCTATATGTGGTGTAACTTTGACTAGTCACAGTGTTAGCACTGGATATAATCCTGCATTGCCTATGTTTTGTATGCCAAAAGAACTGTATTGATGTAATATTTTTTTGTCTAATGCAAGAACTGAAAGTACTATCAGTATTCAATAATTTAACATACGTGTTATGTAATAAAACACCATGCTGTATTTATGTGTCCATCTATTTGTTTTGTGCTGTGTTATATATAAACTCAGACTTTTTCTTACCACAAACACCCACTCTCAGTTAATAATGCCTTTTCTTCTAGGAAAGGGTTTCCATGACTACTGAATACATGTGTAACATGTGCATGTGTGTCACTCAGCTGTTTGTTTAGAGTCAGGGAAATGGAGACAGGACAAATCCCAGAAGCCACTGTGTGAAGAGCTGGGTTATGGCAGGAATAGGTGAAGATATTGGAGTGAGATGGTAAAGAAGATCAAAGAGAAGTGAGTGAGTAATAAAAATGAAATATGGATTGGTTTGGTTTGGGAGAGATGAAATAAAAGATATAAATGGAAACAGCAGTGGTCTTGATTTACATGCTGCCCAAGGCAAGATCGGATAAGAGGCAAACAAGTTGGATCCAAAAATCAGACCACTAGTGAAAATGCTTAGCTGAAAATTTTAGTTTTGTCTAATACTCAAAATAGAAAATTTTGTTTATTTTCAGGTATAGGTTTCAGATGCAGCTGAACAAAGGGAGGCAAGGTATCAACTGTCAGATGACAATGTTATACACTTTGCTACGTTTACACGACAACGATGTACTAAAAACAAAAGTCACTCACCTTTGTATTTTTTGCATACAGACGGAAACGTTGTCAAATCAATCCCCGTTCACATGGATCCGTGAAAAAGACTAAAAACGCTGTATTGTGCATGTCTGGCCAGTAGTTGGCGATGTCACTTTGTAAAGAAAAACTACACACCTATAGACTGAACACGAAATACGCATTTGCATGACGTCACTGGTTTCACGAAATCAAGTTTTTGTAGTTTACACGGAGAAAATAACGATATCGTTATTTTCAGGCCCCCAAAACGCCGGCCAAAATGCATAATAAGTTTTCACATCTCATAATTTTTTCCCTAAGTGAATAATAATAATAAAAACGTGAGTCACTTACATGTATATTACTCTGTTCACATACAACTTTGACCTATTATGACTCTATTTGAAGTGTCTAGTTTATGAATATAGACCATAGGGTTTAAGAGCTGCAGACATTTTCATTTGGGTATGTCGTTTTCAGAACATTTTCAAAAGTGGGGGGCTGGTTAAGAGGTTAAACAGGCCCCTAAATCTCATACAAAAAGTCTCAGTCAATTGGCTTTTTCGTTCCTTCAGCCGCCATATTAAATGTATATTAAATTACTCCTATTCGTTTTCCTAGGAGTGCTATTGTAAAGAAAATACTGAATGCTAAAAGCATCTTTTTTCTCTGACCTTGCTAGCCAACAGTAGCAGTCAGTTGATGTAAAATACAAACGACAATCAGCATTAATGTTGAACACAACTTTTTTTTAAAGCTTTTGCATTGGCAATTTTGTTGGTAAATATGACATTCCTCAGCACAGCAGGATGCTAATTCACCTAATGGGTTCCAAATGAGAGATTCTTGCTTAGTTAGCATAGCGGCTAACCCTCTTTGTTAAATGTGCTTCGTTAGTTAAATGCAGTGTACCTTACGCGACACCACTAACCACACAATGAAGTATCTCTGCAGCTATAAAACTTGTTTGTGTTTAAAAAAGTTTTCTGTATGCTAACTAACACTATAAATCATGCTCACTTGTCAGTCACAGTTTTGGTGGCTGTCTAGCCAAAATAAATGTAATTGGTTATTCTGACTCAAGCCCATCATTGTACAGATTGTTATTTGCATGCAGTTGTGTTTTTTCCCTTTTAATATGTGTAAATGGGGCTTGCAAGTGGTTTCATTATGGGTATATGGCATTTTATTTCCTATTACTTCAGCAAAATTGTTGGCAGGTACGAACACACTTGATGCCAAAGCCTGAGATAGTTTTTTCCCTTCAAGTTGTTCTCTGCTATTTAAATCAGTCCATCCTTTTAGAGAAATGAAATCCATCTTATGTATGGCTTCTCCATACACACACACTCTCTCTTTCTCTCTCTCTAGAATTCTTGAATTGAGTAGTTTTCTATGACTGAAAATAATTTGTATTATGAGAATATATTACACACTCACATATGCCTCATCACCCACCCACTAACATACACATATATAAACCCAACCCATATGTACACAATTGCATAACATCCAATTCTCACCCTGCCACACATACAGCCACAATTACATAACATCTCATCCCATTCTCTTTTTAGCTTTACTTTTGTAAAAGACTCTAGCCAGAGTGACTAGCGTTTACCTAAATGAATATGCAAGTCTTACACACTGACGCTTTAAAGAGGCTTGATTTGCAGGCAATGAGGAACAGAAGACGATGAAAGAAACATCCTCCTCTGTTTTCCTGCACTTTGATCTACTGCCGTTTGCCAGTGCCTGACCAGTCCACTACTGAAAGAATACGTTTTCACACATTTTTCTTGCAGTTTCACCCATAGAATTGTAGGAAATGCTTGTGGAAAAACCCATTGCGATAAAATCAATGCATAAAAAAAGGCTTGAAATCAACAGCAAGAAAGGAAGAGCTAATCATGCTAGGCCCATATTTATGTGGCATTGAATAAATAAATAAAAATCACAGATCAAAAGTTTGCGAACAAATTCTCTTATGTGCACCAAGGTTGCATTTATTTGCTTAAAAATACAGGAAAAAAATAAAACATGTGAAAGATTACTAGTGTATTTGGTTTAACTCAATATGATAATGTACATTTGTTTAATTTTTTCATAGTAGGCCCTATGACATCAGTATTTACCCAGTGTTGCCATAACAATAAGGGCTGTGATCAAACGGTTAGTGTTTATCTGTGGCTGCAGCTATGTGATGGACCTGCCTTGTAATGAACACTGGCAAGGCAATGTTTGTGTCAGTGTGCAAAAACAAATAGTCAGGCAAATGCAAGAGTGTTTGTCTAGATGAGAGTTCACCACTAACCGCACTGGCTGTTTTAATGGCAGAGCTGGAGAACAGAGACGGTGGGATGCTGATCATATCCCAGAAGCCACTGGAGGGGCTCAGTGGGGTTTTAGCCACAGAACGTCAGCGCTGGTGCTCCAAAAATCACAAAAATCGAGGGTTGGCGGAAATGAGCACCATATGATTTGTAGATTGGGTACAAATATTAGGCCCTCATGCGCAGTGAGGACATTTTTGCTTCATTTCACAGTGTGTACACAGGCTGTTTCACAAAAGAAAAGAACATATTATCTATGTGGTGGGCACAGGCGATGAATGAAATATGAAGCAAAACAAAATGTGTATAAAAAATTATGCAATTGAAACAGCATAGTGGAGAAATAGGACTGGGGCTAGTTGTCACACAAGCTGTCTCTGTAATGAATATTAGTATTGTTTCAATCAAAATCACACTTTTACTGTTTCACATTTTTATATTTAGCTGAAAAGCCTATAATTAGCTTTTTGATAATTTGATAATGATGGGTTCCATTGTGAAAAAATTGTTGTAGCATGGCCAAATGTTTTAAAAAAAAGTATTTCTGAAAGTTTTTTGACACGCCTCATAATCTGAAAACCACGCCCACCTTACGGCCTCCTTGTCATTTCTGACTTATTACACCAACAAAAAATGAACAATGTCTAAAAGCTGATATGAAAAGGTGTACAGAAAACAAGCTAAAAAACCCAGAACCAAAAACCCATACGTTTTTATAAGCTGTTGATCCAAAACACGAGCGTTTAAGGACACAAACATGGATACAGGCAAGAGGCAGAGAGCAACATGTTATATTACACTCAGAACTACACCCACTAGAGGGGAACGTAATCAGCGACAGGAAATATAATATATATAACTGACATTTGGATATTTGACAAAATCTTTCCTGCACACGTAGGCAGTGTCAGGATCCCAATATTTACCCATTCTTCCTGCTGAAGCTTCACATCAAGGTCAATGGAGAGCGTTGGATTGCACCTCCTCCCCCCACCCCGTTCCGCTTGCTACTGCTAACGTTAAGTCACATAGGCCTACAATAGTCCATAAACCAAACAATGTCCTCATAAGCCATGAGTAAACACACACAAATGTTGTAAAACTCACGTGTGATATGGTGTTCTAAAAATGCTGCTCTTAAGTTAAAATCATTTCAACTTAAAAAAAAAAACTAATCTCGAGACCTTGTATTGTTCTCTATAGGCCTTATTCAGCAGCGCCATCTTTGATTTTTAACGAGAATGAAAGCGAGGCTGTGCGGGATGGACATACATCTCTTCAGTGGGTTGTACTGTTATTTAATGCGTTTTTGGATTGTTCTGCTGATGAAACACTGCAAAAATATCTTTCGCAGAAGTTTTAGAAGACAAAAAACTCCAGATAACATGAGCTGTGGAAAATGATAAGTGATTTATGAGCTTATACAGCTTTTTGGACGCTATTGAAAACACGGTAAGTTTTACCTTTACAGCCTCGCTTTCGTACCTGTCATTGCTGCTCTGAATAAAGCCTATTCCCCATTACACAAGCCGCTAAGCAATAGTTAGCCTACATAGCCTACCACATAGAGACGTCTTTAGTCATTGTTGCTGCTGCTCCGCTTTAATTTCAGCCTCTGGATCTGATTCTGGATCATATGTATGGCTGTATCTGATTGATAGCCATCATTTATTTAGGACAATGTTTTTGACCACATTTTCTAAGGTTGTCACAGCTTTCAGACCTTCTAAACGCAATAGCTGCGCGGCTCCACCCACATGATACGCCTCCAGCTGCTCGTTTTATTCGGAAAGACTTTGAACAGCGTATCTGTCTTTTAATCTGACAAAAATAAAGACTTTTCGGAGATATGAAGGATGCAATTCTATTCTATTTGGTACTCAAGATTGACATGAGATTGACAGAAACTGTGTGTGATACCCCCCTTTAACATTATTGGAGATTTGCATAGTATTCTGATTTCTGATTCACACAGTGCCTCTGCACTTACGAACATTGGTACTGTCAAAGACATCTGTCAGTCAATAATGTGAATAAGTTGTAAATTCTAAAAGTAATGGGTTACTTGAAAAAGGAATCTGATTATGTAACTCATGAATGCGTTATCCCTATCCCTGCTAGTGATATAGTTGCATAATTTGTGTCAAATATGTATTTTTTTTTAACAAAACCTGTATGCAATAAAAACAATGTTGCTAAGGTCAATGTGTATTCAATGAATATCTTTCCCGGGCAATAATATTGAAAATACTGAATATATATATATATTTTTTTTGTAGGTAATTGTTCAAGACCTGTCTATTCAGAAGTCTTTTTTTAATTCAACATCCCTGGTTGCTCCAGGAAAATGCATCTCCCCACTAATCTGTCCAGAAAATCATATATTTACATGATAGTTTCAGTTGAAATTGAAGCCTACATTTATCAGAGCATTCACAGATACATGATATTCAAATCAATCATGACAACTCACATTCCTGTTAAAGATTGATTTATTTACAAAGATTCTTATGAGAGCTTCTAACGTTTTGACTGTTATTGCAGGTTTTGTGTATAATGCTCAGTTTCAGATTCCATTTGTATGCTCAGCCATAAGCAACCAAAGTTTTGGCACCTGTAGTGTGGAGTTAAATCTTGTGATTTACTGTGGCTTTGATGTCTGCCACGAAATCTCATTTTCCATTGTGGTTGTCTGTTTGTGCAGTTTGGTTGAGCAGTTTTATCCTGGTGTCATTGTTGATTTAAAAAAGAGAGCAAGAGAGAAAGCTTTTTTTTTAAAAAATGCTAGTTTTCCAGATAAAAGCTAGACAAATTAAATAAAATTATGTAGAATGCACTCACTTTATGAATCACTCTATCATAAAATAAGGTCCATTTTATACATTAGCCACAGTGGTTACTATAAATGAATGTGCAGCAGTGTTTTACAAACTGATAGAGTTATATTGCAACAAAGCTCCAGACCCCGAAGGGTGATCCAAAGCACAGAATCTCTTTAGTTAACCACATCAGATGAACAGTAACGCTGTAAGTCTTTCCCTGACTGTGGCTTAACCACAGTTGGCCGTTTCCCTGCCGTTTTGTTCCGGCCCAAAGACAAACAACCTCACCGACTGGGAGAATGAGGGGTTTTTGTTTCAACTTCAAAATGTTGTCCTTCAATAATAGTTTTAGCATACAGTCAATATAAGATATGTATGCTTTCTGTCAGTATGACATCAATCATTAAACTAATTCTTTGTATTATTATTCTAGTGTCATCACTGTCTGTTGTATTTCTGCACTGATGTTTAACAAAGTATTTTATGCTTAATAAGTTACTCAATGCCATTTAATGTTATTAAAATATTGAAATTTTGAAAATATGATCAGTAAGTAATCACAACTTATTATTTTACTTTTTAATTTAGTTCTGCAAAATAATAAATATATATTTAAGGAAACAACAACTTTTATAAATTGAAATTGAAATGGACATGTTTTACAGTGTACTTTATACTATACAGTAACTACAATAAGATTAAAAAAAAGATATGAATACTTTTAGGCAAATTATAATTCAAAAGTGGGTCAAAAGTGATAGTAAAGACATAGTTACAAAACAAACTATTTGGAATAAATATTATTGAAAAATTATTGATTTCTCATGTGACACTGAGTGGAGTAATGATGCTGAAGATTCAGCTTTATCATTGTAGCAATGAATTACATTTTAAAATATATTTAAAAGACTTTTAAATTGTAATATTTCACAAGTTTTTTGTTACTGTATTTTTCAGTCACCCAGATGTGAAATGAAGACATTGTAAATTAGTCTCTTTAAGCTATTTTCATGAGATTGTGAAGGGTTCAGTTGAGTGGGGTGTTTTCCTTTGGAGATGTCCAGTTGAGTGGGAGAGAAGGAGCAAAGGGGCAGAAACAGGCCGCACGGTTCCCACACTGTGATGTAATAAGCCAGTGGCAGGGGCAAAGGGATCCTCACAGATTTACCGTCTTTAATGAATAACAGACAGAAGAACACATGAATGTCTCAAGATTATCTTATTTATCTGTCTTTGTTTGAGCTGAAATGCCACATGCAGCTCATGCCCCCACTATAGCAAATTGAGCCCAACACATAACAACAGAAACTTGTACAAAACAAATTTGTGAAACATTCGCACATACACTATATTTCCAAAAGTATTGGGACACCCCTGCAAATCATTGAATTCAGGTGTTCCAATGACTTCTATGGCCACATGTGTATAAAATCAAGCACCCAGGCATTCAGACTGCTTCTACAAACACTTTTTGCGTTCAAATTCAAGCGTTGTACCGTGATAGGTTGCTACCTGTGCAATAAGTCCATTTGTGAAATTTCCTCACTACTAAATATTCCACGGTCAACTGTGGTATTAACAAATTGAAAGCAATTGGGAACTACAGCAACTCAGCCACAAAGCGGTAGGACATGTAAAATCACAGAGCGGGGTCAATGCATGCTGAGGCGCACAGTGCGCAGAAGTCGCTAACTTTCTGCAGAGTCAATAGCTACAGACCTCCAAACTTCATGTGGCCTTCAGATTAGCTCAAGAGACTGTTGGCATGGGCGTAGGTTTATGGGGGACGCTAGGTACTAGTCCCAATCAGTATTTTAAGATGACAAAATTGTCCCCACCAATATTTTAGCGTGCTGCTATATGGATCGATTCCGACGGCCAGGACGAAACAAATGAAACAGTTGCCACCCGTCCCTTGAAATATGGAATCGTGCCGTATTTACAAGCAAAATGACGCGTCGAGTATCAAACCAATACGGGACGCGATGCACAAGATAGTGTTTTAGCGGCTTTGCTGCCATAGAGTCTCGAGTCTGGAAACTTGCGCGTTTTTTTAAAGCTTGTCGAGCTCGCGTCCACCGTTTGAACGCAGAGGATTTCCTGATATAGGGCTGTACAAACAAAGGTGTCAGTGGGTCTGTCCAGTAACTTACGATGAACCTAAGGCGAACTGCACACTTTGCAGAGAAGCATTTCAGTGTCTCAGACTGTCTGACTTAAAGCAGCAGCGCTGACACACATCCGTGCTTCTAAAGGTAGGCCTATTTTTTATTTATTTTTTTATGGATAATATATTAATATAATATTCCATACATTATCAAAGCTTGGCAGACTTATTTTTCTAGACATTGGACCGGTTAATTAATAGATTATATTTATCATTTAGCTATATCCAGACTATATAAATAAAAAAATAATCCTAAAATCATAATCATATAAAGTTTGACATTTAAAAAATATTTAGATAAAAATGGGACAAATAATTACATAATAATATAGTCATAATAATAAATTAATAAAGAAAATTAAACATTTTTGAATTTCAGAATTGTCAGTAAAGTGGTTACTGGTTCAGAATGACGGCTTAAAGAGACCGTGCACCCAAAAATGAAAAATCTGTCATAATTTCCTCACCCTCAAGTTGTTCCAAACCTGTATGCATATCTTTGTTATGTTGAGTAGGAAGACACATTCCTACCATGGAAGTCAATGGTGCCCCCAAAGCAGCCTGGTTACAAACTTAATTCAAAATATCTTCTTTGTGTTCAGCAGAACAGAGAAACTCATACAGGTTTGGAATATCATGAGGGCGAGTAAATGATGACAATTTTCATTTTTAGGTGAGCCATCCCTTTAAAGTGCACCAATAGAGGCTACTAAAGAGTTCTTTAGAAATAAATAAAATAATCAAATGTAAAATAATATTAAATGTGTTCTGTTGCAAGTTTACATACTTGATTCCATGTTTATTGTTGAGCGGTTGTCATTGTTTAATTGTCACTCTTATCGCTTACATCACTCTTTAATTGCCAAGTTCGTAAATTATTTTCAAAAACGGATTCAAAACTGATTAAAAAAAAACCACACAAAATAACTTATTTTATATAAAAGTGATTGTGGACTGGATATGTGTTTCCCTGTTATCACAGTCTTGGGCATGTCAAAGATTAGTAACAACACTGTCTTTGATGCATTGTTAGTTTTTGTCCAGCATCAGATTTAAAAAAAATTCTCCCTCATTTATATGCAGTTATTATACAAAAGCCAGAAATTAACCTTTTTTCTTTTTTTTAGCAGAGGCCTATCTTAAGGTTTAATGGTGCCACCTGGTTATCAACTGTAAAACAAAATGCACATTTAACCTCTTCCAACAAGGAAACCCACCAACAATCAAGAATGCATGATTATATGGTGTCATGGCTTTGCAATCAAAAAATGTGGTTATAATGGTAGTCAATGGGGCAAAAACAGCCACAAACAGTAAATGAGGAAGAAAAAAAAATTCTGATCCTGTACAAAAACTACCAATGCATCAAATCTAAAGTTGTTACTAATATTCGACATGCCCAACACTGTGGTAAGAGGTAAAAAAAAAAAAAAACTCCAGTCCACAATCACTTTTTATATTGAAAATAAGTCATTTTGTGTGTGTGTTGTTTTTTTTCCAAATCAGTTTTGAAAATCATTTATGAACTTAAAGAGTATTTTGTTTTATTATTATTTTGTTACTGGATCATTTGAACTGAAGAGCCTCATAAATTAGTAGATGTATTCATTTCTAAACTATGGTGAACATAAATAATAGACTATATAATCTGGGCAAACCTGGTGGGAGACCAAACCTACGCCCTTGCTTCATGGAATGGGTTTCCATAACCAAGCAGCTGCATCCAAGCCTTATATCACCAAGTGCAATGCAAAGCATCTGATAAAGTGGAGTAAAGCACGCCGACACTGAACTCTAGAGCAGTGGAGACGTGTTCTCTGGAGTGACGAATCACACTTCTCTGTCTGGCAATCTGATGGATGAGTCTGTGTTTGGTGGTTGCCAGGAGAACGGTACTTGCCTGAATGCATTGTGCCAAGTGTAAAGTTTGTTGGAGGGGGATTATGGTGTGGGGTTGTTTTTTTAAGGGGCTGGGCTTGGCCCCTTAGTTCCAGTGAAAGGAACTCTTAATGCTTCAGCATACCAAGACATTTTGGACAACTTTGTGGGGAGGGCCCCTTCCTGTTTAAACTGCGCACAAGTGCACAAAGCAAGGTCCATAAGGACATGGATGAGCGAGTTTGGTGTGGAGGAACTTGATTGGCCTGCACAGAGTCCTGACCTCAACCCAATAGATCACCTTTGGGATAAATTAGAGCGGACACTGCGAACCAGGCCTTCTCGTCCAACATCAGTGCTTGACCTCACGAATGTGCTTCTAGAAGATTGGTCAAAAATTCCCATAAGCACAATCCTAAACCATGTGGAAAGTCTTCCCAGAAGAGTTAAAGCTGTTATAGCTGCAAAGGGTGGGCGAACCCTTTGCAGCTATAACAGAAGAATGGGATGTCATTAAAGTTCATGTGCATGTAAAGGCAGGTGTCCCATAACTTTTGGCAATATAGTGTATGTGACTAAATATGCATTGAATATGAATTCCAACAAATATTATTCTTAGATTTATGGATTTATGTAATTAAATGACAGTGAATGTAACTTATATATAATAATAATAATCACCATCATCATCAATCATAATAATATCAGCTATTATTATTACATACAGTATTTTAGTTCTGTTGCACTTTAAGAAAGCTGCTTAGCCAATCAATTATCCGACAGGAGCTATACAAATACTACTACTAATAATAATAATTATTACTATACAAAATTAATTAATTACATTTACTGTTGTTTGTTTGACCCTCACTTTCTAGTCATCTAATCATCTAAACGTTATAAATCGGAGCTAGATTTGTTGAAACGTGGGTCAAACTCTTGGTCCTTTGATGTGTTGGTCAAAAACGATGGTCTAAATCGAAGCCCTTCAAGCAACGTGTCTGACAGCACTTGTCCTGTGCCAGTGTGTCTGAATGGGCCTATCCACAACCTCTTACATTCAATTAGCCAGAAACAAGTGCGCTTTGTGCAGCCTGTGCTAAAGGCCAGCCCATTGCCTTCCCTGTGAACACACAGCGCACACAAACTTTTGAAAGTTTTTCAGCAATGCACAAACCCTCATGCCTTCCATGTTCATGACCTGAATATCAAGCATAAAGAGAAAACAAAAAGATGAACTAACAGGTTTGTTCAACCATTAAACTATGTTTTTAGAGTGTTGACATATTTTACGAGTTGATTAGCTGATTTTATAACATTTATACAGAACTTGCTAACTTTATCTTTTATATCTGTGGCTCACGTTTTCCATTTTATGTTAAACCAAATTAATGTTACATAATGATATGTGAGTCACTTTTTTTCTGCATACCCACTTGCGTGTGCCTTAAACACCGTCCTAATTGGAAGCGGGTGTAGAGTTGTCAAAGTTAACACAAATGAGGGAAGGTCTGCGTTTCTGTGTGAGGTTGAGAAGTATTCCAGTCACAGAGAGAGAATGTGGGTGGGAGAATCAGTCTCTCATGTTCATTGGTCCCTCCTTGACAACTGATGCTGAAAGGAGGAAGCAAGCAGCAGAAGACTGAAGAAATCAAGGGCCAAAATTCTAACCATTCACTCCCACTAATAGCATAAGTGTGTGTAAGAGAAAAGCCTGACCTATCATACATTTTAGACACACAGTAGCCTTTGTTTTCACCCATGATTTGTTAATTTCTTACACAAATCAAATTTGTTCTAAGTTTAAAGGGACAGTTCACCCATAAAAAAAATAAAAATTCTGTCATAATTTACTCGCCCTCAAGACATTCCAAACCTTTATTCATTTCATTCTTCTGCTTAGCACACAAGAAAATAACCAAAGAGTTGATGAACCTCATTGACTTCCACATAATTAATTTCCCATACTTTGTAAGTCAATGGGGTCCATCAACTGTTTGGTTAAGTGTTCAACAAGAAATAAATTCCTACAGGTTTTGGAATGACTTCGGAATGAATGGTGAGTAAATGATGACAGAATCTTCATTTTTGGGTGATCCCTTAAACATATCCTCTTGAAACTTTATTTTATTTTATTTTTTGTTTATATATTTGTTTGTTTGAGAGGCTATTAATTACACATGAAACTCATTAACAAAATTCTACCATTTTACAAACCCGATTCCAAAAAGGTTGGGACACTGTACAAATTGTGAATTAAAAAGGAATGCAATAATTTACAAATCTCATAAACTTATATTTTATTCACAATAGAATATAGATAACATATCAAATGTTGAAAGTGAGACATTTTGAAATGTCATGCCAAATATTGGCTCATTTTGGATATCATGAGAGCTACACAGTCCAAAAAAGTTGGGACAGGTAGCAATAAGAGGCCGGAAAAGTTAAATGCACATAAGGAACAGCTGGAGGGCCAATGTGCTACTTGTGCTACTACAACTGGTAACATAACTGGGTATAAAAAGAGCCTCTCAGAGTGGCAATGTCTCTCAGAAGTCAAGATGGGCAGAGGATCACCAATTCCCCCAATGCTGCGGCGAAAAATAGTGGAGCAATATCAGAAAGGAGTTTCTCAGAGAAAAATTGCACAGGGTTTGAAGTTATCATCATCTACAGTGCATAATATCATACAAAGATTCAGAGAATCTGGAACAATCTCTGTGCGTAAAAGTCAAGGCTGGAAAACCATACTGGATGCCCGTGATCTTCGGGCTCTTAGACAGCACTGCATCACATATAGGAATGCTACTGTAATGGAAATCACAACATGGGCTCAGGAATACTTCCAGAAAACATTGTCATTGAACACAATACACCATGCCATTCGCCGTTGCCGGCTAAAACTCTATAGGTCAAAAAAGAAGCCATATCTAAACATGATCCAGAAGCTCAAGCGTTTTCTCTGGGCCAAGGCTCATTTAAAATGGACTGTGGAAAAGTGGAAAACTGTTCTGTGGTTCTTTTTGGAAAACTGAGACGCCATGTCATCCGGACTAAAGAGGACAAGGACAACCCAAGTTGTTATCAGCGCTCAGTTCAGAAGCCTGCATCTCTGATGGGGTTGCATGAGTGCGTGTGGCATGGGCAGCTTACACATCTGGAAAGGCACCATCAATGCTGAAAGGTATATCCAAGTTCTAGAACAACATATGCTCCCATCCAGACGTCGTCTCTTTCAGGGAAGACCTTGCATTTTCCAACATGACAGTGCCAGACCACATACTGCATCAATTACAACATCATGGCTGGGTTAAAGGATCCGGGAACTGAAATGGCCAGCCTGCAGTCCAGATCTTTCACCCATTGAAAACATTTAGTGCTTCATAAAGAGGAAGATGCGACAAAGAAGACCTAAGACAGTTGAGCAACTAGAAGCCTGTATTAGACAAGAATGGGACAACATTCATATTCCTAAACTTGAGCAAACTTGTCTCTTCAGACCCCAGAGGTTTGCAGACTGTTATAAAAAGAAGAGGGGATGCCACACAGTGGTAAACATGGCCTTATCCCAACTTTTTTGAGATGTGTTGATGCCATGAAATTTAAAATCAACTTATTTTCCCCTTAAAATTATACATTTGATGTATAATTTAAACATTTGATATGTCATCGATGATGTATTCTGAATAAAATATTGAAATTGGAAACTTCCACATCATTGCATTCTGTTTTTATTCACAGTTTGTACAGTCCCAACTTTTTTGGAATAGGGTTTGTATTAATTAATTTATTATAGTTTGCACAACAATGACACATTTCAACCGGATGATTTCTTGCCCGATAAATCAAATTGGATACAGACATTTGTTTTTATGGCTATTATGAAATCAAAGAACTATTTCCTGGGAGGCAAGGTGCCCGATAGGAAAATGTTTATGTAGAAAGAGATAGTGGCTGTCCTCCAGATAAGACAAGTTCCTTTGGCTTTTTCATTCCTCTAAGACTTGGGGAGAGGCACTAGGGATGACTTAAAGCCAAATAAATAATAGAGAGCTTTGTATGGTATCTGTTAATGACTCATGTCTAGCAGTACTACACTGTACAAAAAAGTCTGTAAAAATAGGGCACAAGGTACTGTATAAAAGGAATTTTCTGTATTTTTTTCTCTCCAGGTGTTTTATCTGTATTTTGAATTAAGCATTGCATTAGGTTGTGTTTTAAGGCTTAACGGAATTTTTCATAAAATTACTGGATAATGTGCTGGCATAAAATTAACAGTACATTTTCCGTTTAAATGTTTTACAGTGTATATCTTGGGTAAAGATATACACTGTAAAATGTGTACTCATCTTTATCTCATGTGTCTTTATCTCATGTGTACACTCACATGAGATAAAGACTCCAGTCATATCAGCAACCTAATTTTATTTAACATGAAGTGGGTTTCTTCATGGGGGCTGACATGTTGAGACATGATCAGCTGAATACTAATTAAATAATGAATTAATCACGGCTGCCTGTGATTAGCATATTTCTCACATCTGTAACTTTATACTGCTGTCACTTCTCTAGGTGAAGTCCAGGACGACTACCATATCAATAAATACATATTGGCCTGGTTTCACTGGGTTTTTGATTCATCCAGGATTAGGCCTTAGTTCAATTAGAACATTTAAGTAGCCTTATAAACATGTCAGTGACATATTTTAAGATATGTCAGTGCAAGATGCTTTCAGTTAAAACAGGTCAAACATGCACTTTAGTCTGGGATTAGGTTTAAACCTGGTCTGTGAAACTGGGGGATTTTAACTTTATAAATAAAGGTAGACCTACATAGCCACTCTTGGAAATAGATGTATTCAGAAAATTGTTTGACCCTTTTAACACTTAATTACATTAATTCAATTATTATTAAAATCCCTAAGAATCATCACTGAAAAATGACAAAATCTCAAATAGATATGGCTCATATGACCTATGTCTCTGTCATATGCTTTGTACTCTTCATGAACACCTTGGTTTTTTAGCCAGCATGAGTCATGACCCACCTAGGTAAAGCAACGAGTAGACCATAACATAACTATTTAAAGTCGGCATGAAACAGAATTTGATATAGTCTTTTCTGGTGCAGGGATGATGTATTTTTGCATGTCAAAACTCAGAAACGAGTTAACATGTTAGCACTTCCAGTCATTCTGAAGTCAATGTTTTTTTAGGTTAAATGCTTGAAATAAGGTATTTGGTGAACACAATATCTTTTGCAAACCGTTATAAATCGAACTTTCAGGGAAAACATTTTTAAACAAAGACTGAGCTTAGTGATGGTGACAATGAAGTCATACGACCATGGTGTATCGTTTTCGTTTACAGCCTACTTTTAACTTTTGACTTCTGCCAGTTGTATTTACAAATAAAAATTCATTCAAGTTGCGTTTATTTGTGAAGATTATCACAATGAACAAAACGTGTAAGAATCATAAGCTTTTGTTAGTAGCACATGACACCATATTTTATGCAATAATCCAAAAGCCAACGGAAAAATCCTATTGGGGTTTTGTCAAGGGAACCAAGGTAATATCATCCCACCCCAAAATACATCATCCCTGCTCCACTGTGCGGAAGGCAGCCTTCATCTTGCGTCCTTAATTCAGGTGATTTTCAAGGATGCATCAAGTATATCCTTTGCGTTCTTCAGTCACCCACAATCCTTTGCTCACATACCAATTCACAAAAAAAATTTGACGGAAACCGAGTCAGCACTGAGCTTGAGTTCATTGTGAAATGTAAATCAAAATGTTATCTTTTGTTTGGGTGTAAATTAATTACTTAACACTAAACTGCCAACAATGTAAGCCTGTGCTGGGAGACGGCTGTCATTCACTGTATTGCATTAATAGAAAGCCAGTTAATTAATATATAAGGATTTTTTATACAAAGTATTATTTCCAAAATTATGTTTTAATAGTATTTTCGTGTTGTGATGGGAACATGTGATATAGCCATGTACACTTAAAGGTGGGGTAAGTGCTTTCTGGTAACCAACGTTGATTTCAAATCACCAAAACAAACATGTCCCTATTTTGGTAGCTCCGCCCCACACATATTCGTAACCCAGGCAATGACTATGGCGGAATCAGCTGTGACAGCAGGCCGAGGGTATGATGTAATCAATAAGTGAAAGCATTGTGTGCTACTATGGAAAATTGAGGTCGAATGTTCAGTGAAAAGTCATCCCTTCCACCCCAGAAACACAAACACAGTTCTCATGAACAACTCGATAGCACGAGCACGACAGTTCAACTAATGAACATATTACAATTATGACAATATTAGAGGTTTACATTGGTCATGAAAAGAGGAACCAAAAGAAAACAAACATATATTAGGAGTATATTATCTTTTCGGACACACTTTGGGAGCTGATGTTTGAAACAGACAGTGAGGAGGTTTCGATGTTCCAGGCTTATACGGTGTGGAAACGAATGGGTAATTTTCATAGCTTAAGTGAACGAAAATACGATCGCAAACATGGACAAGCAAGCAAACATGAGCATATACAAGCAAAAGCCAGCATATATTAGTTCTGTGAAACAAAATCAAGAAGAAGAAGAAGAAATAAAGCAACCTCGGGCTTCGCTCCTTGAGTTCTCTCCAGTGCTGGAAAGCTGTCTGAACAGCTTTTTCTTGTCTGAATGTAAGCCTTCTTTTGAGCCACAGACATCTTCCACATTTGTTTTTTATCTGCCATCTCTCTTTTTGTCATCGCTCAGCTAATGTCCGTCATGTCCTTTGAATATTGACGTGCACTGAGCACTCTCTTCTCCCTGTCATTAGAAGTCACACCCCTTACTGCTGATTGGCTATAAGTTTGTTTTGGTACTCATTCTGACACTTTCCTAAAGCATTTTTAAATAACACTTACCCCACAAATGACACAATATGATATTTTCCACACTAGAGGTCACTTATTCAAAACAAAGGCGTAGCTTGATGACGCCCTAATTTCGCGGAATCATGGGAGTTGTTGTTTTCACCTCTACAGCCAATAGAAAGGAATCCGACAGGACTTGGGCAGAAATCACATTCATGGAGCTAATATATTGAAGATTTATTAACGTTACTGTAGTATGAAGCAGGATGGGGCTGAAATCCGTTGGAGCGGGAGCGATTGCTAACGAGAAACAAGCGCGACACATGGCTCAATAGCAAGGGAGCTTTTATTATCCCACAGACGACCGCTTCCGCTTCTTCCGGTCATGCATATGTGTATGCACACTTATGGGTAACACAGCGCTGTTTTATCATATTAGATATATTTGAGTGTGTTGAAAGTTATGTTATAATGCTACTCTGTGTGTTAGCTCAGCTATGAGACACTTGTTACACACTGCAGTAAGCTAGATTAGGCATGGTAAAACATATGGTACTACAGTTGCTCACCTGTATAATAAAACATAATATATTAAAGCGTCTTTGGTGTTTCCATGGTTTCTACAAAATGGTCTGTGTCCTTGCTTTGCTTAGTGCTTATTTTTCTGGATTCTTGGAAACATTTGGAATAATGTAGTACACAAGTCAACTAAATATATAAAATTTTTCTAGTGGTTTTTGGATATTTTAATCCAAAAATACATATTGTGCCTCAGTGGGACTGGTTTAGGAAGGACACAGCCTCACAAGTTTCACTCGAGGAAAAATTAAGGGAGAGACTTGATTGGATTGTTGTGGTTTGCTATGGCTGTGATCTCATGTGAGTGGTTGTTTCACCCTTGCACCAGATCAGAGAAAAGAAGAGATTTTGCTGCAAGAGGGAGGGGAAGTTATTTTGATTAAAGGGCTCATGAATTAAAAAAATTATAATGATGCGCACAGTTACAGCAATATTCCATAAAAATTTGAATTGTCTATTTTGATTTCATTGTGAAAAAAAACAAACAAAAAAAAACACATAAAACTAGAATAAAAATGGATTAAAACAAATGACCAATAGTCCTATGAGCAAGGTTAGTCACCTCCTTTGCTGGTGTTGCTCTAAATGCATTCTCTTCCCTGCATATTAACATTGGCAAACCACAACAAATCCTTGAAAGGACAGAGGTGACCATCTGGTATGACAATGACAGCAACTGAAAGGACTTTGTTAAATGACAACAGCAAATTCATATGCATTACTTAATTGCATTTATTGACTATTTGAGGCAACAAAGCCACTGGTGTTTTGACATGGGGTGTTGCAGCAGATCGAATTGGGGTCATGACTTTTTGGGTCTCTGTTGGGGATTTCTGTATAAAACAGCTTATTGGAAGAAAAAGGGAAAGATAGGCCCAGCGATGCTGTGTGTTTCAGGACGTGCCAACAGCTGAGCATGCCATTAATCTCCATACACTGCATGAGGCCGTACGTCACTCGCCCCGCTGACAGGGAAGATAGAGCAAGGGACTAATTAAATGCATACAATACACACTGAACATATGGATAAGCTTACAAGGAAAAATGATAAGGAGTGTTTACATACCAGGCTTCCCCAAATCACTGTGCTCTTTCATAACACAGTGGAATGTGAGGAGTCTGATTGATGGAAAACAAAGTACTCCTCCAACAGCTGCTTTACCCATTATGAACACTAGATAGTAAAAGAACTTTGAGAGGCTGAAAAGGGGCATTGTTAACTTTAAAATGAAAATTGTCATGATTTGCACTCTTGTGTACACCACTGCATTTATTTGATCAAAAATACAGTAATAACGTGAAATATTATTACATTTTCTTAAATAAAGTGTATAAAAATAGAAAACAGTTAAGTTTCATTTGTTCACAAACTGAGGTGCATAAGCTCGGATAAATGACTCCTACAATTAAATAATTTGATTAAATTAAATGCAAAACCAGTCCTAATTGAGAGAGAACAAGTTGACAAAAAGATTGAATCCAAGATTGGGTGAAAATATGGAATAATGAGTGATTTATAAGCTATTTTTTACAGGCCGGTCATTTTTGACCGGGAACACCACAAGTGTGACTATGTGCCATATTTTTTACAAAACAAAAGTTTCAAAACAAAATTCCTGGTGAAACAGTAGAATAGTGTGATCAACAGTAGCCATTTTTTCATATTTCCAAATTTACTCATTAATTATTTGTTTTTTACTCAGAAAAATAAGATGCCTACGATCAGATAAATGAGGCCCATGATTAATCAGATGCAAACAGAAATATAAAACCAGTCCTATTGAAAGAGAACAAGTTGACAAAAAGATTGAATCCAAGATTATAAGCTATTTTTTTATAGGCCGATCATTTTTGACCGGGAACACCACAAGTGTAACAAGGTAACAACCCCCACAAAAAAGTAAAAAAATTTCAAAAAAAAATTTTGAGATTTAGTTATACCCCTTGGGAACAAAGTCACTAAGTTTCAGTCCAAAGCGATAACATTAACTAGTATTTTCGGAAAAAGAAAATCTTCTCCTGGTCAAATTGACCCGAACACCACATGAGGGTTAATTCATGACCCCTTTAAATAGAAGTTTGAAATAACAGCATTTACTTGAAATAGAAATCTTTTGTAACATTATAGATACACCAATCAGGCATAACATTATCCTAATATTGTGTTGGTCCCCTATTGCTGCCAAAACTGCCCTGACCTGTCGAGGCATGGATTCCACTAGACCCCTGAAGGTGTGCTGTGGTATCTGGCACCAAGATGTTAGCAGCAGACCCTTTAAGTCCTGTACGTTGCAAGGTGGGGCCTCCATGGATCGGACTTGTTTGTTCAGCACATCCCATAGATGCTCGATTGAATTGAGATCTGGGGAATTTGGAGGCCAAATCAAAACATGCTCCTCAAACCATTCCTGAACCATTTTTGCTTTGTGGCAGGGCACATTATCCTGCTGAAAGAGGCCTCAGCCACAGGGGAATACCGATTCCATGAAAGGGTGTAGATGGTGTGCAACAATGCTTAGGTTGGTGGTAAGTGTCAAAGTAACATCCATATGGATGGCAGGACCCAAGGTTTCCCAGAACATTGCCCAAAGCATCACACTGACTCCGCCGGCTTGGCTTTTTCCCACAGTGCATCCTGGTGCAATGTGTTCCCCATGTAAGTAACGCACATGCACCCGGCCATCCACGTGATGTAAAAGAAAACGTGATTCATAAGACCAGGCCACATTCTTTAATTGCTCCGTGGTCCAGTTCTGATGCTCACATGACCACTGTTGGCACTTTCGGCGGTGGACAGGGGTCAGCATGGGCACCCTGACTGGTCTGTGGCTCCCCCCATAAGCAACAAATTGCGATGCACTGTGTATTCTAAAACGTTTCTATCAGAACCAGCATTAACTTGAGCAATTTAAGCTACAGTAGCTCGTCTGTTTGATGGGTACACAAAGGCCAGCCTTCGCTCCCCATATGCATCAATGAGCCTTGGCCACCGATGACCCTGTCGCCGGTTCACCACTGTTCCTTCCTTGGACCACTTTTGATAGATATTGACCACTGCAGACTGGGCACACACCACAAGGGCTGCAGTTTTGTAGATGCTCTGGCCATCATACTTATCAAACTCGCTCAAATCCTTACTCTTGCCCATTTTTCCTGCTTCTAGCACATCAACTTTGAGGACAAATGTTCACTTGCTGCCTAATATATCTCACCCATTAACAAGTGCCGTGATGAAGAGATAATCAGTGTTATTCACTTCACCTGTCAGTGCTCATACTGTTATGCCTGATCAGTGTATATTTAGTGTCACTTTTGATCAGTTAAATAGAGCCTTGCTAAATAAAAGTATTAATAATAAATACAAATACCTGAAACTTTTAAATGGGAGTGCAGTTTTTTCATTGAGACTGAAACAAAAAAGCATTAAAGCATTATTTAAACCCAACAAGCTATTGTCATTTCAACTGAATATGATAAACAGCTACATTTTTATTTATGAATATTTCAGTTTGCTGCTGTTAGGCGAAACACTGATGAAAGTTGATAATCACCTCTAATTTGCGGTTTTAGTAAAAAGCCATCAAAGCTCTCCATGGAAATTCCTTTAATGAGATGTTTTATGCCCATGTGCAGCTTTAAAAATCATTAATGATACAACAGCAATTTTGCTCTATTTTTAAACAAACACGTTCCTGTTTCTAGTTTTAAGATTTCCACCTCATTAACGTTCCAGATCTGATGCCTTTTAACTAAACCTGCTGTTTATAGGCAGTAAAAAGTCCTGGAGTGGACCAGAATCATTTAGATGATGTTAATTTAACCATCATAAGTAATGGTTCATTAATAGTCCTATTGTTAGATATTGCATAGCTGAAAATTCATTTCACTGCAAAGCATTGTGTAATATCCATGTATTTAAGGATTACTGTGTGCAAAATTTTGTGGTCTACAACATTATACTTTCCCGAAATAACACCAAAACACATGCAGGTTTTAGACGCCACCTTCTGGACAATTTAGATAAATTCTGGAGTAGCAGAGGCTTTTAGAGACCTTCCTGTACAAACTTGACATCAATCCACTAAACTAATAATAATCATTCACATTAGCATTTATGATGAAAATGACTGCCAAACAAACAACTGATTTGTTCTTGAAAGGTTGTTTCTCAAAAACAGCTGCACTTTCACGGTTTAATGCTTTTATCTTCATAAGAGAGGTAACACTGCAGATGTTTTACAGACAGCATACAAAATTATATTCGTCTATATATTGAAAATTACAAGTAATAATTAATATTAATAATTTTAATAGAATAACAGCACAAGGGACAATGACAACTGCAACAAAAGTGGATCAAAAAAGTGACATTTTAAGTAAATAACTTTAAAGAATCAGGTAACAGAAACAAAATCAGCCAAAATTTCCATTCTACTGTACGTCAAAAACACTTACAGTAAGTGCTATTTGTTTTAAGCTTTATAAAATACATTAAAAAGCAGGGAGCATTTTTATTTCCTTCAAGGAAAAGTACTATAAAATAAGTTACAGTACAGTGAATTTGTCTAAACTGACTTTGTTCCCGTCTTCCAGCCTTAAGTAAGCGTAGACATCGAAATATCAGAAGTACATCGTACAGGAGTAAAAAGATGCTTTGTTCTTTTCTAAAACACTTATTTCCCCCCTTTAAACAAGCAGGAAAAATTGCCAAGATGTCAATAATTACATAAAATATAGGTACGTGTCCATTAGTACTACCACACGCACGCACACACACACTCACAATCACGCGCAACCACACACACGCTTGTTTTGTACAGCTTTCTGTTCAAATGTTGCATATCAAATAACTTTTAATCTTTGTGCTGAAATAACTACATTTCTGTTCTAATTACTTCATGGGCATGAATACAAAAAAACGTAACAGACAGATTCTTCATATTTAATATAGTGTGGCCTAGGGGGCGCTCACACGTCGTCAGCTGGCAGAGGCGGGATGTTGAATCTTGGTCTAGTAAAGAAAGCCATCTTCTCTCTGCATCAGGGAAGATTGATATATTTAGCATTTATCAGAAATTCTCTGCGTGCTTTGCTGTCGATTAAGAGATGAAAATGTTATGACGGACTCACTTGAACGTCTGCACGGGGAGGGGCTCTTTGTGGCTCTGGCCCCTCATTTGCAAAACCTCTTTTGAGGCTTTTCGCAACCTCCTTTCAGCCGCTTCCTCCTGCCTCTGCTCCTGCCTGCTCTGCTTGGCCTGCAAGAGAGAGAAAGAAATAATCAACAATAAATGTGATTTTAAACAGAAGTTGCCATTCACAACGTCTTAGAATTGTGTCGTCTCTCTTTTTTAACCTCCGCTAATATTCAAGTCAGTCATAGCTGTAAAAGCATACTTTTTCTCTTAATAAGTCTGGTGAATTGGTGTTCCATACTAAACACTTTAGTATGGAGAATACATATTCACTATTAACTACGTCTTTTGTCTCAATACATACCTAATTTACTGCTTATTAATAGTTAGTATGGTAGTTTTGTAGAGTTTAAAGGAACACTCCACAGGGCTTAGAAACAGGGCTTATTCAACTTCTTTCCTACATTTAGATATGTGGGCAAATGCATTTTTGTCTCAGTGCATGCATTGTTATAGTTTGGCAGCCAGGGTCGCCGCTAGCTTATTTTAGCTAGCTTAATTTGGGACTATATTATGGGGAAGCACAGGCGAAGCACTGCTACTTAGGCGTAGAGATATCGCGCAACACATGCACAACATACGCCGGTATGTTGACGGATGTTTGGGGATTTCATGTGTTGTGTGATATCTCTGCTTCCAAGTAGCAGTGCTTCGTCTGTGCTTCCCCATAATATAGTCCCAAGTCAATATCGGCCTAGGAAATCGCCTAGTCTTAATCTGTATCGCTATTTGTACTCGTTGTGAATACGCAGACCACAAGAAGTAATTAGGTGGGGTTTTTTTTAATCACTTTTACTCAGGACATGCTAGCTGGCAACATAGGATTCCAATCATTATGCTAAGCTAAGCTAGCGGTGACCCTGCCAAACTAAAACAATGCATGCACTGAGACAAAAAAAGCATTTGCCTACATATCTAAATGTAGGAAAGAAGTTGAATAAGCCCTGTTTCTAAAAACGGTGGAGTGTTCCTTTAAGTTTAGGTATTGGGTAGGTGTCACCAAGAAATGCTATTGTACTGTAAAATAAGAAAATATGTATCATTATTATTATTATTATTTAAAATTGGAAAGACATTACATTTATCAAACGTGACAGTAAAGGCTTCTTAGGTTGTTAAAAATATATTTTATCATTAAAATGATAAAAACTGTTTTCAAAAAATTAAATGAATTTTTTCTCGAAGACTGGAGAAGGGATGCTAAAAATTCAGCTTTGCCATCGTAGAAATAAGTTACATTTTAAAATACATTAAAATAGTTAAAAATGTTGTTTTAAATAAAAATATAAAAGAATTCTGTTTTTACTTTATTTGGGATTCATTAAATGCAGACTTGGTGAGCACACGACACTTCTTCCATGTTTATATAATACAAATAATTCATAATATAATTCATAATACAAAAATAACATGTTAAATTTTAACAATTTTATATATTAAAAATGTATATTAAGAAATGAATCTAGATTAATGAATGCTGTAAAAGAAATGTTAGTTCATAACTAATGCATTTATGTTATTCAAAGTTACCAAATGAATAAATCTGTGAATTTGGAAATTGGCAGAGCAGATGCAGAAAAGACACACATGGGCAGTACCTGTCTTTGGGCCTCACGTAACAGGTTTCGGAAACGCTCATCCCGCAGGGCCCAATGAGGGAGGTCCGCGGGGCCGCGGGGGCCCTGCATGGGCTCCTCCAGCCGTAGTTTGAGCTCCCGAAGTGCAGCCAGCTCCTCGCTCAGCTGCCTCTGTCGCGTACGGCAGGCCTGGAGGTCCAGCTCCAGGTCCAGAGAGGTACGTGTGGGCTGCTCAGCCAGAGAGGAGCGGTGAGACTGCTGCGGTCACGTGAAACGGACACATAAGTACCCTTCCAGAGCAAAAAAAAAATCAAATGTGTGTAACACAGCAACACGGTCATTCCAACCTGTTTATATCGCAGAGTTCGTCGCTCTAGAGTGTTTCTGATGAAGGGGGATTTCTTTGGTAGAGTAGAGCTGTCACTGTCACTTCTGTACAACTGTGAAGGAGAGAAAACAAATGAAAAGTCATACATTGTGTAAAGGTTTTTTTTTTTTGATGCAGGATTCATCATTCATTTAGTTTTTTATCATATATTTTGGTTGAGACCACTATTTTTTATTTTATTTTTTTATTTAAAAAATTATTTTCTTAACCTGTATTTTTGTTTTGTTTGTCCAGTGCAAATATCTAAACATTCTTAAATAAAGATACATTTACTTGAGAAGGAAAATAAGTTCTTATGTATTATATACTGAAAAATCTATCAAAACTAAATAAATAATCTTGTTTTCCCTTTGAATTTTTGTTTTAATTTCCTTGTTTTGATCAGCAAGACACATTTACTTGAGAAGCAAAATAACGTGATTTAAGTATGTTTAGATATTTGTACTGGAAAACAAGACAAAAATACTGAGTAAGAAAAAAATGTTATGCTGTGTATTTACTAGATTAATAAATGACTGAAATTAAGCCATCACTAATAAATGTAAATGTGTGTTTCTCTACTTACCCTACAGACGTACTGACTGCGCGCTCCCGGTGAAAATGTCTGCGATCTGACTATTGTGCTGCTGCGCATGAACGGTGAGCTGTGACCCCAGCGTCCTGCCCTTTCTTTCGGCCGCATCCTCATTGGCTCTGGAAACACACCTTCAGTGTTGGTTGCCTTGTCCACCTGAAAAACATACAAATGAAATTTGTTTAATCTATTTAAAGCGTTAGTTAACCCCAAAATAAAAATTCTGTCAGTAATTACTCACCCTCATGTCGTTCCAAACCCGTAAGACTTTCTTTCATCTTCGGAACACAAATGAAGTGAGCTTTCTGTCCCTCCATTGACAGTCCGCGCAACTACCAGTTTCAAGGCCCAGAAAGGTAGTAAAGACATCATAAAAGTAATCTATGTGGTTTAACCTCAATTTTATGAAGTTACGCAAAACTTACCACTTTACTTACAAAATATTAATCTCCAGCAAGCGTTCACAAGAGTGACACGACGCATGCGTATTGTGTTGAAGCGAGATCAGCCGTTGTTGGAGGTTAATATTTTGTTTATAAAGTGCTAAATTATGTTTTGTGCAAACAAAGCACTCGCGTTGCTTTATAGGTTAAACCAGTGTAATCACATGGATTACTTTAATGATGTCTTTCCTGCCTTCTGGGGCTTGAAAGTAGTAGTTTCTTGGACTTTCAATGGAGGGGCAGAAATATCTCAGATGTCACATTTTTTATTTGTGTTCTGAAGATGAATGAATGTCCCACAGGTATAGAACGACATGAGGGTGAGTAATTAATGACAGAATTTTTGGGTGAACGAAACCTTTTAATAGCTCATTGATCTTCTTTAAAGCAAAAGTTTTAACTTTTTAAAGATTTTTGTTGAGAGAAAGAAATTTTATCTTAAATTGTCTTAAAAAAATCTATTTAAAACAAAGCTTTCTATATATCAATTCTATTCATCAAAAAGCACAACTGTTTTCAACATTGATAATAAATGTTTAGAATGATTTATAAAGGATCATGTGTCACTGAAGACTAAAGTAATGATGCTGAAAATTCAGCTTTGCTGTACGGGAATAAATTACATTTTAAAATATATTAAAATAAAAACAGTTTTTTTGAATTGTAATAATATTTTTTATCAAATAGCCTTGGTGAGCATAACAGACTTCTTTCAAAAGCATTACAAATCTTTTGGACTCAATGTTAATAATATTATGCAATATTATGCATAAAAGAGCATCTGTCCGTCAAATAATGTGCTCCACACGGCTCCAGGAGGTTATTAAATGCCTTTGGAAGTGAATTGATGCGTTTGTGTAAGCAAAATATCCATATTTAAAACTTTATTAAGTTAAGTTTCGGCCGATCGCCTTCCAGTTCATGGAAAAAGTGTTGAAATTGCCTCTGCAGTTCAAAGGCTTACACTACCAGGTACGCTCGTCAGACGTCACGTATTGCATCTTGAACTCCTAGAAGGCACTTTAAACATTTTTCCGCGGAAAGCGATCGGATGGAACTTTCATTCAAAAAGTTTTAAATATGGATATTTTCTTACACAAATGCAACGATTTGCTTCAGAAGTCCTTTATTAACCTCCCGGAGCCGTGTGGAGCATATTATTTGACGGACAGATGCATTTTTTATCGACTTCAAAGAGCAACAGTCAATGCCATAATAAAGCTTGGAAGAGCCAGGACTTTTTTTTAATATAACTCAACTTTTATTCGTCTGAAAGAAGAATGTCATATACACCTAGGATGACTTGAGGGGGAGTAAATCATGGGCTAATTTTCATTTTTGAGTGAAATATTCCTTTAAGTAATTTGCATTTAACAGAAGCTCCACAGACAAGCAGACCAAAGCATTTAAAAGTAGAAATGTGCAAGGTGATGATTTATGGAGCAACTTTTTGAGCAATGTTGCCATGGGCTCTTTCCCATTGAAAATGGGCAACACATTTCTATCTGGATACTTTAGATCGTGTGTGGGTCCTGTGTCTCACCTGGTTGGCCGTTGATGGCAACAACACTGCTCAAAAAGTTGATATGTGTATCATCACCTTGAGTCTACAAATTGATTGTTTATAAAGGTTTAATAAAAGGAAGCCAATTCATAAAGTTGCTATGACTTTTGTAACACTTCACAATACCTTTACAATTGGATTTCTCTCTGCAGGCTGGAGACAGCGTCTCCCAGAGGTCATGCAGATACCTTCACCGCAAAGACTCTCGGGACAGGGAATGACAAACGCTGTACTGTTACTGCAGCCGCTGTCCACTGACTCAGCCTGCCAACTCCTAAATCACACAGAGCAGTTACAGCACACAAACAACAAAACATCATCTGATGTGCTCTTACAGTCATAAGTGGATACGTTTATTAGTTTATAGAAAGACAGTGAGTGTGTGGACCTCTCAGAAACCGCCTCCCCTGTCTCTTCCTTCCTTTCCAGTTCCTCTTCACTCCTCTGTAACTCTTTCTTCATCTCCTCCAAATGAGTCACCACCGACACCTACATGAAAATGGGCAGCAGAGGAAAGACATTTTTAACTTAATATGCAACTAAAAGAAAATGAAAAGTCAGTTATTTTGTAGGTTGATATCTTCAGTACAGTGTACATTCTGTGGAACTATCATTGTTCTGTTTGTTCAGCAAATCTTTATGAACATTAGAATAAAATTTTCGCATTAAACTTGCATGTGATATAATAATAATAATAATAATAATAATAATAATAATAATAATAATAGTAATAATAATAATACCATTTAACCATATAATAATATTTGATTATTATTTACAATAACATTTTTTTTTTCATATTGGCCCCACTATTAGGTGGCCTTAACTACTATGTATTTACATAAAAAAATAAGTACAATGTACTTACTGTGTTCATATTGTGTTGCAAAACACCTTTGCTGATATTGAGGTGGGATACGGGTAAAGTTAGGGACAGGTGTGGTGGTATGGGTAAGTTTAAGGGTAGGGTTAGGTGTAAGGGAAGTATCAACAGTGTAATTACAAATGTAACTACAGAAATTAATTACAGATGTAATTACAATGCAGGTATTTTTTTAAATGGAATTACAATGTAAAAACATGTATGTACACAATAAGTGCAATGTATCAAATTATTAATTAAAATGTTAGTACATAGTAGTTAAGGACACCTAATATAAAGTGGGTCCTTAATATTTAATATTTTTATCATTCATCAAAAAGAAGTCCATGCATTAAAAAATGGAAAGCCAGTCAGTTCTCAGGTGCGTAGAACAAAATAAGTTATGTCCATCAAGTAGCCAAAGTTGACCGCACTGAAAAAAAATCGGACCAAAAAAAGGTTTATCAAAAATGTCTTTAATTTTACTTTTTGCTTGTGAAAAGGGTGCACAAAGTGCAGGCAACTTCGGCTACTTGGTTTTTTATAAAATTATAAAAATTAAACAAATGAGTAAAGAGATATGTTACACTTCAGATTAGGGTCCAATTATCACTATGACCTTTGACTCAATAAACTCCTAATTACTGCTTATTAATAGTTAGTAAGGTAGTTGTTACGTTTATGTTGGTTAGACCATATTGGATGTAGAATATGGTCATGTAGAATAAGGCATTATTATCTGCTTTATAAGAACTAATAAACAGCCAATATCCTAGTAATATGCATGCTAATAAGAAACTAGGTCATAGTGAGAATTGGACCCTAAACTGTTACCAAGAAATGTTATTGTACTGTAAAATAAGAAAATATGTATCATCATCATTATTATTATTATTATTATTACTAACATTAATAATAATAATCATAATGATTCATTTATTTACCACAAAATTAAAATACTAATATTGACTTGTCTTGATTTCTTTGCTTTCGAATGTAAAACTACTTTTATTTGGGCAAAATACTCTTAGATGAATGGACTTTTGTTATTTTTATTAGAAATGATTTATCCATGCCAGTCATCATAAATGATTTATCTGAGCAAATCATATTTTTTTTTCTTTAATTAATGTGCCCATAATCTTCCATCAAAAAAACTTCCCGAGATGCAACCACATCTCTTCTCTGATTATGTGTACACTGCTCGAGGGCGGGACGATAACCTTTCCCCTCCAGAAACCTGTCACTCATGAGATTGCAGCAATTTGCAATTAATTCCCGATTGTCAATGGCTACCGTCAACTGTCTGATTACCAACTATCCCTTGAAGGGTGAGCAAATGATAACAACATTTGAATTTTTGAGTGAACTATTCTTTAAATTAAAGCACAATGGCAGTCAGGGGTAAGAAAAGTGTCCAGTATTGTGATCTCACCTCAAGCTTGCCTTGCCCTTCGTTCTTTTCCTCTTCATCCATGCGCTTGGGTTTAGTTAGGCGGCTGTGCTCTGGCCTGTGGTTCTCTGTGCTGTGGGTCTGCACTTTGAGCCAATGGAAGATCATTTCTGTGCTACCAGCACAGTCTGTCAGCAAGACCTGAGCAGAACCCTGAGCCACAAATAGACACGGGTCAGTATCACATCATCTCACAGCAACACACATATTTGAACAACTTCAAGTGTTCGTTTTACATACAGCCGGGTCCAAAACTACTCCAAATTTGATTATTTTAGCGAACACAACATGTTTCATTACAACTTAAATTATCAGCATAATATTCAGAGTGGATTTTAGTCTAACCAGTAGCTCCTCTTGAGCGAGGGGTCCTACAGCGCAGAGGTTTAACTGTAAGGCATGGGCCCCGGGGCCTCCAGCACTCAGGGGGATCCGGAAGCCCTCATTAAAGCTGAGAAGAGATTGAGGCTCCTGGGCCTTACAGCAGTAATATGTGCAGGGCCGACTAGAGTCCACCGGGAGAACATGAACCTTCACAAATCTGAGAGATGCAAACAAGTAGATAAAGTACCAGGTGAATGTGTTCTCACGAGTAAATAGTTTCTGCAGGGGGCATCACCGCATTAATGGATGTAAAATGGGAGTACTTACACTTTGCATCCATCTCTAATGGTGGCCTTGCTTAAATTTCTCATCTGAAGGACATGCAGCAGCAAAAACATTCCATTTGAATCATATCTGTAAAAGAGCCGATTGAATGAACAAACAAAGGAATGTTTTAATATGAGTGATTTGGTAGTTTATAATGAGGGAAGAATGCATGTATGTGTGTGAGTGTGTGCCGCTTACAGAAGACCAAGCTGAATCTGAACTGGCTCTGACGCTGTGACGTCTTGAGCAAAACTGACTTCTTCTGATTCCTCTGTCCTACTGGATAGAGACATTTAGACAATTATAACACAACAACAACTAACTGACTGCATGTTAGTATACACTACTAGGGCTGGGTAAAAAATCCCAAGAATCAATTAGTCATTCAGTTTTCAGTTGATGAATGAACGGAACTTTATAGAGCCCCTCCCATCCCAAGAGAAAATCACAATAATCTATGTGCTTTGTTACTTTTGATATGAAACAAAGTGTCAGATTTCAAATGAAGTCTATTTTATTATGAAAACGTCCATTTTGGTGCAGTTCAAGAGAAGCGGCAGCACGGAGCTCACATGAACGGATAATCTCCTTCGCTTTAATACTAGTTCCAGCGCGAAATAAACATGAATGAACATCTGAAGGTATGTTAAAAGATACATTACACCTGTTCAAAATCCGCATCATGGCCCAGCAGTGTTTCAACCACACAAAGACGTCAATAAAACAGCTTGTAAACAGTGTCACGAAACTTCACATTTACCTCAGAAAAACCTTATCCAGTGACCACAAACTCGTTAGTCAGCTAGAAAAATGATAAATATATTATACATTTTGATAAATATATGCAAGACATTACATATTCACTAGAATTTTTTATGTTCTTCAATATTAATTCATGTTTGAATAAATCTGTCAAGTTTTTGACTGCCACCATTTAAATGTTTATATTTCAGAAACAAATTGGAGTAGAAATATGATCACGTAATTGTAAAGTTAGTATTATAACATTATTATTATAAAAACATCATTGAGTGTAATTTATGTTTATATTAAAATCAGTTAATTGTAACCTTCAGTATTAAAGTAATGTAGTACCAAATGACACCCATGTATAGCTTACAGCATTTGTTAAGATATTGTTTTTTCGTTAAGAAAATTTGCCATGTACGGTATATGGTATATGAGATATATATATATATATCCACAATAGTTGATTTGAAATCTGAATCGAAAGCTTTTGAATGGAAATTGAATCGAATCGTGAAATTTGTGTCAATACCCAGCCCTATACACTACTGTTCAAAAGTTTGGGTTTGTAAGATTATTTATTTCATTTATTTTTCTCATTATTTGAAAGAAGTCACTCGGCTTTATTTTTTGACCAATAATATTGTGAAATATCAATTTCAAAATAAATATATTTTAATACATTTTAAAATAGAATTTATTCATGTGAATGTGATGGCAAAGCTGAATTTTCAGCTGCCATTATTCCAGTCTTAAGTGTAACATGATACTTCAGAAATCAGTCTAATATGCTGATTTGATGCTCTAGAAACATTTCTTATTGTTACTATTACCAATGCTGAAGTAAGTATTTTTATACAAAGATTACTTTTATTTGGGAGCTTTACAACCCCTGGTCAATACTTTATTTTCTTGGATGGCATGAGGTTGAGTGAATTGATGACAGCATTTTTGTTTGGTGAACTATCACTATAAAGTCTTTATCTTTATTACAGAATATCCTCTCACCTTCTGCTCCAGGCTTCAAACACCCCACTGTCTGTTGCTAAAATGTCTTCATTTACTCCTGCAGACACTCGTCTTGCTCTTCTGCTGGTCCGACTTGCACTTTTACAGCGCAGGGTCACTCCTATATGGAGTCACACACACACACACACACACACACACACACACACACACACACACACACACACACACACACACACACACACACACACACACACACACACACACACACACACACACACACACACACACACACACACACACACACACACACACACACACACACACACACACACACACACACACACACACACACACACACACACACACACACACACACACACACACACACACACACACACACACACACACACACACACACACACACAACAACAAAAATGTAAATAATTTTTTACACCAAAACAGTGCGCTTAAATGTTTAAAACTTTATATTTTTTGGTAACACTTTACAATAAGATTCCATTTGTTAACATTACTAACTTTGAAAAATACTTCTAACGCATTTATTAATCTTAGTTTAATGTAAATTTCAACATTTACTAATGTATTATTAAATCAAATATTGTATCTGTTAATATTATTTAATGGACCTGGGCTGACATAAACAATAAACAATTGTATTTTTATTAACTAATGTTAAAGATGCACTATGCAACTTTTCCGCCCGCTAGAGGGCGCCTGTTCAAAACAAAGGCGTAGTTTGATGACATCAAGTTTGAGCACAGAATCTTGGGACATGTGGTCTTCACCTCATAGCCGGTGGAAAAGAATCGAATAGGACTCGGGCAGAAATCATGTTCATGGATGCGATTATTAACGTTACTCTAGTATGAAACAGAGCAGGGGCGAGTGCTGTAGAGCTGAGCAAGGCCGCCAGAGCGATTGTTACACAAAACACGCTGCTCGCGATCGGTGGGACGTTTATTATGACGGGACACAGCCGCCGGTGCAATCTCCGCTTTTCCGGTCATGAGTATGAGGTAACGCAGTTCTGTTTATTATATTAGATACATTTAAGTGTGTTGAAAATGATGTTATGAAGTTACTCTGTGTGTTTGCTCAGTGGCTGCTGTGACACTTGTTCACACTCCAGTGAGAGTAAAGCGTTTCTGCAAAATAAAACGAGGGTAACGCAGATATGACGCAATTGACAGGCGACTCCCTCACACGCTATGCTCACACGTCCTGGTTCATTGGTAAAAATAGCGATTTTCTCACAATTTACAAATAGTTGGAAACATTTGGGATATTTTAAGAACTCAACAGAACAAAATATATAACACTGGCCTGGTGGATTTTGGATGTTTGACTGCAAAAATCGTACATAGTGCACCTTTAACAAAGATGAATAAATACTGTAACAAATGTACTGCGCATTGTTAGTTTTTTGTTATTCATTACCTGTGGAGCTATGTGTTCCTTGGAGAACTCCATCTCTATGGCTCTTCCCTTCCAGGAGGTGTGCAGTGGCTGGGATTCCCACTTCCCCTTCCACAGGAAGAGTAGTGTGCTGCTGGGATTGAGTCTGATTCCGCAGCCCTTCGACCAGCAGCCCCCTGCTGGCCACCTCCATGTACTCCTCTGTCATCTGGGCCAGAGGGCAGTCCTGAGGGGCCGAGTGGTAGGGGGTGTCCATGGGAGAGCTGGGAGGGGAGAGCGACGAGAGCGAGGACCGAGAGGAGAGAGAAGTGAGAGACTGCGGTGTGTCGTGTGAACGTTTTGGGCCGAAGGCTGAACCGTCCCTACTGTGGGTCTCCAAGGGGAGAAGGTAGCGGAAAGAAGGGTCCAGAACATCAGAGTTTCCTTCTGTTCGCTCATACTGGGGTAGGCCGTAGATGTCGGTGAAGCTGACGGAGCTGAGAGAACCACGGCTGGATGCCAAAGAGCCACGACTGGAGGCTAAAGAGCCACGGCTACTGCTGGAGGACACTGTCAGATTACTGGCTGATAGGCTGCACACAGAGAGAAATTGTCATTTTTGGTTGATGTGGTTAGACATCCTGTATTTGTCTTTATGTTTTTATCATTACCTCTTTTGATTAGGGGTGCTAATTGATAAAAAAGAAAAAGAAAAATCATATTACATGGTTTGCTTCTTAATCAAATCAGTAGCCAATAATAACACTGAATATTCTATCATTATTTGCAAAAGCCAAGTTATGATGATTCAATACATTACTGTGGCAGATGAAAAAGGCTTTAGAAAAGAGTTCAAAAGTCAATGTTGTTTATTTTATTTTATTTATTGGCAATATGTTGTCAATATGTTGTTTATTGAACAGAAGTGTATTAGTTGTGTATTAGTGGCTTACAGTCAAAAGAAATCCATCCTTTTTTAAGTTGCTTATTAAAATAATACATTTAAAACAGTATAAATACATTTTACCAATAACATAAATAAAAGTATAAAAGTTAATATATATTAATCAACATATTAATTGTACATATACATATACAGTCACCTAAAGGATTATTAGGAACACCATACTAATACTGTGTTTGACCCCCTTTCGCCTTCAGAACTGCCTTAATTCTACGTGGCATTGATTCAACAAGGTGCTGAAAGCATTCTTTAGAAATGTTGGCCCATATTGATTGGATAGCATCTGGCAGTTGATGGAGATTTGTGGGATGCACATCCAGGGCACGAAGCTCCCGTTCCACCACATCCCAAAGATGCTCCATTGGGTTGAGATCTGGTGACTGTGGGGGCCAATTTTAGTACAGTGAACTCATTGTCATGTTCAAGAAACCAATTTGAAATGATTCAAGATGACATGGTGAATTATCCTGCTGGAAGTAGCTATCAGAGGATGGGTACATGGTGGTCATAAAGGGATGGACATGGTCAGAAACAATGCTCAGGTAGGCCATGGCATTTAAACGATGCACTAAGGGGCCTTAAGTGTGCCAAGAAAACATCCCCCACACCATTACACCACCACCACCAGCCTGCACAGTGGTAACAAGGCATGATGGATCCATGTTCTCACTCTGTTTACGCCAAATTCTGACTCTGCCATCTGAATGTCTCAACAGAAATCGAGACTCATCAGACCAGGCAACATGTTTCCTGTCTTCAACTGTCCAATTTTCATGAGCTTGTGCAAATTGTAGCCTCTTTTTCCTATTTGTAGTGGAGATGAGTGGTACCCAGTGGGGTCTTCTGCTGTTGTAGTCCATCCGGCTCAAGGTTGTGCGTGTTGTGGCTTCACAAATGCTTTGCTGCATACCTTGGTTGTAACGAGTAGTTATTTCAGTCAAAGTTGCTCTTCTATCAGCTTGAATCAGTCGGCCCATTCTCCTCTGACCTCTAGCATCAACAAGGCATTTTCGCCCACAGGACTGCCGCATACTGGATGTTTTTCCCTTTTCACATCATTCTTTGTAAACCCTAGAAATGGTTGTGCGTGAAAATCCCAGCAACTGAGCAGATTGTGAAATACTCAGACCGGCCTGTCTGGCACCAACAACCATGCCATGCTCAAAATTGCTTAAATCACCTTTCTTTCCCATTCTGACATTCAGTTTGGAGTTCAGGAGATTGTCTTGACGAGGACCACACCCCTAAATGCATTGAAGCAACTGCAATGTGACTGGTTGATTAGATAATTGCATTAATGAGAAATTGAACAGGTGTTCCTAATAATCCTTTAGGTGAGTGTATGTACACGTACACGTACACGTACACACACATATATACATATATATATAAAAAAATATATATGTTTTTTTTCTGAATCAGGTTTGTATGAGGGTGTTCAGTTTGTGTGTGATATACCTCTTTAGTTGAGAGTGTAGATAGGTGGTGATACGGGTGGCTTCCTCTAGTTGCCTCATAAGTACATTCCTCTTCTCCTGCTGTAATATCCTACACAACATAAACACATTTGATACAGATAAATAATGATACAGAGTCAGTTTTAACTAACCATTTGGTGTCTGCTTGATCTCAAAGAATCATAGACTGTATATCTCAAAAGCAATACTGTTTGTTCAATTGTTCATTGTGAAAAACTGGAAAAAAAAAGATTTCAGTGCATGGTCTGCCAGAAGTAAACTATAGTCATAAGAATTGTTATGAAATTTAATTTTGGCCATCATAGGACAATACTATTCTACCATTTTATAGCTCCTAATGTGACAAAGAAAATGCATCAATATTCATCACATAACAGAAAAACATGCAGGTGGAGTATGAAAGCTGATATGTATACTGACGTAATATGAAAGACCCCTATATGTCACAGCTGAGGTCTCAGATATGAGATGCTCATAATGAGCAGATCAGAGCTGGCACAAGCACATCTGCTTTGTTCAGTGGGGAAATGAGGGCACCCTTATTTACATCTGCAGGCATTTACAAAACTTTTACAGAACTATTTTGTTTGCAAGATTTGCTGATAACGAATACATAATTCTACTACCATGTTTTGAGTGGAGGTATATTATGTTTACAGGACGTGCTTTTCATTATCGCCATGCTAGCGCAACTATTCTTTTTTCCACACGTTCGAAACATACTTTACTTTGGTCTACAACACCGGAGATATCCTTGAGAACATTCTGCCAATTAAAAATGCAACAATCCATTAGAAGTGCTCTTCTTTTTGAATACCACATTTGTTAAACATCCACATACATGACTGTGTATTAAAAATCAATTCTGACCTCTGATTGGCCCCCTGACTCTGGACACTCTGGGCTTTCTGCACCTCCTCCTCCAGTCTGCGTTTCTCCTCCTGTAGCTGGAGCAGAGTCTCAGAGGAGTGTTTCTGCTGGCTGAGCAGAGTGATCTCCTGGAGCAGGGCCTCCTTCTCCCGGAGCAGCTGCAGACAATCCAGATCCCGGTCGGCCTCTGCGCGTCCCGACCAGCTCTCACTGTCCAACTGGGCCAACTGATGCTGAATACTGGACATCCTGAGAGAGCGCGAGAGGGAGAGAGAGAGAGAGAGCGCGAGAGAGAGAGAGCGCGAGAGAGAGAGAGAGAGAGAGAGAGAGAGAGAGAGAGAGAGAGAGAGAGAGAGAGAGAGAGAGAGAGAGAGAGAGAGAGAGAGAGAGAGAGAGAGAGAGAGAGAGAGAGAGAGAGAGAGAGAGAGAGAGAGAGAGAGAGAGAGAGAGAGAGAGAGAGAGAGAGTGAGAGTGAGAGTGAGAGTGAGAGGAGAGTGAGAGTGAGAGTGAGAGTGAGAGTGAGAGTGAGAGTGAGAGTGAGAGTGAGAGTGAGAGTGAGAGTGAGAGTGAGAGTGAGAGTGAGAGTGAGAGAGAGAGAGAGAGAGAGAGAGAGAGAGAGAGAGAGAGAGAGAGAGTGAGAGTGAGAGTGAGAGTGAGAGTGAGAGTGAGAGTGAGAGTGAGAGTGAGAGAGAGAGAGAGAGAGAGAGAGAGAGAGAGTCTGCTTAATATATTTTAATATATAAAAATATATTAAGCAGCAAAACTGTTTTCAACATTGATAATAATAAGAAAAGTTTCTTGAGCACCAAATCAGCTTATTAGACTGATTTCTGAATGAACATGTGACACTGAAGACTGGAGTAATGATGCTGAAAATTCAGCTTTACCATCACAGGAAAAAAATTACATTTGAAAACATATTAAAATAAAAACAGTTATTTTAAATTGTAATAACATTTACTGGATTACTGGATTTTTGGTCTCATTTTATTTCAAAACTGAAAAGAACGAGTAGTAAAATAAATAATAATGGTAAATAGAATTAATGGCATGTCCAGCATGTAATATTGTTGATATGTGTATGTGTATTTTGTAAAATCATTATGAGCAGACAGACACTGCAGATTTATGTTTAGCATAAGAATTTATGTTTCTGCACTTTAGAGTTCAGATATTGTGACTCAGTCAGAGAGCATGCAAGTTTCCACAGCTTTCTTTCCCTCTCAGCTCACTCTCTTTCTCCCCTTTCCCTCTCTCTCCCTCTCTCTCTCTGATGTCATACCTGGCACTCAGTGGCCAACTCTGTTGCTATGGAAACGCATCATAAAAAGGTTTGCATGGACCCACTGTTATAACACAGAAGCCAAAAACTACAGCACCAGTTCCTCCAACAATATAGAGGAGTTTCCAAATGTAATGTAGGCCACATCAATCCACCACTCTACTTTTATACAAACCACTAAAATCTACAGTGAAGTAGTGGCAATATTATTACGCAGCAAATCCAGACAGGGTTTCCCTTAAGGCAGCGGATGAGGCACATGATCATACAGTTCCTTAGTCAAAATTTCTGCTCTTGGAAATCACATGACTGAAATCAGATGGTTTGGGAGGTGTGATACTGCTTTCTGAGTGATTTGACTTGAAAAGTGGGTATTTTCATATTTTGACGCATTGCATAGACGTATCATTATGCATTCCATATATCATCATCATCATCATTATCAAAACAAAACAAACAAAAAGTAAGATGCTGAAATCACACTTGCTGAGTCCCAATTTCCCTCCTTGTACTATACTATAAAAGTATGTACTGTAAAGAAAAAGTACATACTTTTGAGTGTGTAGCAAAATAGTAGGCAAGCCAAACATCTTGTCACAGTTAAAATCCGTAACATTCAATTTTAATGTCCTACAATATCAGAGAGCAATATAGTAGCATCAGCCAGATTTGGGTCTTTCCTCATGTGTTTGCATAATGATGCGTTTAAAAGTTAATGACCTAACTTATCTTTAGTTTGCAATGTTGTTGCAGATGAAATATAATGTGTATAACATTGAATAATTTTTTTTACTTAAACGTCTCACATCCGCCATGTTTGTAGTAAACACTTTTCATTTGTGTTTGTAGTTCTAATCAAATCCTAATCCGAAATATTACCCTACTGTTGGTAATATTAGCCATTAGAGTGTACACGGATCTGCACTTTAGATTCTAACTGGAAAAAGACCATCCAGGTATCTTTGGAATACTAAATTCAACATACTATGATTTGGGACACACTAATTAAAATGTTGAATATTTAGGATGGATAGTATGCGAATTGGTACACAGTGACTGACGTATGAATTCTGTATATATCGCATATACAAAACTTTAACAACCTGAGAGCTCATGGTAGGTCTGTCTTAAATGGTTATTCTTAAAAATCTATTTCTCTATAGAGAAAACTAATGGGATTTGTTGAAAATCCACTTACTTTTTTTTAGCCTCTTCATACTGCCAATTGAGTTTGACTCTGTCTGCAAGCAGTGATGGCTCCTGGGTGCCAAACTGTAAGAGAGGAATTACAATAAAACTAATTATTTAGCATATATGACTTTAATTGTATCTCTGTGAAGGTACAAAATCATACTGTCAAATGTAAAACAACTGAAACTTCCGTTGTACAAAACAAGATCCTGACGAACCTCTCCCATCAGATCCGTCTGGCAGCCAGTGTCTGTGTATTGTTGTACACTACAGGAGTCACCCAGGGTTTCTGCATTGTTGGCCACCTCATTAATGGAGTCACAGAAGTTCAGCGTCAGCTTGGCCAGGCTCTGTGCACAACAAAAGAACAACAAATTAAAGTGATATTCATAACAGAAATTCCCAGTAATCAGTTATGACCACACGAGGGCAGCACCTCTTAAAATAAAAGATATCCGAGAGGAGGCTGAAGGTGTTAAAATAAATCATAAATTAAGGGAGATATGAATGTCGATTCAGTATGCATTGGTGCATTTAGTACACAGGAGCTATATAGAATTATTATAGTCAACGTGAATTGCTGTTTGCAGTACATTTTAGTATACCTAAGTAACGTGACATAATTCTGAGTGCATTAGGATTTTCAAAGAGAAAAAACTAATTGAGGGCAGGACTTGATTTTATCCATTAGGGATTGACTAGTTTGTGAAAAGTGGGTGTTACACCCCAGAAAAGAGCTAAACTGAAGGAGAGAGTTTTCTAAAACAACACTGTGATGATGTGTTTCCACAGTTACCTTGGCATTAAAGGGATAGTTCACCCAAAAGTGAAAATTAGCCCATGATTTACTCACCCTCAAGCCATCCTAGGTGTATATGACTTTGTTCTTTCAGAGGAATACAATCGGAGTTATATTAAAAATGTCCTGGCTCTTCCAAGCATTATAATGCCAGTGAATGGCTGATTTGTTTTCAAGTCCATAAAAGTGCATCTATCCATCATAAAAGTGTTCCACAAGGCATTTCTTTTAAAAAATTCTCATTTGAGACTTCTAATTCATGAACAGTGTTTTGTTTTGCTCTATCCTGTACGCGTCCGAGTTCGTCAATACGTCATACGTCAGGTCAGGGGGTTACTCTTTCACTGTAAATCGATTCGTGCTGCCATCTGTTGGGAGCTAGTTATTTTAGTTTATAAAGTTTTAAAAATGGATATGTTTCTCACACAAATGCATCGCTTCGCTTCAGAAGGCCTTTATTAACCCGCCGGAGCCGTGTGGAACACTTTTATGATGGATAGATGCACTTTTATGGACTTCAAAACAAATCAGCCATTCACTGCCATTATAAAGCTTGGAAGAGCCAGGACTTTTTTTTTATATAACGCCGATTGTATTCGTCTGAAAGAAGAATGTCATATACACCTATGGCTTGAGGGTGAATAAATCATGTGCTAATTATAATTTTAGGGTGAACTAAAAAAATAAAATCATAAAAATACCAAAAGTATAAAAATATTAAAATAAATTTCCTCTTTCAAGGAAAAATTCTAAGAAGATGATGGACTTTCTGACCTGGATGAGGTCCTGCCTCTCCTTCTCGCCGGTGCTGATGGCTTTTTTAATGGTGCGGAGCTCGCTGAAGATGGCCTGTGCTTCATCTAATTTGTAGTTGGTCTGACTGCTGGACATCTTCCGGTCAATTCTGCTCAACACACAAGTGAACAAACCATCAGCCATGTTGTTAATCTGCTGACATTCATTGTTATTGAGGTACTGGGAGTAGAAAAGAATAGAAAATACAAACATGCAGGTTTCTTTCTTACACACAATACTACACTGGAGAAGGTCTAGTATATCAAATCAAGGCCTAGGCATTTGCCATCATTTCCTCTGACTCCCTATTAAACACGATTTGCTGCTGTAAATGCAGCCCAGATGAATCTAAATGTAGATTGACATTGTGTTCCATTCTCCATGGCCATGTACAAGACTGCTCCTGGATGTGTATGTTCATAAACATCTAAATATGGTTTAAAGAATCTTAGCCTCTTAGTGCCGCTCAACTAATTATAAAGAGTTATACTAGAAATGACATCAGAGTTTATTTACGCCAAACAGGGTGTTACTCTACAAGAGTCAAGCCAACTTCGCTGCTCCACACAAAGCTAATATACCGCCATCTAAGTCATACAGTATTGTGTGAGAATGTTAAAGAGAGAAAAGTCTATCGCTCTTTAAGGGAAAACGTGAGATGGCAGCTGTAGACGTGAGCTTAGATTTATTAAAACTTGCCTCGCTGACCTGTCTAACAGACTGGTTAACCATTTAGCCATGTTGGAATAATATTGTTTTAACTTAAACCAGCTTCTGGTCTCAAAGGCATAATAATTAGGCGAGTGAAACTGGAGAGCACTGCACTAAAACCCTCCCGTCGGGGAATGTCTGCCTTCTAAAGCACCAAAGCACTGTGGGATATATTATCCTCCAGAGTGTAATGGCTGAAATGTTGGGCATAGAGACAGAATGCCATTCTAGAAACAGAAACAACCAGCTAAACTAGCTTTAAAAACATGTAAAAATGCCTTTCATCAAATTGAATGGGATAGCAATACAAATGTTTTGTTTCTCGACATACTATTGCATATACAGCAAAAACGTTAAAATCTTAAGACCTCATTCAGGTCGTAATGAAAATGAAAATATATTAAATGAAATCTATGATACTTAAGTTGCAGAAACTGATGGTTATAATCACAGGAGTGGGGGAGCGACTGCGTAAAGCATGTCTTTTACATCAGCATGTCTCTGGCATGGCGCCTGAGCTCCTGCCATAGGCCACTTCCTGAAGGCCACCCTCCTCCAACAGCAGGTACTGTCAGCTCGCCTGCCCTGCCTCTTCCTCTCCTCCTTTCCACACAAGCAGGGCTTTGTTTCCCCCTTCAAACCTCCAACCTTTCACAGCCCTGCCTGACCAGGGCCCGAGTCTGCCAGGCTGCTACGGACATCTACCCACCCTTTCCACCCCAATACCGCAGCGCACGACTGCCTGGTGACACAGAACAGGCATGCCGGCTGCTAGTTTTTAAGACGTAGAAAGTAAAAAAGACAGGATGAAAGGGGAGGGATGTGATCTTAAGACCATTCAAATTTAAGTTTGCCTATAGATATAAGAGTTAAATTAAGATTAAACACTGTTATGTTATGGTATTATGTTATATGTTATGTTATGTGTTACATTAGGTTATGTTTTATATGTTATGTTATGCTGTCATATGGACATAAACACGGAGAAGACTGAAATCAGTGTTTGACATTAATGGATGAGGAGTAAGAGAAGAACGTTTTTGTAGTTTTCCCTCAAATGTAGCTCGTATAGAGCTGTCATCATGATTTGTGATGCTTAGAACTCAATGTCCCTCCACTCCATGGTCACTTCTGTCTTCTGAGTGACCAAATAAAATACCAGTATGTAAAACCTTTTGAGTGACTCCCATCAGCACATAATTGTGACGAATATTGATCTCTAGAGTGTTGTAAAATTTGCATGAATTCCGATATGACCCTTCAGACTGAGGTTTCATTGCAAAACATAAGACCTGTACCTAATTTAGTACTAAATATGGAAAAAAAATCCATCTGGTTTGTGCTGTTCACATTGTTATGAAAATAACAGAACTGAGTCACATACAAGCCAAAAAACAACAACAACATATATATATATATATATATATATATCTTTTTACTGTAGTCTGACAGTAGCCTTAGTTTATTCAATGTAGTTTATTAGGAACTATAAAAGAGTATAATACATTTTAGAATATATAAATACACTACCATTTGAATATATACATAGTGTCTCAGAGAGCAATTCTTTAATGCGACTACTACAGTATGGTGACTGCTGTTGGACACTAGCAACACATTTTCCCCGAATACTCAACTGAACATTAGACTGACTTCAAATAAAAAGTAAGCTGACAGTAAGAAATTACAGAGGTCCCGAGGCTCAGACGACTCATGTCAAGAGGGAGATTCCATTTTCTTACAGCTCTGAGTAAAGAGTTAATCTTGCTATTCTGGGAGCAAGTAGAGTTGTGTTCTATCTAAGAGATAAGGGCCCTCACTGGGATGCAGGAAGCAGGGAGGAATTTGCTGCCAGATATCTCTGTGTTTTTCAAAATGCTTTCAAGCACTTTTTGCCCCCTCCTCATCTCTTCCCACCCCTCCTCTCGCTCTCTTTACTCCGGACTCTCACTCTTTCTCTGCTTATTGAGCTTTTCCTGCCTTGGCAACCCACAGTCAACTGGTGCATCCTCTTCCTGAGGTGGAGTCTCCATTTCCAGACATATACACACACAAAAAGCTTTTTTGTTGGTTTAGGTCAAATTCCCCACACTTATTCCCGGATCACTTTAAATAAAGAAAAATCTAAATTGATAAAAAATGTTGATCAAAAAAATGTATCAACAAACAGCTTCAGTTTAATTCAAAACACAGCATCCAAACAACTATTCTATTTGGTATATTTTAGTGCTGAAAGCAGAAAAGTATGTTTAGTCAGACATGTGCAGAGGAGGTAACTAATTTGGATTTTTTTAGAGTTTGGTATCTGGTAACTCTTTGGTTTGCTGCTCCACTGAACTGAATAATAGTGAAATTAGGGCAGAAATTGGCTCTGAATGCACTAGCTAGCTATGCTAAGTATAAGGACAGCATTGTCTTAATGAAGAACCCTTTCTACCTGACAAAATATTACTAGAGTGCTAGCAAAACAGCTATTGATAACTCTAAAACTGGGTAGGACTGGCTTTAAACCTCTAACCCAAATTAAACTTCAGAAATCAATCTTTAATCCCGAAATGTTAAGAATATGACTGAGCCAATTTATTACCCACATTAATATCCATAATAACTTTTAAAAGAAAAGATTGGTCTGCCATTGTGCTACAATGACAATATGCTTACTATTCAAAATGTAACCAACAGCTGTTGTCTTGTACAATATTGGCACGTCAGATATGCGAAAAAATAAATAAAAAAGAGAAGCTTTGAACCAAAACATAAAACCTAAACTTACCTAAAACTTTAACACAATTTCTCCTGCCGTATTACCATCGGGCAGAGGCTGACATAGTGAAGATTTTTACTCTGCTTAAGTACATTTTTCAGTGTTTTTCTTGGGAAAACTTTTACTTCACAACATACCAAAGCATATATAGACTTTTTACTGAAATATGTTTTATATTGAATATAATTTAATACTTAATTACATATTTTTTTTTGTATTTTCTTACTTTTACTCAAGGTAAATTAATTCAAATTATTAAAAATGAAAAAATAAAACACTATTGGTAACAATTTAGTATGGGGAACACATTCACTATTAACTACAGCTTTTGCCTCAATAAACTCCTAATTTACTGCTTATTAATAGTTAGTAAGGTAGTTTTTGTAGCATTTAAGTTTAGGTATTGGGTAGGATTAAGGAACGTAAAAGTTTAAATTGGAGAGGCCTGAATTTTTTTACAGGGTATCCATTACCTCACATAAGCTTGGGGTTGGCAAGATTTTTTTATTGTTTTTGAAAGAAACATTTTTCATTATAATTAATGTTTAAAATAGTTGTGCTGCTTAATATTTTTGTGGAAACAGTGATAATTTTTTTAGGATTCTTTGATGAATATATGTAAAGTAAAAAAAACAGCATTTTTGTAACATTATACATCTCTTTAATGGCACTTTTGAATAAATGTACTGTAATAAAAATGTTATGTATTTATTTCTTTAAAAAAAAAAATCTTACTGACCCCCAAACTTTTTTAAATGGTAATGTATACCAAAACCAAAGAATAATATGTTCAACTTTACGTAATTTCAAGTAATTTTGTCAATGCTAACATACTGTCCCCATTAAGAGACAGTTTGAGGAGGGTGATTTGAACAATAGAAAAGACTGATTGACTTTGTCAAAAGTGAGCTGTGCAAATACAGACTGACATCAAATGCTGTGTCTTATTTGATGTGCACTCTCTGAACCGGTCATCAAACTTGGAAAAGTTTCAGTTAAAAGACAACTATTCAAACAGGGACACACACAAACAGAAACATGAATAAACAGGAAACATAAGACAAAGCAGGAAAAGAAACTAATGACTTTTTGACAGGGTGGGGTCATGTATTGCTAATCACAAAAAAGAAAGAGGGCAGGAAGGAATAATACAATTTTATGCTAGAATTTTATGTTTTACATTTTAAAATATAATTGTGATTGCTAAACGATTGCTAGGCTGTTCTTGTTGGTTGCTTAGTAGTTTCTTACTGTTCCAAAGTCTAAAGAGTAGGCCTCTTTGGCATTCTTGTCCCTTTTCCCCTTTTAGTTGTCAGACAAAAATCTGATCACTTAAACAAAAGTAGAACACCTCTGCCCAAAGAGCTGGTGCTGGATATATTGCATGCCGAAGTTAAATACTAACTCCTAACCTTTTGCAGTAGCAATAGCAGGCCTAATAGTGATGCTTGCCATCACAAACACCACTAATAAATGCACTTAATCTACCCATGTTCAGTGTGTGTACAAGTGTGTGAGGAAGGGTTTAACTCAATTTGACTCACTCCTGTAGGGTCTCCACTCCCATTTCCTTGTACTGCAGCTCCTGTCTCATCTGAGCCAGCTCCTGTTTGAGTCTGGAGAGCTGTGGACACAAGAGCCACTCGGTCAATAGACATCAAAACACACAGTGGGATTCCCTCAGACACCGTTGTCGCAAAAAAACATTGAGTCATCAGCAGAGACATGTCTAATGTTTCCCGACCCGCCCAACATACACAGGAACTTAAAACAACCTTAAACACACAAATGCACACAGCACAGCCCTTCGAAAACCGCAAGGGAGGAATGTAGGGTCATTTAATATACAGCAAAACCACCCAGATATATAGGTAACAAACCACAGAAGACCAAATATTGCAACGTAGAGCCTATTTACTAAAAAAAGTAAATAGGCTAAGGTTAATAGGTTATAAGTCTTGGTTAATTAATTCTGTTATTATAATTTTCTCTAAAATTGTGTTCATAAAACCATACAAATGACAGTCTGTCAAACTCTAAAAAGGACCAAAAACAGATTGTTAAAAGTAGCCCATGTGACGCCTATATACATTGATCAAAATCAACAGTAAAGACATAATATTACAAAAGATGTTCTGTTCTTTGAACTTTCTATTCTTCAAAGATATTTGTAAAAAAAAAAAAAAATTCACAAAAATATTTTTAAAAAGTGCAACCATTTTCAACTGTGTTAAGCATAAGAAATATGCAAAACTAATCAGTGGGCGTTTACTTTCAAATATTGAAAGCGGCACGCCGACCAAAACGGTTTTAAAGAGGGGGTCAAAAACAGGATAGAAAATGCCCTATTACTTCCAAATCATGTTTGATGTAAAACATTATAAAATTTAAAAATAAAATAAAAATAAAGATTTTCTCAACCGTTTGATAATGATAAATGTTTCTTGAGCACCAAATCAGGATATTACTATCATGTGACACTGAAGACTGGAAGACTGGACACTGAAATTCAGCTTTGCCATCACAAGTCTCTTATGCTCACCAATGCTGCATTTATTTGATTAAAGATACAACAACAACAACAAAACAGTTATATTGTGAAATATTATTAAAATGTAAAATAACTGTTTTCTATTTGAATATATTTTAAGATGTGATTTATTTCTGTGATGCAAAGCTTCATTACTCCTGTCTTCAGTGTCACATGTTCCTTCAGAAATCATTCTAATAAGATGATTTGCTGCGTCAGAAACATTTATGATTATTATTGTTGATTTTTTTTTCAGGATTCTTGAATAAAAAGTTCAAAAGAACTGCATTTATTTTAAATAGACTATTTTGTAATGTTATAAATGTCTTTACTGTCACTTTTGATCAATTTAATGCACCCTTGCTGAATAAATATATTAATTTCTTATTGTTATTTTTTGGGAAAAAACTTAAAATTCTCACTGACCCAAAATGTTTGAACGGTAGAACAATGTTGCAAAAGCTTATTATTTCATATTTCAGTTCATCATATCAGAAGGATTTCTAAAGGATCATGTGACACTTAAGACTGAAATAGTGATGTTGAAAATTCAGCTTTGCATCACAGAAATATATTACATTTTATAATATATTCAAATTTTACATTAATAACATTTTACAATATTACATTTTGTTTTGTATTTTTAATAAAATAAATGCAGCCTTGGTGAGCATAATAGACTTCTAAAAACATTAAAAATCTCACTGATCAAAAACTTTTGAACGGCAGTGTACATTAAAATAGAAAATACTTATTTTAAATTGTAATACATGTCACAATATTACTGGATTTTTGATCAAATAAACAGACTTTTTTTCCAAAAATGCTGTTTTTTCTTCTAAAACCATACAATAGCTTTAAGTATGGAGTAGAATAAAATGCTTGTTAAATAAAAAGTAATTAATTAAAAAATCTCCCCTTTTTGTAAAAGATCGAAAATATCATATTCCATTTGAACGCCTGTGCTACGTCCAGTCAGCACATTTGAGAATTGAACCTGAAGAAATGGTATTATGAATGAATCAGAATTTAATTACTTAAATTCTCATTTCTCTGTGAACTATTCCTTTAACATGACAGCTTTAGGCAAGATTTAGAGCAAGAGTTCATTAGAGTTCACTAGCTTTCTGACACAATGACTCTTCCTGTAGTATAGCACTAATTCAGAGAGGCCCAACAAGCTCTATGCCAGAGAAACACATCAGTGAACCCAAACCTAGGCCTCTTCTTCCTAAAGGTACCCACCTCCCCTCAACACATATACAAACACACAATCAACACAGCACATGAGGGGCCCCAGCCCCTCCCCTTGGGCCTGACGTATGAGGCATTGTTCTCAGAGGATAATGACTTACCCGCTCACGCCTACAGGCAATTTCCGCTTTGATTTGGTCAGGGTCATATTTTGCATTTGAAGAGGAACCAGAGTGAGCTATGAGAGAGAAAGATGATTCAAAAAGTCTCAATCACATTATGCTCATGTGTAGCCAGTTATTGTACCTTGTATTACACATATAAACGACACATAATGCAATTTCAACTATTAAAATCTTAGGCTAAGAAATCAGAACACTTATAGATATGTATTGGTTTTCTTTGATGTACTTAGTACCATATAAATACTTCAGTGCATGTCACCCAGTGCAATATAGTAAAGTGATATTAACCTTGTATCATAATGAAAAGAAGAACAAAAATTTAAATCCTGGAAAAGAAAACCTTTTTCATCATTATATTTACTTGGGGGAAAAATGAACACTAATGAACAATGCTTAATAATGTTAGTATAAATCTTAATAATATTAATTGTAATATTAATCTTAATATGAGGATTGATATTAATAACATACCAATATAGCAATATATTAATAATATTAATCTTTATACCAATAATAATAATAATAATAATAATACATTTAATATTTTATAATATAAACATTTGTTTATGTCACATGAAACCATGTACAATTTATTGTAGGTTATGGGTATTTAAAAAAGGCAGCAAGTGCAAATAGCGATAAATGCTATTTACACAGAGTGTAATAGATTCTATTTACACTAAGTGAAAATAACATTTTCTTAGCGATAGATGAGATTTACACTAAGTGCAAATAGCTGTAGATGCTATTTACTAAGTTAAATAGCATACTAAGTTGATATATTCAATATAAGTTGTCATATTCAAAACCATAATAAAGTAGCAGTTCTTTGCAATATGTGTAAATAGTAATTACATGTCTTTTTTTTAACTTTATTTTGACAGATACATACTATTTGCACCTCAGTGTTGTTGTACATTAACAGGATGCAATAATAACATTGAGTGTAAATGATTATATCCATTAAAATTATTAAATGGATGCCACCTTAATGGGACAATAAAAGCCCTCCCTACACCTTCCCAAAAAAGGCTTTTAATTATTATTAAACATTTCGTTTATTAACCTTTCGCACTTTATTTCCACATTTAGAACATTTTCTTAATTTTTATTGAAAGTAAATGCATTTCTGTTGTGATTTGTGATGAAAAAAAGTGAGAAGAAAAAACTCTGCACAGGCAGATTCGAACCCAGTCAATCGCGTCAAAATCAAGATGCCATGCGCTGTACTGATTGCACCACTGAAGGTGTTGAAATTTTAGCGCTTTTTAAAATCTTGTTTGGCCCAACCAGGCATTGTTAGGCAGAGCTAGTGCGAATAGCACTTGCCAACAAGGCACGCTACTTGCACTTAGTGTGAATAGACACCCCGTTAAAAAAATGTGAAGGGGTGTTTTAGAAACAGGAAGTAAGAGCACAAATGATGAATGGTGGCAGGAAAGGGAGGGGAAAGTGAAGGAAAAAGTAGGGGCGAGTTGAACTAGGAGGAAGGGAGGAGGCCATGGAAGTACGAGTGAGGAAATGAGTAAGATTTCAGCCAATGAGTGACACTGAAGTAAGCCTGGAGTAAGAATGACTTCATTGAAACTTCACACAATATGACTAATAGGTTGGCGCAACTTTAGATGGCTGAATCAGCAGTGTGTGATGTGAATAAAGATAGATGTGATGCGTGTCTCACAGCTGTTGATGGAACGGTTGTCATCCTGAGTGAGCTGGTTGAAGAGTTGCATCTCTTGCTGTGCCAGCTCGAGTCTTTGCTGTTTGATCTGATACATCTCTTTCTTGGCATTGAGAGCCTCCTGCGCCACCACCAGGTACTCCTTTAACATGCGCTCTTGCTCCTGACGCCATTGTGTGCGAGGGTTCTCTATCTGGGTCGTCTCTGGGGGAGAGAAACATCAAAGCCACAGTGCTAAAGCCATCATCCATGAGATTACTCCAAAAATGTGTATCTGATAACCATTAAAAACAGTTGCAAAAATAGATAGATTAGACAGACAGACACAGACAGACAGACAGACAGACAGACAGACAGACAGACAGATAGATAGATAGATAGATGCACTATGGATCGGCGAAAGGGGGTTTCACACTGCATGACTTCACAATAGGGAGAATCGTCGACAACTCAGTCCCGTCCGCAAACTATGTTTCACAAGCAAACACACACAACGACAAGGAAAGATCACGCATGCAAGACCGGAGTTCTCGCCGCGAGACTGGAATTGTTATTAAAAATGATAGCCCGCAAGAAGCATCTATAACTCCTCCATGAACCTCCCGCTGCCCTGTATCTTTCCCTCTTATTGGCTGTAGGTCATCGCCGATGTAATTTTCAGTCAGAACACATTTCACACAACAGGATTTTGAATAGCAGACAGGTCCAGATACACTATATTTTGGGACGCCTGCCTTTACATGCACATAAACTTTAACATCCCATTCTTAATCTGTAGGGTTTAATATGGAGTTGGCCCACCCTTTGCAGCTTTAACAGCTTTAACTCTTTTAGGAATAATTACCACCAAGGTTTATTTTTTACCATTCTTCTAGAAGCATATTTGTGTGGCCAGGCACTGATGTTGGACAAGATGGCCTGGCTTGCAGTATCCGTTCTAATTCATCCCAAAGGTGTTCTATCAGGTTGAGGTCAGGACTCGGTGCAGGCCAGTCAAGTTCCTGGTGCAACTGGTGCGTCATGTTGGAACAGGAAGGGGCCATTCCCAAACTGTTCCCACAAAGTTGGGAGCATGAAATTGTCCTAAATGTCTTGGTATGCTGAAGCATTAAGAGTTCCTTTCACTGGAACTAAGGGGCAAAGCCCAACCCCTGAAAAACAACCCCACACCATAATCTCCCCTCCACCAAACTTTACACTTGGCACAATGCAGTCAGGCAAGTACTGTTGTCCTGGCAACTGCCAAACCCAGACTCGTCCATTGGATTGCCAGATAGAGAAGCATGATAGAGAAAACCCATTCCATGAAGCTCTTTGTGCACTGCTTTTGAGCTAATCTGAAAGCCACACAAAGTTTGGAGATCTGTAGCTATTGACTCAGCAGAAAGTTGGCAACTTCTGCGCAATGTGCACCTCAGCATGTGCTGACCCCGCTCTGTGATTTTACGAGTTGCTGTTGCTCCCAATTGCTTCCACTTTGTTATAATACCACTAACAGTTGACCGTGGAATATTTAGTAGTGAGGAAATTTCACGAATGGACTTCTTGCACAGGTGGCAACCTATCCCGGTACCACGCTTCAGAGAGCGACCCATTCTTTCACAAATGTTTGTAGAAGCAGTCTGCATGCCTAGGTGCTTGGTTTTATACACCTGTGGCCATGGAAGGAATTGGAACACCTGAATTCAATGATTTGGAGGGGTGTCCCTATACTTTTGGCAATATAGTGTATTTTTGCAAAAATGTATTCTCTCTCTCTCCAATCCAAGTGCAGACACACACAACAGTGAGAATTGAACACAAACACGGAGCAGTGGGCAGCCATTTTGCTGTGGCGCCCGGGGAACAATTGGGTGTTAGGTGCCCTTGCTCAAGGGCACCTCAGTTGTGGGTAATGAGAGCAGAAGAGAGCGCTGCTCATTCACTCCCACTGCCTACATTTCCTGACAGTACTAAGACTCGAACCCGCAACCTCGAACTCTCTAACCATTAGGCCACAACTGTAACAACTGGCAGCTCTAGTTTAAAAGAAATGGCTAGATAGACAAGATGTGTAAAATATGACATTTAAAAACAGAAATAAAGAGCTGAACTTACTATTGATGTGGTCGATGTAGTAGACGCCCACCTGCTGGTCATACACCACCTCCCAGCCCAGAGGAAGCTCATCCCCCACACAGTCGGCAAAGGTCAGGGGCTTGGTAATCCTACAGGGACAGAGACAGAATGCCAAAATGAACACAAGAGTCGAAAACACCTAAAAACTGTGCTGTACAGGAATATTATAGTCAACTAGTCTTTAACAGGCCAGTTGGAGTTGGAGCATTATTACAGCAAAGCTGCTTTCGCTATTTTTCACAATATTGCATGTTATGGCTCATGCATTTTTGGGAGTCTAAAAAGCATGTGCAGAAAAAAAAAAGCGATTTTGTACAAAGACTCGCATTGGGACGAACAAAGCTGTGTGGACATTTGAAGAATTTGGAGCATTCCTTGAGATCTAATGAATGTGTGTTCAGTCAGTCAACAGCTACTGATCTCCTCACCCCAGGTCAAAAATGTGTGTAATATAGGCACTGCAGGAAGAAACGGCCCATAAACACATTCCACACAGCAGAAAGCAGGCCTGCCCTGCAGCCCACAAACACAACCAGGACACTGGATACTCACACAAATCACTTTTCACACTTTTTATAAACCACATCAATGTAACGCTCTAAAACAAAACACGTTCTTCAAATATCTCCTGCGAATTGTCAATGCTGAAGATATTGGCGCTAAAAATTTAGGCTGGTTTTAGGATGAACTGATCCAGATTGAATGCGTTTATACAGGATGCGTTCTTGTGCTCGAAAACATCTGTATAGAGCACAAAAGACTGGAATAGAATGCAGCGGTTATGTGAAAGTTTTGAAAAGTTTACGTGTTTTTATCTCTTAAAGACGCAACACTCATGACGCAACATGCTGGAGAGTGATGTAACGACCGAGGATGTCTGTCTGAATGTGTATGGTTGTATTGTGTTTTAATTGGAATCATTTTGAAGATGTAACTAATCAGAGATCTCATATTAATGTTGTCAAAAGTACAGTACCAAGTCGATCAAAGTCAAAAACGTAACAATACCAGTCTTTCTATCAAGCAATTTGGTACCTGTTGATAGGTGGCTGCTTTCAAATGTTCTGTGAAGATTGCCAGTTTCTTTTTACCATGTGTTTGCAGCAGCATTCTTGCCAATCACAGACATGTTTCTAGAGCAAATGAATGCAATGGCTTTTCACAGGAGTTTAATTTGGTCGCAATCCTCTAAGTACGCCAGTTTGTTCAACGCTAGCTCTGAAAATTTTTCTAAACTAAAATAACTAGCTTTCGACAGACAGCCGTACGCATCGATTTACGGTGAAAGAGTAAGTCGAACTGACGCATGACGAATGTGGAAGTGCAGAGGATAGAGCAAAACAAAACACCATTCATGAATTAGTCTAAAATGAAAATTTTTGTAAAGAGAAATGCCGGAGGATTTTGATATAGGAGAATAGGAGCTTGAATTTGTTGCCCAGCCCTATTTGTTTGAACCGTGAGAGGCGTTAGGCTACTCCTATATCACGCCAGGGGTTACTCTTTTAGCCAACGCTATCTCACGACCAATTCGTACATATTTTACGAGGTGGCTATTTCAGTACAAATTTCTACGACCTCACTGCATTTAATTAAATGCTTTGCCTAAACCCCAGTGATGGGTAGGTTTAGGGCGGGGTTGAGGTAGGTCATTTTTAGTAAAAATCGATGAATTAAATGCGAGTGAGGTCGTACAAATTAAATTGCAATTAGCCACCTCGTAAAATATGTACGAATTGCCGTGAGATCGGGTTGCTTTTAGCCTAAGTCGACTTGCGTAGGCCGTATGCCGGAAGCTTATTTTAGTTTATAACATTTTAAATATTGATATTTTCCTTTCAAAAACAAATCGTTTTGCTTCAGAAGGCCTTTATTAACCGCCTTTACTTTTATGATGGATGGATGGAATGTATGCACTTTTTTGCACTTCAAAATCAGGACCGCCACACAATCATAAAGCTTGGAAGAGCAATGATATTTTTTAATAAAACTCTGATTGCGTTCGCACAATGAATGAAGATCACTTGATCTGTTACCACTAATATCTATTTACCATTTTATTACTAACATTTCATTAGATCTTTTTCAATGTTTATTTAATTGAACAATATTTGAAGGCCACATACATATTAATGTATGTATTTATTAAAGTGAACTAATTTCATTTATCTAATATTTTTGTCTTCAAATATAAAGATATATAAAAATAAATAGTTTTTTCTATGGTCCTGAAATTGGTACTGAGAACAGTGAAATTATCTGTCATCTATACCATCTACTAAAAGTTTGGTTTCTTGAGATTACAAAAAAAAAAAAATAAGGTATACATTACAAAATGAAAAAAAAAAGTATATTTTAACATTTTAAAATAAAAGGGAAAAAATTAAAACTGGTCAACCTCAGTCAACTAAAACTATAGATGATGGTCCTTAAAAAGGTTATGTCACAGTACTGAAAGGTATTTTTAAAGTTCCATAGTATTACCATAATTAGCGGTTCAAAAAACATAGCACCGTGGTACTCTTTTGTTGGTGAGGTAAAATGATCAGGTTGAAGTTGAGGTGAATAATGTCTTAGGTAATTAAACATTTCCTGAAGTATTTTAACTTTCTTTTTGCGCTGCATCGGTTTTCAAAGAGCTTTGCAGCTTTTTTCCATCACATTTTTTTCTTTTGTTGGTGGCATGTTGGGAAGAGCTTTAAAGCATGCACAGAGAGGATTCCAGGTTCAAATCCCTGTCACTGTGCCCTTGAGCTAAACACTTAACCCCTGTTTGCCCTGAGGTGCGCAGTAGGACTGTCTGTGTGCTCTGACCCTTTGCTTCGTCTGTGTCAGATAACAGCAGGGTTATGAAAAGAATTCCTGGGAAGTTGTGGAACCTGCAAACAGTTAGTAAAATAAGACCCTAATTCCAAACCCCCCCCAAATGAATAAATGTCAGACTTCAATCAGATTTCAGTCGGAAATGTCTTGTGCATGGCTTATGATTTTCTTTCTGATTGTTCTAATAGTATTCGTTTCTCAAAGGAACCCCACAGAAATGGCCTCAGTTACTGAAAATCAGGACACTTAATCAAGTATTATGTGCTTCACTTTCAAAACATTTGGATAATTTTGAGATTTATACAGGCTGGCCCTGTAGACTTACATAAAATCTCAGTGCCGTCAAGGCACGAGAAACATGAGAGGATGGGACCCATGAGGAATGCTGAAATTCCATGACCCCTTGGAATTACCATCATTAACACATTTTTGACACACCATCATAATTAGTGACGTTAATCACTTAATTCCCCCTTTTAAAAGCAGTTTTAGCACATAACTCTATGGCATCCTATGGCTATGTCTTGCAAACTGGACAAAAGTATTCATTAACAAACAAACAAAAAGATTTCTATTATATATGACTTTCTGAATTTCACTGCAAGAAAAAACCCAATGTGAATGGCAAGTTTGACAATGGTTGAGAACAGAGGACATGCACTATACAAGAAAGATTGATTTTAAATGTGAAAAAGTGTTCAGCATTCAGCACTAAGAGGTGGAAATACTTAGCAATGGCCTCAAAATCCCAATGATATCACAATAGTGATGCAATCCCAGTGATTTTAATGCAATCTTTAGACCAACAAGAGACATGGAAATATCAAGACATGAATTTTATGTTATTTGCAATTTTATCCTCCATCACAAACTTTCTGAAATGCTCCAAAAAAGTGTAAAACACAAGATGGACAAATATGTCCACATGGATATGCTCGCAGCATGTTAAAACAGCCAGTAAAATAAAGAAATATCAAATAAAATGTAATTTCATTTAATATATTATATGTGACAGGCAGAAAGTCTATGTGGGCAGTTCTTGGCAAGAAAAACCTGGGATGTGAACCAGACTTTGTGCCATTTAGTCAAAGGTCTGGTTATGCTAGACTAGTCTGCAGACAACTTCTGTACCCCTCTACACATGGCATTCATGCAACACATTCCATTCAGCCACATTGAGTCTCTTTAAAATGTTTTTTTCTTTCCCAAATCCCTTTCAGAGTATGCCTATCATGTATATATTAAATGTTTTAAATGTTCTACAAGAAACAATGAATGTATTCAGTCATTTAAATATACATGTTCAAATGAAACACAACAATGAACTTTACTGGAATTCCTTGACAATCAAAAAGAATGGGAAGGAGAGTATATATATAAAAAAAGTCACGTCTTAAAAAAACAACAACACATACTTAGACAAAGGGCTGTTTGATCATAATGTTTCCAACACAAGCCAATACAAATATATAGCTAAGATACAAGAGAAAACACATGCACTGTGGCAATCATATCATCAAATTACAAAAATCTCTTTATTCTCCAATCAAATCCTTACTGTAACAGCTATGTCAATCCTGGAATAAAGCCCAGAAAGCAGTGCTGTTATCTCAGTGCTTTGAAAGACAGATGAATGGGTTTTTTAGCAGGGTTATAAATTATTGTTTGAAAGGTGGACTTGAAATGCACTGAATTCTGTTTATTAAGATACATCTGTGCTTGTCAATCTGTTAAAATAATCTATGTTCGTTAAAGTGTCCATAGTATGCTATTTTAAAGGCTCCTAATTTTGTTTTGGAGGTCTACTACAACAGGTTTACATGCATCAAAGGACAAAAAAAAAAAAAAAACTTTAATTTTCTCATTATATACATTGCGCATCAACACATTTTTCAATGATTCTCAAACGACTCGTCTGATGAATCAGTCTCTCTAAATACCTCCTTTCTGCGAGCCTGCTCTTCTCTGATTGGCCAGATGGCCCAGTCGGTTATGATTGGTCTACCTCTCACAGCGCTTGTCGGAAGCTAAACGGCCATTACCATAACTGAACTTGAGCTCCGAAGGCTTCCTAAAACTAAGCGATTGTACATAATGTAAAGACAGTAAAGCCCAATTTATACTTCTGCGTCAAATCTATGCGGACCACAAGCTCTGTAATTGGTCTGCCAGAACCCCTCCTCAGCTCTATAAATAAATAAAAAATCTGCGATAGGATAGGAGTCTGCAATTAATCCTTACGTCTGCTATATAACACAATATATTCTGTGGTCTTTGTAGTCAGAGATTCTTTATGTTAGTGAATAAATACATAGATCCGCTGTGAGTGTGTGAGAGCTCTTGATGGTCAAGGGTAGAATTTCCGTTAAGCGTGCTAAAAGTTCTAGGTTCTAATCCACCATTGTATAGTTTATTTATTTATTTTCTCATCAAAACCAAAGATGTTAATCAGTGATTGTATATCAAGAACAGGGACACATTTAGGTGCATTTCATTTAGTGATTTAAACGGAACAAATAAAGTCTCAACAGCAATCGTGCACACCGATACTGAAAACAGCAGCCACGAGCACCCTGCATGATTTAAAAATGCCAGCGCCAGATCGCCTCTTATTTAACTCTACTAATCAACAAGAGACGCTTAATTTGTATTAGATACAACAACTCAAGCTGCAAGAAAAGTCACTATCTATTTCCGCAATCACTGCTGCTGCTACTCCATCAATGTACACAAGAAGCTGCTGCTTCTTCAGTTTTTGCCTTGATTCTGTTGGCTACACCATCAACATGCCTGTGGACACTGCCTACTAGCGGTCTGCATGTGTAATTGCACGTTGACGTGGACCACAATGCAGAAGTATAAATGAAAACCGTTGCGTTACTTGCGGCGTAGAGGATATGGCGTAGGTCCGACACAGAAGTATAAATATTAACGATGGCATCGATTTTAACATATCAATCCGAGCGCGAGTCCGATAATGAAACATCGGAAGAACTAGTTATTCAACCCGAACCTCCATCACAAGGACGACTTGAGCAAGACTCATAAATGTACTCATAATTTTACTCATTTTAAGGTGCATTATGAGATGTTGCATCTGTAATTCCTCACCATCAGTATTAACAAGTGTATGTCCATTAACAAACCGAATTGCGACAAAAAAGGCGGGTCAAGTTATTCGCGAGCAGACAATGTACAACCTAGGCAGGAATTATGTAAATGTATTATCTAGAGACGTAGAACAGTAACGCAGTGGGATTTGAATTAGAGACGCCTCGTTTAGGCGGTTCAGAGTTGATTCTTTCTTTTAGAAGACAATAACTATTTATTGTGCAACTTTGCAGAACGTTTGCATTTACAAACAGCTACACACTGCATTGAAAGGGAATATTCAAAAAACACTAAGAATCACCATTTGACATTATTCTTAAGCCTAATTAAGATAAAGACATGAAGTGTCTATTTTTTATAGCACTAGCAGCTCAAATCAGTAGATGTTTGAAAAAAAAATATTTTCTTTAAAAAATTGACAATGGTTTTTGCCATCACAAAACACAATGTTGGGTGTTTTAAGTGGTTGCAAGGATGCACTGGATGGATGCTAGGTTGCTTATGGCCCAAATCCAAAAAAAAAAAAATGAAACCCTTCTGCCTTTTACACCATGCATTTTAAGGTGATTAGATCATGATCAGATCACATTTGACCACATTAACTCTTTCCTGTCAAAATTGTTTTTTTAAGAAAAAATTGCCAGCCAGCACAAGCATTTTTGATCTTTTCACAAACATTTCATGGCCCCACCCCCAGAAAATTTTGTTCTTTGAATATCTGAACATACAAAAGAAAGAATAGAGCCTCTGCTTTTAAACAAAAACATTTTATTACTTTCATGCATTCATTTTAAACAACACTTGAATGTGGGCAAGTTTTATTAAAAAAGGCAACATTTTTAACAAAAAGCTGAGAAAATCACTTATTTTTTCTAAGACGATGTCCAGATCAGATTTAGAATGATAATCAAAAATAGATAGAGTAGATCGCGTTTATCAGCATCCCCAAAGTTTTGATTTATATGCGGTTTATTGTTTGATGATCATTTTAGCTAGCTTACGTGTGTAAGCAATGCTTCTATCGCTTGTTTTTGCATCTTGTTCGGCTGTGTTTTGATCAGGAGATTCTGAACTCTTTCAAATGCGCAATAGCGCTCAGAACATGTTTTAAAACTTGTTATACTACGGGGCTGTTGGTTGACGAACGTTCTAAAATTTGCAATTATTTTCAAGGAAAACGCAAGGCTAAAAGTAGGGAGGTTGACACCATTACCATATCCATATCATTCCACCAAATGATTTCAGTTATTTCAAAAGGTCCTTACAGCCTACAACAGCAAAAGAACCAAAACCCACAACGACACTGACCAAGCAAAGAAATATAGTAACAACAAAAAATACAACATGTTTTTTTTGCCACAATGCACACACATACATTGCAGACACAAACACACACAGAAACGTGTTGTCAGCGATGCTCTGGCGATTTTATCAGTGATAAAATCGTGATATCTGATTTCTCACTAGCGAGGTAATTGGAGCGGATAAACGTACATTAGTACATTTCACTATTAGTAGAGACGCTGCTGCCGGACATTGAGAGACGCAGTCAGGTAATTCATATACACTTAATCAATCTCTCCCTCTCTAACTGCATTAGTCCGCTTGGTTAGTTAGTAGCAAAATGGCATTTTGGAATTAGCAAAGGAGGCTTCAGATTAGATGCGTAAGAAATCCAGCACACAAGAGCGTTTTAAGGACCTTACAAATATTTGAAGTACATCTGAGCAATGTTATGAGGTGATCACATTGAAAAATAATGCAAACCTGCATTACCACCTATGGGACACATTATTTTTCTAATTCAACAGCCCGTCTTCAATTTCATGTAATGCGTTAGTGTCTAAAATGATGCAGATACTATCCGGATACAAAACTAAATGCATGTTAATGCCAGGTGTAAAGGGGGACGAGAATAGTCTGTTCTCTGGATATGAGTCTAGCAAGTGAAAATCATGAAACAAACCACACAGATTTGAAATATGTGATAGCAAAGGACTACTTGTGCCGCACTGTGATGAGACTCGAAACATCAAAGGTGACAAGCTTGAGTCTTGTAGTGTGCACTTGGCCTTAGAAGTCAACAAAACAAACGGCTTGTTTATAGTCACCTCTGAACATGAACTTGGACAAACAATGAACAACAGAATGAACAACAGAGTTCAAAGTTCAGAGTTTGCCTTTAAGGCCTAAATGCATTTAAGGGTATTCAGACTTTTAAACAGCTTTGTATTGTTACAATGTCCGTAGAATATGTGCATGAACAATGTGTACTCTTTCACTGCGTCACCTGCACCCAGATATCCAACCCAGGCTCATTGGAAATACGTGAATCTGCCTACATTTTTGCAAACCCTGAAATATGTACCTCCAGGTACGTTTCCCTGCACAATTCACGAAAAACGTGGTGTAAGCACAAATTTTAATTCCTATTGAAATACATTAAATTCTTTGCATTTGTAAAAGTAGACATGATTTTATGAATATTTAAAGCTACTTTTATATGTTGGAGCAACTAACCCCACTCCTACCCTAAACCTAACCACTTCTCAACAATAAAACACATAACAGACAAATAAAAGTACAGTCACAGATATTTATTGCAAAAACTGACCAAAACAGTGTAAAAGTATTAACTCCTGTTGCACTCCAGGTCTTCAGAAGTCATACGATATCTTCATGTGAAGAACAGAGTTGATCTTAATTTTTTAATCGCTGAAATTATGATCCAATCCGCCGCTCCGTGTGAACACCCGCCGCCACTCGTTCATATTTCATTCAAACAATACTCTCAACTCTTGAGCGTGACGCGGTCGGTCACGAGACACGAGGCATTTTACAATCAAAGCTGATGTAATGACGCAATTGGTCACGAGACATACGACAGCCAATGCTGTCAAAGCTGATGTAAAGGCGGCAATTTTCAAATATGACCTTCGGCGGGTGGACTCTCAACACTGATCACTTTTGGGGATTTTCTTCACAAAAATCTATCGTTTGGCCTCAAAACACCTGGAATATTTGTACTTTTTAAATAAATTGTGCCGGCAGTTGTATCTGCCTGTTATATCCTGTTTTTTTATAATACACAAATGGTTAGGTTTAGGGAAGGGGTTGAGAAACACTGATACCACTTAGCGCCTCTAGTGGACGTTTCACCCAAAAAGTGCAGGGAAACGTACATATTTCAGGGTTTGCAAAAATGTAGGCAGGTTCACGTATTTCCAATGAGCCTGGGTTGCAGATATCAGTTTATTTGTTATATAACATTTGTTATTTGTAAAAAAAATGCGGAGGTTCAAACTGTATTTTTAACAAAAGCCACGGAGCTGTCAAAAGTCAACTGGATGATGCAAAAATGCATTTTGCTAGTGAAATTCCTGCCCACAGTCAGATCAACAGAGGGGTGGGGCCAAAAATCAAAAGTGCAGTATGGATGTTGAAGTTTGGGCAAAAGGAAACTCCACAACCTAGTCATGTAGTGCCGATTTTAAATGATTTAGCTTTTACTGCATAGACAGCAACAGCATAAGCACAACAATTAACCAACATAGGTGAAAATATATAAGGATTATTCATATTTAGATCACATGTATGATCGTATAAATGGCAGCCTCAGTTCTGCCACCTTTATGAACTGTAAATTTGTGGTTACTGTATAGCATTTAAAACAGTTTTTTACACATAGATAGAGCCGTGTAGAATTATACAAGGAATTTACTATACTGGAAAAAAAGTAATTTGAGATAAAACCCTTATATTCACATTCAACAATTCAGAGCATTATATTTAATGGGCTAGCCTTAAAGGCCTCTAAACACACCAAGACCCACAACCACAATCATCTCACGTCCCACAATACAACACAGCAGGAAACATTACATACACGAGCATGATGTCCATTTCCTAAACCCGAACTACAGGTTTACAGCAGGTCTCCTGCTAGGTTTATCAAACTCTCCCAAGGACAGAAGAAAAACATGCACGATGTAGTTTCTCACACAAACTTTAACATTGGACATTATGTGAGACGTGGACCTCTGACAGGAAATAGGACCACCCTGCATTCTCACCAGGAACCTCGGGTCAGTTTCCTCTTTCTGCAGTGCTTTCAAAAACAAAAGAATACCAGATCCCAAAAGCTGAGCTCTGAAATCTGCATACACATACATTTTTTCATAATGAATCACTGAATGACTCCATAATGAATGAACATGAATATACACCACTGCTTACTCCATTATATGTCATTTGAAAAATTTTCGGCACCAATATTCAATGCGGATATTTTGTTGCTCCCTAGACAAACAACAAATACACAGGCCTAAGCAACGATATGCTTAGTTCCATACACTGGCAGAGAACATTCATCAAAACTCTTCTGCCCTCAGACTTTATTCTGCACTGAAGTTACTTGCAAGTTTCTCAAGCGAGTGTTTTGTTTCAGTTCCTGAGAGACCCTCTGTGCTCTGAGAGAGCTAATCTTCCCATACCACGCCTTTTCTTCCAGAGAGGAAAGCAGCTCTGCCAGAAGGAGAGGTCTCGGAGTGTTTAACGGGCTGAATCCCAAAACCCGTCATAGGCAGAAAGAAAAAGAGTTACGGGGCCATGGGTTATTTTAAGACTTGGGAATTTCTCAAATACACTCTGAGAAATGCAATGCGTCCCAACTTTTTAACCAAACAGAGAATGAATGTCAAGGCCATTTATGTTGCACAATTTGGAGTACTATGACAATTCCACCACTTAAAACCTTATTTTAAAAGTCCAGCTAGTTACTTCATCAGTCTGGCAAGAGGAAATCATTTGGCTTTAGATGTAAACATATCCTCTGACATATTCTGAACACTTTAAAATACCTTGACGGGGTATACTTTTTTTGGGATTGTCTTCTCTTCAGGGAGTAGTTTTACTCCGGAATCCTCCTACAAGGAATGTCAAAGATGCACTCTGGGTGTGCAGGCCAAAATTACAAATCAAAAGCAATTTAGCACAAGACGCATGAGTGTCAGACATTTGCAAATTCTATAATCATCTACTCTCACTCTCATGTCATCCTGTTTCCCAGTAGATATTTCCATCCGGAACGACACACTTTTACCCTGGTGGGAAAGGCATGTGTAACTGGAGTCTGGGCTGATGGTCCAGGCCTCGTCTGGACATCCACCCTGTCGCTTCTTCAGCTTGAGCCGTTCTCGACAACAAAGAGCCAGTCCAGCATTCCGCCTGCAAATTAAGATGCTCCCAAACAACAGGCTCTGCATTCCTCGTCAAGAATGTGTTTCTCTAAAAATAATATACCCAAATAAACTTAATTATAGTAGCCTGGTGGCAGAGTTTAATGCCTCTGGAGCTCCAAGCCCTTCTTTCTTGGTTCTGCAACATCCAGTGGCAGAACTTTTGTTTTGGCAACCATATGGTTTTAAGAAGCATTTCCATTTGCAAGCTGCTGTAACAGATGTCACCTTTCATGTGGGCTGATCAGCTCTGTATAACTTTATGAGGACCTTTTATTGGCTTAATTAATTCACAGCCTTCGTTTAGACAACTTGTCGCCATGGCACAGCGCGGCCTCTCCTTTGCGGTTTTACGTTTAATTGTTTAATGGCTTGCTTACCACTATAGGATTCTATTGTTAAAAAACATGACACCACTCTACAAACCAAAGGTTTTTAAGAGAAATGGAAATGCTTAGACACTGCTAAATTATGTCTCATGCAACTAGGGGTGGGCAATATACCGGTAGACATGACCAACTAGTAGAAGTTTGGACTATCATCTCTATCCTGGTTACGTCCACGTGAAGTCTCTGTGCTATGAAAAGCTTCACGAAAGTCACGAAAGCTTATCATTTGCATGCATTTTTAAAGCGGGGTCTAATGCTATTTCATGCATTCTGACAAAGCGTGTGAGTGCTTTTTGCCGACTAATTGGGCTTAAACAGTTAAATACACATACTTATGTGTCAGTGACCATGTGCTTTGCAAGTAAACAATCATTTACATGAATTTAAAGGGGTGATGAATTGAGAATCAAATTTCCCTTGAGCCTTTGATATATCAAAGGTCATCATGATATAAGAATATTCTGTAAGTTTCAGAGCTGAAAACATCCTTGTTAGTCAAAGAAAAGCTTTTATAGACACCAGGCCCAGAAAACGAGAGGTGGAATCCAATGACGTCATGGGAAGACTAAACGTAACTCAACTGATGAATATGTATGCGTGCTTCTGAGGCCCCGCCCACAGAGTCGAGGAGCTACAGGTTTACAGAGCAGTAATCATGGCGAGAAAAGTAATATATTGCTCTGTGCCAGGTTGTGGAAGAACACAGTCGCTGCATAAGCTTCCTTCGGATGGTACTATTAGGAATGAGTGGTTGAACTTTATTTTTAATGAAGTTCCAGCTCATGTGGGGAAGACATGTACGGGTGTTCTTCATTTCACTGCGGAATCGTTTGTGAACAAGTCTCAGGTGCTGGATTTGCAGACACAGTGTTGTGCCTTTTATTGGATTCGACAGGAATGGTGCAACAAACTTAAGTGAGTAAAACGTCTTTTTTATATGTAATGGTCGGCAGACCTATGAATCTCAAATAGTGAAATAATATTCCTTTCTTGATCTGGGCACGCGCGCACGTGTGTGTCTGTGTGTGTGTGTGTGTGTTTGTGCGGTTCGTGCTTATCGACCGATCGGACGGGCCATGTAATACAGAAATAATACTCCAATCAATCAAATAAATCTTTGTGTTTGTTTGATAAAGACGTTTACGAGCCCTGTGATCGAGAGAATCATTCCGGTTGCCGCTTTCAAAACGATTCCTCCCTAATGTGAACTGAACTGACAGGGGAGCTGAAGCTCAATAAATATGCAAATCTTAGCCAATCCTAGCCGTGGGCGTTTACTTCCAAGTCTCCAGTGCGGCACGGGCACGCCCATCGAAACCCAGCGTTCAGGAGAAAGCCTCAAAACCAGTCTAGAAAATATTACTTATTCATTATGATGTTTTTGAATGTAAAAAGCACATGAACAAGTATAAAATAAATTAAAAACCCAGTTCATGACACCTTTAAGTAAACGTAACAGTTGAGAAAGAAAACACACAAGTATATTGGATCTGTGCGTTCTGTCTTAAAGTGACAGCAGCCTAATACAATATAATATAATGTTAATCAAACAACAAAAAGAGAAAATCTCTCACTGCTCTTGACCGAATCACTTTTGTAACTTTAATAAGAATAAATGTATATTAAATTTACACAGTGAAGACTATGCAGTGTTTTTTATACATTTGATTACTTAAAACGTATGTAGTATTTCTTGTCCAGTGCTTTTTTTTTTTAGGTAAGTTTATTTCATTTTTGTCTTTGTTCTATTGTAGTTTGTTTTCCTATATGCTTTTAACTTCTTTGTTCTTTCTTCATTACTGTTTATTTGTCTTAAGTTTTTTTTTTTTTTTAGTTAGTATTTGTTTTTTTGTGATCTTGAAAATGGTGACCAGAATTTAGAAATTTCAATGAAACAATATATATCATGATGATATTTATTTATTGTGAAATAAAATTACTTGTATTGTGATAGATGATTTGGGTCATATCACAGGTATTGTACTTCCTTCCAAAGGATATACTCATTACCATCACCAGGGTACTCACCAAAATTTAGACAAAAAGCATCTAAATAACAATAAAATAACAACATTAGGAAATCTACAAAAACAAAACAATACAATTAATTAATATAACAACATAGACAACGGCGGTCTATAAACTCTAAGATACTTATGGCCAAGCTAATCCTGATACCATAACAGCATAAGCGTGTGTGCTATGTATATGTTGGGACCCACAAGTGTCAATCTAAAAATTGCATTCTCAGTTTAAAAGACTGTATCAAAACTTTGGGAGGAATTTCAATTATGTTGTTCATTTATGTCCAGGCAGCTGAGCGCATAAGACAGCACAGGACAGGCGTCTCCTCCTATCATTATATACAGAATCTTATAGAAATAGGTTGACTAAAAGTAGCTCTGCTGAAGAACTTCCATTCTGACACATTTAGATACAGCCATCCCTGCTATCACTTTCACAGCGTGACAATGATAGACAGGGAAGATTGCACAGAGAAATAGCGGAGGAAAAATTTAAGAGGAAATCTTATTTCTCATACTTTTAGATAGGCTTATTAACTATAACTAGTTTAGAGGTGGGACTGCACGGTTCATGATTTTTGACCGATTTCTTTAAGCTAATTTATTTGATGTTATTTGCTCTATTTACAGGCCAAACCATTTCAAATTAGAGGCAACCACTGCATTTTAATCATGATTTGAATCATAATTTTAAGATTTAAAGCAAAAACAGAATGGTTTGACTTTAGCTTTGTAAAAATGATGCGCCATGAAACATACCTACAGTCTGCACGTAACAAAAACAGCAGATTGGGCTGAATGAAAATGCAAATTCTCTCTCTGCCGGTAGGAGTTGCTTATAGAACGGCAGTGATATAGCTTTTCCTTGGTTTATGCTGTAAACAAAGCAGCGCTGAGCTTAAACACTACTTAAACAGACATTATATGGAGGTAAGAGGGGGGAAAAAATGGCATCAAAAATGTTCTGGCAGTCAGTCAGACTTCCCTTCAGAGACACATTAATTTAAACCTTCACCCTAAATTCAATATTTATATTTTCTTCCAATATTTTGAACCTCACGAACAGTGAGCTTGCTGTGCCTGTTACAGTATTTTCTCTGCTGGCGCAACCTCGCTGTCCTCTTCTCTTTGTGACTGTATTCAGCATGTCCCGTCTCTGGCCTGTGTTAAATGTCATCTTTACAGACTTTTTTCACAAATTAAATTTTGGGAAATTATTGCAATGCAGTTTGTGTGCAAGTCTAGTATAAATATCGACCAAAAAAGAAAAAAAAAGGGGTTGCTGATAAATGCAGTAACTAATAAAATGATCAGAAACATCTGACATTGCTCCAACATGACGTACAGCAAATTCGAGTAATAGTAAAATAAAGCTTGTTGAATAATTTCTCCTTGAGGGTGAATGTGTCTGAGATATTAGTTTGGGGTAAAGTGTGATGAATTAGATTTTTTTGGCACAAGATGATCTTCAGACAGCCATGCATTAAAATTCCTCCATAAACGGCCCTGACGAGTTTGGTACATCCTGCTAAGCTAGCATTCCAGGCATGATCGGCATAACCTTTGTGTGACCGAGTGCACCTGGCATGCTTAAATATCAGAATCTGGGTCTAACAGTTTTTAATAGGAAAATCCTTCCTCTGGAAGACATGCTTACCCGCTGAAATATTGTGGTCGACATCACTGATGCCACACTGATTTCATGCTTTCACACATCTCCGTTAATTCCTGGACTGTTCTGAAATTAAAATTCACAACTCTTCAGGGTTGAAATTAAATCTAAGATGCATATGTATTGTGTTAATAATTTCCTAAAATGATTCTGATGCTAGTGACAGAACAAACTGTCCAAAAATATGCCATAAACAACAGGACGTGCAGCCTTGACCAAAAGCTACACCGCTGATACATGAGTGAGCAGTGAGACAACCGGAATCAGATGATACTCTCACTCACCGCTTAACCCCCTGAATCAATGCAATGGAAAAAATCATTTTACTTTTATGTACTTTTAGCAAATGTTTGGGGTTTTCTGTTAACTGGTCAACATCAACATTTAATTACATATGGTGTCTACTGTCTACCTACTAAAGTTAATTAATAATAAATTAAGGTAGGAATCCGATTTGATGAATATTTCTCTAAACCAGATGTTGTCATCCTTGGGGTGTGAGATTTCTATGACCTTTCATTTTCTTTAAAATATCTTACTGATCGTAATTTTAAAATGTTAAAGGGGTGGTTGACTGTGATTGATTTTTTTTTACTTTAGTCAGTGTGCAATGTTGCTGTTTGAGCATAAACAACATCTGCAAATTTACGACACTCAAATTTCAAAGCGAAGGGAGACATTTTATTTTACAACAAACGGCTGGTAGGGACTACAACAAGCTTATTCACGGGTTAGTGACATCACTAACCCTAAAATGTACATAAACCCTGCCCCCAGTAACACGCAACAAAGGGGGTGAGGCCATGTTGAGAAGAGGAAGAGTTGTTGTAGTAGAGCACATTTAGGAGTCTGCTCAAGCTGTTGCATCCATATTTATTGCAATACTGTATGCTTATGTAACACAAATGCAATAGCATGACATTAAAGCAAGATGAAAACATATCTTACAACAGTTCCCACATGAGTGATTTATAGATTTTCACAACAGAATATGCTAACAAATGTCTTGAAGGTAGTAACTAGGGATGGCGAAAACTAAACATTTTCTTGACAGACCCCCGAGCCTCATTAGCCGGTTGAAACCGGTTAACCGATTAGTTTAAAATATGCTGCGCTATTTGAAATAAAGCCACGCCTGCACTTTCGCAACTCTGTCGCATCTCTCTGCCGCTCTGCCTCCCGCTCTCACACACACACTGTCTTGGCGCAAAACATGAGTCCCGCAAACGCGGCGCCGAGGAGCTTGTTTGTAATCGGAGGACAAATGGCTCCTTAGTTTCTAAATGGTTTGGGTACAAGGTGATCGCGTTGAAAATAAAGCCATTTGTCTAGCGTTAGAAGCTCATTTGAAACATTGCCGCGGCTCATTTAAGAAAATTACAGCGCTGAAGAGACGCCGCTTTAGTTCGAGGTAGTGCTAACAATAATAAAGAAAGATGATGATCAACACCTTATGTGTTACCACTGAAATGTAGATGTAATATATTTCCAAATGTAAGCCCATCTTATGCGGAATGTTGTCTAATAGACTCAGTGGCGTAAACATTTCGTTTGTTGAAAATATAAACTGAATTTAGAAATGCTTTTTAAATGAAAAACTTTGGGTTTAATAAACAAAATAATTAGTTAATAATTTTTGAAATGAAGACAGTGTTTGGACGGAGAGCAGCGCATGCAAAATAACCCGTTTCCTAAATCCACGGCCCTTGTTATTGTGAGTCTAGGCCTACACAAATAAAAGTAGACAGTTTATAGTTTTTAATTAATGTCTTGCTCTTATCTGTATGGCTAACAAGACGGAGCGTTCTGAGTCGTTTCCTCTGTCACTAAGGAAAAAATCCATCAGAACGCGTCGCACCTGCGTTTTTTTATCAGACAGAGGGGTATAGAAAACGTAGCCTATATTGTTTCGTAGGCTATGTTTAACTATGAGCCTATACTATTATTATTTTTTTAGTTTCATTTGTTGATTATGAAACGTGAGCACAACCTTCTACACAAACATTGGCAATAGAATCACCATTGACCAGTAATTTATTTATTTTTTGTTTCGTTTAGTCGCCAGACTGATATAGGCTACTTTATATTATAGGCCTACTTTTATAGAAATATATCTAGTATAGAAACATGGAGTGACAGGCACATGTATAGGCTATATAAATTCGCTAATGTGGATAAAGGTCATTTTGTACACAGCACAATACAACATATGTCCTTATTATGATAAAATATATGTCGTTTTATGGCGTGCGGTGTGCGGCTGGGATGTACATAAACCTAACAACCTTCGTAGCATAATTTTTGGAATGACTTATCAAGAGAGGGAAAAATGTTTTTAGTGGCATAACATCAGTTAATGGAAACGCTGTCATTTCGCTATATTTTTTTATCGACTATTAAGAAATATCACAAAAGTTTTGCATAAATCTGTAATGGAAAAAAAGCTTCAGACCGGCGAAAAAATTTGTTAAATGAATGAATTAGATTATGAAGAATGACGATTTGTATATTGTGCTTTTGCTTTAATACACACCTTCCGCAATCTATTTTTCAGTCACTTTTAAAGCAAAAAGTGGTGGGGACATGTCCCACCCGTAAATTACGCCTATGAATAGACTGCAACACAATAAAACCAATGGATAAAACAGGCACCTTCAGAATGCGTAAAAGACGCACCGCCAAGGCAGGTCTAACTCACTGTATGCCTTTTAATAATTTTTTTAACCAACAACTTTGATCGGTTAAAGTTGATACGGTCAACCATCGGTCAAACGGTCATCGGTTAACATCCCTAGTAGTAACGCCACATCAGCTACATAAATTCATTAACTAATCATTCAGAAACGTCCTGTTGCATTCTACATGTTGTCACTTCTCCCCGAGTCATCTCCATTAATAGGCTTTTCAGTGCATGTCAGCGTAACCTGAGCTGCTAACACAAGCTCTTAAAGCTCCGCCCTTATCTAAAAAGTGGGCCAGGAACAGCAGCTCATTTGCATTTAAAGGGTCACTCAAAAGCACGTTTGCATGTATATCCCTTCAAATGTTAATGAGCTGGTGCTCCTTGCCTGTTCTTTCAAGAAGGGGGCGGAGCTTCAATTACTCGTGCAACAACATGTCAGAAACTAACCGTTTTCAGTTCAAACCGGACTGGACAATAATGCCTACAGAGAATATATGCTGCACGGAGAACAGGTATAGTTTAGTTTAATTCCAGTTTTAACTTATGTTGTCGTCTTGCTTTTATCCACTATTTGTACAAGAATGTTGTAGAGGACCCTGTCCAAATGATGGCAAAAACTTTATTGATGATTTTTATGAAGTTTATTGTTCATCACACAAAAGATGAAGCGTCTGTTTTCACTCCAGAAAACCAATGTAAGAGATGAATACACAGTACAAGAAGTGGCCATCCATAAACAATCTCTATTATCATCAGCATACACAGCGAATTACACAAAACACTCGTAAAAACTAATAGTGAAAAATACACACCGATCCATCCTTGAGCTTTAACTTTTTAGCAAATCTGCCTTGAATTGTCCCTCATTCAGGCAATGCATCTGCATTGCTTACAAGACATTGTTGCCGCCATAGCCGCTCAAGCGCAGAGAAAATGGTGGACCGTGTACAACTGAGGGCAGAAACTATGCTAATACGAAACATTCTCTCGGCGCCGTGGGTGGAAACGTGCAGATTAAGGGGTGGTAATATTATAATAGATCCCCTTCCTAAATCAGAAGGGGAGAAAATCTGAGCGGCTCGTTTTTTCACATGCTTGTAGAAAAGGGCTTACCAAAACAAAGTTAGGTTGTCCTTTTTCAAGTTTTATGTGTCGGTAGATGCACCAGGCCAGGGACACGATTATAGCACTTAAACATGGAAAATATCAGATTGTCATGATATGTCCCCTTTAACATGCTATAAAAATGATCTGTGGGGTATTTTGAGCTTATATACACTTATACACACTTTGGGGACATCAGAGACATATTTTACATCTTGTAAAAGGAGCATTATAGGACCCCTTTAAAACATCCTACCGACCCTAAACTTCTGAATGGTAGTAAACGTAAAATAAAAAGTTTCTCTTGCACCTAGAATATTACATGAAATGAAAGCAACATTTCTTTTAATACACTGACAGAGCTCAAAAACTACTGAAACTGTCTGCTTGCACTTATTACACACTAGTTTGCATGAAGAGTACACAGATTCAAACTGAATACACAAGTGGAGTGGAGATGAGATTTCAGCTAAGGATGCACAATATTATCGGCATGACATCGGAATCTGCTGATATGCCTTGTGGATATGATAATGTGTTGATATGAGCCATCAATAATTCTCATGCGCAAAGAGTGTAAGCGATAAGATCACGTCAGCAGTGTGGTCCTTCTTAAAGTGAATCTTTTGCCTGTGTACAGAGGGCTGTGTCCAGTGTGCGATACCCCTCAAAATTCTAGACGATCCTGCAGCAGCAACCTCCACTAGGTCCTAGTGCCTGTCACAGGCTCCAAAAGGGAGAAGAACCTCACTGAGCCCCATGTGAAAATGCCCAACTTTACAGCAGAAAAAACATGTTTACAGCCTGGTACAAATTGTGGTTTGTCTATACCGCTAATTCTGCCCTTCATGACAACTGCAAGGGGAGTAATTTGTTTTATAACTCATTCGTTTACATTATATAAAGCCTTAAAGTTCTGCATAATTAAGGGTGTGGCTACTTTGAGAGACAGGTGGATTGTTTGTCTGCTGTCTGTTAGTCATTACGTCACCTTAGCTCTAGCCACTTCCCGCCTCTTTGCCTATTTTCTGTTATCCGGGAGTGAGGCACTATGACGCGCTGCCAACAGCTGACTTTGAGGCTTCAAAACTGCTCTTCAGAACCCTATGGGTGACGTCACGAACACTACATCCATATTTTTTACAGTCTATGGTTTTATGACAGATTTGCACTGCACATCTTGCACTTTAATTTACTTGTAGTCAAGTGATTCCATACATCCCTGAGCATTTTTGAAGCCATGTCGAGAAACAATTTAAAGTAAAACAGGCCTACTATTGAAAAAAATATGATGAGAAAAATAACACTTCTGGATTATTAATATCATAAAACATTTTTTGAAAAAGAAACATCAAAAGGAACATGATTGTCAAATAAGCTGATGCTGAAAGGGTTAGTTCACGAAACATGAAAATTCTGTCATTAATTACTCACCCTCATGTTGTTCCAAACCCGTAAGACCTTCGTTCATCTTCGGAACACAAAATACGGTATTTTTGATGGAATCCGAGAGATCTCTGACCCCTCCAAAGAAATTTCAAGGCCCAGAAAGGTAGTAAAACATTGTTAAAATAGTCCATGTGACTTCAGTCTCCTGCGCAGTTTACATTGTAAATACAATGCAGAGCTTCCTAGTTCTACATCAGAACGCTGACTCACCATTGGCTAACTCCTGCATCAGCATCACACACAAGCGTCGTGGTGCTCACGTGAACAATGGTAAGCCAGCGTTCTGAAGTAAAACTAGGAGGCGCTGCACTGCGGTAACAATGTAAACTGCGTAGGAGAATGACACAGAAGGGAAGAAATTGTTGAGAAGTAATTTTTGTTTGTTCTTTGCGCACAAAAAGTATCCTCGTCGCTTCATAAAATTAAGGTTTAACCACTGGAGTCACATGGACTATTTTAACGACGTCTTTACTACCTTTCTTGACCGTAAAAGTGTAAAATACTACATTGCTGTTTATAGAGAGGTCAGTGATCTTAATTTATGTTCCAAAGATGGGTGGAGGTCTTATGGGTTTGGAACGACATGATGGTGAGTAATGAATGACAGAATTTTCATTTTTGGGTGAACTAACCCTTGAAAAGTGAATGAACACTGAAGAGCTTTGCTTGTGGGTAAATAAACAAACAATATGAGATTAATCATATAAAAGTAAAATTATAACATAGAAGTAATATTACAACTTGCATCAGCACAAAAGGAGGCAAATGCGCACATGAACTTGACCGTGAATGTCTGAAAGTGTAACTCCCATTGTGGATGCGCTCTTCCAGTAACAACGTTCTCATTATAAAGTTATGTATCTGGCAGATTGGTTCTGCACATTTTGCACTTAACTGTATTTTCCTGATCAAAGTTATTCCAGAAACCACTGCATGCTTTCAAATCCATAGTTTTACTTTTTTGCCACTCTGGAGTCAGCATGCTGTCCTAACACTAACCAATCAAACCTCAGGTAATGCCCAAAATTCCACAATAACCAATCAAAAAAAAAAAAAAAAACATATTCAGATGATAGTAAAGGTTATGTGTATTTGGTGTGCTGTCCGAGGGGAGGGCTCGGAAATTGGCCTGAACCCAGAGAACCCCCAGGCTGGGATAGAAATAGTTAGGAGTGTGGAGATGGGGTGGTGGAGGGATGCTCAAAAAACTGTCATTGGACAGAGGTAAGTCTGCTATCTCCTATCGTGTGAATTGAGTTGATTAACTGAACATACTCCTCCCAAACTTTGTTAATAAAACATAAGGAATTTTCTTTTTGAAAGTCACAACGATCATCGTTTTCATGATCGATCATCGCTGTCACGTCTGAGTACTCTAGACTGTGTTTGTAATCGCTCATCATAGAGCCAATCAATAAATGGAGTACACAGTATCTACACAAACTGTTGTCAATTCAGTAAAGAAACCTTCCAAACAAATACACTCCACGTGAAACAAAAGCCATGTTCACCAACCCCCTTTTAACAAAAAAACTTGCCCTCCCTTAACCGACATAATGAAAACACCAAGGGAAGCAAAATAGCACTGAGGGGTTTGCGCTCATGTGAATAACCTTTTGGCGCTGGCAACACGGCTTCCACTTTCCAGAATAATTGAATTTGGTGTGCTTTGTGACCACGTATAAAGGCTTCCCTTTGCCAAGCGGCAGGCCTGGCCGTGGCCATTGCATAACAGAGCCTGTAAAGAATAAAGGGAGAGCCGCTGGGGCCTGGGCATGGAGGGAGGGAAGACACGTGGGAACTGCTGCCTCCATTGGGCAGCTTTGTCTAGGGTCGATCACGGGCAGAGTCCCTCAGGCATTAGTGTAAGCATGCCTGACATTGCACTCATTCCACAGTCACAAGAGCCTCCCCACAGAAACTACGCTGGAGCAAGTGGACGAAGGAGAGCGGACTGTTAGGGAGTCACCTTAGGAAACCATGCAGCGGACAGTCTTTACGGCAAACGGACGCAGGCGATATTTGCTGTTTACCCGACTATTGTCTTGTCGAGGTGAAGCGCCCTTCCTGCCGCAAAGCCCTTCTTGTAAACTAAAGCACTGGATACAATACTGAAAATAATTGTATAAAAAGACCACTTTTACGTTATAGAGATTAAAGATATTAATTCTCTCACAAAATTTCAGAGATGAATTCTAAAATGTAGACTTCTTTTTTGCACATCCAGCACTGTGAGGTTTGTTGCTCAAATTGCAGTCATGTGACAATTTCATGCCATGACAGAAAAGCAAGACCACAGAAACATTTTTCAACCTTTTTTCGATGGTCACACCCTGCAAAGAATGGTACAAATTTACAGATACATCCTAAAGGACACTTACCAGCAAACATCCCTACACAAAGAGGCAAAAGGCATTCTGTGCTTTTAGGATTTCACGGTTTTCAATTGGTCTATATAAGAGATAACTATATGGTGCAGTTAAAGAGTGAGGGGCAGGTGCTGGAAGTTGGCCCTGTTTCACAGAGGAGCTCCAGTGGTTTCCCAGGTGACTGTGCAGTGAATTCACACACTGATTCCAATTTTCACTACAAGCCGTCACTGGTCCTGAAAACCCAAAAACTCATGTTCATTGGGGCATACTTGATGCTCAAACAAGAAAGGGGTGTACATCGTGCCCATTATCAACTTAATTTCCTCAGAATATTTTTCTTTTGAAGAATATACAATTATTATGCATCAACTCAATTATTATATTAATTTTTTTTTTTTGAGGTAGGGTGCACCTGTGATTATAGCGCTCTGAAGCAGTGCCTCAGAATGGTAAAAATGCCTCAAAAAGGTGAAGGACTGCAGTAAACATCCATAAATTCAAGCCAAAGTAAAATCAAAGACAATAAAGATGGAACTTCAAAAATTATAGATCAGACTTTCAGTTTTCATATTTATCATTATATTGCTCTATTATAATGCTGCTCTATACCCTTGTTTGTTCTTGAAAGTTCAAAGAAATGACTATACTTCATTAAAGGGATAGTTCACCCAAAAATGAAAATTCTGAAGAGAATTTTGAAGAATGTTGGTAACCAAACAGTTTACGGGTCTCATTTACTTTTTTTTTCAATAGTCAATAACGCCCATCAACTGTTGGCTGGCATTCTTCAAAATATCTTCTTTTGTCTTCAACAGAAGAAAGAAATTCATACAGGTTTGAAACAACATTAAATTACAGAATTTTCATTTTGAGGTGAACTAATGCTTTAAGAGCCTGAGGAACAGACAAAAATATCTTGATTCTTGGATAAGAAGAACCAACTCAGTTTCACTGGCAGAATGTTTTTCTTTCAATAATAGTTAAGCTCAATATAATAAACTAGGTGTAACTCGAAATCCATGCTTTACTGCCAAATGTGCAGACAATACTAAATATGATCAACACACACTTTTTGGTGAATTAAAATTAATAAATACACAGCAACTTACACAGACTTTTTTTTGTTGTTGATGTAATGTAATGACTCTAAAATTGACCCCCAGACTAACCTGTGCTGAGAGATTCAATAAAGTCCACAATGCCCAAGACTGTAATCAAACTGTAACGTAATGTACATTTAAATTCAGTTGTAAACCTACTAATTTAGTTTAGGTACAGACAGGACAAATATGAAATAATCAGAAGCTATATAGCACATTAGTAACGCTGATGCTTGATTCACAAGTTCAATTGTGGATGTTTTTCTTGTATTATTTTCAGCTATTTTGCCATTCAGAGAGAGAGGAAAAGGGAGAGAATGTCATGAGACCAACTTTAACTCATGTCGCCCACATGAGTGCCCCAGTTCAATGTGTTGTCCTCACATGTCAACCTCAACATCTGCTGGATAACTCCTAACCGCTCTCCTGACATGAAAATATGAGATTTCTCAGACTCTAATCAGCTTCATATTACAAAAGCATGTCACATGACTTTGTCGAAGGGGAGCCTTCAAGCAGATCAGGTTTTCCTTATCTTGATTCATTTCAAGCTAATCCATTTCTTCTCTTAAAAAGAGGAAAAAGGACATTAAAGATGCTTCTGCATGAAAATGAAATATACACAATGTAACAAGAGCAATGAATGCAAAATTGAAAGACTTTCAATTTGTGTGGGATGTTGCGATGTCCATGGCGGTGTGAGGTTAATGACAATAACAAAAGGAGATTCACTCATTTTTGAGGCTAAAATCATGGTTGCTTTTTGAAATTTTCACTTAAAATACAGCAAAACATATTCATTGTTATTATCATTAAATTACGTTATCATAAGTGGTGAAAAATGTCATCCAAATTAGCTGTTTTTAGCTCAATGTCCATCCAATTAGAGTCATACAATGACAGAGCTGCTTTGAGGTGGTGGTCTGCTTGCTCATTGTTTTGACACGAGTGACCCAACAAATTAAGATGAAACCATGTTAACTACCCTCAAGGCAGCAAATCCCCTCTATTTGATTCACACAAGGCTTCTAGTGAACTTGTGTTTAAATGAGTTGGGCTGAAAGGCTGGTTTCTCTGCTGGTGAAAATACAGACCTCACAAAGCACATCCACACTGCTTTCCCAGCGGCCCAACTAGCATTCCATACATATTTGCACATGGAACTCTTGGAACTACAGTTCAATTCTCTCTTTCATTTGCACACTGTTTACATTATGTGACCATTTAAAAAAATAAAGGGGAAAAAATATAGGCTTTTAAATCAAAATGGTAATAAAATACAGTATGTGGTTTGCACTCTGAAGCAGTACCTCAGACAAACTAGAAAAAAATGGTAAAGAACTACTACAGTAAAAGTCAATAAATGCAAGCACAAAGTATAATCAAGGACAATAAAGACTTTTATACATAGTGAATTACAGTCTACTCTAATGCTATGGCAGTGTTTGACCTTAGCATTTCCAATAAATGACTGTTCTTCATTAAAGGTATAGTTCACCCAAAAAATTAATTCTGACAAGAATTTTAAAGAATGTCAGTAATCAAACAGTTGATGAGCCACACTTACTTCCATAGTATGTGATTTGCATTTCTACAATTTCTTAGGAATACTGAAGGTGTAAACTGTTTTCTTACTTACACTGTACGTCCTATAATGATTTTTCAAAGATTAAAAATGAAAAAGACGAGAGAGAGCATTCTTTCCTGGCCCTATAGTTCCATGTTACATGCTATCTAGATTTAGCCAATATGACTAATGAGGCAAATTATGCAGGTGACAAGGGGCAAATACCGATGTTTATCTTTTATACTTGACTGACAATCAAGAATAGCTAAATTGTCAACACTGATAATGGGGGATCTAAGCATAATCAAATCTATATCACACTTAAGGCAACTTGAGTCAATATCACATACTTTTTGTCATTAACACTGATTAAATTTGAATACATTTATTGTAAATTGTCTTTTATATTGTTTATTAATTTATTATTTTGTGACAAATGAAGGTTTTATTATGCTTATTAAAATGCAATCACTCAGCTGGTTATAATTAGTGATCATTTTATAAACTTATATACAGTTAATATACTATATGCGTTTTACACACACACACACACATTATACATTATATATATATATATATATATATATATATATATATATATATATATATATATATATATATATATATATATATATATATATATATATATATAATTTCTTATATTTTAACAGCAAATACATTTGAATCATGCTATACAATACATTACAGAAATATATATCATGGATATAGGCCTACTATCATTGATGGTTTCACGCATATCTTCTTTAATCCTGATTTTGCAATAATCTTTGAGTTCTACTGTTATTTAAAGCAACACATAACTTGCATGCACTGTCAAGTATTACACTAGGGACTTGTTTAATGCCATCAAACATTAAATGTAGGGACAACATATCTTTTCTGATGCGGTTTCATACAAATCCAAGCAAATAGTAATAAGACCAGGGAGTTCATACAAACACCACAATACATGATTGCATAGCCATTTTCCTGGGAAATGTAACATATTATTTGCACATAATGTGACAGTAAATTGACATGACAAGCACAAAGAAACAACCAGCCATGTTACACTGTGGCAGCTCTGGACTGTGGTATGAAAACACTTCAATTATTAACTGTGCAACTTCCCTCGCTTCTTAATCATCACTTCAATCTGAGCCCCCGCCCTCTACAACCAAACAATCATCAAACTTCAGCCAATAAAGCATGCAGAACCTCTCACGGTCACTTTTACCTGTCTCTGGGGTCGATCCATGAAGTTTGTCGAGTGTTGTGGTCAATGTAAAAGACTCTGCCATCAAAATCCCTGGCTTCCTCCCAGCCCGGGGGCAGCGGCAGCTCCGAGCTCTCTCTCCGCTTACAGCTGCTCACCCACGGCATAGCGCTGCTGGGACGGTAGGGGGGTCTGACCCCCTGCCTTTACTCCAACAACAAATATATCACAACTTTCTACTGCATTACAAACGTTTAACTCCCATCAACTCTCGGAAACTGAAAACTTCACGACGAAGAAACAACCGTGGGTCAAATCGACACAGGCAGTCCTGCATCCACCTTTTCCAAAAACTTTTGCGGCGCTCTCATGACTCTGTGTGTCGGTCCTCCATGTTTGACTCTATCTACCATCTTTCATTCCACAGTGTCCATATTCGGGCAGGCGTATTTGCATAAGCACCGCCTCCAAATGCATACGTATATGAAAGTGAGCCAATGGTGGCGCTCGTATGATTTTGGGATTGTTGTTGATGGAAATGGATGCAGATTTTTTTATACGGACCCATGTGATGGGTGTGAATTTTGCGATTTGTTATTTTTACGAATTTTTATTATACCTATAATTTATCAAAGCAATCTTTATGTCGTTGGATTAATTGGACCAATTTTATTTTTATTTTATTTAGATCAAGTGTGAGCACTAGACTCATAATTTGTCTAGGAGACCTAGGGTGTTCTAAGAGAGAGATTTTTTTAAAAACAGTAGCCTATTCATAATTTCATACGTATTTCATTTCGTGAAAACGTGGTAAACTGTTGCAATCTATGTTTGAACAGTTTCCAGTAATGAGCATGTCGTTTACACCTTATCACATAAACTCAACACTTCATAGGCACTTTTAGGCCAATTTTAGTATAACAGCGCCATCTAGTGATGACAGTTTATTTTCTTCCAGAGTTTCTTTAGCTATTTTTTTCTACATAAAGCAGTAGATTTGTTGTAGTAGCCTATGTTTTACACTTCTTCTGGTTCAAAAAGTTAAAAAGCCTTTTTTATATTTTACGTCTTCTCTTTAGTTGGTTATTGTTTGTCACATGAACACATAACCTTTCCTATGTTTCCCCTTCTCATTCTGAGACCTATAGTCACAAAACAAACTCTACTGGCTTAGTTTACACATTTATAAACCTCTGCATGTTTTTAATATAAATAAGTTAATTTGATTATCAAAATCACCAGTTTGTGTATTTTCAATAATCCAACCTCTTGCTATGCTGACATCATCGATCAAACCTTTGTGTATTTATTAGAAACGCCTGGCTCCCTCCTTATCACACTATTTCCTGTAAAATAAATTAAATCTAACTTTTGTTTTCTCACTCCGCCTCATCTGTTTCCATTTAGCATCATTCTATTTCCATTTGAACACATTGAGCTACTCCATGAACTTTAACAAGTGTTCGCACTTGCTGTTTACAAACCAATTTAAATGCTGTTTTACTAAACGAGGTTCAGGAGGAACATGTCAGATAATTGACACAGGTGGAGAGTACTCAGCCAATCAACAAAAGAGGTATATATACGAAGCCGTCTTACCTCTATTTTGTTGACAGTTTTTCCAGCATCCCTCCACCACCCCTTTTCCACATTTTGCTCTTTTTTTCCTTTTTAAGTTCTAAACCACTTACATACCAAAGTCCGAGCTCGAAGCCCTCCCCCCGGACAGCACGCCACATAAGCAATTGAATTTACTCTATAAATTATATGTAAGTGTGAACTAGTGAAATGTAATTAAAAATATAAATACATATTTTGTGGAACAAAATACAAAATATCAGGAGGGAGAGAGAGAGAGAGAGAGAGAGAGAGAGAGAGAGAGAGAGAGAGAGAGAGAGAGAGAGAGAGAGAGAGAGACAGAGAGACATGAATCCATTGAAATACATTTATTTCCAGAAGTGGCAATTTAAAGAAATAGTTCATATAAAAACAGCAATTTTGTCATAATGCAATGCACCCTCACATCGTTCCAATGACAAAAAAAAAGTTTAGAAGAATGTTGATGCTACTATAAAAAAATTATTAGTGAATTATGACCATGGATTGTCATGTTCAATCCTAAATCATATGGGTTTGGAATGAGTAAATTATGAAAGAATTTGGTTTAAGGTGTCATTGTTACAATGTAATTATATATTTAAGTACTGAGTAATATTAACTAACTACATGTACAGACTATAGGATTATGGTTTGGTTGAGGGTTAGTTGCATGTAATTATGCATAATTTACTGCTATTACTATGGTAAATACATGTAACATATGCAACAAGGACACTGTAAAATAAAGTGTTACATGACATTTTTCATGCTGAACAATGAAAGTATTTAACTAACCGTAATCAAAATCTTTTTCAGACAAAGTCTGAAATGTGTGTGTGTTAATTATGTGTTTGTTGAGAGCCAATTATGTGTTTGTGGAGAGCCACTGTTTTGCGTCACAGATTTGTTCTTCAGCCTCCCACTGCCATACGTGGCAATCTCAACACAATTTCACATTCTGCAGAAGCCAGATCAAATGAGACAGCCTCACACTTCAGGTAACACTCTCGTTTCCTTGAATATTTTTTATGCACAGTAAGAAAGTACTTTGATGTACATGAGTATCATGACAATGCTTTATTACAAAAAACTTAACTCCACTTAAGAAGATGGTATTTTCATTAGTAACCACAGATGAAGATGATGACCATTCAAAACATGAACATGAATGTTGCATGATATTGGAAGGCCTTTGGAACTCAAAACTATATTTTCTTGCACCACTTTGCACTAAAAAGGCTACAAAAAGCTATACTGAAAATATATTGTTAACCTCGTAATTAAAATGTGTAAAGTTTTTGTGCTGCTCAGCTGGTGAAAAATGACACTAACAGTGCTAAGGTAGTGGGTTTGATTCCCAGGGAACACACATGATAGCCAAACATTTAGCTTGAATGTAATGAAAGTTGATTTTGATAAAAGGGTCTGCCAAATACATACATATAAATGAATTTAGCAAAAGGAAAGATTCTGCCCATAGTGCATCAAACAGGTCAATTTATGACTGACAGATCTGTACAAATGGTCAGCCTGAATCACAGGATGCTCTCATTCTCCAATCATGGATGAATTAAATCAGGATTTTTAAACTTATGGAACATATGAGCTTCTGCACATTAACACAAAAGGGGGACAAACCACATTATATATAACCTCAGAAATTCTGAAATTCATGATCATTTTTAATTCAGCTTCCCACTCCAATTGTTCAGCATGGGATATCATTTGTAATGAAAAAAAAAATGGTAACACTTTATTTTGATGGTTTCCTTTAGACATTCTGTTTACTATAAGTAACGTTGCACCTACATGTCAACTAACTCTCAGTAGAGTTTTCTCAGTAGGGTTTTCTACTAACCCTAACAGTCTACTAATACTCTAATGAGAGTTGGACATGTAGGTTCAGTGTTACTTACAGGCAAGATAATATTTAAAGTGTAACTAAAAATATTAGATGTATAAATAACAAAATGTATATATATTTCTCCAATTAAATAAGAAAATCATGCAGAAGTTGGCATGCATCAAAGATCCCTTGTTACGTACACATTGCATATTTGCTGTGCAATTGCTGTGGGTAAAAGAATGGACTGCAAGGCACTTAGCGGAGCTTATCTCTCACCCATTCGTTCCTTAAAAACTCTATAAACAGTGACAACTTTCTCTTTTCCCCATGGCAACCCCAAGGGCTGTTGCCGATAGCAGGGAAATCAAATAAAAATATACAAACAAAAACTAATGAGGTAGTGAAATCAAAACAGTTTGTCCCTCGAAAAGGACAACAATCAGGACTTTAATGGCATCCTGTCTACAGTTTAATGGACTCCCGTGTGGCCTTTGGTCTCCTACTGCCAGATTGGGGTCTGAATAAAAAGATCTCTCTCTCTCTCTCTCTCTCTCTCTCTCTAAAAAGGATCCAAGAGGGCAGGGCCTAAAGTCTGAGTGCCCTCTCTCCCCATGTGTACACCTCCTCTACCTCCTGTGCTCAGATGAGTGCCTCTTCCTGAAGACTGACGGACTGTGAAGAACTTTACAACATCAGGATACAAGGTGCTACTTTTGTTCTTCTCATACTCTCCATTCTTCTCATTTCTCTCATTGAGCCAGCCAGCCAAAACCGAAGGCCGTCGGACCCCGAGAGGGACACGGTAATCAGAGGTAACCATGACAAACCCTTGCACTGTGGTTCTGGAAATTCTGGGGATGCTGATCGGAATGGGAGGCTGGTTTTGTTCCCTGGCAGCCACCATTATGCCTCAGTGGCTGTCACTTTCTACTGAACTATTGGCCTTGGAGAGCTACGAACAAGGGCTTTGGGAGTCCTGTGTGTTCCATGAGGTGGTTGGCACGGAGTGCCGCCCCTATGACACCATCCTAGGTCTTGACCGCACGTGGATGCTGGCCCGTGTACTGATGTGCCTGTCGGACGCCACATGTCTTCTCGGACTTCTCCTAGCCATCCCTGCCATGAGTCAGATCAATTGCTGTAAGAGCGAGGAGGGACGACTGATCAAACGAGGTTTGAAGATCACGGCTGCTGTGTTTTTATGCATCGCTGGATTGTTGGTGCTCACTCCCATTTCCTACGTTGCTCATGATGCTGTTATGAAGTTCTTCGATGAGACCGCACCTCACGTGTTGCCACGTTCAGAGTTTGGGGACGCACTGTTCATCGGCTGGGCTGGTGGATTTCTTGACATTGTGGCTGGCATTCTGTTATTTACCTCTTGCACTGACTCAAGATATAGTGAAGCAAATCTGGTGTATCTTCATCAAAGGCAGGAGATCAGAACTGTCGATAGTTCAAGGAAACGGACTGAGTATGTTTGAGATGATCTTCACTGTCCTGAAATGACTGTTAATATTGATGGGGCAGGCAAAAGTTTTTTATTTTTATTTCTATTATTTTAATTTTTTTAAAGTATTTTTATAATCAGTTTCCCCCCTTTTGAAAAATGTTACTTAAGTTCAATGTATACATCGATCAGACCAATTAAAACAGGTAAAGCAATATTACGACGCATTTCCTTCAGTATCTGAGTATACTGTTTAATTATGTCTTATCAGTAAAGTATTAACATTAAAAGGTTGCCAATATGTTTTCAGTTCATTTAATAGAGAGAGTGATTATAGAGAGTGAAATAGCAATAATAATATAAATTGTCAATATAGCATTTTTCTTCCCATTTTGTGTAAATGTATAAATGTACAAATATTGTCTTAGATGATTTCAAAAGTATGTCCTCAACCTATTTGTTTAGTTCCAATATTATGCATCTAGTACAGGAAAGCGTAACAAATCCAATAACACTTTGGTCTTCTTATTTCTGCATGATTTGTATACAGTACGAGTTGTACTTAAAGTAACTTGCAAAGGTAACTCATTGTTTGAAGATCAAGTGAACAGCACCTGGAAACCAGCTGGTGCTAATCCCGAATATTCTCTACTTTGGTAAGAAATACATAAATTGCTGACTAAACTCATAATTTATACCTACAATATTTTATCATGCACTATATGGGGTAATTGTAACATTTACATAAAGTGAAAATGATTCAGTAATATTATAAAATATTAAAGCAAGTATATTTTTATTGGAGAAGTAGTATATTAATATGATTTTGTATTTATTAATATAATTGTGTTACAGATGCACCTTGCAGGCTATTAAATTCAGTATTACGATATACACTAAAGTTGCTGTTTGGATTTAAATAGGCAAATGCTTAAGGGTCATTGATTGTATCATTTTTACAGTGATTATTATGTTGTTAGTTATATGTATGGAAACAGTTCTTTCCATTAATAGATGCATACATTTTTGGTCAAGATCTTGTATTGACAATACAAGAGTCAAGCACTCTGTTAAGTCTACTCCAGCACATCCCAAAGATCCAAATTCATGCGTGAAAATGATTCTTCATGCTCCCTCAACTTGAGTTATGTATATATATATATATATATATATATATATATATATATATATATATATATATATATATATATATATATAATATATAAAATATAAAATAAAATAAACTGTTACAGTTGCCCCTTGGTCTCTCCTAGTTTTAGTAAAAATAAATAAAATAAAAACAGTAATTTTATTGGTCTCGAGCATTAAATGGTTTCTAAGCAAGAGTACAAAAAGGATAAATGGAACCAAATGAAATGTAGTGTTCTAGTGTGTTCAGTCAGGTGAGCTAATAACAGTGAATGCCTGCTTGAGTGTAATTGTCTCTGATGGTCTCTCTATCAGAATGGAGACTAAGCTGTGTTTAATGAAGGCTCTAATGAGCAGCATGTCCTCTGAGGAATGCCAAACAGTGCCACCTCCTCCTCTTTATCATTATTTTAATTTGACCAGGTTAGGAGGAGACAGGGAGCTCCTTTCCACTGGAATACCGCAACAGGTTCGGCTCCACCTTGGAGAGAGCTTCCACCAAATAATCGCATCTTTAAATGGAAATGTCCCTGTCTAATGGTACTTCATTCTACAAGGTGTCAGTGATTCGAGAAAACATGTGAAAACGTAGATAAATCCAAGCACATGCACAGGAAAACATTTTTGCCTATACATTGCTTTAGACATAGAAAAATGGTAAATGGACAAAAAATTCTCAGACTTGATGGCGCCACATAGATTGTGCCCTGAATTTCCTGCGATGGATATTGATAGTGAAAATGAAAACAAGCGGTATGTTTACACTTAGATGTTTAGCTATTAACGCTCATTTCCAGTTTCTGGTAGGGAGGGGACCTACCCTGGGATCCCAGAAAGGGGAAATGGTGCGTCTTCGACTCATTAGAAACAATGTCCTAATGCAGCTCGCTGCAAACAATCGGGAGTGAAAGAAGCTGATAAACGAACACATTAAACTAAACTGTAAACATTTAATACTGGGGGATAAACACCATTCACAAGCAAAGTATTTGTTTATGTATTTGTATATTATGTGATTTCATATTTTTGATATCTTTTACTTTAGAGAACAATAAGCAAAACAGAAACAATTGTGCCTGCAGGAAATGCCATCCAAGCAATGTCTGATTCTTTCAGTGAAAAGTAACCACATCACTCATTAAATAAATAAATAGTTTATTTTATTTTTTGCTTATTTTATGTTTCGTTATGTTATCTAACAAAAGATAATAAATCACTCTAAATTGTAATGTAAAAATACATTTTCTGTAAAGCTGCTTTGAGATGATATGTATTTTGAAAAGCGCTATACAAATAAACATGAATTGAATTATCTATCTATCTATCTATCTATCTATCTATCTATCTATCTATCTATCTATCTATCTATCTATCTATCTATCTATCTATCTATTTATCGCTGTCTGTCTGTCTGTCTATCTATCTGTCTGTCCGTATCTATCTATTAGTTGATCAAATGTTTTAGTTGATGTATATATTTTTGTGAAGTTGTCAACCCAGTTAACTTTCTTTAAAATACTTCAAAAAAGTGCATAAATCACCCTATCAAACTGGAATAAGTACTAATTTCAAACAAAGACCCTTGTGGCATTATAAACAAAAAGACTATCACCTGCACCGGTCAGTAAACATATTGATGTCAAAATGTATAAACATCTTAACTTAGAGCCCAAGCTCAGATAACCTGCTTTTTGTGCAAGCATATACTGGATTAAAAAAAAAATCAGTGAAGCAGGTTTAGTATACAGACTTGTAATGAATGTCTTCAAGTAAAATTATACCATCGAGTCCTTAATTATTGGTGTTACTCATCTGAGTTTATACCCTTTACTTAGTTGCTTAGCTATGCAAAAGGGCAGATCAGAAGAGGGTGAGATGACCGTGTAGATGAGATACAAGCTGCAGGTCAAGGCCAGTGGAGAAAGAAATTACTAGATGAAAGTCTGTAAATGCCAATGGTTTCTCACAGGTGAAAAAAAAACAAAAAACACTCTGCACCAGCAGTGCTGATCGCGCAACACACCCAGCAGTGTGATCACATGCACACCCTCAATCTCATAACACCCTGCAGTACACACCCACAATACACCAGAACTGCATAAATCTAAATTAAGCACCCCCATAGCAGTAATACAGAAATCTTACTAATTATGTTTTAATGACTTACTAAAAGTTACACATTTTTCCTCATGTGGTGACTGATTTGATTGCTGCTTGCATCCTTAATGGATTCAGGTGAAAATGGTGTATAATGATACATAATGCTAATTATGTATATTTTGTGCATAATACAGAACCTGAGTGGTGGAAATTTGGTGTATATGGTGAGTGGTGTATTATACTGAAGCAAAATATGTTCTACAATCTGGTTAAGAGAGGCCTGTAGAAAGGGTTAAGGCAAGCTATATTACATTTCCTCCTAGAGGCAAGGGAGGCAGTGCCTCCTCAAAAAAAAAATCATGAGAAAATAATCCATTAATGACATAAAAGTGTGTAAATTATGCTCATTTTGACCGTTTAACCGTTAACCGATAGTAAGAATTTTGACCGATTAATACTATCAGTTAAACGGTTTAAAAGTTTTTTTTTTTTTTTTTTGCTGTAGGCCTATGGTTAAAGAAAAATATGCTGTATTTGTTAACTCACGGGGCGCATGGACACTAGCAACCACGCGTCTCTGCCAACCTGATCTCACGGCAATTCGTACATATTTTACGAGGTGGCTAATTCGCATTTAATTTGTACGACCACTCGCATTTAATTCATACGATTTTACTAAATCGTACATATTTGACGAGTTGGCAAATTCGTATGAATTCGCATTTAATGACCTACTCAACCCAGCCCCTAAACCTACCCATCACTGGGGTTTAGGCAAAACGCATTTAATTCAGACGAGTGAGGTCGTAAAAATTTGTACGAAATAGCCACCTCGTAAAATATGTACGAATTGGTAGTGAGATAGCGTTGTCTCTGCAGACATATTTCCCAAACTATGTGGGATCATTTCGGCAGAAAGGGCGACGAAGTTACTTGCAAATTGCAAATTATGCTACGCGGTATTAAAATAAAGCAGTAATACAAGCTCTTGCCTGGTGGAAAGCAAATAAAAGGCGCTTCCCAATGCTGGCCGCTCTAGCGAGGCGTTATCTCTGTAACGTTTAGGCCTATTCCCGGGAACCAGTGCCAATCTGAAGCCTTAATGCTTTTCGTCGTGTGGTTTTGGTCAAGTTTACTAAAGTAGCCTAAACATTGTCAAGTATTGATGGTTTATTGAACAATTACTCAGTTTCCCTCTGTCGTTTCAAAGAACAGCACAACGGTCGGGCGCGTCGAAACACTTCCTCAAACAGACAGGGCGCGCGCAGTCAGCGGAGGCTCGCACTGTGGAGACCGTAAACGAGGCTTTCTGCCGCAGGTCTAACTGTCTACAGGCTAACTTACATCATTTAGACATGTTATTTTATTTATTTATTTTTAAAAATAAAAACCAGTCAAGCTGTGGATTGAGGTAGGCCTGCTATTTTGATTTGACTCGGTTCTTCAAAGCTTCAAACGGATTCAGTGTATTTTCGTTTTGTTATCTTAATTTGGTAATTATTTAATTAAAAAAAAAAGTGTAGGCTTATTTATTTTATGCTTTTTATTTCTATGATTTTATTCAGTTTTTCTGTGTTGTCAGAAAAGCTGCAGGTGAAAATGTGACAATGTGTGAATCCAGGTTCTGTTGTCGATCTGTTGTGTTTGCACAGTAAAATAAACCCGTGAAAAATGTATTTTTAACGGATCACAGACACTCATCAATTGTATTTTTATTTGATGTCAATTCAATATTATAATCTTACCAGTTACCAGTTAACGGTTATCGGTTGTTGGTCGGGAAAAATAACCGAAATGAGCATCCCTAGTGTAAATCACTTGTTTTTCTAAAGTAACATTGTCCAACAGTGACACCCGCAGGTGAAGTTACAGCAGGAGTCCCCATCTCTCTTACCTCCCCTGAGCACATTGATTTTAAACAGACCGCTAAGGCCATTAAATACTCCGCAAGAACAGAGAAAATTTTTTCGCTCCCAGGGCTGGTTTGGGAGTTCTAGCAGCTTGTTCTTGACACATCATCTAAGCAGAACTTTTTTCTTGAGTGTCCGAGAACTATTGTGTGATTGGTCGGAAATGTTAAGTGGGCGGGGTTAATGTGGAAAAACGGAAATGTTTGGCACCTACTTTTTTTCTTGAAGTATGGAATGTCCTGGCCAAAACAAATAAACAAGAAAACAAACAAATTTCTTTGTTCTTGCATGTACCAAGCTTTAGGTGGGGGGTAATAGAGTGGTGCAGGTACTACGACATCACTTTGTAGGCCAACCAGCAGTTCGCATCGCACTGGTTCTCTCGAGAAAACCCAATAGGATTTTTCCAAAGGCTTTTGGATTATAATTAAAAACAAGCTCTGTGAGCAACAAAAGTTTGTTACTTGCACGTTTTGTCCATCAAGATCATTTCACAGATGAACAGTAGGCCTAGTACTTTTATGAATTTTGAAGCCTTTTGCCATAAGTCAAAAGCTAATTGTAGGCTTTTGTCACCATCACTTATAGCTTCCGACAACTTTCTTTTTTTATCTAAAAACATTTTCCCAGAACGTTTGAGTTAGAACAGTTTATAAGAGCACAATTATAAGCATAATGAGGCTGTAAAAGCGAACTGAGTTTACCTCTTTGGCGTGATGACGATTAATCTCTCTGGAGTTCCATTCAAGTATATGTCTCTGCAGGTTAGTAATAGGAGTTACCTCATCAGTGGGTGTGGCCATAAACAGAGGGATGGTTTCAACTGTGTTACCTGATTTGCCCACTAATTTAGAAACACCCACTCTTGTTCCGCAGAGACCTCATTCTCGTTCCATTTAGCCACTTGTTAGCAACCACCTTTTTCAAGACATGTAACAGCTTCAAAAAATCGTAATATTATAGTGGCGTAATATATATATATATATATATATATATATATATATATATATATATATATATATATATATATATATATATATATATATATATATATATATATATATATACACACTGAAAAACTCCAAGGACTTTGCATCCTCATTTCAGAACATCACTGCACGCCACTGCTGTACAGACATATCTTTATCTTTGGGTTTGATCTAATCTCAAAATATGTAATCAGTTCATATTTCCATAAACCAGTCAGCTTTGATACAAGACTAAAGGGACAATCTGCTTCAGGTCATTGTCAATTTTTCAAGAAAAAAAGAGTGTTATACAATTTTGAACAATTTAAGAGAAAGTAAATGATAAACTGTTCCTTAAAAAATATCATATTATATATATATATATATATTGACAACAAAGAACTGATGAACATATATATTGTTTAAATCTTCAAATAAAAAAATGAATCAATCGTCAGGCTTTACAGAAAAGAACAAGTGATTGACACTAGGTTTAAAAGGTAGTTTGGTGCGAAACTACCTACCAAAAACAGCACTCGATGTCGTTTTATCTATCAAGATTATGCTGAACTGATATGAGACTGCTGTCATGTTCATTGGCCTTCACTTTTGGCTTTACTTTCTTATCACAGTATGTGTGATAATATGTAAAGTGTTAATGTCATACATATGCTGCACATACTGGGCTTTTAGAAAAAAAAGACTATTGTTTTGATACCTTTCTTCCATCCTTTTAAGGCACTGGCCATTTGTGTTGTCTGCCAGAATACTAACAAACTGTTGTAAAGGAGTTTTTATACGGAGGTCCATGAAAGCTTGTTTAATTCCACTAATACCATGCCCCACTCTTGGTCACATGAGAGCAGACTCATGTGTTTGTGTTAGCTACCCTCTCTAAGACAATGAGTTTGTCCCACTATGGGGTCTTGGCTCTTCTCTTTCAGGATGTTTCTTTCGCCTCTTCCTCAGAACAATGCACGCCAAATTGACAAAGGGCCCTGGGAGTCCATCCTGGAAGACAAATTTTCTTGTTCTTAAGCCACTATTCTTATGAAACTTAACACATTTTCTTGTGTATACATTTTTGAGTGTTTTAGATGGATAAATCATTAAAACTCCTAAAGGGACCTTGACGGACTAGTGAACCAATACACAAAAACAAAAACAAAAGCAACTTTAATTGGCAAGAAATTATTTCCCTTTGTTGAGTTATCAGGGGGATTATGTGGTTTTATAACAGAAGAAAATTATGTACTATCCAGTGGGATTTGTCAAAATTAATGTTCAATTTTAACGAGATTAAATGTTGGCAAGTAACAAACTCAAAGCCCATGGGGGGTGCAGAAAAACACAGTAATAAGGGCAAGTATCAAGCTGAGAAATAACAGTAAAGTTCATTCCACTCATGGCAGGGGTTATTTCCTCTGAAATCACCTTGTCCCCACTCAAAGATCCACTATTAGTCAGCTGAATCATATCTAAAATCCAATTCAAGATATTCTGTGTAAACAGCTTGGCAGTGATTTTATCTAAACACTGTCTGAACAAAAATAGTTTGTATAGCTCTACTTTTATCATATTGGGCCCAGTGATCATCACTTTCACTCTAAAACACTGAGAGGAATAAATAAGCATGTTACTTACATTAACTTCATAAACAAACACTATGCAAAAGTTTGCATAATAACTAAATATATATATATATATTTAAACACCTATATATATATATATATATATATATATATATATATATATATATATATATATATATATATATTTTTTTTAAAAAGTGACCCTGGACCACAAAACCAGTCCTAAGTTGCACGGGTATATTTGTGGCGATAGCCAACAATACATTGTATGGGTCAAAATTATCGATTTTTGTTTTATTCCAAAAATCATTAGGATATTAAGTAAAGATTATGTCCCATGAAGATTTTTTTGTAATGTAAATATATGAAAATGTATTATTAGTTGTAATATGCATTGCTAAGGATTTCATTTGGACAACTTTAAAGGTGATTTTCTTAATATTTAGATTTTTTTGCACCCTCAGATTCCAGATTTTCATATAGTTGTATCTCAGCCAAATATTGTCCTATTCTAACAAACCATACACCAATTGAAAGCTTATTTATTTAGCTTCCAGATAATATACATCTCACTTAATATATTGTAGAGTAAAATGACAGTTAAGACTGGTTTTGTGGTCCAGGGTAACAAATAAACGCTCATCAAAGAATCCTGAAAAAAAAGTCTTGCAGTTTCCACAAAAATATAATTGTTTTCAAATGTGATGATAATAATACTACTAAATGTTTATTGAGCACCAAATCGACATAGAATGATTTCTGAAGAACCATGAGAGACTGAAGAATGATGCTAAAAATTCGGCTTTGTCATATATACAAATTTGAAATATCTTAAAATATTTTTATTTTTTATAACATTTCACAATATTACTGTTTTAACCTAGATTTTCATCAACTAAGTGCAGTCTTGGTAAGCATAAGAGATATTAACAAATCTTTCTGACCTCAAAATTTGCAGATGCAGCACACATTATTTAAGAATCTACAAGAAACTTTCCAGTGTTATTTGATACCAATAAGATGGCCTCAGAATTCAGTGTTGCCTTTATTCCTGTTCACTCAGTCACTTTAGTAATTCAATAATATAATTATAATATTTGATATACTCAGATATACAAATTTACCTCAAATAGTCAAAATTCTTGAGAAATTGTAAGTAGAGCTTTCAATATCCTTCTGTAGGGTGATGCATTTTATTCCGATTCATATGCTGGGTTGATCTTCCCCTCATCCACACTCTCTTTAATTACACCAAGAAAGCCTTCATCCCTTAGACTTTTGTCAAAATGTCCAGTTTCTTCACTCTTAGGCATCTTGATTTTGGGAGACCTGTAGCACAATAATAGTAGTCCACTTACAATGAGTAGGCAAACTGAGCTGAGCCCAATCCCAATCCCTGGACCCACTTTCTGTTTTACTGGAGCAGAAGGCAAGTAGAAGTCAGGTGGGAAGTCTATAGTGAGATTCGCCAGCACAGAACTCATATTCCAAATGACAGGGACCAGAGTAGATGCTGCAGTTATCCAGTACAAGGAACCTGCCATCACAAAGGCCAATCTGACATGGCTGCCATCAACCCCAAGAATTGCGCTTCTCACCGCATATCCTGCCACCAGGTTTGCGACAACCCCCACGCCAATAGCGGCCATGCAAAGTACCTGGGCGGCTGCAATCTCTGGGGGAGTGAATGAATCTGTAAGGCTGATGCTTTTGCAGATCTCAGCCGAGTCCAAAATGTGGCTGTTGAAACAGGCCCTCCACACGCCCACCCATGCCAATCCTCCAGTGATGACTGTCCGATTGTCCACGTACCATATCCTCCAGTCATTCACCCCAGAAATAGAGGCCATCATTATCCATCCTACAAACCCAAGCACCAGGCCCCCAAACTGCAGATGGACTGACTGGGCCAGGTAAGCCATTGCTAAAACTGCCGAGACCCGACACCGGGCGGTTATGAATATTTCCTCCTCAGCTTTCCCAGCTGTCCTTCAGGGCCATGGCTACATTGCAGTCACACAACTTCTGTCAGATTAAACAAATTGAACAAAGTCATTGATAGGGAGAACTAAAAGACATTCAAAACACATTTGTCCTATTCTACACCCCAAGTTTTTGATCATGCCAGGGACCCAAAATATGAGGATTCCATTTGGAAGGACCCCTTCCTAAAATATAAAGTCAACTATAGCCTAAACTACCATTCCAAATTTTGGGGACAGAAAGATTTTTTTAAAGAAATTGTATTATTCAGCAATTAGACTGCATGGTCAAAAGCAAGACATTTACATGGTTAAAAAAAGCTATCAGACAAAATTTGCTGCGGTTTCCACAAAATATTAAGCAACACAACCGTTTAATAATAAGAAATGTTTCATCTGTTATTTCAAATGCTGCACCAAATCAGTATATTTTGTGAAGGGTTATGTGACACTGAAGACTGGACGAATGATGAAAATTCAGCTGTCAACACAGGAATAAATTACATTTTAAAATATATATTTTTACTGTAATTTTGATAAAATAAATGGTGAGTATAAAATAATAAATGACATGGATAAATAATATGCATTGATACTGCACGTGTGAGAAAAATAGTAAGCATGATATTATGTAGAAAACATGTTAAATATTAGTCAAATATTATTTGGAAATATTGAATGTGTTTTAAGAAAAGTAATAAAGACACATTTCTATTGACAGCCCTAGATATGATTCTGGGCTGTCAATAGAAAATTGACAATTAATCTCATGATTTTTTGCCAGTCATTAGAAAGTAGACATAAACCATAATCATCTTCAAATTAATGTCTAATTTTCCTGAAATTTTCAGAGGGCCCCCATATCCTATTATAGGGCCTTTTAATTGGCTTTTTATCTTTTAACGATATGACTGTAGGGATAAGACAGGAAAGCACTTGGAAAATGCAGGGGGAAAGGGATTGGGACATGACGCAGGTCAGATTGACGTGTTTGGAATATACAAAGTGGTCCCTTTGGACACAAACAACCATTTTAAACTGAGGAAAATGTTTTTCCATATGTAGTATTTAAAAAAAAAAAAAAGTTGTGGTGAAGAGTGATGTTTCCAGAGGGAGGAAAAAGGACACTGCATTGAGGCTACACAAGACTACACATTTGAGACAAAGCAAAGGAGGAAAAGGAGAGAGAGAGAGAGAGAGAGAGAGAGAGAGAGAGAGAGAGAGAGAGAGAGAGAGAGAGAGAGAGAGAGAGAGAAAGAGAGAGAATTATACTTATATTTCCTGCCTAGCTCCCTGCACACCTGGGGTTGCGGAATGTTCCAGGTTAAGCTGAAAGGTCATTTACAATAATCTGTTTCTTAACACACAAGAATCAGAAATGGGAAAATTTTAAAATTAGCTATTAGAACTTTGGGGAAGGGATTTCCTTAACTTTGCCAACCCCCAATAACTCCCCTATGTTACTGCTTAATATATTTTATAGCCAAAAACTTACAAATGTCATATTATGTTGCTAAGTCTATTGAGCCCATTCAGGTTTTCTATAATGCATTTTTTTTTTTTTACTGTATTTTAAGTTCTTAGTTACAATGTTATTATACATTTAGGCCTAAGTACCGAGTATCAATTAACAACATGAACTTGCTATAGGTTTAGGGATTACTTTAGGGTTATTTGCATGTAATTATGCTAAATTCACTGTTATTACTTTGGTAAGTACATGTAAAATGTAACAAAGACGCTGTAAAATGAAGTGTGACTTTTCACAATTTCCAGGGGTAAGCTACTTCAGCTCTTGTTATCCACAACTGTAACTTTTTAGTCATGGTTGTGTAAAATTCACTAGGCATGTTCATACATCCATCGTAATGACAATATATAACCTACTCACTACTCGCATAGAGCACAACAAACTCATCCTTACCTGTGGAATATGTCGAGCTCCTAAGCATCTTCCAAACAGTCAATGAGTCCGTCCAAAATACAGGATTTCTCATTCGAAACAAGAGGAAAAGACAACTTTCCAAACTGGCTCGTACAAGTCAAATACAACCGCGGTTAATGATTAATGTAGCATATCCAATAAATGGATGAGAGGGCGAGGAGGATCAGTGCAAAACAATGAAAAGTTACTGCGTACTGAATCGCTGAATTACGTTCCTGATAACCTTTTTCTTTGGCCTTTAATTTGACGTAATTGTTTTTGGGAATAATTGTTGAAGTCTCTGCAGTGCACATGATAACGTGCATACTTTTAATCTGTAAAGATAGAAGACTGTTACTGTTACATAGTTTCGTCAGGATCATGTTTCAATATACTATTTTAAATGATAAACAATATGTGTATATATAAAAAACTGTTTCTTTAGTTCAAATCATGCTTTTTTTCAGGCTGCAAGCTTACGTGCATGCGTATTCCAGAGTAAACAATCAAAAAGGCAGTTTAGCCTACTGTAACATTAGCCTACTGTTTTTTAGATTTTAAAATAATATGCTTTAAATATTTCAGCAGCAATATACACATATGCAACAGTATTATTTATACAGATGTGCCTGCAAGTATTTCGCTCTACTGCTATCGGGTGCGTTTTTACTGATGTCAAAGTCTTTTTGATTGTCCATGCATGGCAATAAGATGATATCTGAAGTTAAATATTACTGAAAACGAAGGTGATCAGTGCTATTCAAATAATTATAAAAGAAAGATTACTTCAGTAAACAAGAAATTAAAGTATTTAATCAAGTAATATTATATTGCGTAACTGATAGGCCTACACACAATATTGTAGAAACATACCTGTATAATTTAAAGGGATAGTTCACCCAAAAATGAAAGTTCTGTCATTAATTAGATACTAACCCTCAAGTCGTTCCAAACCTGCAAGACTTTAGTTCATCTTTGTAAAACAAATTAAGACCTTTTTTTATGAAATCTGAGAGCTTTCTGTCCTTCCCAGACAGCTACTTTGACACTTTTGTAAAACTTTTTTTGATTGTAAAACTAATCCAATCGAATTGAGCAGTTTAGTCCAAAATTTGAAGCGGTTTAGTCCAAAAGATTTCTGAAGAGACACAATGACTTTATATGATGAACAGATTGAATTTAGGCTTATATTCACATATAAATATTCATCAACTCACACAAGTTGTGGTAAACGGAAGATCAAGCATGTTTGTCTGACATGTGAGAACCAATGAGGTTCATTCTTGTGTTTTATGCAGCAGTTTGAGCTTCCACAAGAATCAATAAGGTTAATTCTCATGTTCGCGCTTCTGAAAGAACCAATAAGGTTCTTTCACATTTGAGCTTCTTAAAGAATCAATGAGGTTCATTCTCATTTCACGCAGCACGTTTAAGCTTCCGCAAAAACCAATGAGGTTTGTTCTCATGTGTTACGCAGCACATTTGAGCTTCCGCAAGAACCAATGATGTTCGTTCTTGTGTTTTACGCAACACATTTGAGCTTCCGCAAGAACCAATGAGGTTAATTATTGTGTTACGCAGCACGTTTAAGCTTCAGCAAGAGGTTTGTTCTCGCATCAGTCAGACAGCTTTGGTTGAGCTTCTGTTTATGTACTCTGTGTTTATGTAATGTTTATATGCAAATAAAAACGTTATTAAATTTATGAAGCGTCAGTGTCAGTTGCATAGCTGTCAATTGTGGGATAAAAAATATCTTAATTTATGTAACTAAAGTAATTAATGACAGAATTTTCATTTTTGGGTGAACTATCCCTTTAACTAAAATGTCTTACTTTTGATCTCATTATGGAAATGTACAACTCAATTAATGTTTAGAACCTAAAAAAATAATAGGATACCTTTGACAAATTTGTTTAAAATTGTGTACATTTACATGATTCATAGTGGCTAACATGATGCAATCATATGACTTAATTTAACTCATCCTCTGAATATTACACTTTAGTTTGTAACAAAATAAATATTGGGTGACACATACGGCTGGTATTTCTACTAAGAACATTTTTATCATACTGCATCCATGGCACTAATTATCAGTATAAAGCAGTGACCATCCAGAAAAGAGGAATTCATGGCAAGGCATTCAAATTCAATGCATGCACTGAGACAAAAATGCATTTGCCCACATATCTAATGTAGGAAAGATGTTGAAGAAGCCCTATTAAAAAAAAAAACAGTGGAGTGTTCCTTTAAAGCATGCTGTTATATGTAAATGAAACGTTTGTGATTTATGTCACTTGCAAAAAATCCACAGAATGCTGCTTCTGAATAGCCAGCAATGGAAAAAGATAATTTTTGTCTTTTCAACATCTACCAGCAAGGGAAACCTGAATGATGCTAAACCAGCCAAATCACATATGTGGAATGTGAGCCAATTATATTTTGGCTACATTCAAACCAATGATCTAGTCATACATGCTTTGTCTTTTCTACACATGAACAATTATTTGTGACACTTGAATGTAATAATTAAGGAACAATGTTAAATGCAATACACTCATGACAGCTATCTGTGAAAATAAGGCCACAATGAAAAGCAGAATTGTGACGACTTACTCTATTACATACGGTTTAAGTTGTGTAAATGTACACAGACTCGACCATGATGTTTTTTTCCTCATTTTGAGGCCATTCTGACCGCATACATTATCAAACCACACAAATCTTACAATGAAGTTATAAATGACACGGACACATGACTTGGAGCAAAAGGCAGCTGGTATTTTATAGACAAGCACTGAATCCTTAGTGAAATAATATTATATAGTTTAGGCAAGTCTCTTAGATTCTTTAAACAATAGAATACTTACAGTCAATCCTAATTCTGGTGTTACAATGCATTTTACGGTGATATACATCTATAAAAAGTGTGCAGACTAAAGTGGTAGTTTGCTTGGCTAAAATAAAGCGAAAGAGTAAAATACTAGCCTATTCTAGTTATATACAAAGATTCAAAAGGCTAAAATAAATTACTAAAAATATCACTGAAATATTTTTAACATAATCAGGAGAGTGACATGTCATCTGAAATAATGCACCCCCAAAAACTCAGTTTTGGAAGATAATTACAGCCTCCTGATGCAAATAGCAGCACAGTTTACACGTGCAAAGCTTGGGCGAAAAATTTGAGAGTAGGTTTGAATGACAAGCGTTTGTATATTGGGCTTCAGGCACATACACTTTAAGGTGTCTTTCATTGCCCTCTAGTGGTTAAAAACATATAGCACAGCGAGTTACCATGGCATGTTTATACCGAGTGTTGAGCGCACATAGGTGCAAAAAGGGCATGGTCTATTTAAAAAAAAATTAAAGTGTCTTTAAAAATTATTATTATTAATTATTTCCCCATATAATTCTATGGGTCTTGTAACATTGAGAAGTCATGAAAGCATAAGATCAGCTGACAATAAAAATCAGGTTTGGTCAAAACATGATCTGAAAGTGCCCAGCACTTTCAGGGTCTTCATGAGTCTTGCCAAAATGCTCTCTGCTGGGTCAGACAAGGAGCATTCCATATATGTCCAGAATGCAATTCTAATGACAGTAAATGGACATTAAGTACTGGCACCCTGTTATTTAGGGTGATGTCAAGCGAGTTGCTCTAGATTACTGCATGAATAATTTCTTTCATTTAAAAAAAATAATAATAGTCCTTAGTTGGTTGTCCTCTGGTCCATTGGGAGACTGTCCATCAGACAATTGAGCTGCTCCTCCCCCAGTTTAATCTTGTCCTCGAGCTTGCGTTGCTCAATAATAAGGGCAGACTTCATTTTGACAAAGTGCTCATAGTCAGCCATACTCTCCTCCGGTAGGTAGCTGGCCAGGATGTCGTAGACCACACGCTCTCTCCTGTCAAGGTTCTCCTTCAGCTCCTTGGCATCCTCATGTTGACGGATCAGCAGTTTACGCTTCTCTGTCAGAGTACGCTGCATAAGGAAGATGAACATTTCACATTTTAAAATGTTCATGTTTTATACATATACAGTAAATACACACTCACACACACGCGCGCGCGCGCCGCGCGACGCGCATGCGCGCACGCGCGCGCGCGCGCGCGCATACGCCGCCTGCGCACGCGCACGCACGCGCGCATACGCGCGCCACGCGCGCGCGCCGCATACACACACACACACACACACACACACACACAAGTATTGGGGCACCTCCAAATCACTTAATTCAGGTTCCAATCACTTCCATGTCTATAGGTGTATAAAGCATCTAGCACCTAGGCATGGCACCGTGATAGGTTGCCATCTGTGCAATAAGTCCATTCACGAAATTTCCTCACTAATAATGTGCGGAGTCAGCGCATGCTGTGGCGCACAAAGTGCAGAAGTCACAAACTTTCTGCAGAGTCAATAGCTAAAGTCAATAGACCTCCAAACTTGTGGCCTTCAGATTAGCTCAAGAACAGTGTGTAGAGCTTCACGGATTGGGTTTCCATGGCCAAGCAGCTGCATCCAAGCCTTGCATCAAGTGCAATAAAAAGCGTTGGATGCAATGGTGTAAAGCACGCCGCCACTGGACTCTAGAGCAGTGGAGAGGAGACATATTCTCTGGAGTGATGAATCACGCTTCTCTGTCTGGCAATCCGATGGACGAGTCTGGGTTTGGCGGTTGCCAGGAGAACGGTACTTGCCTGACTGCATTGCGCCATGTGTAAAGTTTGGTGGAAGGGGGATTATGGTGTGGAGTTGTTTTTCAGGGGTTGGGCTTGGCCCCTTAGTTCAAGTGAAAGGAACTCTTAATGCTTCAGCATACCAGGACATTTTGGACAATTTCATGCTCCAAACTTTGTGGGAACAGTTTAGGGATGGCCCCTCCCTGTTTAAACATGACTGCGCACCAGTGCATAAAGCAAGGTCCATAAAGACATGGATGAGCGAGTTTGGTGCGGAGGAAATTGACTGGCCTGCAGAGTCCTAACCTCAACCCGACAGAACACCTTTGGGATGAATTAGAGCGGAGACTGCGAGCTAGGCCTTCTCTTCCAACATCAGTGCCTGACCTCACAAATGCACTTCTAGATGAATGGTCAAAAATTCCAATAAACGCACTCCTAAACCTTGTGGAAAGCCTTCCCAGAAGAGTTAAAGCTGCAAAGGGTGGGCCAAGTCTATATTAAACCCTATGCATTAAGAATGGGATGTCATCAAAGTTGTTGTATAAGGCAGGCATCCCAAAACTTTTGGTAATATAGTTTCTGAGTTGCTGTTGTTTCCAATTTCTTGATTTTATACACCTGTGGCCATGGAAGTGATTGGAACACCTAAATTCAATGATTTGGAGGGGTGTCCCAACAAATATATAGGGTGAATTCAGGTTGATTGTGGCAAAGATATTTGTATTTATATAAATAAATATTCACAATTATTTATTGTTTCTCTAAAGCCCTTTACAATCTCTTGTTCACATACAAGACACACATACACACACGTCTGATGAGTTTCAGGTCATGTAGGCAAATATAACATGAAGCTATATGAAAGTAAGTGCAATTTAATTATCTGGTCGTCCATTTAAACCTATATAAATGGTATGGAACAATAATAGAACTCTAATGTAGCCTATACCATGGTACTCAGTTAAGGATGTCTCAGGATGTCTATACTAGAGAAAATACGAGTCTAGTGCTCTAAATTTATCTAAATAATAAGATCTGGAAGTCACATGAGCTGCACATAAACCTGTGTCGCCTATATCAGCAGTAAGCCATTTCTTCAGCCTAACATGGTACTTTTACGTAAGCACAGTTTTACAGCCTTAATTCTGTGTTCTCTCTTAATCAAAATAATTTTGTGTGCTTTTTGAAATTGAGAAATCCGGAAGTCATTCCTCCAACAACATCAATCCTGCTTTTCCAAATTCTCCAAATTCATTCTCACCCTCTCCTCCTGTGAAGCATCTTCCTCCAGGCTGTTCAGGGCATTCTCTACTCTGGCCAAACGTCCAGACAGAGACAGTAGAAGGTTGACCACTTTATCAAGATCACCAACGAACATACGGAACTTGTCGAGTTCATTGGGCTTGCAGACACCCTGTACAATGGCCTCCACATCTTCCCCAAGAGCATTATTGTCCTGCACATCCTCCTGCAGACTCTCCTGAGCTTCCTTCAGCACCTGCAACTTCTTGCTGAGGCTGTCAATCAACTCATGCTGCAAAGAAAGGAAAATCATTTGATGAAATAAGTTATTAAGAAAGCAAATTATTGTACAATACAATGTGTTTGTACAGAATGTTGGTACCTTCTTGTTGGCAAGATCATTTTCGTTGTCCTCTTCCAACTCCTCTTCAGAGTTGTGTTCCACACTCTGTTCCTGCATGTCCTTCATCTTAATCAGCAGCTCTGCTTTGGGTGCAGATGTACTGTAGTAGGTCGAATTAGTCACTAAAGCAGTGGCCACCCCCATGCTGTCTTCCTCTTTCCTGCGAACCCACAGATGAGTTTTATGAGACACGAAGCCAACTGATCCAAACACTACAGAATTACTTGTGACAGGATAAAACAATTGTGTCTGCCCAAAGCATGAAGCACCATTTAAAAAATAAAAAAATGCGTGAGTTTGGGGTGGAAGTCGCAGAACTATCTGATTGACCTAACAATGGCAGACAGAGGAGTGTTTAAGAATCATTATTTTTGCAACTTGACTTCATGTTTCAGGGACTTTATATTTACACAAAGAGCTGCCGATTGCTATATTAGTTGGTGCCCTAGATTTGTATTGCATTAAAAAAAATATAAACCATGCGTATGAATCATAACTTGAATGAGAAGGTAGTATTGGGCCAGCTACAATTTAAATATTTACGAAATACCATTCTTATTATTTTCTTTTCTTTTTTTCATGAGAACCACATGGGTAGGGCTCAATAACATCCCTGACTTCCTGATTTAAAAAATAAAAAATAAACAGAAGATCAGAAACGTGTTCAATCTTTCTTAAAGCTACACAGTGTGATATTTTCCCCCATCTAGTGGTGAAAAGGTATATGACCATCCAGTGAATATTAGTTTCTGTTCCTCTCAATTCCGATTTCGTTTTAACTCCTACGGTGGCTGATTTAGTCCAAGATTAATATGGCTTCCAGTTCGATCAAGTGATGAGGTTACTTTAGAAAACTGTTATAATTTGCAGTTATTTAATTTGTCAGTTAACATGTAGGTTATGACATCTATGTAAAATGAATAATAGTTTTACCTTTTCATTATTTTTTACCATTTCATTGCTAACATCAGCGATCAGGTTCCCAGACGAATGCAAGCTAATCTTAATAAAGTAACTTTTATCGGTGCTATCGTTATTCTGTGTATTTATGCGACATCACTAGCGTAAGGCAAAGTTTAAATTGTAGGCTATATCAGTCTCAAGCAATCCCCCTCTTCACATTCGACAGTGCCATCGAGTGTTAAAACGTGAAAGGCGAAGCTTGTACTTTCAAGATGGAGGGGCAACATGGCGACGCGCATTCAAACCCTCACCCGTATGTATTTTCAATGGCATATTATACACTTACGAGAACACTTTATTACTTGAAAGAAGTAAATATACATTAATGAGCACATATATTTTTGAAAGAACTAAGTGTTTTTAGCTAAGAATAAACTAAAAAAGTTACACAGTGTAGCTTTAAGGGTAAATTCCTAGAATAAATAATGAAATACAAACTTGGCAAACTGAGTGCATGCCTTAATGAGGTAAAAAAATGGGAATATAGTAGGTTCACAAGTAAGAAATACTGACTTCTCCACAGAGTTACGAGGGGACAGCTGTTTAGGTGCAGCTTTCCGGCGCTGTTGGGCCTCCTCCAGTAGCTGCTCTCCCTGAGGGAAAATACCCTCCATCAGATCCATAGTGGTCTTCATCTTACTCTGGTCCAAAATGTCCACTAGGGACCTGTCCTTGTCCATTATGTCTCTAGCCAGCTCCTTCCTTTTTTCATCGTCCTCTGACTTCAAGGGATGTGAAGACAATCCGTTGCTGCTTTGATCTAATGAAGGGCTTGTCTGCAGGCCATGCACCTCACAGAATACCGGGTTCACGTTGGTTTGTGGCCCCTGGTCTTTCAGAGGGCCCATATCTATGTCTCTTGGTTCAGACCCCTGGTCCTTTTGCCTGGTGTAGGTACAGAACAGAGAGTATGACTGATCCGGGTTCCCCAAGCTCTGAAGATGAGTTACTCCTGGTTCTTGCGAGCTGACAGGGGTCTCGCTGGGCAGGTCAAGATATTGTCGACTTTCTTTTTCAGTGTTACTTTCTGAGTGAACAATCTTAATGGGCACTTTCTTCACTGATGTGTTCTCATCTTTAACCTTATCCATCCTGGTAAACAACAGCGATGAAAATAGAAATGTGTTATTCCGGTGAACGCAAGAAATGCAACATAAGATAACTAGGCAAAAGCATAAGCACAACAAGGGCAGTAAAAACTATTTTCATGTGTGGAAACGCATGAAATTATTTTACTTCAGGCTAGAAGGCTTTGCACATATATATATGAAGACTTCAGATGCAAAAGCCTCTAAGTCCATCTGACGTTTTTCTTTAAAATAAGCATTTTTGTCAGGCTCCTATGTATAGGTTTCTATCCAAGTACCGGTACTTCTGAATAGGCTGAGCCTAGGATTTAGTGGGTTTGAAGTGAAAATATTTTATGAATGTATACTATATGCGGAGAGCATTCACTCAGTATCATTATCTTATATTCGACCGAAGTGGCTTTTAGAGGTTTTTGCATCTGAACTCTTCATATACATATGTTAGGAATCATACGCCACTGAAACCCAGCTCAAGACAATTGTTTTCTCTAGACTTATAAAAAGAGGCTTATAATGGCTACAAACTGTAAGACTACTAAAGTTCCCATATTTGACCAAAAACAGCAAAAATAAAGTCACAGAAATGATATTTTTCAACAGTCTTCAGTTGTTGCTGGTTGGTATTCTACTTATAACTGATCTAAAGAACTGCAGTACACATGGACAAACTGCAGTAAGGGCACATATGAATAAGGCCCTTGTATGTGCATGAATACAATAAAGAGACAGTCAGAGAAGCACTGTCATTTAATTACTGGGCTGTAGGGAGAGTTTCCAGTGATGGTTTTAAGATTGCAGCTGAGAGGAGCCCAGCTGTGGTTTGCCAGTGGAAATCTCTCCGAATTCCAACACAGACCTGAAAGATTTTCTGAACAGCGGAATTGAACTCTAAATACAGAAAGTCTTACCTTCCAGGAGCTTCATCCTGTATGGAGACAGAGACGGGGGGCTTGTCAGTCAGCCTCTGGGGAGCAAACTGGGGCGAGGGCGAACGCTGCCCCTCCATGGTGGGCTGGGTAGGGCCAGCGGTTTGTTGGGTGGGCAGGACAGCGGGAGGGGGAGGAGGTGGAAAGGGAGGAGGCACAAGCTCTTGTTGTTGCTCCTCCTTCCCGATTGGTCCTTTGCTATGCTCCAACCCCTTCCAGGGAACGGGGGCTGAAACTGAGGCAGAGCTTTGATTGTTGACAGGAGAGAGTGAGGCCAAGACTCCTCCTTGTGATCCAGGCTGGACCTCCTGAAAATTGCTAAGAGGAGGAGGTGTGCCCTCAGGGCATTTGTACTTCTCCAGATGGGACAAAAGAACAGAGGTCTTGTTTCTGGAGAGGGCTGATGGTTCACTCTGAGTGCTATGGTCAGAGAAATGCAGTGCAGGTTTATGATGACTGGATGGAGGACCTATAGTCTTTTTCTCCAGGTCTTCAGTCAAAGCTGAAGGAGGTGCTTCTGGTTTCTCTTTGCATATGATTTCACTGTATCCTTTTTCATTAAACCTAAGAAAACATAAAAGGAATGCTTTGAAGTAAAATTCTCAATCCACCAATACACACAACAAAAGATGATTTAACAGAGGTCCAGACTTTGAATGTATTTGTCCTTTTTGGTTCACAAAGCCTCACTGTGTTCAGCGTAAATCGATAGGCAGGCAGACATTTCTCCCACATTTCACCATCTCTCCGTGGTAACTCCCAGGCTGGCTGTCATACCCAGCATATTTCTGTTCCCACAAGCTTGTCATGCTGTGGAGAAAGAATGATCTTTCCCCTGCAGCAATTGGCAAAGAGAACGCTTTTCCCTTCTTAATCTTGATTGTTTTCGTTTATGTTTTTACTCTCTTCCTTGTCTACTCAGATTTATGTTGGGCAAGGAGAGATAAAAGGGCTCTTGTTAGAATGAATATCTTAAATAAAATAACTTGGGAAAGAGAAAACTCACTAATATAAAAACACTCTATGAAAGTAACTTAAAGAATATATATTTTTTTTTTACAGGCTTAGCAAGAGACATATATTTGGTCTTATGGTATATATTTATACCATGCAACATTAGAAAGGTGTCAAATAGTAGAGATTCTACGTTATGGTTTATAATGATTTTGATGATACCAATTTAATTATACCAATTTAAAAATCTAACTGCACAGAAAGATACCCACAATTTCTACTCACACATACTTTACAGTATGAATTACCTGATGGGTGTATAGAACCAGTGGCTGTGCTCCAAAGACAGAGACAGAAAGAGATTCTGACTGAAAAAAAAAGAGTAAAGAAAAGCAAAAAAAGTAGTGCGTAGTAGAGTCAGTGGTTAGAGACACACACTACAGTTCAAAAGTTTGGGGTCGAAAGATTTTTTTGTTTTTGAAGGTCTATTATGCTCACCATAGCTTAATTAATTTGATAAATCATAAAGCAAGAACAGTAATATTTTGAAAATATTATTAGAATTTTAAAATGTTCTACTTTAATAAATTTAAAATGTATTAAAATGTATTCTTCTAATGCCAAAGCTGATTTTTAAGTAGCCATAACTCCAATGACATGATCCTGATTCAGAAATCATTCTAAAATTCTGCTTTGGTGCTCAAGAAACATTTATTATCAACGTTGAAAACCATTTAACAGCTGCATCTGTTTTTATGGATTCTTTGATAAATAGAAATATCAAAAGAACAGCATTTAAAATATATTTTTGAAACAATGTCTTTACTGTCACAATTAAACAACTGAATGCATCCTTGCTGAATAAAGTATTAATCTTAAAAGTAAACAATCTTACGGACCTCAACCTTTTTTAAATTAGTATACAAAAGGAAGACAACTGGCAAAATGCAGAAAAAAAGATTTAAGGAAATGTCAGATGCAGAAATACAGAGTATGCACTTTTAAGAGTCTTTAATGTTATCTGATAAATACTTTCTTCACAGATGTCATTAGTACAGCAGGCATGCATTGGTAACATTCAGGTAGGATGCAGTCGTTTTCAGCGTCTAACACATGCATTTGATCTCAGCATGAACTGGCATGCAGAACGTCTCCGCTGTAATACCATGTAAGCTTCTGTCCACAGCACCCCACCTTTAATCAAACACAGTCTCTTGCTAACTTCCCTTGTTTGATAAAGTGTGTATGACAAAACATGTTCTACCAGTATCAGAAACCTCTAATGGAGAGACACATCTCTGCAAGTGGATAAGCAACTGTACGTTTACATTGTTTACGATTAATTTTGCAACCTGCATTTACCCATCAAGTAAAAACAGAATGAAGCCATGAAAACTATCATTTAACTGAGGACTCTACACTGAGAAAACATTAAAACCCCTCTTGAAATGAACCTTACATACCCAGAAGGATTCAAACTTCATCAGAAAAACTTCAAGAAGAAAAGTCCATAATCCAGTTACTTCTGCTGCTGGCCATATCCAAGCACACTCACCTCTGATGATTGGGAGTTCTCATCTCAGCGACAGGTGCTTCCTGTAGCCCTGAACATATGTAATCTCACCTGGGTGGGGCTAAAATGCTTGTAGCTCAATTGAAATGTTTCCAACTGGATCTACTCCACACTAGATGTACTAATAAATAAACAATAGCTGTACTAACAGTAGCAAAAGGGGTTTCTAACATTAGAAATCTCTCAATATCACTTACTGGAGTGAAGAATCCTAATCATGTAGCTAGGACTTTTCAGCTAGGACTTCAACTTTTTATAATTGAGTCATGCGTGTTTGCACATAAATTAAATGATTGGGTGGGTGACAGGAAGTTTGACATTTAAACAACGATTTCTGAGAAAACTCATAGGGCTATGGAGTGAAGATGCAGGTCTATGGTATAATTCATAGTTTGCTTTCCACAGCACCTTAATTAAAAGCAAGAATCAAGACAAAACTTTTCATAGGGGGCAATTTACAAGGCTTTGGATGATTGATGTTTGGCGGTAACTTGCTTATTCAAGTTTGCCACTCCTTATGTCTACACATAGAAGTCTAAGAAAATGACCTGGAGAAATCAGCAGTTGAAATTACAAGAAGATGTGAATATATAAGTATATATAAATACAAGAAGGATGGTATGTAAGATAAATAGATAGATCTGTTACACACATAACTGAAAGCTGTTTGTGACTTTAGAAATATATATTTGTTGCAGAAACAAATTAAAACTTCAATATGCATCTAATCCAATTTGCCCTCACACTACTGGAGCCCCACCTAAAAAGTTTGCATGCAAATGGAATAACATCCCAGCCAGCTATCCATTATATTTAAGCTGGATTTTTAAAGGAGACATTTGCTTTCATATTGTGTTTTCTATACTATCAAGTGAGAGATTGCAGGATCAACTTCACATGTTTCAGAGGCTAGACAAGAAAAGATATGATCTCAAAACTTGCTAATATAACTGGAGGTCATTTCATGCACAGCAATCCATACTACTACAGCTGATGCATTATTCAAGGGCAAAATATACATAACAAGCCTTCTATTCTTCATCCAAATGTTTTTAAAATTCTGAACGTTCAGTCTTAGGAATTGGATTAAGTTTCTTCTTAGCAGAGTACAGGGCTACCATTCACGATTCTTTCCAGATAAAATGCAATACCTACTCGAATGTACATGTAGAGTAAAAATATGTAATAGCCTTATCTTTGCGCAGTGTAAAAAAGACTGAAATAGAGCAAAATATCTGTAGAAAAGCACTTTGAAGAAACAGGAAGAGCAAAATGACATTTAGGTTGCTATTTTACTCTTTGGCCTTATTATGAATGGACTGATTGGACACTTCCTATGTCATAGTCACATGCCTACACCTCAAAACCATCTCCTTGTAACACAAAGCCCAGTCCGTGAGGATAGCAGTGCTGTCACAGCTGGGCTAAATCCCAAGACTGCGAGGACTATAAAGAGTCTACTGTTTGTCTTTGACCCAGCGAGGGCTGACTGATGGCCCAACTGAGAATTTTTGTTTGCAACAAGGCCAAGATCAGAGCCATTAGCACTGGAATAGTTTCACTGACACTGACACAATCTCAACCAGGACTGTTGGCATCTGTATAATTTCCATTACAAAGGGATGAGTTCTCTTTTGTTACAAACATGCCCAGGAGTATCATGAACATCATGACTAAAAAAATGACTTTGATACTCAATCAGCATACTAAAAGTATGTATTATCTTTTCACCTTTAGAACAACTTGCAAAGCAATGAAAAAATAACATTACAGCACTCACCTTGTACTATTCTTATCCTGTTCGGAGGGATTTTTCTCAGGTTTGGAACAGTCAGCTGACTTCTTTTCTTGAACTGGAAGTTTCTGGGATGAATATAACACATAAAACTTAATATTTGGTATTTAATAAATTGCTATTTTAAGACTTCTATATCCAAATTATTGGCTTGGTCGGTTGACATGATAAGTGATCTGACTTGCAGCTTTCCTGGTCTGAGGGTGTGACTTTTTGTACTTAGTTTAATGTTTGACAAAGTTCCAACCTTTATATTGCTATCATTGCTATTCATTGGAGCTATATGTGAAACACATGCACTTTTGTTTTATGACAGTTTCTAAATAAAGCACAAACTCTGAGAACACGTTTTGTAAAGTTTACACCCCTAAGAACAGATATAAGAACAGAATTAAACCACTGAAAAACGGAGGGCTTCAATAAATATGAAATAACTAACCCGTCCATAGAAGTCAGCAGAAGGGGAGGATCTAGATCTTTCATGCACACAGGTAGGCTTACTCTGTCCCTCATTTCCCGTATCAAGGATATTATCAGCGGAGTGGTATCGTCCAGATGCCCTTGGTTCGGTTGTCTTCCTCTGGGTGTTCCATTTGGCTTCATACTCTGCAAAGGTACCAAGTCGCTGTTGTTCTAGCATGGCTTGTTGGTTCACTGAGAGAGGGCCATCCTGACCTTCATTAAGGTGGTTTTTACTCCACCCTTCCGTGTCACTCTTTGCAGAATAGTGCATGCCTACAGGTTTTGACAGTCTGTTGTCTTCAGATATCTGCAGGTTTTGCTTTGGCATAGGTTTAGGGAAAGCTGCTTTTCCTGTTGCTTCAAAGAATCTGTGCCGATTTTCGGCATTGTCAGGCATAGGGGAGCGCTCATCAGCCCCTACTTCATGAATTTTATCTGGCTCAGAAAAAGACCGAACTTTCTTTTCTGCAGAAAACCTCTTGCGGCTACCAATGCGAAGCACCTGATTACTCCCTGAGGTGGGTTTGCTAGGTGGGACCTCGGAGACACTTGGAAGTGGAGGTGTGTCCTTCCAAGTAGAACCCTCAGTGCCTGGATGCTCAAACAATACTGGCTCTAGGTCTTTTCGTCTAAAAGATGTAGCCTGGAGGACTCTGGCCTGGGCTTCTTTCAGATGGTCTTTATAAGAGCTAGAAAAGCAACCATCCGAGGAGGGAGAAGTGGTCTTCCAGACAGCAGCCTCTTCTACAACTTCAACTGGAATTTCTAAAGTGGCATCACTTCGACTTTTTTGAAGCTGGGCCCTTCTCATCTGGATCTCGTTGCGCAAGGTGGTGGCAAAACGGTCACTCCGTCTTGCCTGTTTGCCACTCTGACTGTCAAGGGATTCCTGCTGTGCACTTCCAACATTGATCTCATCTTGACAGTCATCCATGTCACTGCGCTCTTGGGCAAGTGAATACAGCATTGGTGTTTTCTGGGGACAAATCTTTGACTCGCCTTTCATAGGAAGAGGTTGTTGTGAGTATTCTTTAAGATGGAGATGGCCAGAATTTCTCCTGTGCTCAGGTTGTTTACTGTGGGGATAACTACCAGAATGCTCATCTGAGCTAGAAATATAGTGATGCTTTTGGCTCCCCCTCAGCTCAGAAGGTTTTGTTGAATCAGGCATATTCAAGGAATTAGAAGGTGCAGAGAAAATGCGATCCTTATTATCTATATCATGGTGCTGTGACTGAGGAGGGAAATAGTGGTCTTTAGTTCCTCCTTGAGAACCTATGGACATCCTGTCCCGTCCACTGTTTGACATTTCTGAGACTGCAGAAGATTTAGAGTCATCAACTCTCACTAAAGAAACCTGTGTCATTCCCTGAGTGACATGGTGGGAGGTAACTCCAAAAAGACCGCAAAGTGATGCAGCTGGCCTTCTAGCTTGATTCTGGCTGTTGAGTTGCATGTGGTTGTTTGTGGGTAGCTCCTGCATACTGCTAAAGTAGCCACTGAATGGAGGATTCAGTGCTGGCACTGTCCTAGTTTGAGCGTGGAAAGTGCCCTCGTCGCTGAACTGACGTGGGTGGTATGGAACATGGGCATAAGATGGCTGTCTATCTCTGACATCTGTGGTTGACAGGGAGTATGTCTTGTCTGATGAAATACAGTTGGGATACTGATGATGGACACTGGATGAAATGCAAGGATTTGAAGAATCATTTTTGGATGGCAGGTTAAAATTGCGTTGACCCTCAAGACCTGTCTCAATGACTTGGTGAGACCTTGGAGCACTTTCATAGGTTTCTCCAGCCTTTTGTAATGCTTTCACCTGAGGCTTTAACTGGGCATGAACACCAAGGCCCTCTGAGCTGCCTGTGATCAGACCCTTCTCATGAACCTTGGTAGCTGCAAAACTATCACTGCGTGTCGGTGGAGTGGGTGGTGGGGTACAGGAGACAATGTTTTTCTTTATATCTGGGACATGCCAGACAGGTCCAATACTAACTCTTCCAGAGCTTGAATGTCGTGTGCCTGGCTGTTCTTCGGCTCTTGGGATCTCATGGCTACCAGTACTTGAGAGATGCTGCAAGTATCCAAGCCTCTCATCTTGTCGTACCCCTTCGTTTAGGTTTTGGCTATGCCTGCCATTGCTGTGCCTGCCACTTGAGTCCCACTGATTAATTTTGTACAGCATGTTTTCAGTGGATGCAGCGTTACTTTTAGACAGTGTGTAATCTGGGGTTCCTGAGCTTGTAGAAAAGGAGCTGTATGCAGAGTCTCGTTTACCACCACCCAAATGTTCAATGCTGTTATTGTTGGACTTGCTCGGAGAAAGACAGCCAGGTGGATAGGGATGAGAGCTGTGCTCTAGGCTGTCCATACTCCCCAAAGAGCTAAATTGGTCAGATACTCTCTGTAGATTGGTTTGCTCCCAGTCGGTTGAGAGTTCAGAGGAGAATGAACTACAAAAACAAACATGTGTATAGAGTGTTTAGGTTGTATAAACTAGCAAACGCAACTGCAGTAAACAATTTGAAGAGTTTGTGCAATTCATTATATACTTAAACAAGAAAAATAGAGGCCTTGAATTACTAATTCTTTACTGAAAGAAGCAATATAGACAGAAACAAATTATTTTATGTCTCTTCAATTACCTTGCATCATTTCTTGTTTGCCAGACTGGTGAGGGTGTGGACTGAGTTTTGGCTTCTGAGTGGCTCTCGTTGAACTTGGTGGCATGCCAGGAGTGTGGTCTGCTCATGGGTTCATTTCTCCTGCGGGCAGCAAACAGGAAAGAAAGAAGGATAGAGAAATAGGTAGAGCAAAAAAGGAAAATTAGAAAACAAGGCAATAAAATGTTGCTTGTGAACAGCTGTAAAACGAATGGCAAACACAGATCACCAAGCACCACTACAACTATTCTGAAGGACAGAAGAGTGTCAAAACATGGTAGATGATTATGGTAGTATAATGATCATGGCAAGAGACAGAAAAGTTGCCTGTGAGCATGCCGATGCAGTCATTCAACCATCAATAAAGTTTTTCGATTGTCAACCACAAATAAAAGACTAACAAACAACTGCAAACACCAAATTAAATTGCTGTAACCACAAGTCCATTCTCTCAACACTCATACCACAGTAACATACCCTTTAAATCGATTCTTTCTGAGATGCATGAAGTGAAATAGACAAATATATAATTGTTATTAAACTGTTATTTAATCACCTCAACAATTAAACAGAGGCTATTGTAAGGAGTCAAATACATTGTGTCCTTATGACATTACTAACTGTTCAGTCCATACGTTTTTAACCGACGCAGATGAAACCTATACTCAAAACAATATTGCATGAACTAATGAACAGGGTTCCCACACCTTTGACCAATGACCAATAATACCAACTGGATAAGGATTTAAAAAATATATATACTTATAAAGAGCAATTTCCTACAAATACATACTCTAGAGAAATTTCTATTATTTTCATTTCATTTAGGAGAGTTTACAAATTTTAATGATTTTCCAGGCCTGGAAATCTCAATTTTAAAATCCAATGATATTTCAAAGCAGTTCATGATCGTGGGAACCCTGAATAAAGAATGTAGAGTATATGCATGGTGGAAAACTAATGAATGGAAACTTCTGATGGATGCTATCACAAGACCATGGATGGAATATGATTGTAGATCATCATTACTAGACTGGGTGGTACAGGAAAGGATGTGGGTTTTCTTGTAGATACATTGATACGATACCTCATGGAACTTCGTAAAATCTTCGTGAGAAAGCTCCGGGCCATATGTACGTCGCTCTCTGATGGCATTTTCTGCGCTACAATATCCACCATTTTCATCTTCCTGAAGGGAGTTAAAAGGGGGAGGGACACATATAGTCTGAATCTTCGAGTTCAGAAAAGTTTGACAGGGGCTGTACTGCTGTAATCCAAATGGAGACATGAAAATCCATCTCTGTGATGGGAAAATACAGACATACTAGCATGGGCCACAACACTGTCTGTAATTAGTCAATCATTATACGCAAGAACACAAACACAAATATAGCCCTGCATTAAAAAAAACATAACCAATTCAGACAAAACAACCACAAAAAGTTATAATTAAAATGTTATTCTGTATGAAAATACATTGGCAAAACAGACAATCCACATAAATGAAGCCATAAGGTCATTCAGAAAAATACCAGTGCCAGCACTGAGAGAGCGTCTAAAAGGACAAAATCTTAAGGAAAACAAAACAGATGAATTTCCCTCTTATCATGCTCATTCTGTAACATACTGACCACAGGCCTGTTGCATGAAGCTAGTTGTACAAACTGAGTTTCAGAGTAGGTTTAGAGTTGACAACTCTATAGAAATCCAACTTTGTTTAGCTCAGGTTTAATGGGCTCACAACGTTTGGTATAAACATTCAAACAGCCAATCACACGGAACATGTAGAGCGTCAATTTGATTCACTTCCTGCAAGAGCGGGCACAATTCACTTCTCTGCTGAACATTAAATGAATTAAATGCATTTACATGGCAATAATCAATTCACCTTCTTAAGCCCGAAAAAACAGCATTCGCTCAAACTAATCTCAAACTTACCTGGGTAGCTACTGAAACCGGCTTCACGCAACAGGTCACAGAGGCTAAGTTCACGCTTAGCATGCCTTAGCGTTCAATTCAGAGTCATTGCTTGGATTAGATTTTTTTTGTATAGCTGTTAACGTTTTTTTAAATGTGGTCAATATCAGATTCCAGTGCGAACAGATCCTGAACTGACCCGAATGCACAAAAGAACGGTAAACACATGTCCTGCAGCACGTTGTCATCGGAAATAAACACGTAGAACATTAAAGTAAGTAATTATGCATTTATTTATAGCGTGATCTGCCGTTTTGTGCGCAGGCAATATAAAAAACAATAATGTTTTAAAACATTTATGATACAAGTTTTGCTTGTATAGAGCTGTCACTGTAATACTTATGAGCTCTGACACATTACTCTCCTTTCACTGACTACCTTTCGCAACTGTCTTGATAACTTAGTGTATGTAAAATCATTGAAGTGACTCCCATGAGCGCAGAATTCTGACAAATGTTACTCTAGAGTGACTTAAAAGTGAATTCTGATATGACTGTTCAGAATGCAAATCTGACCTGTATCGGATTTAGTACCACATATGGAAGTGGCACAAATCAGAATTGAAAATATCAGATTCCATGTGGTTTGTGCTGTTCACACTTGTCAGTCATTAGAAAAACAGATCTGAGTCACATGTGAGAAACCCCCCCAAAAAATATCGGATTTGGGCAACATTTGCCTGCAGCCTGAACGTAGCCAGAGATCTGCAACTTGCATACAAACAATCGCTTGGTGTGAATAGTGGACATAGGGAGACATCTTGTGGTTAATATTTAACACTACGATTCCAAGTGACAAGGTATGCAATAAAAGGGGTAAAGTGAGAACAAGACAAAATAATTTACATTAATTATTAAAATATTGCAACCTCTTTCCAGGATCTGTGCATGTAATGTTCAAAAGCTTCATGCCAAATGCTTTGCATCAGCGAGTTTAGCATGAAACATTCCTCAGTATCTCCCCAAACTAAAGAGTCCACCCACACCTGACCTGTGACCTTTAAGTTCTGAGAGTCAAAACATTCTTGTCGTTTCTGAAATTCAGTTGTTCAGTTTAGTGATAGGACTGTAAAAACAGAAATCCATCTTCAAGGTTTTCCAAAAGTCTAAAACCCAAGCCTGTAAGACTCTCCATAAGACTGGAGGGGTTAGAATAACAGTCAAAGAAAGACATGCAGTGCTACTCCATTAGACCATGAGGTCAAGTGCCAGTCATCCTCTAGCCAGTAACAGAGTAAAAGACATTCTTTGAATATAAAAACTACTATGCTAACCCAAATATCCTTGACCCCAAAAGATTTGTTTAAACCACCTTTGGTTTAAGCTGAATTTGTCTAAAACAAAGATGTCCATGTACGTCCCTGTCACAGGTTTAAAAGATAGCAGAACAGATTAAACAGCAAATTATGAGCAGAGTGGCCAAAAGACCCCTTTGCTCTCTCAATGATGCTGTCTATTCCTGTGTAAAAGTTTCAAGTGTGTATGTGCTCGCCACACATGGTGTTGGCTATTCAGATGCTAATGACACTCTCTTTATTAGATGTATTGTCAGGGCTACAGCTGGTCTAGCACAGATATGCCAGTGGTCTGAATCAGCGGCGCCCAGGCGGAATTGAGGCCAAGGAGGGGGTTCGGAGGGGAAAATCCCCCACCGATGTTTTCAGAACAAGGCATGTTCAAAAACAAACAAGTCTCTTCTGAAAAGACAACAACCAATCCAAAGCTCTGATGCAAATCAGCTTGGGTAAAGAGTTAACATTCAAATCTTATTCACAGGGCAAAGCAACATGAAAGTGTCTTTAAAAGACACCTACATGAAAGATTAGCAACCTTTTGAAAGAGAAAAGTCTAATAGGATCTGATACCATCAAAGGTTGATTTTGGTTTGCCAAGATAAATGCAACAAGTTTCACGAGGTCAAGATTTCACATACCACCTACTCGTTTACACACGGCCTGAGTCACTTGAGGGACAAGATGCACCAAAGCGTAGATCTCACAAACAGATAAAATAAAACAAGACTAAACATATAGCAAGATAAACAGAAGCAAAAGAACAACAACAGGTGTGAGACAAAGACAGCAGACGAAAACAGACAGCAAGATGTAAACTTCTAAACTCACCAAACAATCCCTCAAGCAAGCAAGTTTGCCAAACAGATCCCTAAAAAGAGCAGACTTGAGACACTTTGATGGATGAAATGGTACTGAGAGTCCGGGTTTGCTCCAGTGGACTCCCCAGGCAGTGCATTCCACATTCACATCAAAGACAGGCCAGGACAAAGGGCCCTCCATAGACGGCCAGTCCCAGACCGCAGTGTGAGTCTTTTCAACCATCCACGTCTTACATATGAAAGAGTCCAGAAAAAGGTATCCTTGAGGAACCCCATGTAGAGATCTGATCATACGAGCCTTAGCACATACACTCTCATATCTACTTCCAATGCCTGTGTGACTGTTGAAGTTAGGGCAGATCTCAACAGGGATTATGGTGATTTTTCCCCGGGAAGTAAGGGGGGAGGGATTGAGGAGGGGGTTGTTGTCACAGCCAGTCTCCTTGAAGCAATCTAGCAGCTTCTGTTTCCCTATTGGCTCAGTGATGGTATGCTAATGAGCAGCCGAGAGGGCCAAATGCTCTTGTTGAACCCCTCTTGTGCAGCGGTCCTCTGTTTCTTCTATTACTATGGCAACAGGTTGATTTTTGCAGAGTCTTAAGTGCACTGGTTTGTCTACTGGAGCGAAAACCAAAGAAAGACAACAACAGAATTACACTTTTTTTTTTTTATATGAACAGATCAGAAAAGCATTTATTTCTATAAACTGATCGGCCCAGCACTGAATATTAAATAGTGGCTCTATACCTACCCAACACCAGAGTTTTTAAATTCCCACTCGCTGACGCCACTAGACGTCACCATGACCGTTGACCTCAAGCAATAACCCCTCCCAACCCCCGAAACTGATCATGTGACTGGTAGATCACTCCAGCTCTGAAAAAGGACATCTGGTTAAAGCAAGGATAGATATCTCAAATAATCAACCTGTTTGTTTTGCAAACAGCACACTCTCAAGAGTGAAGCTTGACTGTGATTAGAGCCTGACCTATCGAGTTTTGAGCTTGATTAAAACTTTTCTTGGCATCAAGACAAGTGGTCTGGTGACAAGCAAGAAGATTACAGAAGAATTGTTTTGGCCTATGCCTGATGGGCGGGCTTTTACAAAATCTTTCACAATGATCTATTGTAAGACGACTTCTCATCCGTGCATTCCAGACAGGAGTCCATTCCTAGGCATTAACATTCCCATAAAGGTTGCATTTTTCTTGCAGCCTCAAAAAGGTAGGCAAAAAGATTTGTACAATTTAGAAGATCTTATTCCAGAGAGAGAAACCATCCTGAAACCGTCTTGCCATTCGTTTGTTTTTCAAGGAGACAAGCATAAGTGTTTAAGGACAGATGTTAAGCGCTAAATCCAACTATCTTATTTGATCCATCTGTCTTTGTTCCCTCTAATGGAAACCGCACTTCATTCAACATAATATTGGACACAGGGGACAACGAGACAGATTTGGATGCATGGGAGTCAGTTATTCATTTGGCTGTTGAGTATCTGCACAAAGAACTTCTTTAGAACGCATCTCAATCAAACCGCTAATACAGGGCCAGGAGAGGCCAACCATGAGGTGCCTGTAATGACAGGCACATTCCTGAGCTGCATGTCATACCAGCCAAAGAACCAATAGCCGTCTAGCCCCCCGCTGGGTTCACAGCCGTGTCTCTTTTGTTTGGGTGAACAGTACTAAGATATATCAGCATAAAGCATTCCTTAAACTTACACATACTATGCGTTACTATTTGGACCTAACAAGAAATTAATGGCTTGCTCATGTCAGGTTTCCTGCATGTTGATGTGATTAAGGATGCCCTTGATCTAACCTCAGCTTACAGTGTAAGAATTAAGAAAGGTGCACAGTAATCAGACTTAGAAGGTGAGCAAAGGACTCTAAATTCATTGCTCCATGCCAACATTTCTTGGAAACCGTTTGCACAGGAGACTGAATCCTTCTGTGCAAAGTTTTACATTCCAAGAGGCTTAATATGACCTGTAGATCGACATCTGATCACAGACCTATAATGAATACTCAGAGTCCAGAGATTAGCCTGTAGTGATTTGATATTTTACTGAGATTAAATAAACAGCTATCACTACATTTATAGAAGAAAACATTTTGGGGGAAAAAGAGAGAACTTTACCTGCATTACCTTTTGTTGTCTCTTAGGTTAAATACTTACCTTTACTTTGTCTGAATTACTCTTTTGTAATTGCTTCCTACTGTACTTTGGTTTGATAGTTGAATGTAGAAATGTTTGTAATAATTGAATGTAGAAATGTTTGTAATAAAAAAAGTGCTCCTCTTGATCATAAAAACGCACATCACAATATACAAGTTTGTTTGATAAGTTTACTTCATTAAAGACCTGAAACAGCAGTAATGCCCATAAAGACAAATTTCACATGTAATACCTAAATATGTTGCACATAGGGAATATCTACAAGAACTAATCATTCTTACCTGCAATTATTAAGTGTGGCAAGCGGGGCGGGGCAGAGAGCCGTGAGAACTCTGCAAGGCCAGTGGCGTGGCTGCTAATGAGCGTCACCTGCGCGCCACACCAGTCTCAAATGTGTCTCATGGAGGAGCACCGGATTGATAAAAGAAGGAGTGACGACAGTGGAGGATGAGAGTGGACCAGGTCTGGACTTTATGTTAAGTTTTGTTTATGTGTTTGTGGCAGTCGTCCATAAGGGGCTGCTGATTTTTGTTTTGTTTTGTGTTTAAACATTCACCGGTTTCCACCTTCTTCTTCCCTGAATAACAAACCTTGTTAAATTGGTTCCAAAAGGAGGAAGAAGGGACGTGTTGTCAGAGAGCCCTCGCTGCTGAGGGGGAATCCGCAGCACTGAGGAGGTTGGGCAGCACAAGGGAGCGTTGACTGCCAGTGGCTGCCCGATGTGGTGGTGCTGGAGCAATGGAACTACAGGTGGGACGGAGAGCTCACTGCTGTGCTCCTGGGTCGAGGTGGCTGCTGTACGTGAGGGGACAGAAGTTACCGGTATTCGCCAGAGGCCAGGCCTGCTGCCATCTGCCATGATGGGAAGGAGCAGGCAGAGCAAGGTAATGGGGAGCTTGCTGCCGGGCCACCGTAGCAGAGGACCCATTGCCAGCCGCTAGTAGGCGGTGGAGTATTGAGTCATCCACTGAGTGTCCAGTACCATTGCATGGTACCGTGAGTGAGAGACTCTCTGCTGAATGAGGACAGAGCGACAGTGTGTCTGGACAATCCTGTCTCTCTTCATCTTTCCGTCTCTTTTTCTCTCGCCTCATCTGTCCTTACCCCTAGGTTCTGCGGCCGCTATGACTAGTGGTGTGGGTACCCCCGGGCCAGCTAGAGCGATGGGGGTATGTGGCAAGCAGGGTGGGGCCGAGAGCCGTGAGGCCGGTGGCGTGATTGCTAATTAGTGTCACCTGCGCTCGAGTGTCTCACGGAGGAACTCTAGATTGATAAAGGAGCAGTGGAGGACTTGACAGTGAAGGACAAGAGAGGGCCAGGCCTGGACTTTTTATGTGTGTGGCAAGCGTCTGTGAGGGACTGACACTTCTACTCTTGTTTTGTGTGTAATATTTATAATTAAAGTGTTTAAATGTTCGCCGGTTCTTGCCTCATCCTCACCTGAATAACAAAACTTGTGACTTTAAGCAACACTGAAGACTTCACTTACATAAAACTGTGAAACAGGTGTATTTTTTGAATCCAGTGATTAGCCCTGATATTCTTATTCTGTCAATTTTAAGTTCATTATGTGTCAGAAAATGTATATTATGATTTACATGAATGGATCAACCCAGAATTTTTCAAGAAAGAATCACAATGCATAAGTGAATCACAATTTTCATCAGTAATTTTACAATGACTTTTAGTAGAAAGATGTAGCTACTTTGTGTTGAAACTGAGACCAAAATTAAGTAAACCATACCCAAACATAACCAACTTGTGGTCAAAACAATCCATTCCCAGTTTCCCTAACCGACTGAGCCAGATTCAGGCAGATAAATCCCTCAGCACCTTTCCCATGCACCTTTCACTTTCACAGGCTGGTGATGTAACAGGTGTCATAGCAACCAAAATAAAGGAACAGATATTCAGAGGGATCTCATCACCATAGCACTGTAAGAGCTTGTCCAAACAACTGTTTGATGCTGCTTCCTATAAAGCCAAGCCACCTGCAGTTAGAATATGACCTGATGTCTACAAATAAAAAAAGTAAGGTTTCTCAAGTATTTGTTTCATCCTTGACTTGTTCAATAAAATAACATTGTATGTCATCATTCACTAAATCATGAGATCTGGACATTGATAACTACAAAACTGGAAAAGTATGGCAACATTTCAACACTTTACATACCTCAATAACACCTGTATATCAAAAGGTCTGAGCCCACTACAGCACCTGGTTTGATTCAGTCATGATATGCTTTGCTTTAAAGACCAGTTCCCATCGCTGTGGTTATCCGTGTTTGAATATGTTTCCTGGTGAGTACTTGTGAAAACAGCAGCTCTTCCTTTAATGCTAATGAAATGTGTCCAACCCACGGGTGTCAACTCACCTTGCCACTGGACTGTTCCACAAATCCTTTTAGAAAAGGGTGAATCATCAATTAGCAACACATGAAATTGCAAATTAAAAACCACTTTGGCATTTAGGTGGTGCTAATCCAAATGTTACATAGTGAAATTAAGAAAACAAGAAAGCAGTAATACTGGATCACTGAGCTCCTCTATAAATCATATGCAGATGTCTTGGCTCCACCCCTGCGGTGGTGATCGAGTTCAAGTCATCCTCTTTCAGTTAATGCCATAGAAGAGGTTTACTAGTTATAATTGGATTCTGAAGCCAGAGTGACACAGCTCTGGTCACTATAGCCACACAGCTATTTTACTCTATTGAGCAGAGGCATAGACACAGTGAAGCCAGTACACAGTACACTTGAATACACATCCTAGATGGGCCTATTGCATAATGCATCACTTTAACATTTAAACTACATCCTGTAGCTGAATTACTTAGTCCTTTAGATGCAATTTACTAGCTGAATACTAACTAAAAGAGGACAGGTTAATGTCCTGTTTTAGGCAGCCTTTTGGAAAAATGCTGCAACCGAAGTCTGTATTAATGCCCGATGGAAGAAAGGAACCCATTCCATCTGCATCTTGTGAAATCATTAATATCATCAATTAACCCTGACAGTTGGCCTACTGCAAGAGGGATAAGGATACTTACAGAGAAATCTTATCTTCCTTCAACAGAAGGTTTCCAGAAAGTGTGATACAAAAAATAAAAGGGGTTTCCCAGTTTTGATCCCCTTAGGATTATTCCATCTACAATTCCAATGTATAAGACTTTTGTTAACCAGCCAAATATATAAAATATTATATTAAGAAAGACTCGGCTATAAATAACACTACTGTTCAAAGATTTGGGGTCGGTAAGATTTGTAAAAAAAATTTAAAAAAATAAATAAAAAAGTAATTAGTCGCACCACAGTAGCTTTTATTTGATAACAATTACAGTTAAAAACAATAATATTGTGAAATATTACTACAATGTAAAATTGCAGTTTTCTATTTTAATAGATTTTAAAATATAATTTATTTCTGTGAAGATAAAGCTGAATTTTTTTAGCGTCAGTGTCACATATTCCTTCAGAAATTATTATAATATGCTGATTTGGTGCTTTAAAAAATGTCTTATTATTATTAACAGTGAAAGCTTTCATTTTTGTGAAACTGATGTTTTTTTTTCTTTCTTCAGAATTCTTTGATGAATAGAAAGTTTGAGATATTTTGAAACATAAATGCCTTTACTGACACTTTGTGTAAATAAAACTTTTATTATACAATAAAAAATAAATAAAAACGTACTGAATCCACCAACAGTAGTGCACGCACGCACGCGCACACACTTGAGAAGTTTATGCATTTAATGGGATATGTTTTCCAAAAAACAAATATTTTGATTTATCTTTGCATTGTCTTTTTTTACTCACCCTAGTGACACTGAAAGTGGACTGGGACAGGAGGTTCTCAAAAAGCTCCCAAAAGCCTGAATTATGTTAGACAACCCTTTTGTACAACACAATCCATTACTGTGTTATAGCTTTCAGCCACTAGGTGGCTGTAGTCGTTTTGTGTGAGGAGCTGGGTGTAGAAGAAGGACTGGCCTCTGGATGATCTGTTTATTACAAAAGGTCCCTTGGGTCAATAATGTCAATGGGGCATTCAGACACATGATAGACAAAAACTGGAAAAAGCAAAAAATAAAAAAGTTTTTGTCGATAAACTGTAATGAATTAAACTGGCTCTCCTGAGGTCTTTTTCCAATCAAAGTTTCTGAGAATAGTAAATGAACAATCAACAAAACTTTACAGAATAAACAAATGACTGAATCTGAATCAAAGCAATACACATTCTCTTTGATAGTGTAACAAGAGAATCCAAGGTCATGGCGAACCAGTTGGCAGACGTTCCTAAAACGAAAAGATTTCTCTGAATCAGTCACAAGTGAGTAACTCTAAACATCACTCCAGACACACCTCGGTCACATGACTGCCTTCTCTCATCAACTGCAACTGTTAACATTAACGGAATGTATGTGAAGTCACGGTTGGAATTCTAAATCAAACAAATCACAATATTCATGCGTACCTTGGGAAAATAATCTCCACAGCAGCAGATTGCTTGGTGTTTATTGTTAGTGTTGGAATCACTATGAGATTGTGCTTTTAAGTAAAGGTTGTATTAAATTGATCAACAGTACATTAAAACCATTTAAAATGCTACAAGCGGTTTCTATTTCAAATGAGTGCTATATTATTTTCAGATATTATGCATTCAAGCAGCCAGATCATTAAAATACCATAACTACATTTCATCTCATGCTTTCTACAGAATTTTTGTGTTATTGGATTGCTCTTTTCAAATAATTTACATTAGTTAAAAAAAGGGTTATTTTGCCCCTTTGAATCTCTCTCTTTTATTCATCAGTTCCAGATGTGTATTTTTCTTTGAAACTTAGCACAAAAGCTTGGCATCCCAGAATTCTCTTCACTGTTGCAGATGAAAATGCTGCTTGGCATGCAATTTTCAATAAAGCCGCCATCTGAGAACTTTTGATGTATCTGTTTTTTCACAAAATACAAATGTATTTGTCCTCTTGCTATTGTGCACCTGGACCATCCGCATCTATCTCTGTCTGGGTTAAATCCAGTTTGCTTCTCTTGTTCAAGACATCAGTACACACACGTACGCACGCACGCACGCACGCACGCACGCACGCACGCACGCTTTAGAAAAACCCCAAATAATTCCAAAACTTGTTGTTGACTGAAGACCCGATCTTGCATTACAATTTCCACATTTCATTAGTATTATAGAATCATATAGCTCTGATTGTAGCACCAGACAAGACAGTCTGTAAAAGTGTGGATGTACTATCTAATCTAGAAGCAGCAGACTCCAAATCCCATTTTAATCACACTGACCATAATCCCAATATCGCTGTAGTTAGATTACCTACTCAGTGGGGAATCTGGGCACACTGGCATGGGTGATAACATTTAGTGTGTCATGGGATGAATTTCATTCACCTAAGGGTTTAGTAGCCATGTTAGGTTAGAGTAGTTAATCGAAATTAATCACTGTGTGACATTTATCACTTTCATTACTATCGGAATGTGTAAAAACGGGTTCATGAAGTTTATCTGTATTACTCAGTATATTTTTGTCTAAATAAACAGTTACATTAAGACAAAAATATGATTAATTAAAGGTAAACTCAGTAAATTGGTGTGAATACTGTATCACGCAAAAGCAATTAAAAAGGTTTTTAGTTACTAATGGATTTGTAGAAATTCACAGTCAGTCATGATTAATTTATTACGCAAGCAACAGTGTCCATTAACAGGTGGTAACAAAGATAAAGTCAGTAGGACTGGGCATGTGATCTCAAATGGCGGCCCTGCTTTTAATAGGATACTGATACGACGGCAGTGTTAAAGTTAGTTCACCCAAAAATAAAAATTATTCAATAAATGTACTCACCCTCAAACCATAGGTGTATATGACTTTCTTATTTCAGCCAAACAAAATTGGGAGTAATATTAAAAAATAGCCTGGCTCTTGCAAGCTTTATAATAGGAGTGAATGGTGCCATAGATATTAAAAGCCCAAAAAAGTACATCCATCCATCATAAAAGTAATCCATACAGCGCCAGGAGATTAATAAAGGCCTTCGGAAGCTAAGTGATGCGTTTTAATTAGAAAAACATCCATATTTATAACTTTATAAACTATAATCACGGGGTTCTAGTAATGGCCTTACGCAAGTCTAGCTCTGGTGGAAGAGTGACCTCTAACCCAATGCACATCACCGGTAATACCGTTATCACCAGGGGAGGACATTGGAGTTTTTCCCTCTTTTCCACCTCGCTTATGAATGTTTGTGAGGCCGTGCGCATTAGCGGCAATTGCTTGAATGGTGAGTTCATTATTATTCTTAATGAACTATATGATGTTTATTACTATAAAAAATCTAAACGACAGTGGGGGGTAGTGCCGCGGTGGGCAAGTGATGTAATGTGTTGCGGCTGAACGCCATGGAACACAAGTAACAAAGACTATCGCAGCAAGCCTGATATACACCTAGGATGGCTTGAGGATGAGTAAATTATGGGATAATTTTCATTTTTGGATGAATTAACCCTTTAACTAACAAAAATAATTTTCATTATTGAAATAAAGCTGAAACAAAATAAAATATAAATAAGCTTAAAAAAACTCTTCATTTGAAATGTTACCCTGGGGACTAGTGGAAAATAAGCTTAAGTATTAAAGCAAAAACAAAAACCTTGCTTATTAAAACATTATATGACAAAAGCACATAAAATTCACAATACTAATCAATACTATAATAGCATATAAATAATATTAAAATATTAAATAGTCTTAAACCAATTATGCTTGATAAATTGACATAAATGGCTTAAGCATAAACTGATTGACATGGCTAGATTTTTGCCCCTTACCCCGATTTCTCTTACCCTGAAGCGTCCTCACTATGGATTTAAGCACATCCGGATAGAGCGGCTGTTTTACACTGTAGTGTATATATTGCAATATATTGCAAACTTCGACCTGTTTTGACCCAAGAAATTATAAAACAGTCAAAAGCCTGCATCTGTAACTGTATGAGAGGATAATATATGAGTCCATAAGTTTCCCACTTAACACTCTTTGTTTTTAATGCTTTATTTAACATCACAACAGAGATAACAAATGGAATACTGTGAGTCAGTTACATGAATGATAACATTTTGACGTCACTAACAGATTGATCAATAAAGTCTTGTAAACGCAGCTTAATTGCATTGCTAGGTTATTGTTTTTTAAGTAAACCAGGGCTTTTAATAAGCTTATTTTTGTGAGTTATCAGCGTATTGGTGTGCATGTAAACGTGCTCACAGTATGACAAGAGTCTTCATCTCATGCGAGCGTACATTATTTTATACATTTTCAAAAGTACTGCTCATTTCTTTGTAAAAAGTATTTATTAAAAACTACTACAGTTCTTAATATGCATAAACTGAGTATCAAAGCATACAGATGGCCTTGTTCCATTGTAAATGCTACTTTCTCTGTTTGCCCAGTGCCTTGGTCATGCCAAACTAAACAGTCTATTCCAGCTCATCCTATGACCTCATAGTTTCAAATGAAGTCAGCATATGCAAAACAGGCACCGCCCACAACAACTTCCTATTTCCTCATTTCGCAGTCAAACTCCTATTTAGGTTGGGTCTTACACATACATACAATCCCTTTCAAAAGTACACTGTTAAAAGCCACGTCACCCTCTGCTATATCGTAACGGTACAGATTAAGGCGCATTGTTCGCCAGGGTCAGGGTCGTTTAGGTCCCAGTGATTTGCCTTAAAACAGACAAAACATGACAAATTTGTCATACAATTATGAAGAATTATGACTATTACACCCACCTCAACAGGTTTTTAAAGCAACATGAGGGTGAGCGTGGAGGGATGTAACAGCATGTTATTTGTTGGCTATAAATATGCATGTCATTTACAGTTTGGGTTAGAAACCTGAGACCACTCTGTAAATCTGGGATTTAAATTGTATTTATTTTATAGATTTTTTTGAAGTTCTAGATTTAATGAAAACACTTTCACTGGGCCCAACACCAAAAAATGATAACTGTAAAATACATTACCATTCAAATGTTTGAGGTTGGTAGGATGTTTTTGAAAGAACTCTTGCTGCCACTTTATATTTGGTGTCTTTAACTACTATGTACTAACATTGAAAGAATTACAATGTTTTTATATTGTACTTATATATTAAAAAATACCTGCAAGTAATTACAGCTGTAATTAATTTCTGTACAGTTCCTTCTCAAAAAATTAGCATATTGTGATAAAAGTTCATTATTTTCCATAATGTAATGATAAAATGAAAATTTCATATATATTTAGATTCATTGCACACCAACTGTAATATTTCAGGTCTTTTATTGTTTTAATACTGATGATTTTGGCATACAGCTCATGAAAACCCAAAATTCCTATCTCAAAAAATTTGCATATTTCATCTGACCAATAAAAGAAAAGTGTTTTTAATACAAAAAAAGTCAACCTTCAAATAATTATGTTCAGTTATGCACTCAATACTTGGTCGGGAATCCTTTTGCAGAAATGACTGCTTCAATGCGGCGTGGCTTGGAGGCAATCAGCCTGTGGCACTGCTGAGGTGTTATGGAGGCCTAGGATGCTTTGATAGCAGCCTTAAGCTCATCCAGAGTTTTGGGTCTTGCGTCTCTCAACTTTCTCTTCACAATATCCCACAGATTCTCTATGGGGTTCAGGTCAGGAGAGTTGGCAGGCCAATTGAGCACAGTAATGCCATGGTCAGTAAACCATTTACCAGTGGTTTTGGCACTGTGAGCAGGTGCCAGGTCGTGCTGAAAACGAAATCTTCATCTCCATAAAGCTTTTCAGCAGACGGAAGCATGAAGTGCTCCAAAATCTCCTGATAGCTAGCTGCATTGACCCTGCCCTTGATAAAACACAGTGGACCAACACCAGCAGCTGACATGGCACCCCAGACCATCACTGACTGTGGGTACTTGACACTGGACTTCAGGCATTTTGGCATTTCCTTCTCCCCAGTCTTCCTCCAGACTCTGGCACCTTGATTTCGAATGACATGCAAAATTTGAGCTACAGTCCAGTGCTGCTTCTCTGTAGCCCAGGTCAGGCGCTTCTGCCGCTGTTTCTGGTTAAAAAGTGTCTTGACCTGGGGAATGCGGCACCTGTAGCCCATTTCCTGCACACGCCTGTGCACGGTGGCTCTGGATGTTTCTACTCCAGACTCAGTCCACTGTTTCCGCAGGTCCCCCAAGGTCTGGAATCGGTCCTTCTCCACAATCTTCCTCAGGGTCCGGTCACCTCTTCGTTGTGCAGCGTTTTTGCCACACTTTTCCTTCCCACAGACTTCCCACTGAGGTGCCTTGATACAGCACTCTGGGAACAGCCTATTCGTTCAGAAATTTCTTTCTGTGTCTTACCCTCTCGCTTGAGGGTGTCAATGATGGCCTTCTGGACAGCAGTCAGGTCGGGCAGTCTTACCCATGATTGCGGTTTTGAGTAATGAACCAGGCTGGGAGTTTTTAAAAGCCTCAGGAATCTTTTGCAGGTGTTTAGAGTTAATTAGTCGATTCAGATGATTAGGTTAATAGCTTGTTTAGAGAACCTTTTCATGATATGCTAATTTTTTGAGATAGGAATTTTGGGTTTTCATGAGCTGTATGCCAAAATCATCAGTATTAAAACAATAAAAGACCTGAAATATTACAGTTGGTGTGCAATGAATCTAAAATATATTAAAGTTTAATTTTTATCATAACATTATGGAAAATAATGAACTTTTATCACAATATGCTATTTTTTTTAGAAGGACCTGTAAATACATCTATACACTGTTGACCTTCCCATACCTTTTAATCCACCCTTAAACAACCAAACTTGTCACTAACCTTACCCATATTCCACCTCAATAAGTGTTTTGCAATACAATATGAACACGAAAAGTACATTGTACTTATTTTTTTGGATATAAGTACATAGTTGTTAAGGACACCTAATATAAAGTGTTTAGGACACTATTAGGACACCTAATAAGAAAGTGAACTCTCTTATATTCACCAAAACGGCATTGTTATATATTATATAGTTTTCCCATAGACCATGCTCCTTTTTTCAGGATTCTTTGATAAATATAATAGAATAATTTATTTGAAATAGTCTTTAAATGTCTTTACTGTCACTTTTGAAAAATCTTGTCTTTTATAATTATGAAATATATTCATTTCTAATCAATTTAAATAAATATATATATATATATATATTTTTTTTTTTTTTTTTTTTTTTTTACAAACGTTTGCATGGTATTGAAGCTTAAATAATCAGGCTATTCTTAATGACAGCCATTTAAAGCCACTCTGAATGAGATTCACACCTCTTGTGAAACATCAGTCTGCCCACGCGTGCCCCACCTTCCACTGTGGTCTTGTTATCTGCTCTGTGTTTGCTAATTCTGACTCAGTCATGTCTTGCTGCCCACTGAAATGATCTGCTACAGGCACAGGAAAATACAGGAAAATGTATGCGCAACAAAATCACAGCAAAAAATGATGAACCTTTTTCTTCTTCTTCCAAATAAGGGTTCAGGTTCTCTTATAAACATTCAGACGCAGTATCACAGAATGTTCCTGAATTCTTTCGTGATTACTCTATTGGAAGCCATCAATCTAACTGAATAAGCTGTGAGCTGTTTAACAATGTTAGCCACTTATCCCAGATTGCCTAATCAGTCCACATTGGTTTCACTGTTGGAGATATGAATCCGACTCAATCCTTTTAATAGGGTCTTTCAAACCGGAGGAACCTTTTCATAGTTCCTATATATATTGGCAGAAGTACCAGGATTTTGGCGTGTTTGCACCGCAGGAACTAGGAACGATTTTAGTTCTAGGAACTCCTTTTGGGGGAACTAACCCGGGGGGCGGGGGTTGGGGGGATTAACCCAGCACAATAGGAACTACCAGTGACGTAAATGTACGCTGATTGGCCAAATGCACGCCAAACACCAGCACCAGCTATTTTTTTAACAGATTATAGCCTATATATTTATTCCAGAAACTAACTCTACGAACAAGGAAAACAGTGATAGATGGACCTCTCAGCCTTTACGCTAAAAGGAAAATCTAACGCAATTTTGAGGGGACCAAGCAAAATAGGATTATGTATTTCTGCTAAGCTAGCTACACTGGATATAAACCACACAACAAATGCTAATACTTTTTCATATACTACATTCTTTATATAACAGATCTATCCAACAATGTATTAGACAAGACTGTTAAACAGATCATAAACTAATGAAGACTGAGAATGGGAGCACTGTGTGCTCAGGCTCTGGCCTTCTCAGCGGTGTCAAAATTAAGGTCCGCCGCACTGTCAAAATAAAAGTTACAACAAAAAACGCGGCTTACGTCACTTCAGGAGGTCCTACTGGCGGTGCGAATGCAACCAGGAAAATGTTCCTAGGGGAACTTTTAGCTCTTGCTGAACCACCCTGGTTCATAACACTATCCAGGGTGTGAAAGCCCCTATTGTCACCAAACACAACCCCCATTTCATCTAACACCTTAACGTAGAGTTTGAGTCACCTTCTACACCGCTTCAGACCCGCAGTAATGGCTCTGTGCAATAGATAAACAGAGGCAGTTTTTCTTCCTGGATGACATTGTTTGTTTAGCAGTTATCCTGTAATGCGAACAAACATACTTAGCGTTGCCCACATATGCCAAGCTGAGACAAAGAGGACAGTGTTTGGCACACAAAGAAGTGGACTGACCAGCTTGCTCTTCTTCAGCTGCAATGGGCCAATGAAAATTGGACAGAGAAAAGATGTCTTTCAAAATGCACATTTTTCTATATAAGTATAATAAAATAAAAATGAAATTAGACCTTGATGGCTTAATGACGACTTAAATTCAATCACTGTTCTGCATCCCTTTATTTCATTTCTAGCAGAGAGATAACATTGTTGTAAGTGTTGCTGTAAACAAATGCATACACTGCTTTCAAAGTGAGAAAATCTCCCCTTTGTGTTTGGAGTTGGAAAAGAACAGAAGTCGTGAAAAACCTGATAACAATCAGATCACGTGAATCAGGACCAAATCACTTCATTTGCATCACATATTCGACACACGCTCTCTACCCGCTCTCAGCCCGCATGCAAATCTACTGCATCAGATAGAAACTTCAGAGAGGGTTGTTAATGAAAACATAGTGGCTTCTCACTTTAATGTCAGCCTTTGGCTATGTCAGTAGAAATAGGAAGGATGGCTAAGTACAAAAATGCACAATTAAAAAAAAATAACTTACGATGATCAGTGACATACAGACATGGACTGAATCTCTTAGCACTTAGCACAAAGTATTGTGTTCTTAATACTGAATTTTAACAAACTGAATGATTAGCAATTACATTTTCCACAAGAATGTAAAAATTATATGTCAAATATGTAAGAAATGTCCACTAACAGAAAATAATACATTTAACAAAGATTTTTTTTATTAGTTGGGAACCAAAAGTCTGAGACCATTTTGAAAACAAACCCGAAAGTTTTTCAAATTTTTCATGCGTTTAAAAAATTCAAAATGAAGAATCCAGATCTTTAATCAAATAATCGATTTATCACTATCACTAATAGTAATAACAACTTAGCACTAATTTGTGACAATAATGAAAAATATACAGACAATTTCTCAGTTAAACTTCATTTTTTAAGCTGATAAGATAGATAAGCGTGTGTGTGCGTGTGCGTGTGTGTGCGTGTGTGTTTAATCATTGTTTTAAAGTAATAGTCCCAATTTTATATGGTTCAAAATACTTTCGTTATATAGCTGAAATGACAAATAAAAGTGAAACTTATTTTGTTTTATTTTAGCTTTCTATTCCTTTTTCTATTCCTGTTTGCTTATTAAGGGCCAGAAAGCAATCTGGCAGAACTGGATCATCAGGAATTCAACGGCTCCCTCAGCATCAGCTAAACTAGTGATGCAAACACCACCAAACCCCAACGGCTACACTCACTCACTACCCACCTGTGATGTACATTGATCCACTGGTGTTTCAGAGCAATACAAATATCGATGGGAACGCAAATCACCCTGCTGAAAATATTCAGTGCATCTTTCATATGAAACAAGAACAACAGCTTACAAGCACAAATATCTTTGCACTGAGAGGAGGGAATGTCAAAAACCTTGTTTACACCAGATATTAACATCGGTTTCTGACAACCTGCCAATCAATCATTGTGCTAAAACAATGGTTATAATAAACCTTACCAACTCTGACTTTAAGAAGTTAATAATAGGGGCTTAGCCCTAATAGATAACTAACTAAGCATTCTGCTCAAAAAGTCACAATGAAATTAAAATTTGGAAGTATATTTGAATTTGCATCCGTGTTCATCAACATGCAATAACACACTGATATAGTGAGTTATGGATGTATGATGTCGTCACGAAATTATAGACCCTCGCCTCGAAATTTGCATTTGTGAGGCAAGTTAGGTGAAAACAGAAGGACCACTTGTGATCAGATCCCCCAAGATTTAATAATCAGGTGTAAACAGGGTCCAAAAATAATAGTGAGGTTGTGGATAAATTACCTTTTCACCACCAGGCTGAGAGTCTTGTGGGAGCCCTTGACTAGGCAGATGGCCTCTTGTCTGAAGCCGGTGAGAGGAATGTTGTTGATGTTAATGAGTTCATCTCCAGCCTGCAGTCTTGCGGTCGCGGCCTTACTGCCTTCTTCCACCTGTGACAGACACAATACACTCAGGCTCAATCAAAACCCACAGTTTCATGGCCATATATCACCTACAGATGAATAGATCTATACTGAGAGCACTCTCTTTGTTGTGAGGCTGAAAATGATCAATGACAATATTTGGTCAAGCATTCACCTTTTGTAAACAACTTTAGCCTCTGTCAGCCTCTGCGAAATAAAAAGTTTTAAATATGGATATTTTTCTTATACAACCGCATCAATTAGCTTCAGAAGGCCTTTATTAACCTTTAATTAAAGCTTGAATTAGCCAGGACCTTTTTAATATAATTTTATTAGTCTGAAAGAAGAAAGTCAGATACACCGTGAGGGTGAGTAAATCGGGGGCTAATTTTCATTTTTGGGAGAACTATTCCTTTAAAAGGACACCTGCTGTCGGTCTCAAATGTTAAATCAAACAAAACAAAACGAAAAATCAATCCCTTCTCTTGACTGAATCACTTTTGTATCTTTAATAAGAATCAATTCATATTTGATTGATACAGTGATAACTATGCAGTGTTTTAGTTATACACTTGATTATTACAGTTCTGTAGTATTTTTTACTGAAAAACTTTAAGTTTATTTAATTTGTATCTCTGTTGTATTTGTCCTACTGTTTTGTAATTTGCTTTATTCTTATTTTTAATTACAAAAATAAAATAAAATAAAATAGGAATAGCTAATCGAGATGTATATCGTTATTATGAAATTAAATTTCTCATACCGTAAAATAAGATTTTGGTCATTTCGCCCACTCTAAGTATAGATATACTAGATATTGACTGTATGAACAAACAGATCTTATTTTATCACGTGCAAAATGACAGTGTGGACAATCAGTCCTAAAGAATCAATTTGAAAAACAAATCAGATGTATGTGCACTGTGAACAAGGTCCTAGAGCATTTCCCTAAACAATTGCACGCACTCCAGTGCCAAATATTATTGTTGCTATAGGTGTTTTAGCCTTAAATGACCAAATGAGAAAGGCATGTCCACCTTTCTAAATCAGCACAGGGGGGCAAGTCATAAGCTTTCCACATCAGCACTTTACCTCCACAGCCGAGCTAGAAGTGAGTTAATCATAAATATTCTGTCATACAGAGCAGATTTCAGGAAACATGTAGCCAAATAGGGGGTTTGGTCTAAAGTAAAATAAATTCCTGACATGATATGTAATGCTGCCCTATCTTCCAGTAAGGCAGTTATCTGCTATTTGAGCCTTTACTCCAAAAGTTGATCAGGACTGTTCATTATTTACTTTGCAGGTATGTCTATTACTCATCAAACTTGACCCTTTCTGGGGAGATAATATTCATTCACAGACATGTACTTTTATCATTACATGGTGCTATTAGCAGTTTTTTAGAAGGTCAACTTTAAGCTCAAATGTATAATGCATAATTCATGCAAGCTTTATCACCAGCTGTGGTTAGATTCAAGTGCCAATCGGCCCTGTAATAAACCATCTTAGGAAATATACGTGCTTGGTCAAGAATGCACAAATGTGGCTTTTCCTTTGTTGTATGCAGTCTTCCCTGCGTTTATTATTTTAACAGCAGCAGGACTCTGTGACATCCGGACTTGAGAGCCCCCCTCAGAGTTTATAAAACAAGGAACACTTTAAGATGGCCGAAATAAGAAGCACTTAGAATAACCTCAAACGTTAATGTTAAACAGGCTCGCTATTGGGTGCCCTCTCTGGCATTCCGCACCATACTGAGAGAATAAATGACTTAGAACAATGGAAATGTTCACAAGAGAGGTATCAGACCAACATAAGCATGGCAAACAATTTTAGATCACTGGGAATGAGGGTGGGGTGTTATTTAATGGGAATGTGAGCTAAAAGCAGAGGTGAGAGTGAAAAAGAGACAGATTTTCTTCTCAGTACCATGCATATGCATGACAAAAAATATCTGCAGAGTTCATGACAAGACCAAAACCATGAAAATATTGTATTGGACTTGAGTCTGTTCTCAAGTATTACACCTTGCTTTCCATCCAAGGGAGTAGGCTTTCTCACAATTCTGCCCAAAAACACTGCTGTGAATAAAGAATGGAATCAAATCGTCCTGCTAAAACTACTTGTCCTAACGATCAAGGAGCAATTTGATGGAGCACCATGTCAAGAGTGATAATGAAGTGACTCTGAGACATATTTTCTTCTCAGTATCATGGATTTGCAATGCATGACAAAAAATATATGCAGAGACCATGAAAATATGGTCTTGGACTTGAGTCCGGTATCAAGTACTACAACACTCTCTACCAAATTCACGTGTCAGTTACAAGGTACTTTGAGGTTTGTCAAAGAATACTGTGGTATTACCATGGTACACATCCAAAATATTATGTTATAAACCTTTGAGATGACAGCAAATCAGTTCAACTGATCCAGGATGGCCCAGAATGTGCAGCAAACGGATCTTCTCCTGAGGAGTCACTTACGGAATCATAGTGAAACAAAGACTTTTGGACCACGTCCTGGTGTCAAGAAGGGCAGAAACTCCAAGAAAAACATCAAGAACAGACTGAAATTCTTCAGGAACTAAAAGAATTGGACAGCAGGAGACTAGTGCAAAGTTATATTCTCTGATTAAGCCCCCTTCCGACTGTTTGGGACATCTAGAAAATTGATTGCCCAGAGAAGAAAAGGCCAACGCTAACATGAGTCCTGTGTCGCGCAGTGAAGCATCCTGGGACCATCCATGTGTGGGGTTGCTTTTCATCCAAGGCACCGGGCTCTCTCACAATTCTGCCCAAAAACACTGCTGTGAATAAAGAATGGAATCAAATCGTCCTGCTAAAATAACTTGTCCCAACGATCAAGGGGCAATTTGATGGAGCACCATGTCACAAGGCAAGAGTGAAAATGAAGTGACTCTGAGATTATTCGATTTTATTTTAGGCAACTCCTCTAGATCTAAATCACACAGAGAACCTGGGGTGTGTGGACAAGCAGAGTCCACAAATTGTGATCAACTGGATAGCCATCAGTCAGGATTTGGCCCAGAAAAAAAAAAAAAAAACAGCATGAAAACAGATCCTGCCTGAAAAAAATATTTTACTACCCCTACAGCAAATAATTTTTTCCCCTATAAATATCAATATTAATTTGTCATCCAGCCCTATTCCATAGTATTTTTAAGTGTGTGTCAAAGCAATACCATGGCTTTTTCTGACATCCATCCATCCATCCATCCATCCATTCTCCAAACCACTTATCCTTTCTAGGGTTGTGAGAGGCTATACAAGCATCTCGGGCCGCAGGCAGGGAAACACCCTGAACCGGTCCATCACAGGGCTCACACATGAATTATCTCTCCAATGCACCTATCCTGCATGTCTTTGGACTATTGGGGAAACCCACGCTGACACGGGAGAACCTACAAACTGTATCATATTATATTTTGCAATATCTAAGTACTACCTAAATACCATGGTAATAATGGCACCACTGTGTCACGTGCTAACCACACCACTCCAGCTCCAACAACCAGATGGTATTTCTAAGGAATTTTTCAAGAGAAACAAGCTCCATGACCTGGCAGTCTCTGCAAGGGGTCTTGAGCGCGGGGGGTGGGGTGAGGGAAGGATGTGGCACGGAAGAATGTGGGAGTTCTGCTGACTAGTGTCCTGTGCTCTACGCTGACAGAACACTGAGGTTTACAGCTACTGACTATCCTGCTGTGCCAACACACACACACAGGTTTTCATGTTTTATGGGGACTTTCCATAGACAAAGATTTTTAAACTGTACAAACTGTATAGTCTATCCCCTAACCCTAAAACTATTCATTTTCAAAAAACATGTATGAATGATTTATATATGTTTTCCTTATGGGGACCATAAAAGACTGTTCTATCTGGCATTACTATTCTTTTGGGGACATTTGGTTCTCATAATGTAGGGCATATCAGGTACACACAAACAATATTCAAAGTACAAATGTTCATTCAAGAGACATCACCTCTCCACAATGGTGCCATTATCAATCTTGACAATAAGAGTACGTACAATACACACTGAGAGCTATAACAGGACTCTCCCTGTACAGAACAATACTATGACTAAGGGCTTTTTTGTTTCCGCTTAACTTGATCATACACTAAATAATTTGAGTCAACTCTAGCTATAACAGAAGTATTCAACTGTACAGATTAAACTCTTTTGAATGAACATTGTATCCTAGCAAAAACAAAAGAGCATGAGCTCCTTGCGGCTTAGTATTAGGAATGCTAAATTCCTTCCCCTCCAGGCAATAAAATAAATACTGAATATCTAAAAATAAATGCATTTTCAAAAACATTTCAAAAGAAGTTTGCTGCAGTCCATATACTGACACTCCTAAAGAGCGTAAATGAGTGCGTTTTAAAGAGTATGGACAACACGTTGTATGCTTAAAGTAGGGGTGTGCAATATCACGATTTCTGATCATGAACGATAAAAAGGTCTCCATGATCTGCTTTTGAATAAATATCGTGGTTTTTGTGCTACAGTTCACATTCTATCAGTTGCTCTGACATGCAGTTTTTTTGAGTGCGTACACCTGAAGCACTTGCACACTAAAAGACTGTCAAAAAGAGTGCGAGTACTAAACTAAGTTATCTTTCTCGTCTTATTGCGCATAAACTGTTTTACATAAACACAGGGGGTTATGTCCTAAGTGAATTTTAACAGCTGGGAGAAAACCAGATGTGTTTCTGTATATTCGATCCGTGCATTAGGTCTTAAAGTGACAGCAGCCTAATAAATATGCTGCTGCTTGTCATTAATGTTAATCAAATAACACAAGACAGCAGGTTTATTAAGAATCAGCAAATATATAATTTGTACAGGGAAGTCTTATGTTTTATTTTTTACAATATTTTATTCAATTTCTTACTTGTACTGCTGTTAAATACACCTACTGTGAAAGCATGGTTTATTTCATTTGTATATTATATTGTATTTGTAATATGCCTCTTTGTTCTTATTTTTTTTCAATAAGATGCTTAAATAATGAAAAAGATTTTCATCTTCGCCCTACCCTACTCTGGCCTACTTTTATAGTTTGTTACCTTGTACCTTGACGCTCAAAGAGCGATCAAACAATCATGAACAAGAGTGCTTGAACGCAATAACTATCAGCGGATACCGAATATACCCAGTACTCGGGACGTCCGGTACTGCAGAAATGCTGGTAGCGTCAACCTTTTTTGTTGGTACCGTCTGGTACTGGTAGTACCAGTACATTTGACTATGCTTCTTAAAAATCATTAACTTGCAGTCAAAAGTTTTATATCGCACCGTTTCTGATTCAATTCATTAGTCCATTTCAAATTCAAAGATCCATTTCAGAGCTGATTCGATGTAAGGCTTCAAGAAAAAATGAATGGGAAAAATACTTCCAGATTCAAGGCTGTTCATACTGTTCAAACCACAAATGGCTGTCGTCTCAATATCTAAGGACAGCCTACACAAAGTGGTGTGTTTCTTTAAACAAACACCATTATTTTCACAGTAGCCTTTGGCAGTTTGGAGCACTCTAAACAATGGATGTGTGCGCATGCGTGTGTTTGTATTGAGCAAATTCTCAGAAAAGATAAGAGCAAAGGTCTTGTAATACTTCAAAACATGTAAAGTAAGGTTAAATAGCCTTTCCTGATATTTCTTGCTCTGAACATGTACAGACATGTATTTCTGAGTTAAAAGTCAAACTCTTTTGAAAGAAATACTAATGAAAGCTTGTCTAAATTCGACTCATCCTGCCACTCCTCAAGTGAAGTAATTACTGTAAAATAAAGACTATCATTAACAGACTTTTTTCTCTGATGGCTTTCAATATGTAGGTGAAGAGTGGTCCACATCAAATTTGCTCTCAACAGGTCAGGGCATGACAGACAACTGATGAATCCTATTGTCGGCAAATAGGTTTACCAGTGCTCATTAAATTGCCTTTTAGGGTCTGTGTGCGTTGAAAGAATGCATAAACGAAAAACAAACAAGCGGCGTGTGAAAGGCTACACGGAGTGTGAATGCAGTGTAAAACAGGATTATCAGAGTTTATTGAAAGTAAGGATTTAAAATAAATGTGATGAAGACCTTTGGCAAATAAACAGAATGAGAGGAATGAGGGGAATTTTAATTCGTTCCATTTTTTCTGTATAAATACTTGGTTTAAATAAAGCTGCTTCCCTCTTTCACCTAATGTATGGACAAATAATACAAAATTTAGCATTTGCAATAAAACAGGCAAAAAGAGGGCTTTTTGACACTTTCTTGACCTAACAACTGCATGGCAATGCACTAAAAACTGCTAAACACATTTTAACAACAGCCTGTTGCTAAAGATATGTTACTTGGTACGTTATTCATATTACAGTCCTGCAAAGATGATTTACTCGCAATTGCTCCTGTGGCACAACATGAGCGCAATAGCGCTTTAGACCAAACATATAAACGTGACTGAGAGCGAACTGGACGAATGATCAGTGAATGATGAGATATTTTGCTGAATAAATCATCCTGCCAGAAGAAGATAATGATAACTTTATGATTTCTGTTCCGTCTGTATCATCTCAGTCAGCTTTTATAAGGTTTTACAGACGCACAAAGGTGAATTTAGCATTTTTCTATGTTTCAGTGTGGATGAGAAAACGTTACAAAATGCTTGAAAACGCAAGTGTGGACGGGAGAGCGTTTTGAAAGCTTATTTGGATTTTACAAAATTATCTTATAGAATAAAGCCCTATTCGCACAGACCTCATGTGATTTAGAATTTTTACTAAATTACAGTCATGGCCGATTTGCACGGGAATAAGATCACAGACAACCTCCGCAATTATTACAAATTACTAGAGGTCACCAGGTATTATACAGAAGTAATAGTAATCCTGTGCGAATAGGGCTTAAGATGCTAAAATATAAAATACAGTATCCTGAAAAAGGATCTTTTTTTGCTGGACTCCAAAGTATACAGATAGCTCGTCGCCAAACAGGTTACAATGACCTAAACTTTGTGCAGAGGAATTATTTTAGGAATTTAGTGAGACCATAATGCTCTCATCCTTCACTTACAAAGAAGCCCAGGTTCCTTTAATCCAATCTAAATTCGTCCCAGATGCTGTATCAAGCAAGTCCAACAGGCTTCGGGCTGTCAAAGATAATTCAGTACATTTGGATAATCAAGCAAAGCTTCAACATTCCAGTGCTGTTCCTGGCACTGCCAGTTTGCCTCAGGAATCTCAGAGAAACGTAAGGAGACAATCCACTGAAAAAACAGAGTGAGCAAAGAAAATCAAGTAAATTAAAAACACTGTAAATACTGCTACTTAACCTGCAACCGGTCTATTATCTCTGATTATTTTATCTTCTGTAGCGGTCCCTTCTTGTTTACATTCTTTATGTTTAACTTTTTCCCTTTTGAAGCTTAATACATCTCAGCAATAGACAGTGTTCTTTCTTAACACTTGTCAACAAATCATTTTCTCATTATTAACATATACTTGACACTTGATGTATGCCGAGAGGTTTGGATGAAATCCAGACCATGACAACTAAATATATATACTTTCAAAATACCAGCACAATAATAAAACATTGTGGAACATTTCACAAATATCTGAAATGTACAGTAGATTGCAATCTCAATTTGCATACCATCCATCCTAAAAAGCATATGAGAAATAAACGTTCATAAGTTTTTTAGTGAACATTTGAGCTAATAGTGCACAACCTCTTGCACCATAAAAGAGTTTTTCAAATTTTCAGTTTAATAAAAGTGCTCAAGAAAGCATGCTATAAACTTAGGTACCAAAGAATTTCTCTCAATGCTAACCAAGACAATTTTATGGCCATATGATGTGTCCCGATACCATATAGGTCCTGTCTTAACACATACTCAAAAGTATGTACCTTTTCCATCAAAAGTTGGAGGACATGCTTCTACTGCATGGTACAAATAAATGAACGGGGATGTAGCACATGTTTCCAACTGACTTTTGTTTGTGTGGTTTTCATAGATGATCTAATATTTGGGAAAAACTGAAGATAAAACTGTTCCACAACCAATTGTTTTGTCTATGGCATTTCTACTTGAACAGCAAGGTCAAAAACACCAATATGCCAAGAAAAGAAATGAATTACTACTAATGTTGAAAAATGATGACAGTCAAATACTCAAAAGCTTTGGAAACAGCAGAATACAGGTGAGTTTTATGCCAACTATACAGGTTCTGGGTTCAGTCTTCAACATCATTAGATATGAGTTTTCCTGCATCAGCAGAATAATGGATTTTTGTGAAAGAAAGTGCACTACAACTTTAATAAAGTGATCGATCAGTGTTTAAGGCTTGAGCTGCTAATGAACCCTAAATCCCAGTTAGCAGCGACTTGAACAAACATGGCTCCTGAGAGCTTTGCACCCTTGAGCAAAGAACACACAGTAACCTCAGGTTGCTCTAGGCATATTGGGTGCTATACTGAATTTTCCCATGAGAACCAACTTCTAAATCAATCAGTCTACAACTATCTATCTATCTATCTATCTATCTATCTATCTATCTATCTATCTATCTATCTATCTATCTATCTATCTATCTATCTATCTATCTATCTATCTATCTATCTATCTATCTATCTATCTATCTATCTATCTATCTATCTATCTATTTCATGAATTAACGACATGAAAACAAAGACAACCAAACCTAAATATCGAAAAACAGGTACAAAGGTTCATTTATGGCCAACAACAAGTGACTTTAAGAGCATCAACGAGGGGGGTAAAAAGCTTCAGTACATTATTAACCACTCTTACCAATTCCTGAAGTGTGACGGGGTCTGCAGGAATAAATGTCCAGATATATGTCCAGAGTCTTTAAACCATCCTCTGAAAGACTGTGCGCTAACAAATCAAAGGCTTCCATGAACTGACTAAACTTTAAGTTTTAGCTCCTTAAAGACCCCAGCAATGGCAGGAATTCACTTCTGAAAGTCACATGCACACCAAAACTACTGTTTGTATTTAATTCTACCTTATTTAAGATTTTCTATAGCAAATCCTTGAGCTAAAACTGGCTAAAAGAGATATGCACTTAATGGAGAACATTAAGCATCCCGTGCTGAAAGTAAGAGAAACCAGTATTCTTTCCAAATTTATCTGCAAGGTCCTTCAGAGTAGATAAGTAACCAGAAAAGCACACACACACACACACACACACACAAAAAAAAAACGTTTCGGTCAACTGTTCAAAATGAGAAAAAAAAAAGAAAAAAAAAACACACACACTGCAAGAGACCAAAGTGCCATTTCCACATCCATAGCTTGGAATGCATGGAACGTTTAAACTACTAAATACCTATATTAGATGTTGATTTAAAGCTACATTATAACATTTAAAGGAATCACAATGTAGAAAGCTGTAATTGTGTTTTGCAAATTTGCTGCTTCAGTATTATTAGATTATTTTTCATCTTTCTATGGTATACTGTCAAACAATGATATGCATTTCATACATATATTTAAAGGTTTTATTGGCCAAAACAGTGCAAAGAGTCAATATTTACAGTGTAGACCTACATATTATTCTCATATTAAACCACTCCATTTTTTATTCATGGATTATAGATTATAATCCTAACCCTATACATCATAGATTATAATAATACAGATGTCTCTATAGCTCATTCTTATGTCAGTACAGGGTGGGAAAAACTTTCCAGTGTGATCAATCTTTCCTGTTCTATCTTTCAAACATTAAGGCTATATTGGTTATAAATACTTTCTATGACTTTTGAAAGATGGAGGCTATGTGGTACTTGGATTATCTGATTTGACCAAACGGTCAGGTTGAAAACCTCTGGATTAGACCATTTTATCTCAAGCATTCTTTCTATTTGCATATAGGTTTAGTCATAAAGTTTTGTTTTTTCCTTTAAATTCTCATGACATGAAGCTTAAAATATTTGTCCAAACAAACAAGTGTACTCTCTTTGCTTTAAATAGCTCTTTCTATTAATTACTATATCTCACAGCAAAAACTCTGGTACTGTCAAATGACAACAAAAAAACAGATTTATAGGCTAATTAGGCGTACAAACCCTAAGGGTGGGTTAGTACTATGTGAAATCAATTTAAAAACTCTCTTTCACTATAAAGTGACTGCAATTCCGATTGAGACTGAAAGGTTAGGCTGCAATTCCGATTGAGACTGAAAGGTTAGGCATTGTGCATGTATATTTCTGCGGACATGCTGCCTTTCCCAGCCTGTATTTCCTGCACAAGAAAGACATTAAATAGTTTTGTGTATTATATTATAAACCCGCACTTTCTCCTTAAACCTCTTTCTTTGGATGTTTATTGTGATAAAGTAAATTACTCTGAGAGTTTCCGAGAGAGTACAACTTGAAGAAGAAAAAGATGCTTGCGTTGGCCGGGAATCGAACCCGGGTCAACTGCTTGGAAGGCAGCTATGCTAACCACTATACCACCAACGCTCTGTAAACGAAACAGCACGATTCAAACTCACCAGACTAAACATAAAAGAACCTCTAAAATACTACAAAATTGATGTAAAAAAAAAAATCTAATAAATATTCGAATAGGAATATGAATATAAGAAATACAGAAAAACATTTAATAACCTTGAATAAAAATGTATGCTTTATTACACTGCTTTCATTAAACCAAATATAATAATTTTTAAATATTATAATAATAATTTATATACACCTATACAACAATTTTCTCAAGAGACTGATGCTTTTTGAACACTACTTCAAAGTTACACAGAGGTCTAACAACAGTAATGCCCAGGTTAGCTAAACAGTCCTGAGGTCACTGTCCAACATGTACGACGGACGACTTACCTTTGTTATAAGAAGAGGTTCTCTGTGCTCCAGTCCACCTCTAAGGGTAAAACCCCATGGTGCTCCCCCGGAGAGGGTCACATCCACCACTTTCCATCCCTCACCATTACCATGATGTTCATCAAAACTCCCAGATCTGTCTGAACTGTAAAATATCCTGTGGTCTCCTTCAGGAAAGCCGGAGTATTGGTTAATCGTGTCCATTTCATACACAACCTGTCTCTCAACCAACAGAATATGACAGTCTTTTGTGTTTAAATGCAAAACCCGAGGTGGATTAATTCCAAAAAGTCAAAATCCTACAAAGTCTTTCACATTAACAGCAGCTGTTAATGATAATCCACAAGAACATCATATGAACGTCTCTTGGATACTTTGTTGCGTTGTTTCCTCCTCTAGACGAGGCATCATTTAAGAGCGCTATTTAGTGAAGCGGAGAGTAAATTCACAAAACAACTTCCAAACTAAAACACAAGATTTTGTTATAATTCCTGAAAAAAGCGCGATGTTAACAGAAATGTTAAGTCTTGTTTGTTTATGGTTTATGTAACACCTTTCTTTATGTTAGCATTAGCCAAGTTATCCAGTTTAAGTTTGTCTCGCCATTAAAATCAAGTATTTCATAAAATAATACACGCTCACTGACTGTCGATAACGCAACCGTCCGGATTCAAATCGTCAACCACAAATACTGATTAGTCATACGGGTTTCGCTGTGTTCATAGTGAAGGTTGTGCTTTCCCAGTCCTGCGGTTGGTAAGTGTGTGTACCGGTGGAGCTAGTCAGCTAACCGCGAGTCTTATTCAATCAACAAGTGGATGAACACCGTACTTTACATCTCTTCCCTGAGCCACATTAGAAGTTTTCCCAACTGTTGTACGAACCGAAACAAATACATGTCTTTCTAGTTTTTATGCGAACGCAACATGTACTCGGAGATGATAAACAAAGGCTGCAATGCCTGATGGCAGAAGGCTGATCTGTTGGGTTAGAGTGGATTACGCTAACGAGACTCAATCTACCTGTGCGCTCGTCACCAACAACAGTGATAAGAGAGCAGCAGCGACCTCTATTGTTCACGGTGTGTGGCCGCACTCATTTGCAAGCTCTTACGAATAAAATCATTGACTAAAATCATGTGCTTTGAAGTAATCTATTGAAATAGTAAAATATTGTTATGTATACTATAGTGACTTTAATAAAACAATGTTTAAAGTGCTTATACTTTGAGGAAGATATGGGTTATTTTTAAAATACAGTAGCACTGTAGACCTGAATAAGTTGACAAAACAAACAAAACAAAAAAAATCAAATTTACAGTTTAAGCAGACCTTGCAGATTTTTATTTTGTAGTCAAACATTTCAATTGCTCTGAACTTGAAATATTTAAGTTAGCTAATTTGTACACTTAACTTAAAAATGTCATGCAATCCCATTTGTTTTGTGTTGGAAACTTGATTAGCTTTAACTAGCTAATTAAATAAATAATACCACCTTGCTAATTGGTTGCAATGCTTTGATAGCATTAACATATCATAACACTTGCTGAATGAGGACAGCAATATAATAAAGAACATATCTGTTCTTAAAATTTGTAAATTTTAAGAACCCCCCCAAATAAAAAAATAACAGAAATTCTTCTAAACTAGCATAACAAAACATTAAACACTACTAAATCTCCAATTTAACGTTGATTTCATACACACACAAAAACACAATATAACATTTAATGTGGCATTACTCTCCCTTTTGAGTGTCACAGTAAAGCATACTGGGGATAAGAAATCCCAGCCCAGTTTCGGTTAAATTTAAGTTAGTCTAAATTAAAAGAAACAAGTTCATTAAACTCAAAACAATGAAACAATTCAGATTACTTAAAATGGGTCCATTTTGAAAAAGAAAAAGAAAGTTCTTAATATTCATAATTTGTTTAATTCGAGTTAGCTCTCAAAACGATTCATTATTTTGAGCATTAAGGTTTACAGTATGGTGACATTGATTCTCATGATGACTGACATATCCATTGATATGTCAGTCATGAGAATTAATATTCAAGAAAGTCCAAACAAAAGGCATTATAATCCTACATTTTATTTAATAAAAGGATTTTTTTTAAAGCCTACCTTAAAAATCTCTATCCTCTATCCTCAGTCATTGTAAATATAAATATTTAATTTATTTATATGGACTCCACTATGTTAATATAGTACATGTGGTTTTACATTGTTTAATGTTTGTGTAAAAACAATTCAAATGAACAAATCTTTTATGAGAACTTGTCAAAATAATAACACAAATGATTGACCAAAATAGGCAAAAACTGATCAAGAGAGCAAATAAATGTATGAATGTAGTGAATAATGTATTCTCATAAATGGTATTTCTTATAATAAAAACCTCATAAAACATAAATCAATAATGCATGCAACATGACATCTCTTCCCAGAGAGGGCACTCATGGGCAGCTTTCCATTGATTCCACTGTCCTGGTCATGATTTAAAGTTCTATGAAAACAAGTTCCCAGTGGACATAACAAATCAGTGCATTAGACTCACTTTTTTTGTTTGTTTTGCCAGATGGTTCTTGTACAAGTAATTGTCGTGCTGAAGTAGCCTACACTAGCCTAATTCTGAAAGCATGATATGTCTCAGAAGTCTATTATGATAGGCATGCAGACTGAGCTGCCCACGTTCTTGGTAAAAAACAAAAAAACACCAGCTTTGTGCTTGCTAAGGCACATATACCTAATTTGGATCAATGCAGAGAAAAATAAGCTTTGTTGCTTGCAAAGCAATCCTAGAGTAAGACAATCTTTTGTGCTTGCCAGGCAGAATACACACAAACACTCTCTCTGTGTTGGCCTTATACATTATAAACCTATAGTCTCTCAATAAAAGTCTGTTGGCAGCTCAATCTGTCACCTGTTACTATCATAGTAAAGCATATGCATATATATATATATATATATATATATATATATATATATATATATATATATATATATATATATATATATATATATATATATATCATTTAATAGTTTTTAATAATAGCATCTTTATTTTAGGCTGCACCTTTAAATTAAATGAAAGCTCAGCATGTTTGTTTATTTTGAAACTATGAAAACATACAGAATTGCCACATGAGTGCAGCGAGCGATAAAGATTACTAATACAGCACCAATATGACTCACTCATTTATTTATTTGTAAAGATTATTAGGGATGACTCGCTGTTATAAGCCTACTATATTTTTGGGTTGACATCTGTGGTTAAATTTGCATAAATTTCGCACAACATATGGCCAGAGTTAAAAATGCAATTTATTGTGTATTACTGAACACCATAAGAAACTACCAAAGAAACATGATTTATGTCATATGATATCTCAGATGATCGTATTGGACCACCATCAACAGAGAGTCTATAGAAAGGTAGCAGAAACTGTCTTTTTTTTAGCACTGACTGAGAAAAGCAAACAAGCAAGACTATCTACTGTATAGTTGCATTGTCACTGACAGCCGAAAAGTAAAAGAGCATTTACACATTCAGCAACAGGTCATTAGAGACCTCTAAAACAGTAGTTCTTCTCCCCATGCTAGCATAAAAAGAAATAGTTCTGCAAATTACCCACACATTACCACATGAATGAATAATGAGGTATTATTATACATTAGGATTAGAAACTAGTATTTCTATGTAGAAGTAAATAAAAACAGGTTCCACAAGCACATTGCATCTTGAATGCCATGCAAATTTCTTCGGATAAATGTCTGCCAAATATATAAATTTACTGATCCTAGTGATATCTACCAATAAACAAGACAGAAGTGAGATGGTGGAAGACTTGGTAAATATGTATGCAATTCAAAGTCACTATGAAATCTAAAATTATTTTTTTAATGGAATATTGCAATATTTATTATAAATTATTTATCCATGCATATTTTTATTATTATTAATGTGTCCTCGTAATCTTTAATCAAAATAACTTCCCCTCCCCTTTGCAGCAACATCTGTTCTCTGATGACGTGTTTATTGGCGCGAGGGCGGGACAACATGTCACTCAGATCGACCAATAGCAAATCACAATGATCCAATCAATTCCCGTTGGACAAAATAAACAGTTCTTCGAGAAGCGTTTCATACAGACATGCATCACAATATATATAGGGAAGAAAAGACTTGCAACTTCCGTCTCATGCAGACTTCAAAGAGGTTGTTTTTTTAACACTTTTATTATGCTTGCATTATGGCACACTGACAAACAGCTTTGGTATATGGATCACATGCAGTTCACACTAATTAGTTTTCATATCAGTGTCAAAAGTGTAAAGACGTTCTTCTGATCTCATCTTGGTATACAGAAAGAAGAACACACACACATACATTTGCTGTCTATAGTAGAAGCTCTAGAAATGAAGTGTTGAGACAATGGCAGAGATGAGAGGTGTGAGCATGAGTGCTGCATGCTGTCCTTGGTGAACTGCCATGGAAACACCACAACCAGACTTACTTTTGAACATTTTTATTATTTTATTTATTTATTGGTTGTTTCTTCAACCGTATCAAAACAATGTATTCAATGAGCCTTAAAGGGTTAATTCACCCCAAAATGAAAATTAGCCTATGATTTACTCACCCTCAAGTCATCCTAGGTGTATATTCTTTCAGACGAATACAACCAGAGTTATATTAAAAATGTCCTGGCTCTTCCAAGCATTATAATGGAAGTCCATAAAAGTGCCTCTATATCCATCATAACTGCTCCATCATAACTGCTGAAGCGAATCGCAATATCCATATTTAAAACTTTATAAAGTAAATCGTCGGATTGCCTTCCGTATTCAACTTACGGAAAAAGTGTAGCGCCCGCGCCTCTTGCAGGTCAAAATGCTTATGCTACGTCTGACGAGCGCAACTGGTGTGCAATGTCGTCAGACGTGGCGTAGGCATTTTGAACTGCGAGAGGCGTGGTTGCAACACCTTTACCGTATATAGATGCACTTTTTTATGGACTTCAAAAATGACCCAACAGTCACTGCCATTATAATGCTTGGAAGAGCCAGGACATTTTTAATATAATTCCGATTGTGTTCATCTGAAAGAAGAAAGTCGATGGCTTGAGGGTGAGTAAATCGTGGGATAATTTTAATTTTTGGGTGAACTATCCCTTTAAAGCAGTTCATTTTGAGCCGTTTCAAAATCACTCTGACTGTAATAAATGGATATTTTTGTTGATAAATGTTTACCCATTAATAAGAGAAATGCACAATGGGGTCGAGGGAACGTATTACATGCTCATAAAATCCCCACAGTGCACTGTATCTCTTGCATTCGTATTTAAAATGAATAACAGTCTGCATTGTCCATGAAATATAAAATTCAAGCTGGTCTATGTCAAGCACAAAATACAGAATGAGCATGAACATTTTTTAAGAGTTTTTAGATTCATTCCTTCTGCACTGCACTTTTCAGAGATCAGGCTGTTGCTAAGCAACTGTAAAATAAAGCAGAATCCTCTTAAGTCAGATAACCTCCTAACAATTGCTGTACAGTACATACTCTACACATCAGTGTTCAATGTGTATTTCTCTTAGCTGATGGCCTGGTGTTACTGTAATATGGAAAAAGTGAATGTTACTGAAGTCTAGATATTCAAGGAACAGTACGCCATTCAAACTCTCAAATAGGACAACAGTTTTTGCCCTGTGGATAAAATCCAACAATGGCTTGAAATGTTATATGTGAGAAAACCAGTAGCTTCAAAATCAGGTCTGTTGTTCACTCTTTGTGCTCATTGTTTATTGCGGTATGCATGTTTTACTCTATCATTGTAAGTGTAAGTGGGCTGTATTTGAATGAATGCTGTTGTGTCGTATCAGTTTAATCAATCTGTTTATGACATTGTAAAGTACTAAGGATTATGTATGACACATTGTAGATAATTGAGCAAATTAATCAGTTTAGTCAATATTGAAAATGAAAATGGCTAACCACGTTTATTTCACCACTGTCATTTTATGTAATGCAAAGTATCTTCAAATAGTTCAGTAGACGTAATCTATAATAGATTTTTAATAGGTATATTTTTCTGGTGTATTTTGTGCATGATCTATAGTTGCCATGGTAATGATGACTGAGTACAGTATAATGAATATCATAGTGCGGTATATTCTAGTGTTCTCACACCACAACATTTCTTATTTTCACACACAAATGGGACAAGCAAGTGTCTAACTAACCATATATATATGTATATATATACCTGTCAAAAGTTTGGAAACATTACAATTTTTACTGTCTTTGAAAGAAGGCCCTTATACTCACCGAGGCAGCATATATTTAATCAAAAATACAGTAAAACAATAATATTGTGAACTATTATTACAAATTAAAAGAACTGTTAATGTAAACTTTAGGGTACAAAGGGGCTAAAGGTACACCTTAAGAAAAACTTTGCTTTTTACTACTCCCATAGAGTATGATTGCAGAAAAATTTTTATTTTTATGGAGCAACAGATTTTGTGTGAAAATAAATCATAAAAGTGGTTTATTTTGTTTAAAAAACATATAGATTTATGAGGTGACTACATGTCATGTGAGGGTCATGTACGATCATCCCTTCCTCTTTACATTACAGAACGAATAAACATGAATGAACATTAGAATATATGTTAAAAATACAGTTCAGATTTTTCTGTCACTGATAAAAAAATTCTGTCAATGATAGAAAAATTTCCGGTTAAGGCGACCTCTGATGTATATATAAATAAAGTTCTGTCATGAAACCATGGGTGTTGGAACCATTATGTGTGACAAGAAAGACCCACCCACTTTTATCATCTCTAATTTAGCACATGTCTGTTTACCTACCCCTAACTGATAAACACTCATTATTAAACACATAGATGCTATATTTCCACTTTTCTAAAATTTTCTTCATTTTTATTGAAAATAAATGCCTTTCCGATCTGATATATGTGATGGGAAGACTAGAGTGAGTAGAGCGAGCAAAAGGGGAATTCCAACCTTGGGTCGATTTGCGTCAAAACTTGATGCCATGCATCTTACCCCTACACTGTTGCCACTCTAAATGGTTTGGTGATTTCCACAATTTTGTCTGGCCCAACCAGACGTTTAGTAAAAAATATTTGTACTTAATGTAATTGGCATCTACTCTAGTAAAAAAATTCTGAGAGATCACCCACCCACATTTTTTTTTTTGCTTCCATGCATGAAACTGATCCTTAAAGGTGCAGTGTGTGATTATTAGTGGCATCTAGTGGTGAGGTTGTGAATTACACCCCCCTCCCCCCCATTCGGAGCACTTAGAGAAGCTACGGTGGCTGACACAAGACAAAAATGTTGTTGTCAGAGAGAGCAGAGACTAGCGCTCTGTAGAGAAGTTTGTTCGTTTAGGGCTACTGTAGAAACATGACACGATGAAAATTTCACTGGAAGTGGTGTATGGAGATAGAAATGGCTCATTCTAAGGTAATAAAATCATATGTATGTATATTATATTACATTTCTGTCAATAGATTCTCATAAATACTACACACTGAACCTTTAACTCAGTCTGCTTGCAATCACATTCTCTTTAGGGCACAGCTAGCTGATTGGTTCCTGCTGTATCCGTATCCAATGAGCGTGCTGCTCAATCTTTAAATTGGTCAGCATTTGCTATGCAGTGTACTTTTTAGAAACCCTCCACCTTCCCCAGCTCCGCCTATATAGATTTGCTATGGGTAATCAATGTATGCTATTTTTTTTATAGCAGCAGTATGTTGTGTGTGTAGTGTGTATTAGTAGCAAGTCCTGTACTTGCTCTGCAACAGCAGCAATATAAGCAATAATAGCGGCAGCATAGCAGATCTATTCCGCCAAGACCAACCACATCAATGCTGGCATTGCTAGCGCTGTTTGAGCTACCCTTCCTAACTACTAATCTGACTTTTGTGATTAACTGAAATATTGCTGGGAAATTATGTGAGATTACAAGGGCTGAAAATGTTATTTGTAATACCAAACTTTTTGTTTTGACTTCCAGTCATTGGAAATCATAGCTTCTTGCTCCATATGACCGCATGCAGAAGCTTTTTTTTCACTATGCTGAAATAAAAACCCAGAATAGAGTAATCTGGAGCAAGTGATCACAAAACTCTGAGCAGGGGAAAAAAATCTCTGTAACTCCGCTCTATATGCCAGACCGGCTTTTAGTGCGTTGATTTTTGCTTATGACTTTGGAAGTATTTTCATAATAGAAATATATGAACTATTGGCCGATTTTTGTCTGAATCCTGTTATTTTTTTTTCCATTGAACTGTTAAAGGTCACATTCGCAATCATATTTAGTAGCCTATAGCCGAATATTTATTATAATTAGGGTACCTGACACCTTGTGCATACATCCGAATAACATCACGATTGCGTTTCAACGATAATAAACACCTCTAAACCAGAAAAACTGTTATATGCTCACATAGGCCTATCTGTTTGGCGTCTAGCTACCGAAGTCATGAAGGTGCGTACGACCCTCAAACACATAAGCTCGCTATAAACTCACGTGGCCTGTAAACACATGCGCGAGCAGGCGGTGCGATATGAATAATGTGGCGGAGAGAATAATTTAAGACATAATGCAACTTCATAACCAATCCTCGCACTCAGGACTGGAGCGAAGCGTAGGTGAACTTGTTTGATTGACGTCGTGGGAGTCCGTCCGCAGACCACCGTATGCACGCGCGCAGCCATTGCATTGAACCGCACCGACGATGCAGAGGGGATGGAGACGGTCTACAAGGAGGCACGATGGTTAATAACATAGTGAATTGTGTCGTTTTTGATTAAAAACGTGACCCATTGTTATTTCCACTGGATGTTTTGGAAGGGAGGGAGTCGAAATCCGTTTTTTTGGAAAACGTCTTTTTCTATCCTTGTTCATTCGGTCCCAAAATGAGCAAACTGCTCCATACGGTACGTACGAATTGAGTGCATGTTTAATTGTTTATTTTGCTCTTTAAAGAGCGCGTTTTACAGTGGCAGTGCATGAATGTTCACTCATCTGCACTGAGTCGCAGCTGGTTGAAAAGAAAGCACGCCTACTCAAAGTCAGCAGCAGAGCTTTGCGCATGTTGCGGGTATCATGTCTCAAATGTTTAGATCCACTTCTGATTTAGTGTTGACCCCTTTGTCCCCAATGAGTTCAGGTTTTTGCTAAGTAGTAAGCTAAAAGTTCAAATGGTTGCTCGCGATCTCCCCTGTAATTTATCATCAGAATCATAATACGCAGTGTAGGCATGTTAGTCCAAGTTCAGTTAGTGTAGCTAGTCATAAATTAATCTAGCCCTTTAAATGCGTATGCAGGTGTTACTATCCCACAAAAATACCGAAGTTGATCAACTTTCCAGCAACAAATACAGTGACGCCATTCAGTAACTTGTCAGAAATGGTAGAATACACGTAGCCTAATGTGGGACGCTTTAAGATAATCTGTCATTTGACTGTTTTTAAAATATCATCCAACATGGCTGCATTAATGTCAAACCCTTTTAGTTTATAATTTATTTATTTATTTTTTAAATATTCACTGTAGTTAACTGAATGATATATATTTGCATTATAGTGAATGTGTAGGGGACCTCTAAAATGTTTAGTGTATTTTTGGAGTTGCATGGGACAAAATTATGAATCACCTTCAGAAAATGGGTGATATGTTATATGTATCATGCTTGTTTAGAGGTTTGAAAAGTCTTTACAGAAATTGTAGCCTCCTTATTTAATTGAGAAATCATTTTTGAAACTCAGTGGGAGCTATTTGATTGTTTTGTGTTACATTTTGAATTGGGCACAGATTTAGCCCACCTAATGATTTGCAAAATAAAATAAAAGCAAAGTGGTTTAATATGCAGGTTATTAAACATGTTTCCAAAGTTCTCTGAAAAGGCAAATCCTTAAAGTGGGCGCATGATATGGAGTTAACAGTAATCACGATTTTGAATTTTAGTGCAAAAGCTTACTGCAAATCGATTGCCTGTAGATTGTTCAACTACAAATCATCTATCAAAAAAAGGTAAAAGCTGCAGGTTTGTGTTAAATTTTGGTTGCATGTATGGCAGACAAATAAGGATTTAGGTTTATACACAGAATCAGTTTACAGACTATTTGGACACAGAACAAATTTTTCTTGGTAGAGTTTAATGAACATTTAGTATACACTTATAACATCCTCATTGTGCATATACATAGTTTGAAATGATAAAAAGGTGGTTTGAAAGACTTCGAAGTCAATGCCTTTGAGAGGCTCATCACTCCCTCACAAGGTCACCAAATCCTTGGAATGTTTTCCTCTAGAAATCCATCTGAAACCATCTTGACTGGGCAGCAGGCCAACAAGAGTCAGCTGAATTATCTGGGTCTCTCATGTTAGAAAGAGCAGAAAGAAAGAGCCGAAAGTACCAGAGTAAAAACTTCAAGGAAACCTCTTTTTAATGTTTAATAGTCGGGTGAGTCACAATTATTCATTGCCATGCATCATTAAAATTTATTCATTTTAATGCGCACACGGGTTCTTTTGAGGCTTCTGCATGTTTCAGAGTTCATGATGATTTCGCAATTAATGATCCATAAACAGACCTGGTTTGAAGGAAGCAACAGTGCAGGGACTGAATCATCTTGATAAAGCCAATCAGATTAAAGTAGGTCTTCTGTCAACTAGGTCACCCTGACCTACATACGCTTGTCCCATGGAAAATACTCAGCTTTTTTAATCATAATGTATACCATGATAGGGCAAGGAATGACGTTTATTAAATTCACAACATACTAAATAATTGGAGAGGTGTGGATGGATTACCAGTACAGATCAATCCATTCAGCCCACACTGTTTTGGTAAAAGACAGATGTTTTAGGTAATTTAACCCATGTCTTTGTTTAGTTTGAGATATTTATCAATAAAGTCTGTATATACTGTATATATACAGTGCATTGAGCGGCATTATGATATGGCTGAAGTGTTTTACGGTAACAAATGCAATTTTAGAATTGATCTTTAAATAAATTATTTGTTGCATGACATTTTGGAGCATTTGTTCCCAGTTCAGTTGTATACTACTACTACTCTTCAAGCATTTTTAAGCATGCGGATTCGCATTTAGTTTCGGGATTTCTACTGAAGTTGCTTGATTACATCATGCCATGCTCTTTTAAGTCTTTACTCTCTATCTCTCTCATACACACACATTTTCTCACAAGTGGTGTGGAGAATGGAGGCAGCCAGAGCTGGCACTTTAATTCCATGGTGCTTTTTCCTCTTCATATCTGTCAGCGGGTCGCTGCATAATTAGCTGCAGATATCTGCACAGGTTTCCATGGTGCAGCATCATCTCTGTGTGAAAGGCCTGCCTACACATAAACACTTTCTCTCACACACACACATACACAGCAGAATGCTGGAGGTTTAGCACTTTATTATAATTATCGCCTATTATTGCAGATCTGGAACATCCTTACTCACTATGTGACTTCACAACTAGGAGCAAAGCAATGCATCTGCTGTCTTCTCAGTGGACATAACGGTTCTTTGTTGAAGTGTTTGTTGAAGTGTTACTTTCCCATCTGTTGTGTGTTGTGCTGTGGTTTGCCGGTCATGGAAACACCCACAAGTTGTCACCTTTTGAATCATCGCTGTAGGTAAGAATGTCTGCGTGATGCATAATTTTCAGCACTTGCAGTGTAATCGCTGTTCCTCGATGACTTGCGATCTTCATCGCTACATTGAGGTTATGAAGAAGCGATATTTGCTCTTTCTGATTCTCTTTCTGTCTGTCTGTCATGATTCTCTGTGCACTGGCAGAAAAGACAGTTTTTCGGCTTTTCAGCCTACAGACAAGGTTTCATTTCAGTGTTGTGTGGGCGTCTGCAGTGTAAGAGCTTACTCTGCGGAGAGAGAGGCAGAGAGTGGGGGCTTCCAGTTGTGCTCCACTGCAATGGCAGGCTGAGAGCGGCCCCTGCTGTGTGTGAGAAGGGTGACTGATAGCTGAGGGAGATTTCTCAGGAGCTGAGTAAAAGTTATTCAGCATGCTTATCCACTCAGTCAGTCATTCACTTTCTACCTGCAGCAAGGGCATTAGTTGCTGTATAGCTGTGTGGTACGGGACCGGGAGGCAAAGTCCCTTCTCTGGGGAAAGTTCCAATATGAATTCATGTTCCAGTTCCATATGGAACTTTATTTTACCTTTAATGACAACCAACCAATACTATTTATGATAACACTTAAGTCCAATTCTCACTATGAACTAGTTGCTTATTAGCATGCATATTACTAGGATATTGGCTGTTTATTAGTACTTATAAAGCACATAGTAATGCCTTATTCAGCATGACCATATTCTACATCTTACCCAATTCCTAAATGTAACAACTAACTTACTACCTATTAATAAGCAGAAATTATGCGTTTATTGAGGAAAAAGTTGTAGTTAATAGTTAGTTAATATTTAATAATAATCTGGGTGACCCTATTTATATTTTTATACACATAAATTACATTTATTTATTGAAATATACACTACTTTAGTTTTTTTTTGTCTCTAATGCTCAACAATCTCCAAAAATACAGTAAAAACTATAATATATATAAATTATAATATTGTGAAGTATTTTTGAAAGATTTTTTTTCTATTGGTTATAATTTAAAATGAAATTTCTTATGCACAAATGCACTTTTTCTTATATTTCTTATTTATAGGAGCTATAATACAAGCATATTCTTTTTCACCAAATTTGGTGATGGACAAATCATAAAAAGAGTTTAGCCTTACTCACTTGACGCATTAGGCAGTTATGTATAAAACCCACATATACAAGCTTTTCAAAGAAGAAACTTTGATGAGTATGAAGTTCAAAAGCTTTTATTTGAAGTAGACATTTTCAAATAAATGAATAAATAAATAAATGTCTTTACCGCATGTGACTTGGATCAATTTAATGGGGCCTTGCTGAATAAAAAGTATTAATCAATTAATACACATCTTACTGGCCCTCAAGTACTATTTATTAAAATCAAGTCACATAAAATTCTTTTAAGTTTTTTACGAACTTGTTTCTTTTAATTTAGACTAACTTAAATTTAAACGAAACTGGGCTGGTAATTCCAGTTCCCAGCATGCTTTGCCATGACACTCAAAAGGGACAGTAAATTCCAAAATGAAGTGTTAGATTATGTTTTGTGTGCTGTTACGTTGTTTTCCTCTTTGGGGTTGGGGGAGTTATCATCATGGTGACGAGTGGAGCATGAGCTTAGTTTGAGAACAAGATATGTTAAATGTATTATATTGCTGTCCTCATTCAGCAAGTGCTATGCTATGCTAACGCTACCAAAACACTGTGCAACCAATTAGAAAGGTGGCATTTATTGAATAATACATACATATATATATATATATATATATATATATATAAAAAAATCAGCCAATCACAGTGCTGCCTCCTTTCACATGACTTTTTCCTTTATGCACTTGATATGCACTTGTGGTCTTTGTTGTGTCTGTGAAGTTCAAGAGACCTTAGGGTGTCCCGTTTGTCATTTTATGTTTCAGAAGTGTGTTCATGAGTGCCACCTATGTGCACCTATGTGCCCTCGGTACGCCCACACTGGTGTGCATTTCAGGATTTAGTCCATACAGCAAAGCTTGACTCCGAATGTGGTCATGATTTTTCTAAAATGTAACTATTTCAAGTATACTTTAGGTACACTTTAAATATCTTGCATTAAAAGACTGATATTGTACAGTGATCATACTATCCTTACTAACAGTGATATTAAACACATTTTAATTATAATATTTATTTCAGTAAGTCTCAAGTAATATGTCAGTAAATATGTTAGTAGTGTACCTACTATAAAATAAATGTATTTTTTAATACATTTTGGTGTAGGTTTTTTCACTAGGGGTTACTAATTGTGGATTCACATCAAGCTTGAGGGCAAAGGAACCCACAATCTTCTAATTCACTGTTCTTTATTAAAACAGTCTGGAGGCAGGATGACCGTGGGAGGAGAGAAGTGATGGGGTGGATGTGATTGGAATACACAGTGATTCCTGATCCCCCTTCCTCCACCTTATTTCTCTGTCACTTTATCTTCGTCATTTGTATTCCAACTGAAATGCACATCTTCTCACACACAATTGCTGACACAACCTGACCAGTGAAGATTCACACATCAGCAGGACAGATCACATGTTACTCAAATATTCATAGATCTTTTTAAAATAAACAAGCTCTTTGCTTATCCTCAGAATCTTTGAGGGGGCTTTGATTTTTCGACACACAACCGTCTCACAACCGTCACACAACCACAAAGTCTCAAGATTGTAAATCCACATTGAGTGTTTGGATAGCCTCAACACCTAAACTGAAACTCCATATGCAAACTTGTAAAGTAAAGCTGATGGTGCATATTGCATAATTAAACATTTGAGCCTATCACTCAGAAGATACTCAGGGATATACCTTGCTGTTCTTAGTTTCCTTCAAGTTTTGGTCTTTATGACTGTTAGCAGGTCTTTATGACTGTTCTATATGATTTGTCTTGGCCCACATGCAGGAGATATAATAAAAATTGATGCAATCCCATGGAAAAAACATGTCAGCGATTGTCATCGACAATTGTTTGTAATATGATACATAAATAATGCAATGCTGCAGTTTATATGCAAAACTTTTTTAGCGGCAAGAAATCAGATTCATTGTCAAAATGCAATGACACATTTTCCTCAGCAATGCATATCATTTTTGAACATATTTTCAAAAGCTATGACCAGTCACAAAGCCTATAAGTAACATGAGCATCTAGTAACACCTATAGTGATCTATAATACATAAATAAAACTACTGTCAGTGTGAATGGGACTTAAAGTACCATGGAATCAAAATGGACGATTCTTGTTATTGTTCATGTGTTTACTGGCACAAGGGCAGGACAAACTGTCACTCACATGAGATCACAGCAATAGCAAACCACAATGATCCAATCAATTCCTGATGATCAAAATCGAGTCCCACCTACATATTTTTTCCTTTTGCATTATACTATAAGTCACAATAGGGAATAAAAGACTATTGCAACTTCAGTTTCATGCAGACTATTTTAAAACTAACAGTCAAACGAATATTGCAATACCCACCAGGTATGCTGGACATTTTTGCAACCATACTGAAATTAGGTTGATCTGTTATAGTCCTAGAAGGCAGACACATCCTGCGTTGACTCAACTTCCAGAGCCTCTGAATAAACTGGGCCACAATCTCTCAACATTGCCCGCTGGTCAGGCAGTGTCACAAGCTGACACTGTTCAGTCTCTGCCCTGGTGGTGAAAATGTGTTATTTTCCAGTGGGCTTTGCCGAAATTTTCTTTATTTCTTTGTTTAGAGAGACACATTATGTCATATGTCTATTCCCAACTACAAAATGTTTGACTGACACTACTCCATCGGGTAGTCTTGTTCACAAAAGTTATCTGCTGAATTATTGAGAAATTCATAAAAAGATATAAAACAGAAATATTTGTCATTTTATAGAAAAATGCTGTGAAAATGCTACAGTGAAAACAAGTTAATTGGTTAACTCTAAGTTACCTTAAAATATACAGTGAAAATGGTAAATTATTTTACATTACATGCAATTTAACTGTAATTTACTGGCAAATGCATGTTTTTTGCAAGTTATTTACTGTGAAAACAGTCTTTTCAAGTACATTATGGTGTTTTATATTACATTTGGTTATTTAGTTTGTTTTTTCCATTATTGTATTGTCATGTGAATTACCCTGTGCAATACATATATACAAAATTGGCCATGTTTTATGGAAAGACAAATGCTGATTCATCATGTGTCGTAGCAGTACATTTAAAGGTACAAAGCAGATTTTGGTTGTTCAAGTAAATTGGAATATTAACATTTACATAATTTGATGAAATATACAGTTTTAAAGTTGTAAATATATAGGTACTATCTAATGTCCTATCTGGTACTGCCAGAAAATTGTTGCTGTATTTGGTGATTTTTTGGCATTCACAGCTGCTGTAAATATGACATGATTTATTTTTACAGAGTAGAAAGAAAATCAAGTGATTTTAAAAGGACATAAGAGTGGGTAAATGATGAGGGAATTTTAACTTTTGGGTAAAACTATAATGGGAACTGAGAGATGGGAATGTGTGAGAACTGTGAATGAATTTGGCAGTATATCATGCCCTTGAGCATGTACTTTGTGCCCTTGTGTTGTTTTGCTTTTTCCTGCTGCTTTTCCCACTGATTGCCTCGTCACTGGTGAAGGTTGATAGGAGTTGGTTACAATGCAGATAGAGTTAGAGAATGCTTGCAGTACACCTTTTATGCTGATATGTGTTTGATAGATGTGTAACTGTGAAAAATAAGTGTGGAAAAGATGATGGATGCTTTCTTTTGTGTTTGGTTTAGAATCTGAATGTTCCTTTTAAATGCCATTTTAAAAGGTGCCCGAAAACAGAAGATATTTAATAGATGCTACTAACACCCCCTTTTTTTGTTCTAAGAGCTCTAAGATCTTGAGGATCTTCTAAATTAGCTAGCATTTTTCCTGATTGGTCCTTATTCTGCTACAGGGCAAATAAGGCATTACCGCTGAACCTAAAATGTTGAAATGAGCTGAACTTCAGGCGAATGAGAAACTAGGGCAAAACATAATGTACTGGACCCATATACTAAGTGATCTCTTGCTACAGTATCTATTTTGAGCAGAAAGACAATGAGCAGATTTGCTTCATTTTAATAACAAATTACATTATTTGGCTTTAAGAGGATATTCACTTAAATACGATGGGAACATGGAGAAATGTAGGACTGGAGTAATGAAATTTATCAATCTGTCTCTGTGCACCAGATGGAGCCATGACTGCATTTTGAAGCGTTTCAATCAGATATGTGAAATTGCTATTTAGAAACCAAAAGCAAGCTATTTATATAATCTGAATTCAGATGACATGTACTGTATGACTTTCTTTCATCTGTGGAAATCAAAAGAAGATATTTTGAAAAAAAATATTTTTGTTTTGAACCCCATTGCCTTTCATTGTATGAACATAGTTCTTCTAAATATATTATTTTGGGATCCTTAGAAGAAAGAAAGTCATACAGGTTTGGATCGACATGAGGGTGAGTAAATAATGACAGCATTTTAATTTTGGAAAACCTTTTGGAAAAAAGGTTTTGTTGGGATATACACATTATATTCCATTTGATACATGTTCTGGCTCTCACATGTAGTGCAGTGCTAATCTCATCATCTTTAAGCATGGAAATGGAAAATGGTTGATGGTTTGAAGTCTAAAGTAATCCACACTACAGAAATGCTTGTACAGTACACTGACATTACTAATGGTGGCTATGAAGTACAGACAATTTTGCACGTCTTAACTAGAAGATTAGTGAGGAGTAAGTATGTTTGGTTTAGTGTCTCGTTACCATTTCCACGACGCACACGCTGTAGTCAACAGTAGATGATAAAATGACAGAACTTAATTCATATCCTCTGTCTTGCACTTTCTCCTCCGTAGCCTGCAGTTTCCATGGCAACTCTGTGTAGCATGAGCGCTTGTCAGCCCACTCAGGCAGGCTTCGCTGTGTGAAGTCACAAATAAAACATTCTCTCTCTTCATCTCACCATCCCTACTGCAGTACAAACCCAAGCACTTCCTCTTGACTATACCAGTTCCATCGATTCACAAAGGAATCATCCCAGTCCACTCAATTTGTCCTTCTTTTTGGAATAGTGGAAGAGTTCTAAATCGCTCTATGATAATGCCAACCCTGGTTGAGCTCAAATCTGACATCAAATCTGCCATTATATGTACATGAGGTATTTCATGCATTCAGATTTATTTACATTGTTAAAGAGTTGGATTCATTGTTAAAGAGTTGGCCATCGTTTGAAAAAACGAGCTGGACGTATGACGGAGTATTTCTGTGCCAAATAAACTCCTTCTATTCAGGATTCGAATATGCTTCGGAAAATTTTTATCCAGTATGGCCCTGTATGACTTTGTAAAGGGCGGAATTGCCCAGTGTTGGGGTTAGGCATTAAGTAACTTGAGTTACGTAATAAGATTACTTTTTTAAGTAACTAGTAAAGTAACGCATTACTTTTCAAATTTACAACAAAATATCTGAGTTACTTTTTCAAAAAAGTAACGCAAGTTACTTTTTCACATATATCTGACTGACATCTTTCCTGTCCCCATGAAATCGAGAGTAAGTGCAAAGGCATTGTGTGTGAACATGATAGTTATTGTAGTTCTAGACTAAATTTGCATTACTTTTCAAAGTAACTTTTCCCAACACTGGAATTGCCTGTATGGGTACTTCCACGTGCTCACATCAACCAGAGTGCGCCCATCAAAGAGCTTCATTTGAGTTACGGTAGCGCTGTCATTTTGTTTTTAGACCACGAAATCAACAATGGCACTAAAGAAGTGTGTATTTGATTGTGAGGGAAAGATAACCTTGTTCAGCTTCCCAAATAACCTAGTGTTAAGGGAACAGTGGATGCAGATTGTTTTTCCGGAGCAGCAATGGAGTTCTGCACGTGTGTTAGTTTGTTCCCGGTCATGAGTTGAAACCGCAGGCGGTGAGTGAAACTGCATAAAAATAAGTGTATACAGTGTAAACAACGCAAAAGTATAGTGAATCGAAAGTTATCCCAGGGATAATGTCATGATGTATTTTGTGTGCTCATGTCTCTTTAGCTCCGCCCACTTACGTTACGCCCTCGGACCGTTGGCTGAATGTCTGATGCGTATGGCACACTTATCTGGAAACACTTCAGGAGTTTCAAAGTCGTCATCTGATTGGTTAAATTCTACAGGTTGTGTGGTCCACCTAGAAACAGATGCCGCGACTACAAACTCCCTCGTGGAAGAAAAAACTCCCGTTGTGTTTACTGTGACAATGAGCGCTTACCAGGATCAAAAAAATGCGAAAGTAGTTTAAGTTTGCGGCTCCATTGTTGCAGTAAACTTAATCAACGTTCTTGAATTAATAATTTGTAGATGCACGCTGGTCTGTTATTGCAGGGACATCAATTTTACATCCACACTTCTAAACATGACGCAAAATAAAACGAACTGTGTGTTGGTTGCGTAACATGTCAGTCAAATGTCCTCTTGGGCGGTCCTTGACCAATGAAAGCGATGGAGTCCAGACCTTCTGCCGCCAGTCTGAAGGTCTTGCTACGCGAGACTACTCTTTAGGTACAGTGTGTGTTATGTACCCTTTAAGCATTAATTGTACAGTGTATTAGTTTTTATATTATGAAGACTTATATTTAAAAGTGCTATATATAGGATTGACTAGTTGTTGAAATGGGTACTGCAGTCCAAATTCAACATATTGGGGAGAGTTGTCCCCCGCCCCCTCCTCCTCAGACTTGACGCTCACGCGGGTTGCCAGCTTGAGGATACACAAAAGGAGCGAGCGCAATTGACAATGAAAACCACATTATAAGTTGATTTATCTGTATTTTAATATGCTCTCGTTTAAAGAGATTTTTCAATGGATACTGAGGCATTTTATGTCGGGTAGAATCTGGGATCTCTGATCCAGTTTGTTTGCTGGCTTCCATGGCAGCAATACAATGTTTTCCTCCAACTGGAAACCCGTGGTGTCGAAATAATATTGGGTAAACTGGCAGCGTGAGGTATCGCACAGACCAAAAACAAAAACAGACATTTTAACACGGAACGCACATTTCAAAGTAGAATAACTGTCTGTAGCATTGTTTTTTCTGAGAAACAAATAGGTGAATTTAGCATGTTTCCTACATATCTGCAAGCATATTATGGTATTTTTATGCTTTAGTAAAGTGAAAAACTTACATACAGCACCTTTATACTAAGCTGTGAGGTAACCTAGCAAGCAACTCTGCGTTTAAAAGACATCTAATAGCCGTCCAAACACAGCCCTGCTGTCTAGGGTAAAACAAGGCAAAATTTGGGCTGTCAGTGAAAATGTAACAGTCGTCTAACCATAGCCCAAGAATAGACTAGTCATCTAGAACATGAACATGTCAAAGAAATGGTACCAAACACCTTGTAATCACTTTAACTTTGTTTACATGATGAAATATCATACATCACACAAGTTACTTTCGCAAAAATTACATGTAACCACATTCAAGGTTATCTTGGCGATAAGTGGGTTACTCATAGCTTGACTATAATGGGTCTTAACCAAGATGGTGAAATGACGGCTATAGCCTGGATTATGGCTAAGGACATCAGTTTTAACGTCAGTTGACACTGTCAAGCTCAGTAAAAAGTGCAACCGTTAATTATCTGGAAAAACTCTGTAAGATTTCTGTACTGCAAGATGGTTGCTTTGATATGTGTATGTTCTGCGCCTATCTAATATTGTCGCCTTATTTTAGTGCGCTTTATGATAAAGAAAAAAAAATCAGTGTTTCATTTCATATTTTAATTATTTACCGTGTTCTTTGAAGGATAGTTCATCAAAAAAAATTAATTCTGTATGACTTACTTTCTTCTGTGGAACCTAAAATATACTTTGAAGAATCTTCACGCTGGTCTTTTACAATAATGGCGGTTCAGAGTGACCAAATAATTAAAAAATCAACATAAGAGTGATCTATGACTATAAATGGCACTCTATTCAAAGTCTTCTAAAGATATATGCTAGATTTATGTGAAGAACAACCCAAATTCAAGTAATTATTGATAATCTTCCCCTCCAGATAGCCGATAACTCGACAACTGCTGCAAATGGATCATCAAGTCAATAAGTTAAAAACGATTCATGAATAAATCAGTCCAATTTCATTTAATGAATGAATCTGAGTAGCGAATGGGGCGGCAGTGGTTCATGTAGATTGTCTACAAACCGGAAGGTTGGTGGTTCGATCCCCGGTTCCACCTGTCCAAGTGTCGAGGTGTCCATGAGCAAGACACCTAACCCCAGCTGCTCCCGACGAGCTGGATGGCGCCTTGCATGGCTGACACCGCCGTCGGTGTATGAGTGAGAGTGTGAATGGGTGAATGTGAGGCAAGATGTAAAGCGCTTTGGATGGCCATTGGTCTGTTAAAAGCGCTATATAAATGCAGTCCATTTACCATTTACCATGAATAATTTGGTATGATTTGTGATTGTGAACCTGATCCATTAGTAAAACAGTTCCAAATTCTGAATTATGGTGGTGAGTAAATGAAGAAAGAACTGTACCTTAAACAAGTAGAAAGTTAAGACGTTTAAGGACAAATATTATATTTTCTGTCTCATTGGGTTTGTGGCATTTTGTGTGAAAGGCTATACATGGTGGCTGATGGTATCGCTTGGTCATTTCCCTCCCACTTCACAGGGAGCATGTGATTTGTAGTTATAGTGGTTCATTCCGGCTGACGTTCATTTTGACCTCTGCGCCTAGACCTGAGGGGGAAAAACTAATAAAAAACATAAGTTACATGAACGCCGATCAGTTAAAGACAGCTTTTTCATTACTGCTTTTATTACGTATTTAGCTGGACTGTAAGATTCAGCTTAAATGTTTAAACAGGTCTTTCCTTAATTCAGAGTACAATTCTTCACCATGTGCTGACAAAATGCAGGGGCACCAGAAATAACAAAGTAGGCCAGTGCAAGGCATTCTGGGATGCCTAGACACCCTTTGGGTGCCATCAAGAGACTTTTGTCTAATATTATTACTCTATTTCATGGCTGCCTGTTTAGCTTCTCAAGGAGTCTTGTGACATTAGATGGTTTACAGCATCTAATTTAATCTTGAACTAATGGACTGTTTATTTTATGTTTAGTTAATAATTAATTAATCTTCATGTGGAACAGACAAGATCATAGCTGAATATAAAACTTAAAAAGTTGCATGTAGTGGATCTAGAAAAAACAAGCAACTTGACAATGAAAACATGAAATAATTATACAATAATGATTAATGTTGGTGTATGCACTGAAAATCACAGAGCCACACATTTGTATGCATTATAAAACATATAGGTTAGTCAAATGCATAATATATCAGTTCCATTTAAAACAGGCCTCTTCTTAAAACACAAAAATGCTACAGGCAGGTATAGGGGATGAAACTCTTGCTCTGTGAGAGGCCATATGGGCAGTGTTAGTGCCTGGAGGTGCTCTCGTTCAAGTGACTCAGTGATCTCGTCTCCTCACGTGGCAACTCCACTTATCCTCAACTCTCTGCCGTGGGCTGTCAACATTAGAGGCAGGAATGATTGTGTGTTCCCTGCTGTGCTTCATAATAAACATTCATGGTATGTTTTAGCATTTGTACTACCTCGATAATGTGTAGCAATGTTGATGGTACGTCCCAGAAACAGAGGACCTTGGGGACGATTGCTCTATTTCCCCCTTCCTTCTGTTTATTAATTTATCTGTTTTATTTGTGCCATGCCTGACCTGAGGACAGCTTAGCCGCCTTTAAATGAGTGCAAGGTGCTTTGGTGAACGTTTGCTTTCGAAGGACGTTTTTACATTTGAAAGATTTCAAGACCTTTTCGCTTGGTTCAAATCATGACAGGTGGCGTCTATTGGCACTTTTGTCCCGGCAGACTGTTAATTTCCTTAAAAATCTATTTATTTAATTTACTACCAGTAAACTATAAAACATTGTTTGTACATGCATTATTAGAGAATTCTAGCCTGACGTCGTCAATTCTAGTCAGAATATGAGTCTGATACTTCTCTGTGATTATGGGGCGTTTCAACCGAAATCTGAGTAACGGAGTGACGCATAACGTTAGTTGTCAAATGTCAACAGAACTCAACTGCACTGTGTTGCCAGTCAGTGACCCCATTTATGTGATATATAGACTCAGTAGTGCGAGTTTTAGCAGGCAACCTTGCCAAAATAACACATATTTTACCCCCCAAATGCCCCCTTGGTCCGAACAGTTTCTGTTCGGGCATAATTACTCCTCTATGGAGCGAGTCCAGAGCGAACTGCCCGAGCTCAAATGTTGTGGGCGGGGCTCAGTTCGGCTGGCATCCAGGCTAAGAGAATTGACAGAAAAATCTGTCATTTTTTTGAGAATTCTGTCATATTTTAAGAATTTTTAGAATGAAATGGCTGACTACTGTCTTGCCGTGGATCATTTCATATTTTATGTATACTAAATACACAATTAAATCCTATTTTCATGCTTTTTTTAATAATTAGTAAATGATTTAAAAGGGTTTTATTTACATATCATCTCAAGTGTTTACATATATCATCTCAAACATGCTTATTGTCTGTATGGTACAATAACTTTAACATTTTAGCTGTGGTAAAATAGTTGGTTGTAAAAATGATGCCGAAACATATTTGTGTAAAAATTACAATATTATATTACAATATATTTTGTATTTTCACATTTTAAGTTGAATTTTAATTAGTCACTTTTTTTCATTGTTATCAATAAAATTGAAAGTCAGAGACGCATGTATTTTAATTACAAAAACTGTATTTACAAAGCAAATCTAAATGAATTGAATGTTTCCAGTCCACACATATTTTCTATGTGGAGAATCTCTTTTCTGATTGAATGGAGGTTGTATTCCATTGGTATTCTACCTCAGTTTTAGATTGTCCCATTAAGCTATACATCATCATTTGCAGGATGGAGACTGGATCCCATCTCCTCTGCCTCACTGGGACAATGACCTTAAATGTTTCGCTTCCATTAAATAGGGCGATTGAACCTGAGCTTGGCATGTTTAAATGCTGCTGTTTGCCATACTGTGCAAATTACAATTCTTTACCCCAGCATTGATCGCTGGCTGTGGGCTCCCCTCTGGAGATGTTATTTAATTACACTCCATCCTCTCTCTTGGTTAAGCCTGTTTCATCAGAACGCTCCCGCATTCCATGGGAATCCGTAAGCATTAGGTCACTGGCTTCACTTCCCGCTGAGCAGCTCTGGACCTCAGGTGTCATATGCTAGATGGCATTTGGCAAACGGCACCAAGCGTACACCTGGAACAGTGATTTTGCTGTTACGATGACCATATGTGATCGGCATTCTCATTCAGTGTATTCCCAACCGTCATTTAATTATTTATTTTGCCTTTGAGTTCTTAAAGGAATAGTTCATCTAAAAATTTAAGTTCAATGTTTAATATAATATTCTTATACCCACCCTTAATGATATTCTTCAACTGTTATTAACTGTATTTTAAATGTTATGCTGTTATTATATTTGTTTACACAAAGTTTCTGAAGAATCTTCACAATGCTCTTTTCCATACAACATCAGTTAATAGATTCCAGGTTAGGTTAGTTCCAACAATAACAAAAAAAGACAACAAAAAACACATTAAAGCATCATAAAAGTCATCCATGACTCATGCACTATTTCAAGTCTTCTGAAGCCTTAAGACATAAAATGATTTGTTGAGGATTTACTGCTCATTCGTTTAAAGGTACACTATGTAGGATTTTTGCAGTCAAATATCCAAAAAAACCCAGGCCAGTGTTATTTTGTTCTGTTGAGTTCTTACAATATCATAAATGTTTCCAACTATTTGTAAATTGTGAGAACATCGCTATTTTTACCAATGAGCCGGGACGTGTGAGGGAGTCGCCTGTCAATTGCGTCATATCTGTGTCACCCTCGGTTTCCGGTTTTATTTTGCAGAAAAGCTTTACTCTCACTGGAGTGTGAACAAGTGCCACAGCAGCCGCCGAGCAAACGCACAGAGTAACATCATAACATATTTCTAAACACGCTTAAATGCATCTAATATAATAAACAGAGCTGCGTTACCTCTTAATCATGACCGAAAAAGCAGAGATTGCGCCGGCGACTGTGTCCCGTCATAATAAAAGTCCCATTGCTCGCGAGCATTGTAACAATTGCTCCAGCGGCCTTGCTCAGCTCTACAGCACTCGCCCCTGCTCTGCTTCATACTACAGTAACGTTAATAATCACATCCATGAACATGATTTCTGCCCAAGTCCTATCCCGATTATTTTCCACTGGCTGTGAGGTGAAGACCAAATGTTCCAAGATTCTGCGCTCAAACTTGACGTCATCAAACTACGCCTTTGTTTTGAACAGGCGCCCTCTAGTGGACGGAAAAGTTGCATAGTGTACCTTTAATCGAATCAGATTGATTTGTTCACGAATCAAGTTCACCTGTCTCATTGGATAGGGTAAGATTATCAGTAAATAATGACTTAAAATTTGGTTTGTTCCTCATATAAATCTAGCATATGGCTTTAGAAGACTAAGAGCCTTAACAGGGAGCCTAAATTAACTTGAGAGCACAATTAAAAAAAGCATTGATGGGAGTGAAAAGAACTCAGGAGCAGCTGAATCATTTCCATAATGACCAAGAGCAATACCAAGAGCATGCAAATTAGCATTTGCTTTTTTTAGGTGGTAAGTAATGGAGCAAATACCAGGAAATTGACTCGCGCAAACCTTAGTAAATCATCTTGTATTTAGTCAATCAATATGTTAGTAAATCTGGCCTTTAGGTCATTTTTACACTTGGCATGCAGACTGCTTCTACAAACATTTGTGAAAGAATGGGTCACTCTCAGGAGCTCAGTGAATTCAAGCGTGGTACCGTGATATAGGTTCCCAGTTTTGCAAGAAGTCCATTCGTGAAATTTCCTCTCAACTAAATATTCCACAGTCAACTGTTAGTGGTATTATAACAAAGTGGAAGCAATTGGGAACAACAGCAACTCATCCACGAAGTGGTAGGCCATGTAAAATCAGGGAGCAGGGTCAGCGCATGCTGAGAAGTCGCCAACTTTATGCAGTCAATAGCTACAGACCTCGAAAATTTGTGGCCTTCACATTAGCTCAAGAACGGTGCATAGAAACCTTAATGGAATGGGTTTCCATGGCTGAGTAGCTGCATCCAAGCCTTACATCAAGTGCATTGCAAAACGTTGGATGCAGTGGTGGAAAGCACGCGGCCACATGACTCTCTGGAGTGATGAGTCAATGCATAAACACATTTGGGTACACTTTGAAATGCTGCCTTGTAAATGCAAACTGAACATTGTAACAAGTCCCAGTTTCAGAGCAAGCAATATATAGGTCTGAAAACGCTCTAAGAATATAACACAAGAGTCATATAGACCACTTTTATAGCACTTTTTTCGTCACTGAACTGCTGTTATATGCAAAAGACCTGCGCGAAGATTCTTCAGTATATCTTAAAAGAAGAAAAAACAGGAAACATGAGGATGAGTAAATAATATTTTCATACATATATGTGGGAGAACTACCTCTTTTAAATAGTACTACAGTCATTCTATAGTACTATGCTTCTAAATTTAACATCTACTCATTTTTACACCAAAAATAAATACACACTTTTGTGTTTGGATTTTTTTTTCAAGGCCATCTTTATAAATAGTTGCACCACCATGGCAGGGTGTTGTTGGCATTACTCACATAATCCCCCTTTATCTTTGTGCTGAGGTTGGCAACGTTTTTCCACAACTCCATCTCTAATGCCTGTGAGTCATGCACCCACATTTTGAAGGTATGTTTAGATCCATTGACTAGTTTATACTGAGAAGCGCTCAAGCCTTTTCCTGTTGTATCCATAGTTGTTGTTGTTTTTTTAGTTGTGCTCCAAGAACCCAAGGCGCATGACTGGAGGAATGATGTTCTAGAGTTCCAGAGGGAATTTGTAAGATCCTATAGTTGTGTGCAATTTGACTGGTGTTAACAATTACATGTACTTGAAAAAGAACTTGAAGCACTGAGGAGAATTCAGATCGGTTTGTTCTTTGGCACCCAGTGAGTCATTTCTGTTTAACACAACACCCCCTCTGCTTTCTGCTTCATGATTATATGGACAGTGCTTTGATTGGCCGCAGTAGAAATCATGTGTACTGAAGAGACATAAATGGATTGTGAAATTCAAAGCAAAAATATTGTGAAATACAGTCATATTTTGGTACAGCAACTCTAAAAGAAAGACATGTCCTAAGAGGGTACTCAAGAAATTTCCAGGGGAAGGGTTTTGATTGTGCATTTTATTAATCCCGTAAAACAGAAATTATGACTTAATAAAAATATTAAGGCTATAATAGATATTATGACTTATTAATGTTAGGGGTATAACATAACTTACTGTGGTTCATTTCTTAAGCTTGTTAATTTGTGAATCAAAAGAAAGAAAAAAAGAAAATTGTGTAAAATATACAAAATACACATTGTTCAAATGTTTGGGGTGTTAACAATTACATGTTGTTAACATTTTCATATTGTTAACAATTTTTTTAAAGAAATTAAAACATATTTAGTAAGGATGCATTCAATTGATTTTTAAGTGATTTTAAGACTTTAAGAAAATATTTCTAAATGCTTCTTTTAATTTTAAGCAGAACAACTGTTTTTTAATATTGATAATGAGATTTTTTTCTTGAGCACCAAATCATCATATTTGAATAATTTTTCTGTAGTAGCATGTGACACTGAAGACTAAAGCTGAGGTACTGCTGAAATTCAGCTTTGCCATCACAGGCTGTGTCCAAAAACTTTGGTAGCTGACTTGTTGTCTCACTGCCTTATCAGCCAATGACTCTGCAGGCAGCGTTTGTGCACGAAGGTACATCACAAAACTGATTTCAGACAGGCTTCTGAGGCAGTGTAACGATTTAATGATCTACATCACAATAGTGCAAGCTTGGTAATAACTATGCAAATATTTATTGATTACACAGCCAAAGTATCACCAGGCTCCTCCGTCACACCCTAACAATGTTCTCTCTCACCCGAATATGAGCATCTGCACCTGTTTCCCATCAGCCCTGCATAAAAGCACACACCTTTTAAGCCTAGTTCAGACTGCACGATTTTCAAACTGGTCGGATCACTGCTCTTTTCACACTGCATGACTATCTGGGGTAGCATTCAGTCACTGCTGTGTTCACACTGACCGATGGATCGGCAACAGGGGGTTTCACACCGCATGACTGTACAAGAGGAAGAATGTTTCCCAACGTTCCCAACCAAACCCACGTGCGATGTGACAAATCGAGTGCACGTTTCATCTATTATAACTTATGAAATTTTGGGTGCTTGGCTGTTTCCTTATAAAGGTCCAGAAATTCATCAAGAGTTTAATGTCATCCAAATGTGAAAAAATACAAATTAAATAAAAGACCTGACTTGAAACTTAAAACTAACATGACCACGACAGACTCACTAACAGTGGTATAGGCCCTACGGGAAACAAAACAAACACACATGGCAAACATGAGGGCTAAAATACATAGAGACTGATGACTAACAAAGAACACCTGTGAACAAACAAACAATGAACCAATGACAAAACAGAACTGATGAACACATTACAAGAATAACCAATGAGAACATAACACATGAGGACAAGGGAATCACATGACAATGGAGCACATGGCAGGAACACATGACGACAACCCAAAACTGTTGCCAACGTAGTCGCTGATGCTAGCCAATCACTGCATGGCTGATCGTGGTTTCGAGTATTGATACATCTGCCCTCTTCAAGGAACACAAGAACAGGCAGTAATCTCAGACAATTTAATCCAGATATTTTAATCCAATTCACAAATTTGTTTGAAGTTCAGTTATCACAAACTTAGATAGATCTGGCATCTATCAAATCATCTCGGATGTATTAAGTGAGCTACGAAGAACGGACCCCAGTAGTGTTTATTCTAGGGCAAGTATAAAAAACATGGTTCCTTCAGGAAATATAACACAGATTCAGCAAGTAATATGGTAAATTACAGAAAACAAAACCTGACAATAAAAATGAGTGTTGGAAGGGGGGAAATGCATTATTCCATGTGTAGCCACTCTTTGTTTTTAGTGTTAGTGTTTAGAGCTGTATCATTTTTATAAGCTCCAGATATTAAATGTTTAGGTGCATTCACATGCAGTTCCTTAGATGTGATTTACTGCTCATCATCTTGTGTCTCTGAAAGCAGTCTTGCCCTGCAGCCATAAATCTGTTTACTTTAATAGTGAGCTGTTCTCACATGCTGCTCTTAAAAGCTGTGCAGTTTGCCACCAGAAGTATATTTGCACTAATGTTAAATCACATGGAAATGATACTGTGATTTTATCTTTGAAAAAAAATTCATAAATAAATAGGAAGGGATAGATCTTGAATCTTGACCCATATTTTCTCAGACCCATACCTTTCAAGTCGACATAACATCAAAAGAGAACCCAGCTTAGTATCTTAATACATTTTTGGCCAACTGATGCACAATTAATCATCATTCATGATCTTTCATCAAAAAGTAATAACTTGCTCCACTCTAAAATGACTTCTTAGACATCACCTAGGGCACGCTGTCTATTGGTTTATGTTTGCTAATATTCAAATGAACTTACTGTTACATGTAATCTTTCTGAAATTTACATTTTTAACGCAGAAATTGAATGCCAGTCATTTTTAATGTTGTAAATATCACAACAATACTAGCAAATTATTGTTGTAAAAAGAAAGAAGCAATAAACTTGACCTTCAGGTCAACCAAATTCCCAATGGATAAGGTGTTTCACTTGGGAAAACATTGCATTAAGGAAGTGAACTGGGTTACTTGTGTGGGTACAAACCCTACATTTTCAGCCCACATAGAGTTCAAGAGTTCTGCAGCTAGGCCATAATAATATAAAAACTCTGTATTCTGTATGTGTTAAATGAATGTGTTAATTAGGAATCTTTCCTCCATGCTGTGTAAATGACTCTGTTTATTTTGACAGAAATGGGGAGAAGGCAAAAAAGGAACATATTTCTATCTTGGCTTTTTTGTGTAAAGTTTGAAATGATGGGCTAAGAAGAATAACAATGTCTCCTTTTCTCTGTTTTGCAGGTGCATCTGGAAACAAGAGGCAGCCTCTTTCGGTCAGTGCTTCAGGACTAAGAGTGTAGCATGGGCGATATAACAGGATATGCCATCAGAGTCTAGTGGCTGGCAGGATTTGGACAGGAGGCTGAAGATGAGGAAAACATGAGTGTTTGCACACAAATGAACTGGGTGGCTGTCTATACCCACCAGTGATAATCTACACAAGTCCTGCCTGCTCTGGGAGTCTCTACAGAGAGCGGCCAATAAAATCTACAAAAGGTCATCCCATTTCTACTTCGGTAAGTGTGAAAAACAGCAGAATAAAAAAAGCAATATACTGATAATGACACCCCGCTGGCGCTGTCTGTCTGAGGGTTTTTTCTTAATAAATGTAATGTGCTCTGTTATGTTTCAACTTAGTGCTTGGATTTGTATGTTTAAAAAAAAAAGAAGAAGAATAGAAGATTATGAATGAGGTTCAAGGAAAATAGTATATTAAAAGGGTTGTGGTTGAGCTGGCCTTTGTTCTGTGCCTGTTACTGTTGTCCTTCGTGTACAAGTTACTGCAACTGTCATGACAGTCCAAATGGCTCCATAATTTCCTGTGGTCATAGAGGTCTATTGAATGGTTGAGTGAACTTTTCTTTTGTAACAGGCTCACTGAGCTTTATTGCAGTCTTGATGCGAGGCAGATAATGGCATCATTTAACTTCTGGCCCTGCCCTGTGATCGAGATTGGTAACAGTTGGACTCAATTGTCCAACAGTTTTGATATGGGGGCTATATACTATTGAGTTTAATGCTGCCTTCACGTGCTCTCGTATTACGAATTATCGTAAATACGAGTTTTCTAGGTAAAAACTGCACATGAATGCCCTCTCATTTCAAAATTTAATGCGATGAGCTCGTAATCATCATTCAGAAGTGGGAATTATCAGATTTACAATAGAATGTGAAGGCGGCATTATAACTCAAATTCGCTGAATACAACAGATGGGTGGGGACAGAAACGATTACTCTGGAAAATTCAGTTTTTTTTTAAGCTGCTTATTTATTGTTTATTAAAAAAAAATTGTGATTTTGTAGTAGAGTTAAGTTTATTTCATATTAATTTGAAAACAAGAGCAGGGCCAAAACAAAGCAAGCTATACAGGTGCTGGTCATATAATTAGAATATCATTAAAAAGTTGATTTATTTCACTAATTCCATTCAAAAACTGAAACTTGTATATTATATTCATTCATTACACACAGACTGATATATTTCAAATGTTTATTTATTTTAATTTTGATTATTATAACTGACAACTAAGGAAAATCCAAAATTCATTATCTCAGAAAATTTGAATATTACTTCAGACAAATACAAAGAAAGGATTTTTAGAAATCTTGGCCAACTGAAAAGTATGAACGTGGAAAGTATGAGCATGAACAGCACTCAATACTTAATTAGGGATCCTTTTGCCTGAATTACTGCAGCAATGCGGCGTGGCATGGAGTCGATCAGTCTATGGCACTGCTCAGGTGTTATGAGAGCCCAGGTTGCTCTGATAGTGGCCTTCAGCTCTTCTGCATTGTTGGGTCTGGCATATCGCATCTTCCTCTTCACAATACCCCATATATTTTCTATGGGGTTAAGGTCAGGCGAGTTTGCTGGCCAATTAAGAACAGAGATACCATGGTCCTTAAACCAGGTACTGGTTGCTTTGGCACTGTGTGCAAGTGCTAAGTCCTGTTGGAAAATGAAAACTGTATCTCCATAAAGTTGGTCAGCAGCAGGAAGCATGAAGTGCTCTAAAACTTCCTGGTATATGGCTACATTGACCTTGGACCTCAGAAAACACAGTGGACCAACACCAGCAGATGACATGGCACCCCAAACCATCACTGACTGTGGAAACTTTACACTGGACCTCAAGCAACGTGGATTGTGTGCCTCTCCTCTCTTCCTCCAGACACTGGGACCCTGATTTACAAAGGAAATGCAACATTTACTTTCATCAGAGAACATAACTTTGGACCACTCAGCAGCAGTCCAGTCATTTTTGTCTTTAGCCCAGACGAGACGCTTCTGGCGCTATCTGTTGTTCAAGAGTGGCTTGACACAAGGAATGCGACAGCTGAAACCCATGTCTTGCATACGTCTGTGCGTAGTGGTTCTTGAAGCACTGACTCCAGCTGCAGTCCACTCTTTGTGAATCTCCCCTACATTTTTGAATGAGTTTTACAATCCTCTCCAGGGTGCGGTTATCCCTATTGCTTGTACACTTTTTTTCTACCACATATTTTCCTTGCCTTCGCCTCTCTATTAATGTGCTTAGACACAGAGCTTTGTGAACAGCCAGCCTCTATTGCAATGACCTTTTGTGTCTTGCCCTCCTTTTGCAAGGTGTCAATGGTCGTCTTTTGGACTACTGTCAAGTCAGCAGTCTTCCCCATGGTTGTGTAGTCTACAGAACTAGACTGAGAGACAATTTAAAGGCCTTTGCAGGTGTTTTTAGTTAATTAGCTGATTAGAGTGTGGCACCAGGTGTTATCAATATTGAACCTTTTCACAGTATTCTAATTTTCTGAGATATTAAATTTGGGATTTTCCTTAGTTGTCAGTTATAATCATCAAAATTAAAATAAATAAACATTTGAAATATATCAGTTTGTGTGTAATGAATGAATATAATATACAAGTTTCACTTTTTGAATGGAATTAGTGAAATAAATGAACTTTTTGATGATATTCTAATTATATGATCAGCACCTGTATGTTTTTTTTACTCATAGTTCTACTACTCTTATCTGTTGCCATTGACATGTTTTATACGACTGGCAGACTGCAACGGTTGGAGTTAAAAATCTTAATCTGTGTTTTATTGAAGAAACAAAGACACCTACATCTTGGATGACCTGGGGGTAAGCAGATAAGCATCGAATCTATCCCTTTAAGTAAGCTTTAGATTGCAGCAAAGTAATCAAAATGTAAAAATCTGCTTATATCCAATAGCCAGGAAATTGCCAAAGTAACTGATATGGTGCAATTAAATTGTGAATCCCTAATCCTTTAGTATTCCCATTCATTTGGGACATACTAACCAGCCAAACATTTGACTCCTTGGTGAAAATTCTTAGATGTATTTTTGTGGGTGAGTCTCAGTCTACTCATATTCTTAGATCGGGGCTGAGTGATCTACACGAGTGAGTGTTGCTGTGAGAGGCCTAATGAATGGCTTCAGGAACACTTCTCGCTCTCAGCTATTCAGCCAGGTGTTCTCATTAGCACCTTCTTGCTTTGGTTGAAGTGAAAAGAGATGTCAGGTAGAAATGAAGTCATGCTGAATTCACCATGCTTTAATTTTTGACACACATTCTCCTAAATCCTTGTGAGACTATACTCTTTATGTTTTTGTTGAGTCATGTATGCTCTGACAGACTATTCATTTTGCAGTTCACTAGGCAATCTTACCCCACTTATTCTTAAGATTACAACAGTCCAATATAATTAAACACCTGATTTATTTATCAGGTGAAACTTTCCTCCTTTTTTCTTAGAATTTTGCTCCGCTTATAAACACCAGTGTTATGTGTTTTGAGCACCCCCACTTAAGTTTTAATGTCAGACCAGAGAACAATTGCAAGCTTTTCATCATCATGTTGTGCATGTAACATACAAGTTTTGTTTGATTTAAGGATGTGTAAAAGCATATTCACCTATAATTAGTATGAACAAGTTCCCTCGATCCCACTTAGGGATGAAAATGATAACTGCGTTGGGATGAAACTACCAAAAAACACTTTCTTCATGCCTGGCGTCGTGTGGCGCTGGGTGTATTATTGGGCCCTTAGGCTTCACTCAATTTTTAAGGGTTGATATTACATGTTGCAAGTATGATAGTTGAGACACTTGCCGGACATGTCATATCAATTTGTTTCTCAGAATGCTAGAATTGGTTGTACAACAGGTGTCAATCTAGCTGAGAATAGACCTTTAATTCACTGACCAAACCCTGTTTTATCACTTATTGTCCAGGACATCTAGTTAAATTTCTTATTATGAATGTACAAACCTGATTCCAAGGAATTTGGGACACTGTACAAATTGTGAATAAAAACAGAATGCAATGATGTGGAAGTTACAAATTTCAATATTTTATTCAGAATACATCATAGATGACATATTAAATGTTTAAACTGAGAAAATGTATAATTTTAAGGAAAAAATTAATTGATTTGAAAAAAATGTCATGATATCAACACATCTCAAAAAAGTTGGGATAAGGCCATGTTTACCACTATGTGGCATCCCCTCTTCTGCAAAAGTCTGCAAAAGTCTGGGGACTGAGGAGACAAGTTGCTCAAGTTTAGGAATAGGAATGTTGTTCCATTCTTGTCTAATACAGGCTTCTAGTTGCTCAACTGTCTTAGGTCTTCTTTGGCGCATCTTTCTCTTTATGATGCGCCAAATGTTTTCAATGGGTGAAAGATCTGGACTGCAGGCTGGCCATTTCAGTTCCCGGATCCTTTAACCCAGCCATGATGTTGTAATTGATGCAGTATGTGGTCTGGCACTGTCATGTTGGAAAATGCAAGGTCTTCCCTGAAAGAGACGACGTCTGGATGGGAGCATATGTTGTTCTAGAACTTGGATATACCTTTCAGCATTGACGGTGCCTTTCCAGATGTGTAAGCTGCCCATGCCACACGCACTCATGCAACCCCATCAGAGATGCAGGCTTCTGAACTGAGCGCTGATAACAACTTGGGTTGTCCTTGTCCTCTTTAGTCCAGATGACATGGCGTCTCAGTTTTCCAAAAAGAACTTCAAATTTGGATTAATCTGACCACAGAACAGTTTTCCACTTTTCCACAGTCCATTTTAAATGAGCCTTGGCCCAGAGAAAACGCATACGCTTCTGGATCATATTTAGATATGGCTTCTTTTTTTACCTATAGAGTTTTAGCCGGCAACGGCGAATGGCATGGTGTATTGTGTTCAATGACAATGTTTTCTGGAAGTATTCCTGAGCCCATGTTGTGATTTCCATTACAGTAGCATTCCTATATGTGATGCAGTGCTGTCTAAGGCCCCGAAGATCACGGGCATCCAGTATGGTTTTCCAGCCTTGACTTTTACGCACAGAGATTGTTCCAGATTCTCTGAATGTTTGGATGATATTATGCACTGTAGATGATGATAACTTCAAACCCTGTGCAATTTTTCTCTGAGAAACTCCTTTCTGATATTGCTCCACTATTTTTCGCCGCAGCATTGGGGGAATTGGTGATCCTCTGCCCATCTTAACTTCTGAGAGACATTGCCACTCTGAGAGGCTCTTTTTATACCCAGTCATGTTACCAATTGACCTAATAAGTAGCACATTGGCCCTCCAGCTGTTCCTTATATGTACATTTAACTTTTCCAGCATCTTATTGCTACCTGTCCCAACTTTTTTGGAATGTGTAGCTCTCATGAAATCCAAAATGAGCCAATATTTGGCATGACATTTCAAAATGTCTCACTTTCAACATTTGATATGTTATCTATATTCTATTGTGAATAAAATATAATTTTATGAGATTTGTAAATTATTGCATTCCTTTTTTATTCACAATTTGTACAGTGTCCCAACCTTTTTGGAATCGGGTTTGTAGATGCAAAATATCATCCTATGTTATAAGCAAAGTACCCCCATTATTTTGGTTATTTCAGATGTTGACTGTTTATAAAACGGAAGTGTTGTAAATCTATCTACCAGATGGAGATTTCCCAGCCTTTGTCCTCTTGTCTATTGTACTGATGGGAAACTATAATGTAGAAGATCCAGAGTAATGGCGGGGTAACTGGATAAAAGCAGTGTGTTAGAGGGAACAGCTCTCTGGAGATCGAAATCTTAAGAAAAATGTAATGCAAGCGGTCAAACTCCCACCCACTCTGAATCTTAATTATTGTCCTGTGGATTTCAGACAGTGTGGTTCGGAACCATGCCACTATTGGCTGGCTAATCAGAGTCACGTCTTGCGTTAATAGTGATGCTGAAATAAAAGTACTCCACATAGTATTTTGGCACAAATTCATCTGGCACTTGGTAGAAGCTGGCCAAATTAGGTAGATGCCAACATAAACACCTTCTCAGTCTCATCCTTAAAAAACATTTATTTAATCTACATTATACTTGTTTCACTTGCCCTGTAGTCATTAATTAAATCCCTTAAAACAAATTTTTGATCACCAAAATGACATTGACCAAAAATTTGAAATAAATGAAATAGCTTGAATGTAACTCTATACCCTTCATTTATGTACATGGAGGATTCATGAATATGCAGATGAGCCCTACCTTCACTCTCTGAGATCCACTCAGTCAACGTTACTATAGTAACACAATGGTATCGCTCCTTTTTCTTGACTATGTTACTAATAATGTGTTGCTAATGTTATGTTACAGAAACCATGTTCCCGTTCGCCATCTCAGTCTGCCATCTAAAAATCAGTATTCGTAATTTTTTTTTTTTTAAATTATAGAACGTCAGTGGAGAAAGGGATATAGTTCATCATAACATTGTAATATACATCATATTCATCAAATGTACCCGATTTTTCATATCAACAACAGAAAAATATACCGGGATAACATGGCTTCTCTTGAGACTTGGGCCCGCCTGTACGCTGACGTGATTGGTTAAGGTAGTTTGTGACGTAAGGAACACCGTCGATTTTTAAACCGTGTTTTTGAGACTTTGGTTCACTGCACTTTTAAGTAGAAAATACTCAGCAATGTTGTTGACTTATGAATTTGCACATGATTTGAATATTAAAAACACCACATAATATAAATAACATTCAAGAGACATAGGAAACAACATTGTCTTTTTTTCTATTCAGCCTAATTCATGTTAATTATTTCTCATATTGTTGTGCCTTATTAAAATATTTTCATTGTTTAACAAGTCAATTAGCATCACATTTTTAGAAAGAAAGAATCATGTAGTAATTCTATAACATAAATTTAAAGTATTGCATTCAACTTTTACAAGTGTTTTCTGCAGCTTCTTCAGTTGTCTAGTTGTCAGCTGATCATGGAGTGTTGTAACGCATTTTAGTTTCAACATGACTTTCAACAGACTTTTATTTTAGTGCTCTCAAACTTACTTATTTGACTTATTTCTAACGGTAGTAATGTTGTGTTAATAGCCATGATATCTCTGCTTTTTTATTTAAAGGTGTAACTGAAAAGCTTGATTTTATTCATCAAAGAACCTGCGGATTCAGTTCTTCCATTCAACATTTATTCACATGATCACAAATCAATTACTTACTTATTTTTTATCCCTAATTTCTTTTCTCATGATCATGACATTACTCCCCTGTAGCTCTTTTCTAATTGTTTACACTGATTTTACACAAACTTATGTTCCAACAGTCTGCTACAGATTACGATTTACTCCTAGATAATACATTAAGATCTTAGGTTTTTGGATGATACATTTTCAGAAATTATATTATTACTAAAACAACTTGCTCTTCTGCATGAATAGAACAGACAGAGCTGTGGCTAAATGTGCTTTAGCTTTTATTTTTAGACTCCCTGTGTGTGGGCCTAATTCTTTTGCCTGGAGTATTGCACTGTGCTTTGTACCAAATTATGCGATTATAATGATCCTATATACTTATTTTATACACTTCATATGAGAATGACAGCCCCCTGCTAGTGCTTAGCCTACAGCTTATTTGCTATAGACATGTTTTTACAATGGTCTTAATCTAGAAATTGTCAGAAGAACTTCAAGAGAAAGTTACAAATACATTTCCCCATAAATAAATGTCAGTTATGATGTATCAGTTATCAATCTATCAATTGCAGGCTGTTCGAATTTTACCCTTAAAAATTTTAAATGCAATGTTCACTAACATTTCACAAACAATTACAAAGAAATGGCAACTAACACATTTAATTAAATATGAAATTTGGAAATAGAATAACTGAAATAGTATTTTCTTGTAAAATGTACTCATTTGTTTTATTTACAACTTTACAACTTTTTTTTTTAATAAACAATGAAATCATCTTTTTCGATCATTCGCATTTAAAACCAGTTATGTATTTGTTTCACAGCCTTGAGGTTTTTACATTAGCACTTTGATTATTTAGTCTCTAGTTTATAATTGCAGTTAGAAACAATGTTTCATTTAAAACACATACTACCGAACACTTTGATTAAAATATTTGCTTGAGGTGCAGGACTTGTGTTGATTTTTAGTGATATATTTCAAATGAGTAGAGTGAAAACTTCCGCTTTCACTCGCAGGTCAACCTAATTATGTTCAATCATATTTCCAAAATGACTGGCTTCGGGGCTGGCAAAGATGAAGATGCTGTTGAGTCATGCTAATAGATCAGACGAACAGATCTCCCTCCATTGTCTTATGTAGATCAGTGGGACTTGTTGCCATGGCAACAGCAGCAGATGGAGCATAGCTACACCTCAGCAGCGTGTATAGGAGAGAAAGCTTGGAGTCCCTGAAGAGGCAATGTGGTAGGTGGTGTAACACTAGTTCCTGCAGTCAGCCCCCCTCCTTCCTCTCAGACACCCACTCTCAAGACTTACCGGTCTCTGTGTCCGTTTCTTCTTGTGAGTATGGGCTCATGATCCCTTTCCATGCTGATATTGTCTGTTGAATCGAATGACATGTTATTCTGATGTTTGCATTTAAATTAAAGTCAGATGAGATTCATAAATAAAACATTTAACCCATGTAAAGCTCACATTAACATACATGCACGTCATGTATTGAGCTTCTCTTTGGAAGCTCTTTTATTTGCACTGCATCTCAGGGTAATCTCTATTAACATTTGTTGCAGCCATATATTTTATTATCATAGTAATTAAAAAATCTGAGGGGTGTGCAGTGAAATCACAGTAAAGTAATTTAAACAATCTTGGGGCCATGCAATAAAATATTCTGTTCACAACTCAAGCTTTTGAAATGGTTTAGAAAGAAAGAAAACATGTTTTCAACATTTCATAAATCTCATATCTACGGCTAGATGAGATTTGTATGGTTAAATCCTGTTCTCCTTCATAATGTTTCCATGACATTCCATTTGGATTGTCTCCATGACATCCCACAATGTTTCCATGGCACCATAAATACCTAAACCTGTCTGCCAGGTTCAGATATCTAAACCGGATTCAGTTCATACCATGACTGATTAAAAGTTGCTACAGATAAATGAATAATTAAAAAGAGCATAACATTTAAATATTCCAGTTATACGAAAAGTATAGATACGTTTCTTTAATTATAGCACTTTAATGTTCGTTGATTTTTATTTATTTATTAGAATTTTACAAATATTTAGATTCATGCTATTTACAAGATGATGCTTTGGAAATGTTAGGGTGTAGGAAAAGTCCGCTAATTCACTTGCTTTGGTCCGGACCAAATAAAATTTTTTTTCCTTTTTTTCTGTGGTTCACTTTCACACTGCCCTTTTTGCAAGTGAATCAAAATTTGTAAACAAAAAATAAAATAAAAACCCTCACTAAGGTCATCCATTCATTGGACAGAAATGCTCAGGCAGGAAAAAGCAGGAAGTGCGAAAACAGGCTAATCATGGAGATCGTTCGTAGTGCAATTTTTATTGTTGATTTGGTGCTGTAAGCTACTAACGTAATATGAAGAAACTTATGAGCATGTCATCTGGGGTTCTCAACTGGTTTGGCCATGGGACCCACATTTTCCCATGGTCATTAAAAGTGCACTATGTAACTTTTCCGTCTGCTAGAGGTCGCCTATTCAAAACAAAGGCATAGCTTGATGACGGCAAGTTTGAGCTCAGAATCTTGGGACATGTGGTCTTCACCTCACAACCAGTTGAAAAGAATTGGGATAGGACTCGGGAAGAAATTGTGTACATGAATGTGATTATTAACGTTACTGTAGTATGAAGCAGAGCAGGGGCGAGTGTTGTGGGAGCTGAGCAAGGCCGCTGGAGCGATAGACCCTTTTTATAGACTGTGATGACGCGTTTAAACGGTCATCAGCATTGTAAATCCTGCCTTGTTTTTTTTATGTATGTACATATATAACTAATAATTTGTATTGTATTACTTTTGCATCAAATTACAAAAAAAACAAGTTACCGCTGCTTTGAGGTGTGTGTGTGTGTTATTTTCGTAACAAGCTCCGAAAATAACGTTAGCGCAATGACACTGACATACTGTATAGCCTGACAACATCTCATCTCACCGCAGATACTGAATTGGGACAATGCGTTTTTTCTCAGGTACTCCGCAACCCACTCTGAACGGTTTTGCGACCCACCAGTTCATATACTGATCTATAGTTGCAAAGATGTGCTGCAAGACGGTTCCGGCGGAGAGAGCATGCTCTTATGTGCACCTACCATGGCATGCTGACAGTGGCACTGCTCAGAAGACAGATTAGGTGCCAGAGTTCGTTTGGAACCGGACCGAGACCGGTTGTTTTGGTCCACACCAGAGTGCGATTGCTGTATTCACTGCCCAAAAGATCCGCACCAAGGGGGGAAACGAACTTGAGTTTGATTCAATTGAACTAAACAAGACAGGTGTGAATACACTCCTACATGCCTTAATTATAATTTTCTTTACATTTTATACCTAAAGCTTAAAAAAAAATTACTATTTTTAAAATGAGGAGTGAACTAATTATAAATCGTTTCAATATTTGTAGTGTGAAAATTATTTACCGGTACACAAATTATGACTGTCCGTCAGTCAGTGCTTGAAGTGGAAAAAATAAAGGGCCGGTACTCACCAAAGGGGGCGGGGCTTTGTTAGGGGCGTGGTTATGGGGAATTGTTTAGTCAATTCAAGAAGGTCCATATTTTAAAGCTCTTTTTAACTTGTACCCTTAAAACTAACATAAAGTTCTTGTAATTGTTTAACTATAGCATTTGTTACAATAAGGGCTTATTTACAAAGCGAGATCATTGACAGCTCCTCATTACCATGCAGGCCAATGTTAACTTTCTTTTTCTTATCAAATAGCAACACAGTTAGAAACTCTTTTCATCAGTCATTTTATTGGCAGTTTTAGCTCATGTTTGACTTTCTCTGTAGTGTTTTACTACATTCTCAATACAATTCAAATGGGACGCACATTTTATCATCAGCGTCACGTAGGAACGGCTCATGCAAATCTTTGTTTATAGCCTATTCGACGGAGTGTGCGTCGAGAGTCCGAAACCCCATTTCGCTTGGCGTTGTGTATAAACAAGGCTATTATAAACAAGGCACTATGCACCTACAGTAATTCGGGTACTTAATTACTAAACAATTGGGCATCCGTTATAAAGGCGAGAAGTAGCGGTACACAAGAAAAGGTGCAGGTAATGATTAAAACAGATGTGCAAATGAGCGTACCAGTAAGCTAAAAGCATGTTCTGGGCGCACGGAGAGGTGGCGGTACGCTCAAAAGCTATATTTGGAAGTGGCGGTACTGAGTACCGGCGAGTACCGGCCCACTTAAAGCACTGCCGTCAGTGGCATAATTTAGACCATGTCTAAACAATTTTGCCCCTAAGAAAGTTTTATCAAAGGTTAATGAAGGCTGCTTGTTTAGGAGTTGGACATTGTATTACAAAAATACCTAATTCCTAGCAGCATCAAAGACAATCAAATTCAATGTTCATGATGTTTCACGATAATGTTTCAATTCCCTGATGATACATACATATACACTGTTGGGACACTGTTGAGTCTTTCACAGATCACAGGTTTGTTCTTAACAAAATGTATGTGATAGTTAATTGAGAGTTTTCTTATCATCACCACTCCTTTTCAGGTTTCACACTTCCCTATCCCTTGATGAGTTTGGCCCAATCTCAGGTCTGCCGGTGAGGCCTGTGGCTTGCTTGCCTTTCAAACATTCATTATACCAGCATGGCAGCACATATCCAGTCTGTCACAATGAGGCTTTACCCTGTGCTTATCTGAGTGGATATAACATCAAGTTTAGGATCTCAAGACCTAAAAAGCGATGCTTTCAATGTTTGTTTAATGTTATGTAAGGTGAAATCTGCACTATAAATATTTAAATGTAATTGCTTTACATTTTTCAACTGGCATCTCTGTAGATCTATCTGATGGCATCCAGTACATTTCTGGATAAAAGATGGATGGATCAGCTAAAATTAAATACATTCACCATTCTTATTCAAACTTATGAATTTGAAAGAGATTTCATCAACAAAGGACTGTCTCTCTGTAGCGGAAAAGATAAAGCTCCCTTGACACTCCATGTTCTGTTGAATATGGCTTGAGAGCTGATCCAAAGGAATATCTTAAATGATTTATTGCTTCATGGTGCAGCACAGCAATAGTCTTTGTAAAGCTCTAGATACTTTCTCTTGCAGAGAAAAAGATGTTTGCTTATCATAACACTTCAGCATATTATTATTTCATGTCACCAAATGTACTGCGCTGAGTGTAGTAAGGCCAGCAAGTCAGCACATGACATATGAATATTATATATTTTCAATTATGCATTGCATTGTGTTGTGTTTTAGGCAGTGCTCGAAGTGGGCCAGTACGCAGTACAACCACTTATATATTTTAATCTGTAGCATACCCTCACTTTTCTTGCGTACCGGCACATCTAACATGTTACTCTGACCGCCCCGGAACACGATTTCAACCCTCGAGAGTACCACCACTCCCCACTTTGAGCACTGGTTTTAGGGTTAAAGGTAATATCTGAATAGAAACGTCCTGCTGAAAATTACCAGAACCTTTTCTGTTTTTCTACTGATTTTTTTCTCTCTTTCTTACAGTGTAGAATCCAGGATTTTAATGTTTTTTGCTTCTAAAAAGGGAGATTTTATAAGAAATAACATCTGATCTTACAGTTTCCCTTCTGACTGTTTAATAGCAGAAGCATCATGCCCGTCCATTTTTGAGCCAAATGGATTTTTAATGCAACTTAAAAAGGAGCTGACAGGACCTGTAAATCACTGATGCGCTTAAGGGAAGATCAAGCCCTTAGATGAACCACCTTAAGAGTCAGGACTCAAAGTGAGGCTGATTCCAGAGGTTCAAGAGTGGGACCGGAAAGACCCTCTACTACAGGGGTGGGCAATTCCAGTCCTGGAGGGCCACTGTCCTGCAGAGTTTAGCTCCAACCCTAGCACCCAAGCACACCTGAACCAGCTAATCAATGTCTTCAGGATTATTAGAAGGTTACAGGCAGGTGAGTTTGATCAGGGTTGGAGCTAAACTCTGCAGGACAGTGGCCCTCCAGGACTGGAATTGCCCACCCCTGCACTAGGACCACAGAAAGGTCCCAAGAAGGAACAGAATCTAGACAAAAAAGGCCTCAGCCCTCTCACTCTGTGGATAAGAAAATACTATCCACCTGAACATGCTTGGCATCAAAAATCTTGCACTGAACCAATTAAGCAGAGGATAGGGACCTTCTCTATCGCCCCTTGTAAGAGAGTAGGAACTTCCTGCTCCTGACGCAGATGTGATTTCCACGAGGTGGCTGAGGAGGATGAGAGGTGTGCAGCCAGTATGTCCTCCATTGCTGGAATGGATGCATAGCCCTGCTCCACAGAACCAATAAAGTTGCTGAAGTCAGAAGCCACTGCGTTAGTTCAGTGCGCTGAGAAGTTTCCATGATTTTGAAAGCTCCTGGTGGGGGTTGTTAAAGAATAGTAATTTCCTGCATGGACAAGACAGTGCCACTCAGAAAATGCTCACTCATCTTAGAGGGCCAATCAATGCCCAATTTCTCCGTAGTGCGGGAAAGAACATCCACAAGCTTGGAGTAGACCACTGAAGGCCACGCTTGCAGGCCTCTAGGCAGGAGAGCATAAGCCGAACTAAAGTAGAATTCCTCCAACTCTGACTCTGCAGTAAAGAGAACATCCTCCAGGCCTGCTTTCTGGGCTGGGACACTTTTCAGTGGGAGATACAGAGGAAAAAACAGGCCTGCTCGCTCTCATAGCCTCAAGCTCACTGTCAGATCCCCATGGCCAAGTCTCGTGAGATGACTCGATAGTCTGAGAGACCTGGGGACGGGAGGGCTGACACGCCTTCCTTTTCAAAGAAATAAAGACGAAAATGCAAATCATTACGTTTAAAATTGTCACAATGCTGGCTGCGAGAAGTGCAATACAGCGTGGCTCATGAGATGCCATACAGTGTGAGACACAGCAAAGCACTTCACGCACTTATCATGATTATTGTCGCTGGCAAAGAACAGCTACACCTCCACTTATGACAATCCATAGCATTTCACTGCAAGGAGAAGAAACACCACTCAAATACTGAGAATGCCGAAGAATCAAAGGGGTAGAAGACGAAATCTAGGATGGGTCAGATAAATCATTTTCTGAAGAAAAGAAAATCTGGGGAGTTGATGCCGTGTATGTCTGTTGGCCTAAGGACAGCGTCAGCGCCATCACCCAATAAATATGTGCTTCAGACAATTGGTACCACCCATAGCGTCAGCTACCGACATTTGTAGTTTGTTTGTTTATTTAGGGTTTTTTGGATTAAAGATGACAACATAGATCAGTGATTTGGTTTGTCAAAAAAATGTTGGTTTGTCAAAAAAAAAATTACATGAATACCAATTTTAATAGATAGAGACAATGATTGACTCTTATTCTTTTATTTCTTATTCTAATTATTTTATATCCATTCACCAAAAAAAATATGTTGAGATTCATTCATTGAACTTTTCTGCACTTTATTGTTGCACTTTACTTAATTGCAATATTTTTTGTTGTTGTTTCAATAGTCAGAAGAATATATAACATATCTTATAACTATTGGGACTCTTCCGTTGGGGTACCTAGCACAGTAGTCAGGTACTTAAAGAGTGGAGCTAGACTCACTGTAGAACGTTGATTGGTTGACAGAGAATCGTCACTTGCACATGCTACAAGGGGAAGGACAACACAAGAGCCATAAAAGCCATTTTTTTATATACAGTTGAAACACAATACCGTTGCAACACAAGCCACATGCCGAGAAACAAGAACAAGATCTGCTGTATGTCCTCCATTGTTGTTTACTGTGTCGCTTTATTTTTTGCGTGAGAATGACGTCGGCCGCTACTTTCCGGTATACACCATGGCTATTGAGTAAGGGTACTGTGGAAAAGCAAGCCGGATCTGGGTTTACCATCCCGAGTCGTACTGTTCTATGCTGTACGGCTCGGTGACTGGAAACAAGCCATAATAGACTCAGGAAAGTGCACTCTACAAATGACAACAGATATAACTTTTTGTCCTGGGTTTTTGTTTATAATTCATTTACTTTTTACAAAACACCATGCTGCCTGCTTAAGACAGATTGTTATTGTATATCTCACTCGTAAAGTTTAAAATAATTTAAAGTTTAAAAACATTGAAAAATTAGTCTAAATAATATGTTTCTATTATTCTAAAAACAATGTTTATACCAAATAATATGATCCATTTTGATGTCATTATTCTTGCCTTTTTAAAGGTATTCATCTCACTGAAAGTATTCAACTGATCTCACTTCCAAACAAAACAGATCAGATATTTAGTTTGACAGACAGTAGGTTTGAGAGGCTAATCCTGTTGTCTGACTGGAATGAATCCTGCCTAATAATTAAACAATAACAAAGGAGAAGGGAAGACAGTGACTTGGAGCACCCCAGAGACAGTTCTTGGAATACTTAAAGCATAGATTTGCCAAATAGAATTGCCCTGCCAGGCAGACAAGTGATTAACGAGTCTGCCTCAGACAGCAGAGATTAGCAGATATGTGGTTATGCACAAAACATTTGTTTGCATTCAGATCCATTTAGCCCCATGAAGTTGTCCAATTCCGTAAAGGTGAATTATACTGCAGTGTAATTCTTGCTTTGGGCCTCAGGATTCCATGTTATATTCATGCCATCTGTTACACAAGCTGATCTGACACAAATATGCATCTGTTCAACTAGTATGTTAACATTATCCCGGAAACTAGCCCCACCTGAAGAGACAAATCACAATGTTGTTTTCAACATGTGTTGTGTAACATAGGGATGCCTATAAAGAAAAAGCATGACATGACAAAAAGAAGTGTGCTTTTTGCAATGTGAATTGAAATGTATTGTAAACACTGAGAAATGATGATGTACTTTTACAGTACATTTGACACATGTAAACGCTCTATGATGTGTGATGTGATATTACTGGAATAATCCAACAGTCTCACTGAAGTCTATTGAAGCATATTATGTTTAAAATATTTTTTATATTTGTGTATGTAGAAATTATAAAATTTAGTGTAGCATCTTTTTTTAAATATTATAACTTTAAAGGTGCACTAAAAAAAAAAAATCAGTAAAATATCCAAAAACCAATAGGCCAGTGTTATATATTTTGTTCAGCTGAGTACTTACAATATTACAAATGTTTCCAACTATTTGTAAATCGTGAGGAAATTGCTATTTTAACCAATGAACTGGGATGTGTGAGGGAGTCGCCTGTCAATTGCGTCATATCTGCGTTACCCTGGTTTCCGGTTTTATTTGGCAGAAACGCTTTACTCTTACTGCAGTGTGCAACAAGTGTCACAGCAGCCACAGAGCGAACGCACAGAGTAATGTCATAACATCATTTTCAACACACTCAAATCAGTGGCGATTTCTTTAAGACTGCAAGGGAAGCTCGGCTTCCCTTATAATGTCACAAAATTAATGGTCAAATTATGTACTATTGTATTAACATTTTATTGACTAAAAATGCGTTAGAAAACGTTCATCTCAAAGACGAGTTCGTTCAGAATCAGTTACATATAGCAGGCCGGCTGACTCGATTTCCTTCTCATACATTCCCGCAGCGTCACAGTGCATTTCCCTATTGAAGCCCAGCGTCCATTGACTTCAATGGGGCTGCTTTTAACTTTTTTTCCAGCGCTTTGAAACTAGACGGTTATTGGATAAACGCTGCGATTATGTCCCGCCCACGGACGCTCAGCGTCTCTGGGGGTGAATGGGGAGTGGGCTGGCCCAGACTCCGAGCTTCTGCGTGATGATTGGCTGGTCTGTCGAAAGACTGCATCTCCTTTTGACTGACAGTGATTCTGTACTATAAGGAATCACTGAAGCTATTCGCGCTCAGTCCCATCGCGGATTTCTCAAGTTCAGTCGAAATAAAAACTGCTGCAACCTATTTCTTTGATATTTGCTTGGCGAAATTGCTTGATTTTCATCATACATTTCACACAATTATACACCACATTCCTTGTTTCAGTTTTACAGAGTTTAATAATTTTTTTTTAGATCGTTCATTCATTCATTCATTCATTCATATAACGTTAGTAGGCTAGGCTAGCGACGTGGGTGAAACTGCGCACGATGGCAGACAGTGCATATATTGTCGACCTGATTTTGGGGAAGCCATTTGAAAGTGTTCCTTACGAGGAAAAACTTAGAATTAAACAGCAGGGCAGATCAACACCTAAGATTGATTTAGTGCAAAAGATAGGGAAAAATAACAGGTCTTTTCAGCTCTCCTGGTTTGACAAAGTTAGCTGGCTGACTGGAAGTGCTGTGACAAATAAAATGTACTGCTGGCCATGCCTCTTGATGAAACCATCTCACGGATGTGTTCTTTAGTCAAAGGTGGGGTTTGGAGATCTGTCTAACTTTGACAGGGCATATAAAAGACATGAAAAGAGCAATGAACATGTGAGTGCATGTGCAAGATTAAGTTGAAAGGAGCTTCTCATGTTTAAAGCGACTCAAGTCCTACACCCGAAACACAATGGGCCAAGGCCGTTTAAGCAGCCTAGCTCTGCTGGCCATTGAGAGGACACTGGTCAAGTCACTTGAAAAGACTCCTAGTTGGTACGACAGGGTCAAAGACCATTTTCTTGAAAAGGAACGTAGGGCAGAATTTACTTTTAAATAAATAGACAATTTTATGATGTAGGCCGAAAATGAGCTTCCCCTCTCTGACAGACCAGTAGCCGCCACTGACTCAAATGTATCTAATATTATAAACAGAGCTGCGTTACCTCATACTCATGACCGGAAAAGCTGAAATGGCGCCGGCGACTGTGGCATAAAAGTCCCGCTACTTGCGAGGCGTGTGTTGTGTTCATCTTATTAACAATCGCTTCAGCGGCCTTGCTCAGCTCCCTCAACACTCAGTTCTGCTCTGCTTCATACTACAGTAACATTAATAATCTCATCCATGAACATGATTTCTGCCCGAGTCCTATCCCAATTCTTTTCCACCGGCTGTGAGGTGAAGACCACATGTCCCAAGATTCTGTGCCCAAACTGGGCATCATCAAACTACACTCTAGCGGACTGAAAAGTTACATAGTGCACCTTTAATTCAATTTATATTTAAAAAAATAAATAATGGTAAATGGACTGCATTTATAGCGCTTTTAACAGACCAATGGTCATCCAAAGCGCTTTACATATTGCCTCACATTCACCCATTCACACACTCATTCATACACCGACGGCGGTGTCAGCCATGCAAGGCGCCATCCAGCTCGTCCGGGAGCAGCTGGGGTTAGGTGTCTTGCTCATGGACACCTCGACACTTGGTCAGGTGGAACCGGGATCGAACCACCAACCTTCCGGTTTGTAGACAATCTACATGAACCACTGAGCCACTGCCGCCCCAATAGCCACTACCGCCCCAATTGTAATAATAATTAGTATTTTGTTTCAACCAAGAATTTTCATTTTGGTGCATCACTAGTATAAGAGCAAATTTAGATAACCTGATTTACATTTCTACAAATGAAATACAGTAGTACAGTGTGTGTATATTTATATGTATATATGTCTGCTGTTATTCAGCCATTTTTGGTCAGTCAGTGTCCTTGTCTGTGGAAAATGTGCTTAGCTGACAAAACTTGCCATCTCTTTTCGCCATTATTTTGCTCTCTTTGAAGGATCTGGACTTAGTTCCTAATCCTGTTGTCCTACACTTCCTCTTCAGGCACTTTATCCATCTCCTCAGCTCTCACTCAGAAAGAATGGAGAGAAGGGTGAGGTTGCTATGGCAACAGAGAGCCCACAGGGAAGCTAAATACAAATAGTGTTGCAGGGTTGAGATTCATGCTTCAGATGAGGCGCAGAATTGTGCCTCAGAAGCTATACAGTATAAATATGATATTTCCTTCCAATTTAGCATCTTTATTAAATAAGAAAAATAGAGTCTCCTGCTTGGCCATTGATGCATGATGTCATGCTATCGTCAAGCTTATGTAATGAAACATTAGATAGTGAGTGTATTTCAGAAACTCTCTGAGTCTGCACATTTACACCTGCATAAAGGATTAATTGGCATGTCATCACAATGTATTCTCAGGTGTTGGCAAAATGATCTATTTTAGGGCACGCAGACGCATGTTTCATCATTAGGTGTGCACAGATCTGGTTCACAAATGAGGAATTCTGTCAGACCTGATTTTGTGTATTTCTTTCAATCAGGAAACTGGAGATGTTTCCTTTACATTATTAGCATCAGTGACCAGCTATCTTGCTAGTATGCTAGCACTACTTCCTTAGCAAAAATACAGCAGTCAAAAACATTTTCAATGCAAAAATAAAGCATTATTCCTAAGGCAAATGAACAGCACCGCACAAAGAAAGCCGCTGTTCCAAGAATTCTGCATTGCTTGAGCAAAAGTACAGCTCTGTTCCTTAAAGGATTAGTACACTTTTAAATAAACTTTTGCTGATAATTTACTCACCCCCATGTTATCCAAGATGTCCATGTCTTTCTTTCTTCAGTCGAAAATAAATGAAGGTTTTTGATGAAAACATTCCAGGATTTTTCTCCTTATAATAGACTCAATGGACCCCAAACGGTTCAAGGTCCAAATGACAGTTTCAGTGCAGCTTCAAAGGACTTTAAACGATACCAGTCGATACCAGACGATGAATAAGGGTCTTATCTGACGAAACAAAAATTAAAAAGTTTACGTTTTATAAGCACAAATGTTCTCCTTGCTCCGTTCTGGGATATGTGTACGTGACGTCACATAATACGCAATTACGTTGAAAAGGTCACGCTTGTCATAGGCGGAAGTACCGAGTCATTGTTTAACGTACACATACTAAGTCAAACGCCGTTTACAAAAAAGGGAGTTAAAAGGTAAAACAACGATCTCCGACGATTTTGAGTCCTCCTTCCGCACATTTGTAAACACTGACTCGGTACTTCCGCCTATGCAAGCGCGACCTTTTCAACGTAATTGCATAATACTTGACGTCACATACACTTATCACAGAACAGAGCAAGGTGAACATTTGTGCTTATAAAACTTAAACTTAAAAAAAAAAAAATGTTTAATGACCGATCGTTTCGTTAAATAAGACCCTTATTCATTGCCTGGTATAGCCTGGTATCGTTTAAAGTTATATGAAGCTTCACTGAAACTGTCATTTGGACCTTTTGGGCCATTTGGGGTCCATTGAGTCTATTATAAGGAGAAAAATCCTGGAATGTTTTCATCAAAAACCTTAATTTATTATTCGACTGAAGAAAGAAAGACATGGACATATTGGATAACATTGGGTGAGTAAATTATCAGCAAAAGTTTATTTAAAAGTGAACTAATCCCTTAAGGAGAAAGAAATCATTGCATCTTGAGCAGAACAACATTGCCTCATGGGAAGAAATGCGGGACTCTTCTGGAGTAGATATAGCAGTGATGGGACAGTTCACTACTCAACTTATCTAATAACCCAAGTGTTGCTACATGTGTGGGTTTTGTCCTGAAAAGAAAAGACAAGAGAAAAAAAGAGTGACTAGAACTTCTACCCATAACATGGTTTGGGTAGAAAGTTAAAGCTTTATGTAAGGCAAAGGACTGAAAAACTCCCTGTTGACCATGATTTCTGTTTGCTTTAACCTTTTCTTTAACCTTTTCAATGTAAAAGGAACATTGCACCCATAAATGTATTTTTTCTTCATATTTTTGGTTTTCTCCATTAAGAGAAAATGTATTTCACCATAAAAGTGTCCTTTATATTCCATTTTTTCTGAAGCCTTAGTTTTTTCAAATAATTGATAATTTTATGTGAGAAACAGACGAAAATCTTAACTTATAATCTTTCAGATATATTCACCTACCACCTTATTTTGCAATGCAGAAATATGCTATTTTTCGGAGAATGTGCGAGGTAAACTAGAATAACAAAGTGCAGTAAACATATTGTGCTACAAACCAGTGTGTTCATGATTATAAGAAATTAAAATATGATAATAATTAACAGTTTGCGATATAAAGCAGCATAACAGACTGTTTTTGTGCAGCTAAAATAACTGTAAATGGATGACACCTGAAGCCTTACACATTCAAGTTACAAATGCACTCGCTCTTACCTTTAAAAAAAAGTTGGATGTTGCTCAAATCTCATTATTAAACTTGTAACATCACGACTGGTCATGTTACACACAAGAACCAATGGCATTTATTGTGTGTGGGAAATTCTTCCCCAATGGTTTTGACTGAGCTGAAACATTTTGGAAAATAAAGGATCACTTTGGTTTCACATTGGGTGCTGAGTGTGTTTCCTCCACCTTCTGTTTTTTTCTGTGTATTATGATGTTATGTGACAGCAAGGAAAGGTGAAATTGAGTTGTTATGACTGTAATGTCTTTTCAGAAGCAATCTGTTTTATCTGATATTTTCAGAAGGAAATGGTGGGGAATGAAGACAGCTTTTAGAGTAGCAGTAAAGAGCCTAAGGGGGCCTTTATTTCCCAACAAAAGTATTTTCACCTCAGTGAGTGGAAGAAGGAAGTAGTGTCAAAATACACCTGCAGGTCCAGAAAGTTCTGTAAAAGATGCGTGTGCAGGAAGAGAGGAAAATCCATGAGCAATACTTGGTGGTCATCAATAATGATGAAAATACTCATGTTTTGCTGTTGAATGGATGTGGTTTAAGGGTTATGATTATGGCCTTTTAATGTGTGTGCACATGTCTTTATCATTGAGGAATAAGTCATCTAACACACTGCACTGACAGATATGAGTTTGTGTTCACCTCTCTAGTTGTTTAAAGTCTTGGTAATAAGTCAGATATTAAACACTTTCACTGATATTTTCTAGAAAGAAGGGTACATTTCATACACATCGACCCCAATAACAAGGCATGCTGTCACACTATATGGGGTAAACTGTCACAATGAAACCTACTATTAAATACACTATATTGCCAAAAGTTTTGAAACGCCTGCCTTTACATGCACATTAACTTTAATGACTTTTAACTTTTAGTTCTTTGCAGCTATAACAGCTTCAACTCTTCTGGGAAGGCTTTTCACAAGGTTTATGAGTGCGTTTATGGGAATTTTTGACCATTCTTCTAGAAGCGCATTTGTGAGGTCAGGCACTGATGTTGGACGAGAAGGCCTGGCAGTCGCAGTCTCTGTTCTAATTCATCCCAAAGGTGTTCTATCGGGTTGTATCCAGGCCAGTCAAGTTCCTCCACACCAAACTCGCTCATCCATGTCTTTATGGACCTTGCTTTGTGCACTTGTGCGCAGTCATATTGGGACAGGAAGGGCCATCCCCAAACTGTTCCCACAAAGTTGGGAGCATGAAATTGGATTAAGAGTTCCTTTCACTGGAACTAAGGGGCCAAACCCAACCCCTGAAAAACAACTCTACACCATAATCCCCCCTCCACCAAACTTTACACTTGGCACAATGCAGTGTATCATTCTCCTGGTAACCATCAAACCCACACTCGTCTATCAGATTGCCAGATAGAGAAGCGTGATTCGTCACTCCAGAGAACACATCTCCACTGCTATAGAGTTCAGTGTCGGCGTGCTTTACACAACAGGGTCTGACGCTTTGCATTGCATTTGGTGATGTAAGGCTTGGATGTAGCTTCTCGGCCATGGAAACCCATTTCATGAAGCTCTCTATGCACTGTTCTTGAGCTAATCTGAAGGCAACACAAAAGTTTGGAGGTCTGTAGCTATTGACTCTGCAGAAAATTGTCGACTTCTGTGCACCTCAGCATTTGCTGCCCCGCCCTGTAGCCTACCATTTCGTGGCTGAGTTGCTGTTGTTCCCAATTGCTTCCGCTATCAATACCACTAACAGTTGACCGTGGCATATTTAGTAGTGAGGACATTTCATGAATTGACTTATTGCACAGGTGGCAACCTATCACGGTAGAAAGCTTGAATTCATTGAGCTCCTGAGAGCGACCCATTCTTTTTTACAAATGTTTGTAAAAGTAGTATGAATGCCTAGGTGCTTGATTTTATACACCTGTGGCCATGGACGTTATTAGAACTTGAATTTGTTGATTTGGAGGGGTGTCCCAATACTTTTGATTATGGGAATTTTTGACCATTCTTCTAGAAGCGCATTTGTGAGGTCAGGTACTGATGTACCTGTAAGTAAAATTTGAAACACTAACAAAACATACAATCAATTAAACTAACAAATTTCTAACAAATACTTTTATAATATTTCAATCACTCATGATAACTTGCCAGACCTGAATAATGCCATTTTCCTAAGAAAACAGTTAAACTTTTTGGTAACTACATAGTCTACACATCGAAGGTACTGTGGTTTATTGTATTTAAGTCTTTACCCAACAGAAATTACAAACGGTGTATTAGCATTAGCATTTTACATGTGTACTACAGATTGAGTTGTGTCGTTTCCCTGCAATTCACGACTCCTCTCCCATTGGATGTGAACTTCACAATCAAGGCAGAAGAAGAAGGTCGTCTTTTTTGCCCTGTTTGATGAATACTGTGAGTTCAGACATTATACTTATTTCACATTGCTTTTCAGCTACTATATAGTATTATGCGTAGTCAAACACAGGGTTGGTGTCAAATTCTTGGCTCAGAGCAAATAAATCACAACAGACTTTTAAGTATCCATAATGTTTCAAGAAAATACTATTGACAAAAATGTTCCCAAAAATACAAAATTCCATAGGAGATGAATACGGGTCAATTTGACCCCCTTTATGGATTCTTGGGTAGTGATAAAAAAACAAACATTTGCCTATCTTGTCTATCTTCCCCCTGTATTTCTCAATCTATTTCACTGTGTGAATAATTACTAAATTATTTATTATGAGTAAAGCAGGAGGCTGAGTGTTTGAATGGAAAGTGGAGAGTGTAGTTGTAATAGCCATTTAGGGATTAATTATGATCAACTCCCTTGGAATCAATATACTATCATGGGTCTGAATTATTTTAATCGTTGCTCTAAAGGAAGTTCACATTCTTTTTCTTTTTTTTTACCCCCAATAATAATCTACTTGCTCATAATTTAAGATTATTGGAAATTATTTGAAATGGGCTGCATGTCTGCTGATCATAAAAACAAATGACACTTAAAAATGCACAGTACTGTTTTGTTTTAATGAGTCTTCATGGAAATATAAATGTTTCAATGTTTAATTCCTCATATAAGGAATCTTTCATTTATTTTAAATGGGTTCATCAGAAAAATCAATTCTTGTTTAATTTTCAACCATGGAAGTCAGTGGTTTATTATCTTGAGTATTGTAAATGTATAGAAGATTTAGGAGCCTTGATCCTGGTTTGATTAATTGAAAATGAAATGACCTGTTGAAATATTTCATATTTCTGTTCATATTTCTGATCAAAGAGAAATGTTACTTTATTATACATACTCAGACTCCTTCTGATTTTACATCAGGTAGACAATAGCCCTAGCCTGACGTCGTCATACTCAATTCTAGTCAGAATATGAGTCTGATACCGCTCCATTGGAGTATGAGGTTTCTGCGGAACAAGAATGGGCGTTTCTAAATTAGTGGGTGTTTTCAAACTGATGGGTGTCTTGGAGTCTCTGGGAGGGGTGCTGGAAAGTGCTCCGACTGGAGACTCCATCGTTCTACTGGGGGACTTCAATGCTCACATGGCCAGTGACAGTGACACCTGGAGTGGCGTGATTGGGAGGAACGGCCCCCCTGATCTGAACCCGAGTGGTGTTCTGTTGTTGGATTTCTGTGCTAGCCATGGTTTGTCCATAACGAACACCATGTTCAAGCAAAAGGGTGTCCATCAGTGCACATGGCACCAGGACACCCTAGACCGGAGGTCGATGATCGACTTTGAGGTCATGTCATCAGACCTTCGGCCATATGTCTTGGACACTCGGGTGAAGAGAGGGGCGGAGTTGTCAACTTATCACCACCTGGTGGTGAGTTGGATCCGATGGCGGGGAGGAGACTGGACAGACTCGGCAGACCCAAACGTACTGTGAGGGTCTGTTGGGAATGTTTCCCTGTCAGAGAGATCTTCAACTCCCACCTCCGGCAGAACTTCGACCGGATCCAGAGGGAGTCTGGAGATATTGAGTCCGAGTGGACCATGTTCTCCACCTCCATTGTCGATGCGGCTGTTCGGAGCTGTGGCCGTAAGGTCTCCGGTGCCTGTCGAGGCGGCAATCCCTGAACCCGGTGGTGGACACCGCAAGTAAAGGATGCCGTCAAGCTGAAGAAGGAATCCTATCGGGCCTGGCTGGCTTGTGGGACTCCTGAGGCAGCTGACGGGTACCGGCAGGCCAAGCAGAATGCAGCCCGGGTAGTCGTGGAGGCAAAAAATCGTGCCTGGGAGGAGTTTGGTGAGGCCATGGAGAAAGACTATCGGTTGGCCTCGAAGACATTCTGGCAAACCGTTCGACGCCTCAGGAGGGGGAAGCAGTGCCCTACCAACACTGTTTACAGTGGAGATGGGCAGCTGTTGACCTCAACTGGGGATATCATCGGGCGGTGGAAGGAATACTTTGAGGATCTCCTCAATCCCACTGACATGTCTTCCATTGAGGAAGCAGTGGCTGGGGACTCGGAGGTGGACTCGCCCATCACTTGGGCTGAAGTCATCGAGGTGGTTAAAAATCTCCTCAGTGCCAAGGCACCGGGGGTGGATGAGATCCGCCCTGAGTACCTCAAGTCTCTGGATGTTGTGGGGCTGTCTTGGCTGACACGCCTCAGCAACATCGCATGGCGGTTGGGGACAGTACCTCTGGACTGGCAGACCGGAGTGGTGGTCCCTCTTTTCAAGACCAACTATAGGGGGATCACACTTCTCAGCCTCCCCGGGAAAGTCTATGCCAGGATACTGGAGAGGAGAATTCAGCTGATAGTGGAACCTCGGATTCAGGAGGAACAGTGTGGTTTTCGTCCCGGTCGTGGAACACTGGAACAGCTCTATACCCTTTTCAGGGTTCTGGAGGGTTCATGGGAGTTTGCCCAACCAGTCCACATGTGTTTTGTGGATTTGGAGAAGGCATTCGACCGTGTTCCTCGTGGCATCCTGTGGAGGGTGCTCTGGGAGTATGGGGTCGGCGCCCCCCTGCTTAGGGCTGTTTGTTTCCTGTTTGACCGGAGTAAGAGCTTGGTTCGCATTGCAGGCAGTAAGTCAGACCTGTTCCCGGTGCATGTTGGACTCCGGCAGGGCTGCCCTTTGTCACCGGTTCTGTTCATAATTTTTATGGACAGAATTTCTAGACGCAGCCAAGGGCCGGAGAGTGTCCGGTTTGGGGACCATACGATTTCGTCGCTGCTTTTTGCGGATGATGTTGTCGTGTTGGCCTCCTCAGACCAGGACCTTCAGCGTGCACTGGGGAGGTTTGCAGCCGAGTGTGAAGTGGCTGGGATGAGAATCAGCACCTCCAAGTCCGAGGCCATGGTTCTCAGTCGGAAAAGGGTGGATTGCCCACTTCAGGTTGGTGGAGAGTTCCTGCCTCAAGTGGAGGAGTTCAGGTATCTTGGGGTCTTGTTCACGAGTGAGGGAAGGATGGAACAAGAGATTGACAGACGGATCGTGCAGGTTCTGCAGTAATGCAGTCGATGTACCGGTCTGTCGTGGTAAAGAAGGAGCTGAGCTGTAAGGCAAAGCTCTCGATTTACCGGTCGATCTACGTTCCTACTCTCACCTATGGTCATGAGCTGTGGGTCATGACCATAGGAACAAGATCCCGGATACAGGTGGCCGAAATGAGCTTTCTCCGTAGGGTGGCTGGGCGCTCCCTTAGAGATAGGGTGAGAAGCTCGGTCACTCGGGAGGAGCTCAGAGTAAAGCCGTTGCTCCTCCACATCGAGAGGAGCCAGCTGAGGTGGCTAGGGCATCTATTTCGGATGCCTCCTGGACGCCTTCCCAGGGAGGTGTTCCAGGCACGTCCCATCGGGAGGAGGCCCCGGGGAAGACCTAGGACACGCTGGAGGGATTATGTCTCCCGGCTGGCCTGGGAACGCCTCGGGGTTCCCCCGGAAGAGCTGGAGGAAGTGGCTAGTGAGAGGGAAGTCTGGGCGTCTCTGCTTAGACTGTTGCCCCCGCGACCCGGCCCTGGATAAGCGGAAGATGATGGATGGATGGATGTTTATAAATCACGCACTGAAAATGATCCCCTTCACCCGACCCCACCCCTAAACCCTACCCACACTGACGTGGGCAAATCAGGTAACACAGTTGAAACCGTCCCTCTGTTTATGGCCACACCCACTGATGAGGTAACTCCTATTACTAACCTGCAGAGACATATACTTGCTCCATATAGGCTGTGATTATGGGGCGTGTTTCAACCTAACCAGGAAAGACCTCAATTAGATAGACCTACAACCAATCAGAGTAACGGAGTGACGCATAACGTTAGTTGTCAAATGTCAACAGAACTCAACTGGACTGTGTTGCCAAGTCCGCGACTCCATTTATGTGATATATAGACCCAGGAGTGCGAGTTTTAGCAGACAACCTTGCCAAAATAACACATATTTTTCCCCCCAAACGCCATTTTTTTTCTGGAGTACTTACCAACATGATCATTTCTGAGAGAAATAGTGAAGGTGAATGCATAAATGAACAAGTTCTCCGTTTAGGATTAGAACAAATTCAACCCAAGCGCCTTTGATGACGTGGATGATTACGTTACTGTGTTTATAATCTGTCCATCATCGTCTAAAGACCTCCCTGACAATTTCATTGGTCTGAAAAGTTTCTGTTCGGGCATAATTACTCCTCTATGGAGCGAGTCCAGACCGAACTGCCCGAGCTCAAATGTTGTGGGCGGGGCTGAGTTCGGTTGGCATCCAGGCTACAATAGCCATATTTGACCAACTGAACATATTGGCCATATCTGGCCAGAGAGTCCTCAGACTTTCTATACAAACTCATTGACTCCTTCTGATGTTAAAACAGCATTATATATATAATATATATAATATACGTTCCTGGCCATATATTGATCATGCATAAATGTATGCACTCATGTATAAATCAAGCAGAATTTCTCTGAAAACGTCCCAGATGCATTTATTATTTTCCCGTTTTTTTTTCATGCTCTCAGGTTTCTCTTGCGTTTGACTAAACTTTCATATGTGGTGTCATTTTAACGATTCTTTCTGTTCTACAGCATTAAAAGGAATGTCTGTTAGGTAAAATAAGGTGAGATAATAAAGAGACAAATCTCTGGGTGTGTAAAGTGTTTCAGTAGCAGGTACATTTCACTGTCACTTCAGAGTGTTCACTTCAGTTAGCTGATTTTACAGACGTATGAAACTGAGAAGGCTCTTCTAGCAGGGCATTTAAAACACATAAAGCTTCTCGCTGAGGTGCTATGCCAAGATCCTGATCTAAGCACAAAAGGTCCTCCATAGATATAGGTTATGCAGATCTTTAATGAAGTAGTCACTACTTGAGTATCCCTGTGGGGATTTTTATGAAACCAAAAAAATGCAAATTAGGCCGATGTTGCTGCAGTGGGTGGTTGACAGAATTGTACAACTTAAGCCTGGCTTACAGACATAAATTATTTACATCTAAGCATTAGGAAGGTGTATGTTAGGTGCTTCCTTTGCATGGTGATATTAGGATACCTAAAGCATATTCAAGATAGATGCTTAGTTTAGAAGCTACATATTCTTTAATTTTTGTCATTGTCTTTTTATTTAGAAGCTATCTTTTCTTTTCCCCTTGTTCTGAAGATATCTTGAAAAATATCTATACATTTGTCTGTACATTTTTGTCTACAGTGGAAGTCAATGTGCTCCAATGTTATTTGTTATTTGAATTAATGATGACAGAATGTAGATTTTTTTTTCTTACTTTAATGTGACCTGTACCTGTACTAAACATTGTAAGGACAAAATGTTGATTCTACTAACATCCTGCTAATTGAATGTCCAACTGATGTTATTATTTAAGTATAATCTTTATAACAATTTTAGAGTACGCTTGAGCAATTCCTTGAACCTAGCTTTATTTAGACTTTGTAATGTCATGACCTTTAGAACATGAAGGAACATAAGGCAAATTGTGAGGGTCCAGAAAGTGAAATTGTGAAACTATGAGGGGCCGTACTTCATTTATATTATATATATGTTTGTGTGTGTGTGTGTGTGTGTGTGTTCCTCTAGAAGCAGTTGACCATGTTATTCATTTAGGGGTTTCGGCTGCTTCAGAATATAATCATAGATGTGGACTTTTCAGAATCTATAAAGGAAGTCCTTGAAAGCATGAAGAGCAAACCAAATGAAGTCAATTTAGGAAAAAAAAATATTGCCATTGAAATCACTTCAATAGCTTACTCTCACATGCACTTTTACAAGTCCACATTTCATGAATCAAGATATCAGGGCACTTTTATCCAGGATGGGAGGTCATGGACAAATGTATATAAAAGAAATATATTGTCGCTGTCAGGCAGAAACCTTTTATCTCCTTTTTCCTAAATCATTACAATTGCTCACCCTTTACGTCTGTTTGTGGGTTTTGCAAATATTTAACAAACTTCTAAATACCACTAAATACACATATAGTGAGGTATGTTCCTCACTGGCTTTAAAAAAACATAAAATTCCAAAATATTTTTGAAGAACTTGACTGAAATGTTGTCCAATATGGAAGACTAAAGTGTCCAAGGGGATATGTAAGGAATAATTCATGGTTAGCTGTGTATTTTAACGCACAATGTGTATAGGCAAAGGACCAACTGACATCAGAACCTGGAAGTGTAATTCTCCACTGGTTCCTACGAGATTTATTTTATGGGGTTTTTAATAGGGTTTTTCAATTTATGAGTAAAATAAAGCATGTGGTAAACATAACTTGACAATAATTTGACGTTTTGTTCTACAATGTAGACTGCACACTGTCACACCCCAAGCTGTCTTTTCTTGTTACTTATGAAAAACATACGTTTTCAAAAATGAACATAACTGCTTTAAAATTCACGCTTTCTCTATGGCTGTGTGTAATTTACATCAAGTATAAGTATAGACAAGTTATGTTTACCACAGGCTTTATTTTACATGTAAATTGAAAAAACCCATTATACTAAATAACTTAAACTCTCTAATCATGACTGACAGTTAAATCACGTTTTATGTGGACAAAATTTCATAAAGTATATATTGTGGGGTTAACTTAGACTAGACTAAACTTAGACTAAACCCAGCCTGATCTGTCTGGAAACCTGTACATTCATTTCTACTGCTTCTGTTACACTTTTGTTAACAAACGACACCTAATAAAGTGTTACAGTTTATTGTTGTTCTCATAATTAAAATTGTGTATAAGATAAGAACAAAATACAGATCCCCTAGAACCACAGAAACAATGGAGAAAATCTAAAATTTTCGGCTGCTAACAATTGCAGCAGACCTTTAGGTCAGACAACATATTGTCATGTCATGGGTCGAAGATGAAGGATTACGAAGAAGATCAAAATAAGCTTTGTTTATTAAATAAAGAATCTAACAAAATAACAACGGCAGATAACTGCAGGAACTGCACACAATAAAAATTAAACCAAAACTGAGTGTAACTGTTACAAATATAGGTCAAACACAATACAAGAATAGTTCTGTCATGACAACTATCTGAGTGTTTAGCATGGTACGGGTTTTGCTACTCCCAATACATACACGTCACGCTGCTGTGAGCAAGTAAGACATGCTGCTGCTGTACAAAAGAGCGTACATGAATTGCCCATAGCAGATCTATACAGGCGGAGGTAGGGAAGGTGGAGGGTTTCTGAAAGCACGCTGCACTGCTTAAGCAAATGCCACCCGAGTATTTGAAGGTGGAGCATGCAAGGTCATTGGCTACTAATACAGCAGGAACCAATCAGCTGTGCCTAAAGATTATGATGAGATTGCAAGCAAGTAGTTAAAGGACCTTTAGCCTGCGCCATAGAGTTTTATGACAGAACTTTGTATTTGTATACAGTTCTGATGGTAAAAACAGTACTGCCTGTGAGACAGATGCAGTGCAAATTATAAATACATTAACAGTCTTAGACTGGTATCGTACCCTAAAGGTGACTTAAGTGTCAAGGTGGTGCTCAGGCCGCAGTCTCTGGGTCTCACACCACGGTCTCCAAACACATTTGCATTTTAATTTATTAAAAGCTAGATAAATAAAAACAGTAAAACTGTTTTTAAACTGGGTAAACTTTGTAATCTCTTTACAATTAAGTTTTAGTTAAATAAAATCAGTAGTTAGTAGTTAATCAATCAGTTGATAAAGGAGAGAAATATTTATGAATACACCACTTTTGTTTATTATTGATTTGATAGTAATTAAAAAATAAATAAATCCTGGGCAAGTATGATCAGGCTTGTCATTGACCAGACACTGTATAAGTTTTGTGACTGACATCAAATTACCAGTTTTAATGTATAGTTTTTGATATCTGACCATATCTCTGTAAAGTTTTGCAAGGGTAGTGAGAGACATATTCCTCCATCTTCCCAAAAACAAAACAAAAAAAACACCAATGAGCAGATGGAGAGAATAGTGTCAGAGACTCAGAGACCGAAGGCACGTCATACCGGTTTTCTCTCTCTCTCTCTCTCTCTCTCTCTCTCTCTCTCTCTCTCTCTCTCTCTCTCTCTGCCTCTCCTTCGCACGTTCTCTCTCACTCAGACCACTCCTCTCTCCTCTCCCCTCTCCTCCGATCACTCCCTCTGATGATCCGACTCTCCGGTACCGGGGACAGAGTCTCGTGCTGCGCTCTTGCGATCTTGAGGAACTGCCGCGCGTTCATCCGCTATCTTACCGCGCTGGATTTGATTCACTAAGCAGAAATAAGAGACAAGATGGATCAAATACAAGAGGATACGAGCGGGCCGTAGCTATTTACTCTATCCCGTCACGAGATGTCACTTGTCATGAGAGAGCCGTCTATGGGCTTCTTTGAATATGCGTAACGAGAGAAGCAGATACGATTTAATCGTTGGCAATGAACTTGAATTTCCATTCCTCCACATCAGCGGGAGGACATGGCTCAATGCACATGTTCCTAAATGCTTTGGAACGTAATTGTTTTTTTGCATCATTTCAATAAGGCATCAGTAGAACAGTCTGTCAGTGCACACTGCACAGCGCATTATGTCCGTTCAGTGCTGCATTGATGTAAGGGAAACGCTGGAGCGGAGGACAGATCGAAGCGTCGTGTGATGTGACTCGTGTCTCAGCACTAGATCCGTCCTTGGATTACTGCTGGAGTACCAAACAATCTGTAGAAATACTCTAATGGACAATTACTCAACGATTCAGTGTAAGTAATCTTACCAAGTCATTTTACGCTATTATTACGTGATGATATTCAGATGCATGAGCACTTTGGGTACAAGGGTCTAAAGGCCCCGGTGTAGTAGCCTAATTGTTTCTGCTTGCAAATTATGTAGGCTAGATTGCATTTTTGTCCCCCTTTGTATAGAATATTAATGGAGCAACTAATTACCTTAGAAAATAAATTAACAGAACACTGTTCTGATGTTTATTTATTCAGTTAGTTAAAAAAAATGTGGTGAGGGGCCCCTGGCTACAGGAAGGGTTGAAACGTGCGCAAGTACTTTTGAGCTTGCACTGTTTTTTTGTTTTGTTTGTTTTTTTCAAAATAACAAATAAATTCAAAATAAGCATATCACTTTTATATCTCATGCAAACTACTTTGTAACACATCTTGACAACTATTTATTGCAATTTTTGCATTCTACATCTTCCTCCTCTACCAAACTAGCAAGTAATTTTGGTGCCATTTCTGACCAGAAAGGGTCTTTAAATGAGGGGTCATTAGCCCCTGACTCAAGTTTTTATTTATTTAGATAAAACTAGTTCAAGTGGGAATTTTGTCAAATTTAGTTTTTTTCATTGTAGTATATGCAATGGCCTCATGGAACAGAAAAAATCAGTGCATATAGCAACAAAACAGGTATTTAGAAAAGTGCTGTGGTGGTGTCTGTTGGTTTTGAAAGACAATAATTTTAAAACTTTTTACTCTGCCTTTTTAATAATTGCACTATTACTTTTACATTAGGCATATATCCCCTTTAAAATGCTTGGTTTACTGTCGTTTAAGTCAATTGTAGAGCTTGACGTAGTCGAGGGATTTTTTTCGTAGTCTAGAGAATATTTATTTATTCAACATAGAAAAGTGCTGTGAAAATGTGCCGACATGACAATCTGCCATAATGTTTGATTACTGAGACTGTACACAAAACTAATTGTGTAATTGTTTTATTTGTTATAATGCAGTGAAACATGCAAAATTTTGCTATTTTCATGATTTATCACATTTTCTTTATGTGGCTCAGATACAATAATATTTTAAGTTTCTATTTATTAAACCAATTTCCTTCAATGTATTAACTCAAATTTTTTATTTAAATGAACTCAAAATTAAGGCAACCAGGTTATTTAATTTTTTAAGTTAAACCCCAACATTTCTTTACAGTGTATCTCATATATCATTCTGCATGTAATTTCCATTATTTCTACAATTTACACTACACTTATGACTTTTTGTGAATTTCTAAGATGCCCAATGTTATTAAGAAATACTGGTTTTATCAAAAGAACAAAATGCCTTTCTGAAAAAGCAGAAGTTTTAAATTGTTCTTGTACACTGTGGTATTTGTGCATTTTGACATTTTTAGAGGGAATACGTCACAAAACACTCATTGTTAAGAGTTATTCTATTATTATCTAATCTGTTAGCTTTGGCAAAAATATGCTGTCCATCATTCTGCACTTCCTTTAACATTTAACAGATATTTCTTAACATAGCTGCTGTGAATTTCGTTTCTCAGTCTGCTCAGAAAGGCGACGCTATTACCCCTTACATCCTAAGCTGCCATATTCTGAGAATGTATGTATGCTGCAGATAAGTTGCTGGACAGGTGTAAGCAGATTAGGGGTGGCAGTGCCTCATTCTGCCAGAGAAATAGGACCTTAGCAAATGTGACGGCTGAACAAAAGCTGAGTGGCACGGCCGGTGGAGAGATGTTTGTATGATGGGCCTTGTGGCTGTCAAGAGATAAATAGCCCTCTGCTAGCAGAGGAGGGAGTTGGAAGGCCTGCTGGATCTGTTCCAGAAGCTTGGAGAGAGCAGGGGGAATGGAGGCTGTCACCAAGGGCACTGATACGTACTGTCCTGCTGCCAAATGCCAACCACTGTCTGCGTATAAAAAATATGTGGTGTTTTTCAAGCAAGATGCCTTCAGTGCAGCCTTAAAAAGCCTCCTAAAGACATATAGTCCAATCAGCAGGATCAGCTCGTGCTACAGCTGGGTTTATGTGTCTGAATCGGTCTAATACCTGCTTTGTAATGCCTGTCTTGTGTGTATAGATCACATCAGTTGCTATTGTGACTGTACAATGAACACATTTGTGCACTGGTCATTTACATTCTTCTAAAGTTCCTTCCAATCATAAACTGTGCTGTCATAAAAAAACAAAAACAACAACAACAACAACAAAAAACAGTCACATTTTTGATTAACTCAAATTTGGCTTCAAAAACCATAAAAATAAGATTTAAAGTGTTAATAACTCAAAATGATCAAGTACCAAATTGAGGCTGGGGGAATACCCACAAGCCCCCGTGCTTGAATAATTTAATTATGTATGCTTGATCAAAGCATGTAAGCTTATGGGGGCATGCAGTAGTTGTTATTCAGAGTTAAGGCTTTAGCTCTTTTGAGTATTGTTGGTGGTTCACATGGGCCATGTTAAATTCATTCCATTTCTCCCATGCAAATATTTTATAAAAGTGCAATTGTATGTGCATTGAATTTCATTTTTCTGATTTTGAGCTTGACTTGAGCTAATTTAATTGAAATTATAAAGTTAAAACAGTTATATTTTAAATGTACTTCAATTGTTTTGAGTAAATTTAACTCATTAGGCTTTGCAGCACTGCTATTTTATTATCATTGAGATGCTATTATACTTTTTCTATTTAGTTTTTATTTTATTTTTTTGTTTTCCATTTACAATTTAGTTAGTTTTAGCAATTTTGTTGTGTCATTGTTATTTTACCATTAGTTATGAGTTTTTATAATATGTCTTGCTTTTTATTAACTTATTTCATTTAAGTTTTAGTTGAGTACAACTAAATGAAATTGAGAAATAGTTGACATAAATAAATATTTAATATTTGATCTGGGTTGCAGTGAGTGTAACCTGTCTCATACTTTTTACAATTTTTCTTCTGTTTATGTGTTGTATAGGGTCTTCCGCTACTTCTCTCAAGGTGCTTAATTGTCGGTTTATTTTAGAATATGTCAGGATACCATGTCTCAGTGATTTTGACAGAATAACAGACTCAAAATGTTATGCAATGTTACTATCCTTAGAGTAACATTTAGAGTTTTGCTCTCTGTATGCTAGTGCAACACAAGAAGACTAATGCTTTTCTTGAGTTTTGCCCTGTGGTCTGAGGTCCACTGCTTTCATTTGCTCTTAAGGTACATTACAGTACATTGCCCTTTATGCAGTTTTGAAGGTTTTTTACAATCAAGACCATTTTCACAGCCTTAGGCTTCCATTACATGAAACATGAAAGTGGCTTTATAAGATGAGTCCTGTCCATGCAGGTTCATTCTATTTTTATAAGTAGTTTCCACAGACTTCAGAGCCAAATGTCCTTAGAAATCCCGAACCGTAATTTCCATTGATATTCCTCAGATTGACCCCAGTCTTTTTTTTTTAATGTTTTCTAAAATAGTAAATCTTCATGGTAATAGACTTAATTGGCTTTATATTTTCATAAATAGTCTCAGTTCTTTGAATCTTTTATGTTTTGTTTGAGGTTTCGTGCAACAGAAACCTCAAACCATTCAGAAGCCATTCATAGGCCTGTAGGCAGTGACAGGAAAGAAAAACAGTTCACTCCATTAGCAGTGTGTCTAAAGACATGACGCAACACTTTCTTCCCCCCTCACATATTAATTATACTAGCCTGCTGAGATTTAGATTAAAGCTTTGCAGTTAAGACCGTGTTTGGTGTAACCAAAGTAAAAGTATTTCAAGTGTTTTGAATATATATAACATTTGAGTTAGAAGAGCACTGATGCAAACATGTAAACAGATATATATATTTGATTTATATTTTTAGTGGTTGGGTCAGATTTGGTGAGTAATGTCATCCTCTATGTTTATGCTATGTCTGCAAACAGTGAAAATGAGATACGGCAACTATGGTGCAAGATATCTCGCTTACATGCTCAGATATTAATATTTTTAGAAAGATGCATTGACTGTCTGCTTACTGCCAGTGTAGAATGTCAGATCTGCTCAGATATGATCATCACAGACAAGCAAAAATGTCTGTTTCAACCACAAATGGTGAGAGTGGCCAAAGTTTTGTTTACTGAAAAAAGTAACCTAAAAATGGTTTTATTCAAGTTTTATTCAAGTCAAAAATATCACTCAATACATTATATGCACTAATTTATACCAACAAACTAATTTTGGGGGTAAAACAATGTAGAACTATATGTAAGCATTGTCATGTATTAATTGCTTTCTTCATTGCCAATGTGTGAACAGCTTGTATCGAAACTTAAAAATGAGACCGTCTCCGACTTCCTAGGTTATCTATGAAAGCCTGATTTTTACTTGAAAGACTCGAAAGGGGGCTGTGGTGAACTAACCCTTTAAGGTAACAATTGCAGGTTGCCACTTTTACAGTGATACTGAGCACTGTATACAGTTAATTTTGTTACCTGACAAAACAACAGCTCATATTGTCCCATTAGAACCAACTAGATGTGATTAAGAGGAATTGAAGTGCATTTGAGTTGGAAGAGCACAGGTGCAAACAATACAAACAGAGATTATGTTTCAGCCCCAGCTCTTCTGCTGCAAGCTGGTTTGCACAGTTGCGCGTTCAGAAACAATTTATATAAAACTGTCAGATACCTGTTCAAGCTGTATTGAATTACACATCATATTTGAACATGCATGTACTGTAAATAACTATTTAAATATTTTACTTTTGTGGCTGTGTCCTCATTTTTGCTGTTTCCATGGTAGAACAGTCTACTGAAGTTATTTCCATTTGCAGCAAGGTGAATTCAGGCAAATCAGGCCACATTTTGACAGTAACTAAAACTGTTTAGTTAGTTAGTAGTTGTTGTACGTACGTGGTGGTGGTGGTGGCTTCTCATGCATATTAGGTTGTTCTTTGCTATGCGGTGTGTGCTGATTTTGCAATTCTATTAAAAAAACATATTTAACATTCCGACAGCGTAACATTCTCTGAGATTAGAGAAACCCAGCAGTCTCTCATGCGGAAATGAAAGTCCATAGGGCCTCATCAGAATCATAATGCCAAGTTAAGTATAGACTAAACAGTCTGCTGATAGACACTCAAAAGCATTATGTAAGTGCATAAAAAATGTGAATTTATTGCCGTTGCCTAAAACCTCTTTAGACTGGTAGGATGTTGTCACTTTATTGTAATAATTAGGGAATGCACCGGTATTTCGGCTGCCGAAAATCTTCGGGTGAAACAGCTATTTTCGGTTTCAGGCCGAAAATGTTTTTGGAGGGCCGAAATTAGTGAGCGAAACACATTTAATGTAATTCAGTGTCTGTTTTGTTAAGTTAGACATGTCAGCTGTGTGGACACCAGCTCTGGATTGACGATATTGAATTCTCGATTTAATCGGTAATGATATGTGGTTTCTTAAATCTGAAATCTTAGTCTGTGCTGTTTTCTGTCGATGTTGGGTTTGCTGAGACCACAAACAGTTCTGTCTTTGCCAGGTTGAGTTTAAGGGGGTGGTCCTTCATCCAACAAGAAATGTCTGTCAGGCAGGCTGAGACATGAGCAGATACCAGTGGAACATCTGGCTGGAATGAAAGGTAGAGTTATTTGTCATCAGCATTGCAGTGATAGGGAAAACCCTGTTTCTGAATGACAGATCCTAGTAATGACATGTAGATGGAGAAGGGAAGTGGTCCAAGCACTGAGCCCTGAGGCACCCCAGTAGCTAGATGTTGCGACTTAGACACCTCACCCCTCTATGACACTCTTAAGGACCTACCTGAGAAGTAAGACTTGAACCACTAGAGTGCGGTTCCTGAGATGTCCTTCATCATGAGGGTTGACAGCAGGGTCTGGTGGTTAACTGTGTCAAAAGCAGAAGACAGATCCAGCCTAAGTACTGATGATTTGGAAGCAGCACTTGCCAGTCTTGGAGCTTCAATAACCGAGATAATAAAAAGTAGATATAAAAACTACCTTATGTGCAATTTAAATGTTTACAACTCTTAGCTATTTGAGTGTTGATTATTAAATACGTTTGAATAATTAATTGATTAATTAGTTTTCAGCCAAGTGCATCCTAAATTTTCGGTGTCGGTGCATCCCTCCCTAGAAATAATCAAATTTGACTAATATAAAGATGATTGATTCCATCTGCTTTGATCAGTGCATTAGCTCTCGGCGACTTGGCAGAGCACTCCATACCTAAGATCATGGGCGTGGTAGTGGGGGGAAAAGTGGACCTGACTACCCAGGGCCCCGTCTAGAGAGAAGGCCCTTTGAAATCCCATCAATTCTTTTTTTCTTTTTTTGTAAATGTTTTTTTTTTTTTTTGTAGCCTTATTCGAATTAATTGGGCCCTCCAATTGATGTCATTATTCATTTCAAAATATATTGATAACACCAACTGAGAGAATGAACTCAGTGCCAGACACTCTGGACATGATTCAATGTGTGTGCTATTGCCTAGTGCTATTGGAGTGGTGGAAAGAGTGGCAGCACAGTGTAAAGTTACTAGCCCTAATTGCTTAAAATGTGTGATATATTCTCAAACTCCTTAATAAATTATCTGCCTATATTTCTGCACATGTAGATGTGCCTACCAATATCACTGTGTTCTCTAGTGCACACAGGTAATATTGATTTGAGCAATAAAGCAAATTATCATTTTTGTTTGGTGAAAAGCCCTAGCATTGCAGCACAGTGCTGTGCTTAAAAGCTATAGTCAATGCTCAATAAATTCAAGATGTTATCAAAGCCAATGAATAGGGTTGCAAAATTCTGGGAATTTTCCAAATTGGAAAATTTCCATGGGAGTTAACAGGAATATAAGGGAATGAATGGGAATTTACAAAACTGAAAGGTTATTCCTTTAACAGGGAACTTAAATATAGCCATTGGCATGTGTAGGGGGCCCACTGACATTGAGAGTATACAGGGCCCAGAATTTGGTGCTACGCCCCTGACTAAGATCTTATAAAAGAAGCATTCAAAGATGGTTTCTTTTAGTTTTTAAGTATGGATGATTGTTTCTGAGCTGTATCTGTGCTGAAGTTGGGCTGCGCCTGAGGGCTTTTATTCACTTTCTGGCAGGAGATGTGGATTTTGCTTTTGGATTTTTTGTATTCATTTTTGTTCATTCTATTAGATCATCTCCTTAATTTGTGTTACTGAAATTCCTCTTCTTGTTACTAATAATCACAAGCATTATCGCTCTCAAAAGCTTTTGCATTGACTTCCATATCATAATTTGCTGACTGTTTCTCTTAAATGATCATGTGGTGTGTCACTTGGAGAACGTGAAAATGACATTACATTACTGTGCATATTGCATGCTTTCTGTCTGTTTGTAGTTTGTGTATTTTGCTATTGTACTGAAAACTTTCAGAACAGTATTTTATGTACATAAATTAAGTGTTTTGGTTAAGAAAATATTTTTAATGCGTGCTTTCCCTCTTTAGGATCCTCTTTATCTGCTTGCAGTGAAAATGTCCATTCCTACTTGCTGTATTTTCCTCTTTTTTTACCCCTTTTTTACTGCAAGTACTAGAGCTAAAAATCCCTAATGCACTGTAAATTTGCTCAGTTTAAGTGAGCTTGTACTGTAGTAGCATTGTAAAAACTTTTTATCTTACTGTAGGTGAGTAGTTTCTGTTAAATTAAACTCCACTTGAAGAAGCCTTTTTCTCTTCTTTAATACAAAAGCAATCAGAAATAAGTAGGCCGGCGTTAAACATGCCTAATAAATAATATATGATGTGATAAATCCATGCATGGGCTGCTGCCGCCTCTGGACTTTATATAAAGCACTTCGTTTAAACACCTTTTAATTCAGCCATTTAAACATTCCAGATGAAGAACACCACTGTCTTTATGTGGCAGGATGTGGTTATGCTTGTTGTATGAACATTTCAGTCTATGCTTGCTAGCTAAATTCAACAGATTATGTATCAAAGCATTGCTATACCAGTATGTTTGTGTCAGCAAGAATTATGTTCAATTAATTAAATCATTTTTTATTTGATTTATGAGATATATTTATTTTTACAAATCCACCATTTGGTCTGACAGTAGCCGGAATTTGAGTTACGTTGAACAGTGTTAAACAGTGTTTTTTATGATTTTAAATGTATTTTATTCAAATTTATTTATTTATTTCTAAAACAATCAGGGTTTTAACATGTCACACATTTTGGTAACTTAGCAAAAATTAATGGAAAAAACCCCAGCTCATACAGTACAGTATATTCAATGTTTTCTATGGGCTTTCACTGACCAATTGTTTTAAAAAGAATTAGTGGAAAATGCCTTATTACATTACTCACTTATTATATTTTTTTCGTCATCCAAAGCAGTCAAAATGTTTCAATATTTGTGTGAGCTGTATTTCACATAAAAGCTTTCATTTGCTTTTCTGCTACCTTAAGATGGTAGGTTCTCATTTGGCATTGCCCTCTTGAATCAGGCTCAGCACAATAAAGAACGCAAAATTTCCATTTTCCCATATGTAGGGTAGGCCTGTGACCACATGACTCTATACTGTCTAAGTCAGTTTAGTGCAGAGAGTCAGAAGGGATTACTCTTTCTTGTATAAGACCATACAAATGGAGATTTCACATGCAGTGCATCGCTCTTTAATCCGTTACTTGGGTCGTAGTCTTGTCACGCGTGGGATCCTTATTAGACTGTGTTTGATTTCTGGCCAGTACTTTGCTCACAATATGGTTTGACACTCAGTTGTGATTGTTGTAAATTTTCTCGTGTTATGGAGAAAGGGTTTTAGAAATGGGGGGGTGAAAACTTAATACTAAGACTATCTAATCTTGCTCATGTTGACTAAGTATCCATACTTTTAAAACTGTACTGTATGCAAGGCCGTATGTATTTTAGTACTTCAAGTTAAACTAAACAAAAATGAGGGATGTTAGCATGGCAACTAGCTGAAGTAAATTAAGTTTAAGGTTTTTTTACATTTTGTTTTATTTATTCAGTTAATTGTTTTATTTTAAGTTTTATGATTTATGGTTTTAGTTTAAGTTAACGATAATAATAATAATCTGGAAGAGACAGACAGACCATAAATGAATGAGAGAAATTCATTCAAATGCTAAATTAAAATGCTAAATGTAAAAACATTGATTTGTCACTAAAATCCACAATATCTACAAGCATTACTAAGAGACAAATAGCTAAATATATTATCAGAGCAGCTTTTGATAGCATATTAGCATCCTAACAAGCTGAAATGGTGAAATCTGGACTGTATTATCTTATGAAGTAACGCAGTACCCTGCACAGACTCAAGTTTTTTTATATAAATGAGGGTGATGTAAGGTCAGTGACATAATGTTGGAAACTAGAGAGGAATTAATTAATTGTGAGAGATTAATATCAAGATGCAAGATATCTTTGCAGTATAAGCTAGCAACTAGAGCTTAAACTTGATTTAATTAATCAGGATTTAATTAATTATTTTATTTTTTTGTGTATTTCTTTGCGGGGGTGACACCAATATGTTCACAATAAAATGAGGAACATGAATTAAGAAAGCTAATAGGCTTCATTTTGTTTTCATGCTGACTTTAAAGTGCTATTTCTACCTGAAAATACCACCTTTGTATTATTCATTAATATGAAATAGTATTTCTGACTTTTAAAACCAGTTACTTTAGAAAATACCCCATGAGGCACATTTTGAGGTTATCTTTTAGGTTACTTTTCAGATTGTAATTTTACAAATGGTGAGAAGTGCTGCTTGTTGGATGTTTTCCAGCTGGAGCATTTTAAAACTTTACTGCTTTCCATTATCTCCAGCCTGTGCTTGCACAGAGGGCTCACGGAATCTCTCAATTCACTGCCAGTGCACATGGTCCATTAACTCGGCACAAGAAAGTCATTGCAATCAGCTTAGCATTTAATTAGTTTTTACTGGGGTGTTTAGGAACTTGTTTTTCTTTTGAATTTCATGAATACTGCACAAAGTGGGAAATTAATAGTTGTCACCCTCTATCAGCTTGCGAGCAACTTCCAGTATCACCGGTAGGCCCAGTCACAGAGCTGTATAGTGCTAGTGAGATTACTGTACATGTAAACAGACTTACATTGCTGGGTTGAAGACATGGTTTTAAGCCACCACCATGGATGTTGTTTGCTTATCAGGCCTGCGCCTGTGGCACACTGATTCTGTCCCATATCAAGACCAATGTAGTATAACATGGATGCTGCTGCCTGAATGAGATTATGCCATTTCTGCCTCCTTTTTTGCATCAAGACAATTGCATGTCACACTTAACTTCCCACTCATTGTATTACAAGCAGCAGTTTTTATTAAAAAAAAAAGCATTGTCTTAAAGAAATAGTTTAGCCCAAAATAAAAATGTGGACATTATTTACTCATCCTCGTGTCATTCCAAACCCTTTTTTTTTCTGTGGAGCCATTCTCAGACTCTGAGGAGAAGTGAAAAGTTGCAGGATTCCAAGGGTGAGATACCTGTTCTATTTCCTTTCCGTCTTGTCTAAAAAAAGCTCTCTCTCTTCTGCCTTGTGGCCTGGATCTGTCTCCATTAGCGCAACTGTCCCCGGGCCCCAAGATCCACATAGGCAGCTAGGACTCCCTTCCATCAAGGTGACCTAAAATACCCATATCTACATTGCTCAGCCTAAACTTTGAGTTTTGTGCATATTCTCTTGGTGTTTGGCAGCAAGATTGGCCCTTTTATCACTGTCATGTCTAATAAATCTTTAGGATAGTTACGCAAGAGTGTTTTAACTTTATGGGACAAAGCAGAGCTGTTTTGGGTCCATAACTAATTTAACTTTGGATTATTAAATTGCATGTCCTTGCATATCAATTCATCTTCTCATGTTGTTTCTGCTTCCTCCCAACATACTAGAGGTCTTCTCAGATCTAAACCCAACCCGAATCGACCTGAATCACTTCTTACCCAAACCCGATGTGCATATATTCAAACTGACCCAAGGCAGACCCGATAAAATTAGACCAGAGTCTGACAAAACTGACTGGACCCAAATATCAACGATGCAGCGACGTCTGCACATGCCTGTAGCCCTGCGCGCCAGTGACATGTAGTGACGTTTTTAACCTGGTATGACGGACCAAAATCAGAAATGAAAATATAAAACACCACAGCAGTTGGAGATTTAAAATTATTCTCATTTTCCTACATTATTTGTAGATACAATTAATTCTCTGATCCATCTTCGTAATGCAGAAAAAAATCTGTACTGTTGCCAGATATCAATTGGTCTACAGCCAAAATGCTTCCAAATAAATCAAACTGTACTAATTCTGGGTCACTGAGCATGAAAATTAGGCCTAAAATTGATTGTTTTTTAAGATATGCTATTGGGTCAGTATATGACCCTTGACATGGGAATGGAAGATAAGTTAGTAATAAAGGGAATGGATCTCAATTTCAACCAGAAATGACTAAAATACATCTTTGACTGGATCTATGAATAAATCTGTGACTGGGACAGTACTTGCTTTTAGGAATGATGCAATCTGAAGCTGGTATTGTATCATACTTGATATGAATTGCATCATGTTATTTCTAGAAGTCATGGATGATGCAATAATATTGAAGCTTACATCACTCTGCTGAACAAATTGCCCTATATCAGCTCTAGAAATCTTACAGCATGGGTGCAAAACTCAATTTATAGAGGGCCACAGCTCTGCAGAGTTTACAGTAGTTTCAACCCTGCTCCAACACACATACCTACAGTTTTTCAAATAAGCTTAAAGGACTTGATGAGCTTGATCGGGTGTGTTTAATTAAGGTTGAAGCTTAACTCTGCAGGGCTGTGGCCCTCCAGGAACTGAGTTTTACACCCCTGTCTGTCATACTGTGCTATGCTCTCTTATTTGTCAGTGTTTGATTTGGCAAAGGGACACATTTCTATTTAGCCGAAGTGAGCAGAGATGCCTCGTACTTGTGTGAACAGTGCAGAAAACTTAAAATGGAGCAAATGGAGCCCATCAATGCTTGCATACTCTTCCTGGACAGGGAGAATAGATGCTCTGTTTAAAGGTGCTGTATGTAAGTTTTTGACTGTACTAAAGCATCAAAATACCGTCATATGTTTGCAGATATTTAGGAAACATGCTTGAGTTCACATACTTGTTTTTCTGAAAAACAATGCTACAGCCAGTTATTTTACTTTGAAATGTGCGTTCCGTGGCGGAATGTCTGTTTTTGTTTTGGTCTGTGTGATAACGCACATTGTCAGTTTACCGAAGAGTATTTCGTTATTGCCTGTTGGCGGAAAATACATCAGCTGTGTCTCATTTCGTAAATGCTGCGTCCTCCAGAGGTCGCATTCGAAGACTGCATGCATCATCAAGGCTGTCTCATTTCAGAAAAGTAGTGGGACACTCCGAATGTGACCTTCAAATGTGGCCTTCTTTCACAGGAATTCGGAGTGTGCATGAGGTGTATCCTTCGCTGCTGCAGATAGCCCACAAATCTTTGCGTCGCCATTAACAACCGTCATGTTTTGTAAATATTTTTTTAAAAATGCCAATGCTGGCAGATATACATGCAAGCGAAGATGTGGTGTTTAAATTTAAGTAGTTTCAAGCTTGGTTTTGTTTTTAAGCTGCATTATTGCAAATAGATAGTTGTGGTAAACTGGATTACAAGTGTTTAGTGATTTTTAAACATTTAGAACAGTACTTTGCTGTCAAGGCAAGAAACATTTCATAGTCATTTTCAAGTTATAAATAATTTTCATCCATTTAACTGGTGTGAGCGCAGCAAGGCTGTGAATGTGTTGGCATAGCAACGTGATACTTCCTTCCTGTGTGTCCTACGAAGGACGTCTCGTTTCATTCTGATTAAGGACACTCCGTATACTGCATCCTTCACAGGATGTGTCCTCCGGAGGACGCAGCCTTCGAAATTAAATGACATGAGACACAGCTATCTTATTGCTGTCATGGAAGTCAGCAAACAAACTGGGTCGAAAGATCACAGATTCTAACTGTTCTAAGTGTTCTTGGAAACAGTAGCCAATCAGTTGTTCTAATTGTCATTGTCATATTTGAATTCAATACATCAAATTACATAACAAATAGCACATTTTGTCTCAGAAGCAAATTACTTCTAAAAAAATTATAGATCAGTGTTACCCATCTAAATGCAGCTGATGTCAAACTAATCAAATGAACAAAAATACAAAGAAAAACACAAAAATATACAGTTATGGTTACATTTTTGTCTACTTGATTAGTTTGGCAGTAGCTGCATTTAGATGGTTTCCTGTAATTTATATAGTTTTTCCACTTGGGTGAGCATTTCCTCCTAGTATAAACTGCTCAAAAACTGTTGCACCTCAAATGAAAAATTTGTATTAATGTTAATATTAATAAGTGAATCTCCACCCTTCTTCTTTCAAATGCCGTTTTTTAGGGGCCTGAAGAAACAAACTTTAGAAAATGGGTTTCAAAGTGCACGTTTTTGAAAACAATACCATTATCATCTCCATGTAAACAAAAAAAAGTGAATTTGTGAAACTGGTGACGTCATGCGTATGCATATTACATATTTAGTCTACAGGCACATAGTGTTCTTTACAAAGTGACATCACCTACTACTGGCCAGGCATGCATAATACTGCGTTTTTAGTCGTTTTTACAGATCCATGTGAAGGGGGATCGTTTTGACAACGTTTTCGCCTGTACGTGAAAAATGCAAAGAAAAAACCTTTAAGTTTTTAGTACATAGTTGCCGTGTAAACTTACCCTCAAACATTTAAACGGATATTTCCCCTTTAAATGACAATTGTCAGAACTGTTTTTTTAGACTTACATTGTTACAAACCATTTATTTTCAATTGTAATAACATTTCACAACATCACAGATTATATCTTTTTTCCCAGTATTTTTTATTAAATAAATGCAGCCATGATAAGCATAAGAGACTTGCAGTGTATGGAAACTTTTCAATATTTTCTTTACTGTTTCTCTTTTTTGATCCATCATTAGACTGAGTAAATAATGACAGTAAAAATTGTCCCCTTTCTGGAATGGGAAATGGGCCATGGATCATTGACTGAGGTTTCAAAAGACAAACATTCAGACGAAGATCTCAAAAATACTTTTTTACTGGTGTTGTTAACCAGTAAAATTCACAGTAATATCCCTACATCCATACGTTTACACTGTTTAAAATGTAGCTCTGCAGAAGTACATTTAATTCAAAAGAGTTTGCTTTACCATTATTGATTTCTCTTTGTAGTGAAAAAATAAAATGATGCCTTGCCAGCGGATCATTAATTGATTCTGAATTTAAAGCCGTGGCTCTCTATTTGCATTGCTCTGGGAAGGATAGGTTTGAAGATCCCAGGGGCATATTTGTTTTCCTGCATGTCTTCTGCCTCTGATTATTGGAGAAAGCTGCAGTGTCTGCCAAAAAGCTGTGCCTCATGCTGAGGCAGCAGTGAGGCTGTTCTGAGCAGTCATGGTCATTGAGAAGGAGAAATGGGGCAGAGCCAAATGGAGGGAAAGCAGGTTTCCTGGTCATCATAGCAGTTATGTCCAAACCGTTGTCTCCTTTTTTGGAGAGGTTTGACAATTGTTCAGTGAACCCAACAGAATGTCTCTGACTGGGCATGGAGAGGTTATAAGCATCTGTGGCATCCGTTTGCTTGACAAACAGACACAGAAGATTCATGTTTCATCAACCGATTCACGCATGAACGCTTTTGACAGATGTCTCTACAGCAGTGATTCTTAACTAGCTTGGCCATGGGACCCACATTTTCCCATGGTCATTAAGCCGCGACCCAAATTTCTAGGAATTTTAGGTAAATGGTTTTATTTTAGGTATATCTCAAAAATGGTTGACACACACAGGCACCATCCCAATTTACTTATCTAGTTTTACAAATACAGTATAGAGTTGGTATGAGCAACCACAGTCATCAAAAATAACACAAAGTGAAAATAAAGTGGTTATTTGGGTTAAGATTACAGAAACTACAGTTACCATGGTAAATACACAATAGGGGAGAGCGGGGCACAACCTAACGCTTTTGAATTTCTCAATTTGTGTAAATATACTTGGGGTTCAGAGTATTTCTTATTTCCCACATTAATTTCCCACATGTCTAGTACAATTATGTGGTTTTGTTTCATTAATACAGTGTATACTTTTCTCTTGGTTTACCCCGAAAGAATGGAAGTGAAATGTGACAGCATGCCCCATAGGTGGGGTACATTTGAACATGTGTGGGGGTACATTGTAACATGAGCAAATGACAGATTAAAAAACTAACTAAAATATTTTGTCAATAAAATACAATTATGCCCCTTTTTATTATTAAAAATACACACATTTTTGATTTTGACAACAAACACATTGCTAAATAGAGCTATACAGATTATTAAAACATAATAATAATTAATAATTGCTATGGTTAAATAAATGTTCAGTGATATCTTCCAAAGATTTTTTAATTTTGGCGCAATTTTTTCTCCATATGGTGTTGATATGGTAGCTAGTAAATACACAAAGTATCGTCATCATGCATGTGTGGAAAGTTTTAAACCCTGCGTGTTACAATTAACCTCGCGTTAGGTTGTGCTCCGCGCTCCCCTACTAACATGTACAGTACTGTTAATACGGACAGTGATTCTGAGGACTATTAACATCATACCTTTATGCAAATCCTTCCCAGCTAACACACAACAAACATGTACCAGTTATGTAATTTATTGGTACTTTTGGTAATTTCACGATTGACAATGTAACTACAACGTTTCATACTCATAATTTCAGTTGCTCTTTATATAGTGAAGTGACATTTTGCACGCTGCAAGCATAGCAACGTCTATCATGGCAGGAAAGTTCACTTTTCTGAGGTGAGACTGAAAGACTTAACAAGTTACAAGTTATAAAATAACGTTAGAATAATTACACTGACATATAGCCTGACAACACCTCATCTGACAGCAGATACTGAATCAGAAAAACACATTTTTCTCAAGAACTCTTTACTTGAACTGTGTCTTATACAATAGTCAACAGCTTTCATGAACGTCTTTAAAAAAAAGCCTTGTATCAGAAAAAAACTTTTTTTTTTTTAACTATACACTCCGCAACCCACTCAAAACACAACAGTTGAGAAACACTGCTCTACATGATACTGTTTTTAAAATCAAGCCATTTTTATCAAGCCACTATATTTGTTGTACTTTGTTAAAGCCTCTGATTGACCTTGAGCTTTTCAAAAACAACAATGCCAAGTTTCACAGTGCTTTCCCAGCAAGTCTCTATAGGGCGATTACGCTTTTAGAAAGATCTGCAAATTCATTTCTGTTACCTGATGTTCCACTGAAAACTGATCTCATCATTAGTGCATGTCATGAGAGAATGATGTACATTGCTGGCAAATTATGCTGCCAATGGTAACATCCTGTGCCCTCTAAAATTACACAGTCCACATTTGCTGATCTTCCCGCTACCATTTTTCCTTCGTTGTCATCTTGTATAATGAAATTAAAATACACCTACATGGACCTACATGATCTTTTCTGAACCTTTCAGTCGCAGCTGACATGTGTTTTCGGATTGCTTGATTGTGATTCAACGTTTTTTTGTGTTTGCCATAACTCACTATTAATTTATAGACCCTTTTCACATTCCACAGAGTTCTTAGAAGCGGAAGTTGTTATAGTTGGGTAAACTTCTATAGTGGTGAACGGGAGATGACAGCAAATATCATTTTGTTTTACTACTTGCTTCAATTGCAAAAGAAAAAGAGATTAATCTGCATAATTATTATTTTAACAAGTACATGTTAATTAATTTTTTGACTGCCAAGGTAATAACACAACGTATGGTGTTATAAATGCATTTCAGACAGGACCACTTTGGCAAATTACTTCAGTTTATTGAAACACAAGTTTATCTTTGGCGGTATGGTTTATTTATGAGGGTTCTTGCTCCATGATTAATAGAACATACAAGAGCTTTGCATTAACTCCTAATGGAGCCATCAGCTTGAGTGATATACAGATGATTTTAAGACACTTTAGTGTGTTTAGTGTCTGTAAGTGGAACAGTGGTAACGTGTAAACGTGCAGTGAAGAGAGGATGAGGTCTCTCAGCAGTGAGGTCCATAACAGCTATGACTTGAAGCCTTGGTAATCTGAAAAAAAAGAGAAGACGACAGCCAAAAGGTGGACAGTAATAATATCTCCCCGGTTTAATAAGAGAATGGTAGTGATTGGAGGATTTGACCACATCAGCTGACAGCAGCACTATGCCTACGTGGCCTGACTGAATTAACACTTTGCCTGATATGTGGCAAGAGCTGCCCTGCTTACCACAGTGTATTACAATATATATATATATATATATATATATATATATATATATATATATATATATATATATATATATATATATATATATATATATATATATATATATAACTTAAAGGGTTAGTTCACCCAAAAATGAAAACTAGATTATTAGTTTCACAATGTTGATAACTATGGAAATTCATCATGTGAAAAGGGTCCATTAAAATGTAAATATTAATCAGATTTTTAAAACATGAAAGTCTTAGGCTTGACAAATATTTAAGATTTGTACTATGAAGTACTTCAATTATTCTGGCCTTCATCATGTAAATTTGAAACACCTAATGTTCTTTAGCAGCTAGGCTTTTAGAAATTGTCAGTTTTATGATTGACCTAGCTAACAAGTCTGACGATTCAATTATCTATGTATGAATTGTATTTCTGTGTAATTTCACCACAGTCAAGTCACCTTTATTTTTATAATGCTTTACAGTGATCAACAGGAAAAAATTATGATTCAATGAGGCAAACATGTTTCAATTCGGCTGTAAAGCAGCTCTAAAAATATAAAAAGTGTCATTTTTCAGCTAAAGTCAGTCCAGTGTTGATTAAGTTCCATTGTAAAGATCTAGTGCACCTCTTGAGGCCAGGGAAGTGAGGTTTTACTTGCATAGCTTTTACTGGCTATCCTACGTTACATAAACAACAAATGCTTACATTAGCTTTTGATTACTAAATTTGGTTATGTGAATGTAATTTTTTTGTTTAAATCTTATTGATAGTATTTTTTTGTAATCTCCGCTGGCGCTGTTTAACTGCTACTCACGAAAACAAACTGTATTACATCCACCCCATAACTTATGGTGCTGCTTAGCAGTCAAGAACAGAAATGCAATGTCCGTGGCAGCAAACACATAATCTTGGTTGCATAAATAATCAATAATTAAAACCTCTGGGTTTTTCCTTTAGAATTTAGTTGTAGGAGATTAATGGTCATCTAATTTTTTATATCAACTATGCAATTTGTTAGTTTTTGAATATATTTATTCGTTATGTGAGTATATGTGACCCGTGCTGGCAAAATGAGTCGCAATTAGCAAATTTTCACAAATGAGTTATTTGAGAATTATGAACTACACATGTTTGAAGTCGATAGAGACAGCAAAGTAAATTTAGAGAAAAATCTAGTTAAAATTTTCTGAAGATTCCAAAACAAAATCACCTAGCAACCATACCTTTACCTGGTAATAATTGGTCATTGGTGCTGGTTGAGGAGATTCTTCCCTTCCATTTTAAGCACTTTGAGTGCCTAGAAAAGCAATATATAAATGTAATTAATTATTATTATTATTAATATAACACCAAATTTGACACACACCAAGTCAACACCAAATTTCTATAGAAAAAATATACTGTATGTTCAACTTTTCTTTCATGACAATTGTTTTATTAACATTAATGAAACAGACAGCCTATATTAAGACCTACTGTACCGCACGGATGTTTTATAATGTTACACATCAGATGTTTTTCCACAACAGTTAACCAAACATTCAAGACATAACAGTTTATGTTTGCATGAATACTCGCCAAGACAGATATTTTGAAGTCCTGTAATTATGTGTATGTGTGTATATCAAGATCACGCGCTGTGAGAGGTATCTTTATGCGCACACGTCGGCTCTGTCAGTCAGCGCGAGTAGAGTTGTCAGAAAAGGGAGATTAAAGATCTCTCTGTAATGAACTAATTCTCTAGGATCAAGTTGTGTTTTTTAATGAGAGGTTTAATAACAGCCAGCTTGAAGGTTTTTGGGACATATCCTAATGACAATGATGAATTCATATTAAGAAGAGGATCTATGACTTCTGGAAGCATTTCTTTCAGTTGTTTAGCCGGTATAGGGTCTAACATACATGTTGTTGATTTTGATGATTTAACAGATTTGGACAATTCTTCCACTCCTGTTGCAAAGAATGAATGGAATTTTTTGTCAGGGGGTCACTCTACAGTGCACTGTCTGCTGTGATACCGTAGTAGACGTTTGGGTCCTTGGTTATAATTTTCTCTCTGATAGTATCAATCTTGCAAGTAAAGAAATTCATAAAGTCATTATTACTGTGCTGTGTTGGAAATGTCCAAACTTATTGAAGCTTTTGTTATTTAGCCATTTATTCATGTTAATTTAGCCACTGTATCAAATAAATAGTACCTAGGGTTGTGTTTGTTTTCTTCTAAGAGTCGAAAGGTAATCATATCTAACAGTTTTAAAGGCCTTTCTGTATGTAGTAACACTATTCTTCCACGCAATGCGAAATACCTCTAGTTTTGTTTTCTTCCAGCTACGTTCCATTTTCCGCACTGCTCTCTTGAGTGTACGAGTGTGCTTGCTATGCCACGGCATTAGACTGGTCCTTAATCTTCTGTAAGCCCAAAGGAGTAACCATGTCTAAAGTGCTGGAAAAGAGAGAGTCGATAGTTTCCGTTGCAACATCAAGTTGAAAGTGTTCAAGTAATGTAATTGTCTGGTTCAGCCAGGTTTCTGTCGAGCACAGCACATATTTAAAAAGTGCTTTTGTAGAAAAGGATCTAATATTCAGTAGGCTAATTCAAGGTTTATCATTTGTTTATCTGTATTATATCTGTTTTTTATTGAATATCAATTCATTTATTACCCTTAAATGGGTTCGGGAGGTTATTATTTATATTAGTTCGGAGAACAGACACAGTCTCTACATTGATATCTATAGGTGAAAGAATCTCTATGTGCTTAGATTGACCTGACTTTTGTGATTTGAGACAGCTAGCAGAAGGTCGGTTTAGCCAGATTGTCTAGTTCCTGAGACAGTTAGTCAAGTTTCAACTCTAATGCCTGGATTACGCATACATTTTATTTCAGTGTGTATGCGGATGCACACGGATGAGGTCCAGCAATGCAGGAGCGGTGCCGTCTGCAGCAGTGCAGTGATCGCTTCCGCACTGAGTCTATGTTTGCTGTGCTGCACGCACTGAATTAAAGTGACAGTGCATTGTTCTCGTAAAAATAAAACATGGATTGACATCGAAAATGAAAATATATCATAAATGCATATAATTTAAACACATGGCTTTTTGTCTATGAAAATCTATATTACTGTACTGTGTACAAAGAGAATCATAATGCTGAAAAAATATTTTCAGTAACAATTTCTGGATTTGAAATAAAAAATAACGATTAAATGTTGTGTTTGTAGTTTACAGCCATGGATCATTTGCACACTGCAAACACGTCATATGTGAAATGAGCCTGTGCTGCTTCTGCACTGCATACAGAACTACAAAAACTTGTCAAAAGTTTGTCAAACTTGTCAAATTGTCTATGAAACCTATGTTATTCTGCAGACACCACTTAGAAATCCAGCCATTGAGTGATGACAGTCTGTTATGTATCTCGTCATCCCGGTAAGCAGTGAGGGCTGGAGCATATAACAGTGTCTGTCCAACATCGTACTTGCTAGTTCACACACCTCTTTAATGTAATTTTAGTGATCTCTGGCGAAGTCAGACCTCATTAGTACCGACATGAATAACAATCTTAGAGTATTTACGTTTATCATTAGCCAGCACTTGTACATTTGCTTTAATGTCAGGCGCTCTGGCAACAGGAACCGAACAATGTACGAGGTTCGCTAGCTAGTCGCATCCAAAGCCATATCTAGATCCTTTGCATTCTTACTATCTTCAATTAAATTTTGGATGCATGTCTCTAATTCTGAAATCTTTTCTATCAGCCTAACTATTTCCCTGCATTTATCACATGTGAAACTCTCACCACTGACAGAGAAGGATATACTTAACATGTAAGTGCAAGTTACAATAACAGGAGAAGATGAAAATGTATGAATGAAAAAACAAGTATGCTGATATATCAGATGAAATTGTAGCAATATAGGAAAGACATTGGCTTTGGAATATAACATTCTTGCCATGTTTTTTTAACAATAAAACTTAATATAAAAGCTAATTAATAACCTGCCATTTTGAATATTTACAATAGTGCAAACATCTTGGGGAATAGTTTTCTGTATTAATGTGCAGATGTGCTCATATAATCCTGTTTCCCCCTTGAGCTTAACTGTCCTGAGGTAGGACTCCCAGGAGACCAATGTCAGACTCACCCACATTAACAAAACCCACAGACTCACACATTCAGCAATGGAAGAGATCAAAAGCTCTATTTTAATTATAAATAATCATAACACATTTGTTAACATGACATTAGTTAACATGAAAAGTATTGAAAAATACTTCTAAAGTGGCAGCGTGAGTTGCAGCAGGGATGAAATAAAGAACTAGATTTAGCTGCAGCAGTAAGTCAATTTATTAACAACTCAAAAGAAACCAAAATACTGAGGAATATGAAGATCAGAACAGAACAACCAACTTAATAAGATGAGAACGTACAACGAACTGAACATGAAAACATAGGGTATAATGCACAGACAAACCAATCAAAACACAATCAAATCAATGAAAAACCATAGAAACAAACTCAAACACGGATAACAGAACAAAAACACAAGGAAACCCCACACAAAATTCTTTTTTTACTCTTTAATTTAACAGTTGCTTCTTACAATAAAATAGTTTTTACGTATGGAGAGCGGGGCTCAACCTAACGCTTTTTGACTTTCTCCATTTTGTGTAAATCCTCTTGGGGTTCAGAGTATTTATTTTTCCCCATTAATTTCCCACATGTCTAGTACAATTATGTGGTTTTATTTCATTATACAGTGTATACTTTTTTCTCAATTTACCCTGAAAGAATGGAAGTGAAATGTGACAACATGCCCCATAGGTGGGGTACATTTTAACATGTGAGGGGGTACATTGTAACATGACCAAATGACAGCTTAAAATGTGATCTGATCTAATAAAAATATCCAAGATAAACTAAAATATTTTGTCAATAAAATACATTTATTAACATTTTCAAATAAAATAATGAATAGAATAATTAAAATCATTAAAAGTCATTTAAAATAAACTAATTTTTGAGTTTGACAACAAACACACTGCAAAACACAGCTATACAGCATAGTTAAAAACATATTAATAATTATATAATTAATAACTTCTGAGCATTAACTCTCAGTCATTATTCACCTTTTTCTCATGGTTTCTCAATAGAATTCATAAAAGTATAGAATAGAATAGCGTAGTTCTAATAGGGGCTCAGTGTAATGCAGTGTTACAACATGTCCCACCTGCGCAACTGGGATTTAACCTCAGCTCGTGTCTTCTGCTGGTTAGATCAGCATTGAAGAATAATCTCAACTCTTAAAGGTGCACTATGTAAAAAAAAATCAGTAAAATATCCAAAAACCACTAGGCCAATGTTATATATTTTGTTTAGTTGAGTACTTACAATATTACAAATGCTTCCAACTATCTGTAAATCGTGAGAAAATTGCTATTTTAACCAAGAAACCGGGACATGTGAGGGAGTCGCCTGTCAATTGCATCATATCTGCGTTACCCTGGTTTCCGCTTTACTTTACGCTTTACTCTTTACTCTTTACTCTTAATGCAGTGTGCAACAGTGCTTCATACTACAGTAACGTTAATAATCGGTTTAATCCCTGTTATTCATTCATACATAAATATTGATCAACACACAAGCACTATATGTATATATATATATATATATATATATATCAACTTCAAAAAATACGACTCTATAGGTCGTTTTTCAAGCACCTTTTTACGACCTATATTCACGTTTTAAAGTCATGCGCCCTCTAGCGGGCGTAAAAATAATGACAGTGACGCTTTACGTCTGACGTCATGAAATTACGTATAACTGTCATTACCAATCAAAATGCGTGTTCATTTTAATGCAATATGTGGACTTTTTACCACCATTTGTCATATTTCCATTCAGCAAAATAGTTTCATTTATTTATAACTACACCCACCCCATCCCTAATCCTACCCAGTGATGTATAGTGCATACACACTTTATGAGCACATGTGTTCCCTGGGCTCAAACTCACGATTGAATGATCAAATGTTGTTGTACTATATTGCAATGCTTTAACAATTGAGCTATGCAAAACCTGAAATATTATGCAGATAAAAGGGAAAAATGCTTTAAAATGAAAGTGTCCTGTTGTCAATTGGAGAACAACTTTAGGAAATGCTATATTGTGTCGTATTTCATGAATTAAAATATCGTTGATAGGGGCAAGACTTTAGTGAACGTAGTGACTATATATATAGGCGTTCTGGTTGGAGGACATGTTGATATATATATATATATATATAGGCCTATATATTAATTTGATTTAGAAGTTGAACTTTTTTATGAAAGTGATATCTGACCTTTATGACCTTAATGTGGATCATATTACTGACTGTGAGAAGAATGTGTGAAATTATTGTAAGAAAATAAATTTCGGCTTCTGGAGGTGGTTTCCTAGGAAACAGTTTTCAGCTATTACGAACAATATGTGTCAGGCAGGCTGCATGTGGCTCTGAGAATGCGGTTGTTAGATATACATGCATTTTTAATGGCCTAATGCAATGGTTTGCTTTTATTCCTTTTAAGAGTGCCTTTACACCTTGGCCAGTCAAATAAATAACCTTTATAAAACAGAAGAGATGTTAAAGTCTGTCTAGCAGGATAAATGTAACCTCATTCACCGGCTGAGGAGCGGCACTGATAGCATTTCATCTTGTGGCACCTCCGCTCTCTGTAGATCTCACATAATGTGGCCTGGCTTCACCAAAGTCATTAGAGTTATCCTCTACGGGAATGGCAGTGAATTATCGGAGATGTCTTTATGCGAGGCGACTGCAAGACAGAAATTAAGCCATTTTGCTAGAGCGGAGCAGGGAAACTTGTGAATGTGTCCTCTCGCCTTTGCAGAAGCAGCTCTTGCGTCATGCAGTTTCCATAGCACCCTGGGCAGATCTGGCTACTCTGTGAAATCACTCAAGACTTTGCTTGTCTATGTACTCGGCTGCTGGCTTTCCTATTGGATACAAATGTTGTTGCTCTGTGTTGGATTTAAGGTCATTAAATGGATAGTTCTGGTTCTGAATGCTGATTGGCCAGTATAGTGATCCAGCCGTGTTATATTCCACGATTCAACAACTTTGACCTGTTTACCATATCACTGCGCATCTCCCATGTTGGATCATTATTTTGTGTTGCATAGCAACGTGCTGTCATGTCAGGGGCCGTTTCTAGTGTAATATTTTTTAGTACAAATATTTATGAAATTTTGTGTCCTTAAAGGGTGCATAACACACAATTTCTGCCAGTCATATGTTAATCTTGAGTTCCTATAGAGTAGTATTGCATCCTTCATATCTCCAAAGAGTCTTTAGTTTTATCTTATTTATAAAATAGAGATACGCTGTACTGATTCTTTCCGAAAACAGCCGAGCTCATGCAGTGGCCGGAGCTAAAGAATCATGAGTGCGCGCACACACACGAAATACATCATGGCATTATCCCTGGATAACTTTCGTTTCACTATACGTTTGTGTTGTTTACATTATATGCACTTACGCGCAGATTGCCCACAAAACACAGACATTTGATGCAGTTTCACTCACTGCCTGTGGATTCAACTCATGACCGGGAACAAACAAACACACTTGCAGAACTACGTTGCTGCTCCGGAAAAACAATCTGCATCCACTGTTTCCTTAACGCTGGGTTATTTGGGAAGCTGAACAAGGTTATCTTTCCCTCACAAACAAAAACACACTTCTTTAGTGACATTGTTGATTTCGTGGTCGAGAAGTAGAAATCACTATTAATTGTACAGCATAACTGTCCTTCATACATTCATGTTAACCGAAAATTTTAATGTTGTTTTTTTTTAAAGTCATTGGATTGTGCTGTTTCTCTCCATTTCTTTTGAGATACTTCTGTTTTCATTTTAGAAAATAAAAGACAACAATGGTACTCAGAATCTCTCACATAACAGATTTGCTCTCCATGTCTCCCCTGAACCAAAATCAAGGGTTCTCTCATTACCCGACTTGTGGCATGTGTGTACCCACAGCAAACTGGCAGACACATGAAACAGTGGATGATTACTGTAATTAATTTGTGTAATGTAGCAATCAACCAAACATTTCCTCCTGAGGAATAATAATCCCAATAATGAGAGGAAGGTGCACTTAATGAAAAAAAAATCTAACTGTAGACAGAAGAACTTCAAATAAACAGATTATATAAATAGTATCAGGCTTTCATATACATTATGTCTTTACAAGACATTAAACAACTTTTAAAAATCTTAAAATATGGTTGTATTGTGCTCTGGTAAAAATTCCGAAATTTTAATCTAAACAAAAACATCACAGTGTATTCTGGTGTTACGTATGGGTGTCAGAAAACCAGTTATCTCAGGCCATTGTTTTGTTATCTCACAATCCCCACGGAAACACTGTTTTTCCTTTAACATGGTGGATGACAGTTCTCGGCATGTGGCGGTCATTCAGATTGAAGGATGTTAGATCTTAAGCCTGTAGACCAGATAAAGCAGTGGTCTGAAGTGATATTGCATGTTTTTGGAGTGGTCTTACGAAATAATTATGCCCCCTCCAAACACTTAGTCTGTTTTCATCCGATTAATTTACTTAAAATATCACCTGCCCTGTAACCTTTCCTTTTTGGTGTGACAGATGGGCAAGTGTTTGTATACTCTTTGCATACTTGAATAATGAATATAAATGGAATGAAAAGTTAACCATGGCGCTGAAAACATATTCTTGTGTATTATTACTTTACATTCTACAAGTCATATGAACCATGCATAATGAAGGGGTATGATTGGACCAATTATTCAAATTAGCAAATGATTATCTATATGTTGCTCGTGGTGAAACATTTTTGCTCAGGAAGTAAGAACAAATATATTCGCTTTGAATTCATGCATATACTGTATATATTGTACTCTTACCTTCAAAAGTCTGAGGTTGCTTTTTAAAGTCTCATGCTCACTACGGCTGCATTTATTTGATCAAAAATATGGTGAAAATTATAATATAAAATTATTACTATTTAAAATAACTGTTTTACTATTTTAATGTATTTTAAAATGTATGGTAAAGCTTTTTGAACAGTAGTTTTTAATCCATTAGTTATATGTATATACTTTGCCCTTCACAATGTCTCATGTATGCATGTTTTGGGTGTATTATATAATGAGAAATACAGTTCAATTCAGGCTTTTGTTATGCAAACTCATTTTCATTCAGCTCCCGTGATGACTGTAGTGGCATTATCTTTTCTCAGGATCCAAAAGGAGCACACTGAAGAACCCATAGGAGCTGTACAAATGGTTAGGGTTCACATACAAGTGAATCAGATGAGAAAAATCTGCCATCTTATCTGAGACGTTTTTATTTTCTTGTGGGTGAACATGACTTTATCTTATCAGAACCGATCATCTCTCTCTCTAAGCACATCTCCTAAAAGAAAACCAGTTATCTCAGGCCATTGTTTTGTTATCTCACGATCCCCACGGAAACACTGTTTTTCCTTTAACATGGTGGATGACAGTTCTCGGCATGTGGCGGTCATTCAGATTGAAGGATGTTAGATCTTAAGCCTGTAGACCAGATAAAGCAGTGGTCTGAAGTGATATTGCATGTTTTTGGAGTGGTCTTACGAAATAATTATGCCCCCTCCAAACACTTAGTCTGTTTTCATCCGATTAATTTACTTAAAATATCACCTGCCCTGTTCCTTCTTCTTGCATCATTCTTGCCTATTGGTTCAGTTACTATGCAACACCTTTCAATAGGACATCATCAGTGAGAGGAAGTGACATGTTCACACAATAATATAAAATAACTTTGTATTTCCCATATGAGCAATTTTATAGACTAATAAAAAATACCCAGGGCTGGATTTATGATGTATTTTGTATTTGAAATGCATATAACATTTCCATCCATTTAGATTACTATTTTACATTCTGCACATGCATGCATAATGAAGGGGTATGCCTGGACCAGCCAATTATTTAAATTAGTAAATTATACATCTTCGTGGTAAAACATTTTTGCTCAGGCAGTAAGAAGAACAAATATCTTTGCTTTGAATTCAGGTATATACTGTAATATTGTACTCTACCCTTCAAATATTCAGAGGTTTAATATTTTGCATAAACTAATAAACATAATGTGATGCATATTTGTCAGTCAATGATAAAAAAACAGGTAATATTTCTGTGCTCATAAAAATTATGGCATAGTTGTATTATTATGGCATAGTTTATAGGTTATCTGCTTCTATTTAATATTTAATATCTGCTTCTATTTAATAAAATAATTTATTCAAGTTGCTTAGAATCAGCATAAAATAATAAAACATTTATTCAGTTAAAAAGTATGAAAAAATATGGTTAGCTGTATGTGGAACTAGCAATATTCAATAAGTTACAATGTATGAGATTAAAACGAATTAGATTTATTTTTTGATACATATATAAACCTTGTTTCTGTGTATTTAAAATAATATTAGTACTATTACAGAACTCGTACCTGTTTTCTATCCTTTTTATTTATGTATGACTATATGACATTCATTTATGTAAGCCTGACAAATATGCTTAAGTTTATTTGTTTTTATGTGAAATCTGTAAATCCAAATAGATGGAAATTATATTTGCATTCAAATACATACATTGCTTTTTAGATCTAAATATTTTTTGAGCAGCAGAATAATATTTGATTGCTGTGTTCAAGCAAAGGCAGCCTAAAATTTCCACTCTCTTACACTAACTCTTCCTGAAATTTTAATCTCCAGAATCCTCTGTGTAGTCGTTCATCCAGAGCTGCTACTTGTCTTTGTTGAGTGGAGGATGTTTTAATTATCAGGGATACATTTGCATTTGCAAGGGACAAAAGCACTCTGCATTAGCGCAGCTTGTCTTTCATTTCAGACATTATTCCCTAATGCCCTCTCAAACATTGTTTTAGCAGCGTGTTTCCGTCCCTGAAGAACATTACAATTCCTGCCATGTCTCTTCTCTCTCTTTGGCTTCTTGTCAGGACAGAGGCAGTAGAGACATATCTCGTCACAGTTGATTGATATAAGCAATTTTGTGTTATACAGCTTCCTTTTTCGCTGACTGATATTTGCGATTAGCTCCCAGACGGGTTTCTCTCATAGGTGTTAAATGAACTTTCATGATAAACTAAATCAGATAAACTGCTTTGATTTATGACAGAGGTTACTGCACACTAACACCTCTGAAGTACAGCATTGAGTCTTTATGTCAGACTGTCTTTGTCTTATAGGGCAGATATTATGTTATCAGTCGCCTTATGGTGCCCATCTCATGGTTCAAATTAAGGGGATGGTGCATTTTATGAGGGATCTGGTGAGGTCTACCAATTCTGTTTCTTATGCACTTAGAGAACCCTGTGCAGCAGGATGAGGCAGCTTTTTTCCAGGTTAATAATAATTCGATTTTTGCTATGGAAGTCTGATTGAAAGTGGAAAATTGGTGATTCAGAAATTTGTGACTGTGGTCTACAAATGATTTCATAAATGTGGAGCTGTCGTGCACAAGGTGGTGTTTGTGCCTTTGGGATATAGGTTTTTATGTCTGGTCTGGTCTCTTTTTATATGCTTTAAATTCAAGAAAAAATTGCATAAAAAGGCCATAGATAATGTATATTATAAAAGTATATTATGATTTAGCACATTTGGCTAATGAATATCCTGTTTCTTACACCAATATTGCCAAAATAATACATAAAAAACATTAACATGAAATATTGTTTTGTTGAATAATATATTATTTGTGGGGTGGCAGTGGCTCAGTGGTTCATGTAGATTGTCTACAAACCAGAAGGTTGGTGGTTCGATCCCCGGTTCCACCTGACCAAGTGTCGAGGTGTCCATGAGCAAGACACCTAACCCCAGCTGCTCCTGACGAGCTGGATGGCGCCTTACATGGCAGACACCGCCATCGGTGTATGAATGAGTGAGTGAATGGGTGAATGTGAGGCAATATGTAAAGCGCTTTGGATGGCCATTGGTCTGTTAAAAAGCGCTGTATAAATGCAGTCCATTTACCATTTATTAGTTTACTTATTGATTATCTTGGGGAAAAAAACAATGAAACAATGTATTATTATTATTATTATTATTATTATTATTATTATTATTATTATTATTATTATTATTATTCTGTGATACAAGTTATTTACTAGTTATCTTACACATTTAGCTGCAATGATGGTTTTGTCAGTTTTAAAGAGATAGTTAATCCAAAAATGAAAATTATCCCATAAGGCAGGTGTATAGACATTCTTCTTTCAGACAAATACAATCGTGGTTATATTAAAAAATGTCCTGGCTCTTTCAAGCTTTATAATGGCAGTATATATATAATTATATATGTATAATATTCCTTGTTCTTCAGAGCTTTTCTTTTTTTGTTTTTCACGCTCTAACTGGAGACTCGACATGAAATCTAACCATGTATCAAAAGGCTTAAAAATGGATGATTGTGCATAAAAATCACAAAAAAAAAAAACTTTTGCTGCACAAATGGCAGCAATTGAGTATATCAACTTATGCTGAAAAGAGAGAGACCATGGAGTGATACAGGAGACATGAAAGTAACACCGGCCTGTGGCTATGGGCATTTAGTATTTGACTGATCGATGTCACAATATTCCAATGAGAAGCAAGTACTCCAGAGTAATAAGCAAAGATAATGACAGCCTATAGTAAGGTTCATGGATAATAAAATCTCTATCTCAGCTCGAATGAAACACACCAATTATAGAGAAACAGATAGAGATGCTTATCATTTAAACAATACCAGCTTTAATAATATATGTGTGATTTAGCGAATCAGCATGAGAATCCTCTTTCTGTATATGTTTTTCTGTCATAAACTAGCATGTTCTTTTCCTTTCTCTTCTTAAAGTGCAGTGTCTGGAGATGACTACTAAGAGGAAGATCATCGGCCGCCTGGTGCCCTGTCGATGCTTCCGGGGGGAGGAGGAGGTCATCTCAGTGCTGGATTATTCCCACTGTAGCCTGCAGCAGGTCCCTAAGGAGATCTTCAGCTTCGAGCGCACACTAGAAGAGCTCTACCTTGACGCCAACCAGATTGAGGAGCTGCCTAAGGTAAGTTGTCAAGTGTCAGCTTAAACATGCATAATATCTGCCTAACAGTGGATACAACTCCTGAACATCATCTTATACAGCAGTACAGCAAAATTGTGCATGGAATTGTAATTTTTTAAATGTGATTGTTACCTTTTAAATCCATAATTTAAATGTATTAATATTTTTGATTATTTTGTCTATAGTATTTATTCTGATATACTCTAAATGTTCAAGTAAGTATGTTCACACTTGAACTCAGTGCCATAGGATTTACACAGTGTTTCATGTTTAACACTGTTCATGCTTAAGCTATTCATCTTTGGTAGTCAGGTTCTCAACAGCCTTTACTCCAGTTTTCAGTGTCTCATGATGATCCTTCAGAAATCATTTCTTATTATTATTATCAGTGTTGAAAAATGTAGAAAACAGTTCTGATAAAAATTGGTGTGGAACCCATGACAATTTTTGTAGTATTCACTTTAGTGAATTAATTAATTAATTAATTGAGACTTGATGGTTGTCAGCTCAAAAATACAAAATAGATTGTGTGACAGTTGACATGGTTAAGTTTTGTGACAAAATAAATAAGCACAATAATAAAAAAAACTCCCTAGTTCCTGGGTGATGTTATTGAACTAATGTTATTGAAAGCAGTAAATATCAAACAAGAACCATGAGGATGAAGAATGACTTTGATATTGGTTGATTTTTAAATGTTTTTTTTTATAGTTATCTGTAGGAACATATACTCACCTAAAGGATTATTAGGAACACCATACTAATAATGTGTTTGACCGCCTTTCGCCTTCAGAACTGCCTTAATTCTACGTGGCATTGATTCAAGGTGCTGAAAGCATTCTTTAGAAATGTTGGCCCATATTGATAGGATAGCATCTTGCAGTTGATGGAGATTTGTGGGATGCACATCCAGGGCACGAAGCTCCCGTTCCACCACATCCCAAAGATGCTCTATTGGGTTGCGATCTGGTGACTGTGGGGGGCATTTTAGTACAGTGAACTCATTGTCATGTTCAAGAAACCAATTTGAAATGATTCAAGCTTTGTGACATGGTGTATTATCCTGCTGGAAGTAGGGTTAGGTACATGGTGGTCATAAAGGGATGGACATGGTCAGAAACAATGCTCAGGTAGGCCGTGGCATTTAAACAATGCCCAATTGGCACTAAGGGGCCTAAAGTGTGCCAAGAAAACATCCCCCACACCATTACACCATCACCACCAGCCTGCACAGTGGTAAGAAGGCATGATGGATTCATGTTCTCATTCTGTTTAGGCCAAATTCTGACTATACCATCTGAATGTCTCAACAGAAATCGAGACTCATCAGGGCAGGCAACAATTTTTCCAGTCTTCAACTGTCCAATTTTGGTGAGCTTGTGCAAATTGTAGCCTTTTTTTCCTATTTTTAGTGGAGATGAGTGGTACCCGGTGGGGTCTTCTGCTGTTGTAGCCCATCCGCCTCAAGGTTGTGCGTGTTGTGGCTTCACAAATGCTTTGCTGCATACCTCGCTTGTAACGAGTGGTTATTTTAGTCAAAGTTGTTCTTCTATCAGCTTGAATTAGTCGGCCCATTCTCCTCTGACCTCTAGCATCAACAAGGCATTTTCGCCCACAGGGCTGCCGCATACTGGATGTTTTTCCCTTTTCACATCATTCTTTGTAAACCCTAGAAATTGTTGTGCGTGAAAATCCCAGTAACCAGCAGATTGTGAAATACTCAGACCGGCCCGTCTGGCACCAACAACCATGCCATGCTGAAAATCGCTTAAATCACCTTTCTTTCCCATTCTGACATTCAGTTTGGAGTTAAGGAGATTGTCTTGACCAGGACCACACCCCTAAATGCATTGAAGCAACTGCGATGTGATTGGTTGATTAGATAATTGCATTAATGAGAAATTGAACAGGTGTTCCTAATAATCCTTTAGGTGAGTGTATATGAAACTCTACTGAAGATATTTTTCTTCTGTAAGGACATAGCATGTTTCTTTATACTATAGGGCTGTTGAATGCTTGATGGTCGAAGGTGCGCAATCAATGGCTCAAGATTCTTATATCTCTAAAATGACATTTTGGAATTAGCAACAGAGGCATGGGATGAGATGCATAAGAAATTAGTCCTACACAAAAAAGCGTTTTAAGGACAAAACCCTGACAAATGTCTTGAAATACAACATCTGAACAATATCTTCAGATATGGTAAACGTAATATAAGAAGAATAATTGATTCCGGCCCGTTAAACTATTAGAAAGTAATGCACACCTGAGGTGTAACAACCACAACACAAATTACCACCTTGGGTGTGCATTATTTTATAATAATTCAGCATATCAAACATTAATTAATGAGATGGTTGTGAGGGGTATTAAGTAAAAAATGTAAATTAGGACATATTCCAATGTCTTGGATATTTTTAAGTAAGTTAATAAAGTATTTGGTGAAAAACATAAATTATGCAAACATAGCATGGCTCAAGAAGCTGTTCAAATAACAGCTGGTCCATCTGTGGACATGTCATCACTCTGGTTGTCCAAAAACACCTTTTAAAAAATACTAGTGTAAAATGTAGTTTTACCCAGTGTTAACTGTGGTTTAAAAATATGTTAAACTGGGGTTAAGTGTAGTGTGAAAATACATATTTTTATTTTATAACCAACAAGCTGGACAACACAGAATATCAACATAATCAAGGCCATTGCTTAGATTCATAGTGCCTGTGATGTTATTATTACAGGTAGGGCTTTGCTCAAGGCCTTGATGATGGCTCTGCATATACTGTAATACTCAGAGTTCCAGCAAAAAACTGAACACAACTTCAACCAGATCTCTCTATTTTTTCATCTTTCTCAGCAACTCTTCAACTGTCAAGCGCTCAAGAAGTTGAGCATGCCTGACAATGACCTCTCCAGCCTGCCAACCACCATCGCCAGCCTTGTGAATCTAAAGGAGTTAGATATTAGTAAAAATGGTATATCCTTATCTTAACTCATTCTATATTTGCTTTTTTAATTCATTGGTCATACATATAGTACTGTATTAGAGACAAATGATCAACAAAATTGGCTTTATTTCAGGTATTCAAGAGTTTCCAGACAACATCAAATGCTGTAAATGTCTATCAATTGTGGAGGCCAGTGTAAATCCCATAGCCAAGTAAGTAGAGCTGCTTATATTTCTTGAATCAGAATGACTTAAACGTCAAATGTTTGCTAATTGTTGTATTATGTACATATGGGTAGTTGACAAATCCATGGTTTCTATATTTAACATTTTATTTTAGGTAAAATTTTATGACCACGATTAGGTCTTATTTGCCTTTGCTAGTTTATTTAAATGTTTTTTTTTTTTTAATAGAAGTATTTCATGTAGTCCCTCAAATATATGGTATTACTACAAATGTGAATACCTATAAAGTAATTTAAAGTATTTCTTCTACTACTTTTGCCATTTCCTTCAAACTCGATTTCTTATCTACAGTTTATGATATCATACAGTATATGGATTGGCTGTATTTATTCTCTTCCCACTCAATTGGAAGCAATTAGTTGCGTTTCTGGTTTCCTTAAAGGAACACTCGACCGTTTTTAGAAATAGGGCTTCTTCAACTTCTTTCCTACATTTAGATATGTGGGCAAATGCATTTTTGTCTGAGTGCATGCATTGTTTTAGTTTGGCAGGGTCGCTGATAGCTTAGCTTATCATAATGAATGGAATCTTATGTTGCCAGCTAGCATGTCCCGAGTAAAAGTGATCCAAAAAACAAACAAACCCCTAATTACTTCTTTTGGCCTGCGTATTCACAACGAATACAAATAGTGATGCAGATTAAGACTAGGCGATTTCCAAGGCAGATATTGATTTGGGACTATATTAGGGCAAAGCACTGCTACTTGGGCGCAGAGATATCCTGCAACACATTAATTGTAAGTTGTGGGATTTCATGTGTTTTGTGATATCTCTGAACCCAAGTCAATATCGGCCTAGGAAATCGCCTAGTCTTAATCTGCATTGCTATTTGTATTCGTTGTGAATACGCAGGCCACAAGAAGTATTTAGGTGGGGGTTTTTTGGATCACTTTTACTCGGGACATGCTAGCTGGCAACATAGGATTCCATTCATTTTTGCTAAGCTAAGCTAACGGCGACCCTGACAAACTAAAACAATGCATGCACTGAGACAAAAAAGCATTTGCCTACATATCTAAATGTAGGAAAGAAGTTGAATAAGCCCTGTTTCTAAAAACGGTGGAGTGTTCCTTTAAGCTAAAAAGTATTAAGTGAACATGCAGTATTGTCACAGTGGTTGTGGGAAGGCAAACACAGAAAAGAGCGTAAGTCCAAGATGAAGGTTTAATGGTACTTCTAGCAAACAGATGATCAGGCAGCAACACACACTAACCAAGGATTGACTAAAAAGGAAGAACTTATATAGGAACACAAACAAGGTAACATGCAGACACAGCTGAACAGAATTAACTATTAATAAAGGTAACCATGGTAACAAAGGAGTGGCGGGAAACTGAACAAAGGAGCACTTGCACGAATCAGAATACAAACAGAAAGTCCAAACATAAACAGACATGTGACAAGTATGTCAAATCTAGATATTTTCATATACTTTTCTTTCTTTAAAGCTGCAGTCCTACATTTTTTTGGTTAAAAATTATCCAAAATAAAATTTTGCAAGTACATCAGTGTTCAAAACGATCCCCTTACCTTAGCCTGATTCACGACGGTAAGCTTGTAATAATGTGTTATAATTTCAGTGGTACTGGTGAATTTCCACATACGAGCCTCTGCCGTTCGTCTTTGCATCATTACATCACGTCTGTATACATAAAGCTTAAATTCTTTGATTCAGAAGTTTATGATGATCAAACATTCAGGATCCAGTGCATGGTTTCTGCAAAGAGCCTTTTCTTCATATTATGATTACATCAGCCCTCAAGTGACTCCCATTTACTGGGATGCTAACAGAGCCAGTAGAAGGGGAAGTGTAGAGGGATTACAGATGGCTCTCACCGCTCCTGAAGTACTTAACGCTTATCAAATCTTAAGGGCACTGGCCTTTGAGAGGGTCTGATCACCTCTCTGTTCCTGCAGGCTCCCAGACGGCTTCACCCAGCTCCTCAACTTGACACAGCTCTTCTTAAATGACGCCTTCCTTGAATACCTGCCTGCCAATTTTGGGAGGTAAGAGCTTCATTGTGGGGCTCTCTGTTGCTGCTCTGCTGGGAATTGTGAAACAGATCTTTAACACACCTGTCTGAGTCGGTCTCATTCTTGTAGTTGTCATCAGTGTTTTTATTTTTAGATGTTACTTTGTATCCAAGGAGCAGCATGGTGCCGATTCTGGCAGTGATTTGCCTAAAGCTCTCATGAATAAATGGGTTCTTGCGGCTCATATTGGGTTTAATAATGAATGGTTATTTCACTTGCATTGGGGAAAAGGGGATTCATTATTGCAGCTGACATTGGTCAAGGGCTGTTGCATTTAGCTTTTATAAAAGAATCTGCAGGAATTCACTAAAAATGAATTGCCCTGAAAACTCTGTGTATTTGCACAGACTGTCTGCATTGTTATAGCATTTGATTAATTTGTTTTTAATCAGTCTTCTCATGCTCTTTTAGAAGGTGGTAACAAAATGTTAATTGCAGCAGGTAAATAGAGCTTGAAATATATAGCAAGAAGGGCATATTAATGTGTCTGGTTAAACTGCATTGTGAGTGATTTGTAAATATATCTTTTTGTGCTTAAATACCATATTCAAAGAGTATTCATTTAAAGAAAATGATTTGCAAACTGTTTTTCAGATTGTCTAAATTACGGATCCTGGAGCTTCGTGAGAATCACCTGAAAACAATGCCAAAGTAAGTAATTTTTTTTCTTTGGGTCCTGCTAACATGGGATCAATAAATAAATACATGCCATTAAATAGTAAAGGAAAACTGTTTGGTGTAGGACAAATCTTGAGTTTGTGGCTCATCAAATGTTTTGTTATTTTGATTCATCAAGAGGCTGTTTTTTTATTGTTTTGAGGGTATTTTTTGATCAAATAATATTTGAATTTCTTTTCTTACACTGTCTTCAAATGTAAAGAGATGGAGCTTTTGCATTACACCTACTATAACAGCTGAGAAAATAAGGCAATATTGATTTTTGAATTTAATGCTACTTCAAATTATTGAACTAATATATACAGCTCTTATCTCCCATGAAGGGGAATGTCATTTAGTTTTTTCTCTGTTTTTATTTTTTCATTTTATTCACTCCTCAGCAATGTGTGACATGAGTTAGCATATATAGCAAAGAGTCAGTGTAGCAGTCTACAATGTCATTTGTCACAGTGAAGAAGACCTCTGGACTCCTCTAGAGAGGGACACGTATTGGACATGGTGGTTTATGCTTGCTGACTTGTTCAGATGTCCTGGTTCAAGACTATTTTTATCTGCCACCAATAATACTGCCCATCCTTCCTTTCAAACCAGACTGTATGATGTAATGTTCTCCAAACTGGGAGAGAGGTGTTTGCTCACATGCAGTATATTGAAGTAAATTGTTACAGAATTTTCTTTATTGGGTGGACTAGTCTTTTAAATCCTAAACTTAAAGGTGCATTTAACAATCTATAGTTTATATATCAATTGAGTTTTGATTTCTTTTTTTGTCATGTTGCAGGTCAATTCATAGGCTTTCGCAACTGGAGCGGTTAGACTTGGGAAGCAATGAATTCTCTGAACTGGTAAGAAGGATGTTCTCCTATTGAGCACTTTTATCAATGGGACAGCTGTTACCTCACTCAGTCTTTACCCAGCATGGATTTTGGCTTTAGCGGGGATAGAGGAGGGGAGAGGGGAAGCTATTGCCTCCATTCCCAGAGTCTCTTGTCAGATCTCTGGTGCTGCACTGCGTTGGTTGCATCATGCGCTGATCCATTATTCATGAGTTGGTTCAAACACACAGTGCTTGCCATGACAGAACGTTCACCACTGAGCTGCATTTAATTGGCTCACCCAAGCTGGAGTAAACAATGGCAGGGAATTTATCATATGTATCCCAGGTAGCCCCACTCTCAACCTGCCTGAAGCAGTTTCTTTCAGTGCTTGATGCTGGCAGGTTTGCATTCATTTATTTGAGTATAAATCAATGAACAGGTCTGTGAGCGGCCGATTTACTGTGTCTAGAGGAACTGTGGCAGTTGAACTTCAAATTAGCCATTAATAGCAGATTTCTTCAAATAAGGACTTTGCTTTGTTATAATTCGATTAGGAGCTGTTGGTTGTTTTTAAACACAGGCGATGTTAACCGAAAATGTACAGATGGAATTTTTGTAGCAGTGATGGAAAAACCTGAAAGCCGTCCGTCATTTTGACACTCTGAGGGTGATCTTTTGTAACTTGTAACCTGCAATTCCACTTGGTGGCAATTGCGCTCTTGCTGATGGTCAGGTTAATGGACAACAAATGGCTTTTGTTTACAGGCTGTGTTATTTTTGAGGTCTTTCTGTTGAAAGACTCAGGTTGAGCAATTACATGACAGACGTGATACAGATTTTAGTAAGTTTTGTATATTTCAACCAATTTTCTGATATTCATTCATGTTTATTTCGCTCTGCAAAGTAGCAAAGAGGAAGGGATGATCGCATTCAACCACGCTTGGCTTCGCTTGAACTGATGCTCTACAATGATCTCTTGTGTCACATTAAAGAGCGACAACACAGTATTTATTTGGTTTTAATTTTGATTAAATGGACAGAATTTGAAAGCTGAGACTTTGTTTTTACATCTAAAGTAACAAAGCACAAACCTTTTTGTGATTTATTGGACAAACAGTGATGAAGCCTGAAAAGGGACTCACAGTCTGTGTTCAACATTCTCTTCATAAATAAATAAATGCAAAATCTAACCTATATGTTTGTCCTGTAAGTTTGTGAATAAAAATGAAAACGTGAACAGAAAAAGAGTCTATTAAATGACATTATCAATAAAATATAAAATTACAGGTAATAGATTATGACGGCATTTTTATGACCTGGAAGTCTAACGCAAAATCTTTTTTTTAAAACTACTCCATTCCAATGACCCATTTTGAAAACATTTGTAATAATAGCTGTAAATCGATATTGACATTTATCAGAAGCAATAAATCCTAAACTGGGTAAACCCAGCCCGATCTGCTGGTGGTTTGATTTCACCCTGCAGCTCAGGCTGGAAACCTGTGTATATTTCTATCCTGTTTCTTATACAAATCTGCGGGGACCAATAACAAAGCGGCTTATCCACCTGGCGCGCTATTGGTGGTGGGTTTAACACAAGGTTTAACACAATGACAGACAGAGAAGCGATGGATCGTTGGTCTGATTGGTTGAAGGACTATCCAATTGTGTACAGAGTCATTTGAACTATGCCCGTTGATCACGCCTCTTGTGCAGTAGAAAATACAGAGCAGACTCCCCAGACCAATGTTCAGTCTTAAAAGATTGATCTTGGTCTGTTGATAGCCAGACAAAATAAATGCACTATATAAATAATAAACTAATTGTACTAGTAATATACTTATACGTGTAGTATTTTAATACTACTTGTGACTAAATTGGCCTAATTTTTATTGACACTTTTAAGTATACTTTGTGTAACAGTATCAACTTTGAGTAACTAGTTTGCTACTACGTTATATATTTTAAAATATATATTTTATTTTAAAGCTTTATTTTAAAGCTTCCCTGTACCAAACAGGTGGAGTTTGTAGAGTTGTGAAATTACTTTTAAACTTTGTATCAGTGTCATACACACATTTGGAATATTCAGGGCACTTTGTCCTTGAGTGATGAAAAAATGCATGCACGCACCAATGCTTCCAAAGGGAACAGATGGTTTGGCATTGCAGTAAGCGTACTTTACTGCTCAAAGCCCCCAAGTAATAAGAGAACACCCATCAACACTTTCTGGTTTTGCTGTCTAGCCTTCAATCTCTTTCGCATTTCAGGATAACTTTTTAAATAACTTTTATGACCTTTCCTGTTGGCAGTCCCATCAGTGCTCTTTTAATTTGTGCCCATGCAGCTCCCTATCTTCTTGAGCTACACTCTTGTTTAGTGGTATATCATCCCCTTAAATAGCGGTATTTTTTTAAACTACCACTTATGGTGAAACCTCTATATTGAGTGATGGAGTCCCATTCATTTTTTGTAAGTCATTAGAGGAACAAATACGGTTTTATCGTATAACTATTAACTATAAAAGTAAACCATTATCAAACCTAAACTAACCTGGCCTGAAAAAATAGCTAGTTTTAAATATCTGTGTCACCTCAAAGGTGCTTATACTTTACTTATAACTTTTATATAACCTATGAAATTGGTATTAAATTAACAATTTTTCATCATTAACTAATTTCAGTGACTAAATAGTTTTTTAAATAAATACATATTCATTCATTCATTCCTAGTTTTATTAAAAAATGACTGATGAAATCAGAAATCGTAGTCTCGTCAAATGAATAGAAAATTAAACGGCTATAATATTTAGTTGTTTGACCTTTTCTGGTTGATGTTCCACATTATCTGAAGGTTATTCATCTCATTTCAATTAGTTCTCTTTCATTGAAAGTACTAAATCTTTAATGAGGAAAAACAACAGCACATTAACAAGCGATAATCCTCAATTGAAATTTTACTCAGTGTTCATTTCTTTTATGTATTGCATCATGTCAGGTAATCATGCTTTCGCAGTTGCACAGCCTGAAAACAATCATACGTTTAATTTGTTATAGCTCTGTTAATGGCATGTTCTTTTACAGAGATATTTCCTTCTAACAGCACATAGTCCTCAAATAATGGGTGTTGAGAATGGAGCACTGATGGCATGAGGCATTTGTCAGAATATCTGACTCTGTGATGTTGGCAGATGTTGGCTGGGGTGGTGCCCTGGGCTGCAGATAGCTTCTTAATTGAAGTCTTTGCTGAGGGGATCATGAAGGGACAGATGCTGAGGCTCAAAGAGAGAGAAAAGCAGAGAGAAGCCATTAAGAACTGGATGAGTCTGCTGCACAGAGGATTTGTGTCTTTTGAAACTCAATTTAAAACAAGGCCTCTGGAAGGGTTGAGGTTTGTCAAGATCTTGCTTTTATTTTATAAGAATTGGTTATTGGTTTCATCACCTTATATTTGTGCTTATAATGATTCAAAGGATGTGCAGTAAAGTGGTTTGATTTAATATCTACAGTAATACCCACTCTAAAGTGATTTTCTGAAATGAAAATAGGCTTCAGAATTTCCTGTTTGCAGTAATAGTTTTATTTAGTTTTGCTTTTTGAATTTCTTGGATGATGTAGGAAAGCAAATTAAGGTTCTCAGATGATCATTTTTCATCACAAAGCCAGATATCTGAGCTTTCAATTTTGGTGTTTATTCCACATTTGTTAAAGATATCATTTGCCAGGGAAAGTATTGTATGATGCACCTCGAGAGGTTTTTTAAAAACCTTACTAAAGGTTAGTTTACCCAAAAATAAAAATTCTGTCATTGACCCTCATGTTGCTCCAAACCCGTAAGACCTTTGTTAATCTTCAGAACACAAATTAAGAAAGTTTTTGCTGAAATCTGAGAGCATAGACAGCAATACAACGACCACTTTCAAGGCCCAGAAAAGTAGTAAAGACATCGTTAAAATAGTCCATGTGACTACAGTGGATCAATCTTATTGTTTCGTGCCACTCTCCTATGTGATTGATGTAAGCACCACAATGCATGCATGTGGTGCTCAGCCAATAGTGAGCTGCCGTTCTGCCGTAGAACTCGGAAGCATTGTGTGAATAGCCCAACTATGTGAATGGTGTAGGAGAGTGACACGAAAGATATAAGTTGAATACAATCGTTATTTTTGCTTGTTTTTTTGAGCACAAAAAGTATTCTTGTCGGTTCATAACATTAAGGTTGAACCACTGTTCACATGGACTTTTTTAACGATGTCTTTACTACCTTTCTGGGCTTTGAAAGTGGTCGTTGTGTTGCTGTCTGTGGGTCAGAGAACTCTCAGATTTCAGCGAAAATATAACTTGTGTTCCAAAGATGAACGAAAGTCTTGCGGGTTTGGAACGACATGAGGGTGAGTAAATAATGACAGAAATTAAATGTTTTAGTGAACTAACCCTTTAAGCCCTATTCGGACGGGATTAGTTTTACATGGAGAGGTGGGTTAAAGTGATTATTACCAGAGCTTCTTTGTGATTTTTAATCCTGTCCAAATGTGCCATCTCATGTCAGTAAAAATTACAGCGACTTTTACCTTCTGTAAAAACGTCTGGAATAATTACCTTAGCTAATGCTAATTCTGTGCGAATAGACCAGCTGTAAATATGTACATAAATTTCCTGTTTAAAAGTAGGTTTCTGCGTTTTTTCATGTATAGAGGCGCTTAAAGAAGCATTCAGTTGCGTTCAAGTTTGTGGCAAACCTCGTGTTTTCCGCATACCATTCAGTTCAAAAAGAAGGTCGAAAGCACTTGTTAGAGGCATGAAACTTCTTTTAGCTTTAGATAAGTGCCCTTTACCAACAAAATCCAATCAAAAATTAAGTAATAAATCATTCAACCGGACCTAACTGTATCGGTTGTGTGCTTGCACGTGATATCAAGAAGCAACTACATTGCAACGGGGAGGTGACGGCAGTGCGTAAATCGAATTACCCCTCGGACTTCTGATAATTTTACTGAGATTTCATATCCTTTGCGAATTGGCCATTAATATTTATATCCCGTCCGAACAGATTTAGAAGAAAAGGTTCTATATAGAATCTTAAAGGGTTCTGTCAGGCACTTCATATATCGAACCTTTTGGAGTTCCCATCATGGGATCGTTTTACGGATTTTGTTTTAATGAATACCATAAAGATTTCATTAACATTTATAAATTGTTTTTCATTTGTGATGCAAAACTGTATATATTGTTCTTTTGTGGGTCACAACCCTCTTTAATGTTACAGCCAGAAGTGCTGGAGCAGATCCATAGTTTAAAAGAGCTGTGGCTGGACAACAATTCATTACAAACCATACCAGGGGTAAGCACAGGATACATTTTCAAAAGTAGAATAGATTTTAAGAGTAGCATCTAGTGCATGTACTAAATCTCAGCATACCTTGTCAACCTTGTTATAGATTTCATACATATATAATATCAGTAAGGCTAAATTACCATTTTATCATTATATAATGTGTTCCTTGTCATTCTGACATTCCATTCGTACAGTTATAAGATCTTGACTGCCAGTACATGATGACAAAATCTTTGTGGAAACTATTAGAAGTTGACAACATGACATTTTAATATAGATACTGGACTATAATATATGTATAAAGTATATATATATAATTATGATTCCTTTCATTTATCTCTCTTGTTGTCTGCCGAAGTCTGTTGGGAAACTGAGGCAGCTGCGATATCTAGACTTGGCCAAGAACAGGATTGAGAGTCTAGATGCAGATATCTCTGGCTGTGAGTCCTTAGAGGACCTACTTCTTTCCTCCAACATGCTGCAACAGTTACCTGATTCAATAGGTGACGTTCTGCTTGCTTTTTGTTATATTTGGGGTTTAAGGGTTTCGGTATGTAAGGTACCTTTTGTATGATGTCTCTTTACAACGTTACAGGAAAGTTGAAAAAGTTGACGACATTAAAAGTTGATGACAACCAGCTCACCTCACTGCCTAACACTATTGGAAGGTTAGTAACTCACTTACAACTCATCCAGCTGTGTAAAAGAAAAATGAAAAAGGCAGAAAATACCTCTGAGACGTCTTAGATTGTAATCCCTGAACAATCCTCTAATGCACAAGTTGTTTTTTTAGTTTATAGAATTTTTGTTGTGGTTTATTATAGCCATATAAAATACCTCTGATGCAGGTCTTTAATGACCTGAGCCTTTGTAATTATTTATTTACAGCTTTTTATGATGACATTCAGTGACACTGAACTCTAGTTTATAGTCGGTGTATTGGATTTCTCTGTGAATTGCCATCTGGGGCATGATATAACAATTCTGCAGCTCTGCTGCTATCATTCTGACAGTTTTTCTCACCCCAGCATGAGAAAATGCTGACTGTCAACTTCAGTGTGACTCTCAGCTCAAACAGTACTTTTCCATCTTTATTACCAATATTTGAAAGAAATTGTCTGTAGAGTCCTGATTGGCAAAACATGAGATTATGGGATTAAAATGTACAATTAATTTAAAAACCCTAAAAAAGTATATAGCAAAAAAGTGCTTCAAGGGGTGTAAAAACTGTATCCCGGATCAGGCCAAGGCACTTAGGTCTTTTGAAAACTATAAAAGGCCTTTATTCTATCATGGTTTATGTATTAAAAGCATATAGACAAACATCGCACATCAACGCGTTGCGGCTAAAAAGCCTTCATCAGGGTAGATCAAATCTCCTTAGAGTCAGTATATTGTTTAGCTCATATGTAAATTGATATCTGATAACTTGTAAATTAATAGTTTGATTTATTGTTTTGGTTTTCCATTTGTGTCTTTTATACACTACTGTTCAAAGGTTTGGGGTTAGTAAGATTTTTTTTTCAAAAATGTATACTTCTATTCAACAAAGATGAGTTAAATTGATAAAAATGACTGTAACGACAGAAAATATCTTTATGTTTAACAGAAAACAGTTATTTTAAGTTGTAATCATTTCACAATGTTACTGTTTTACAGTATTTTTGTAAATAAATGCAGCTTTGGTAAGCATAAGAGACTTCTTTCAAAATCATGGGGAAAAAATCTTACTGCGGCCAAAACTTTTGAACGGTGTTGTTTATTTTAATAATGAACAGCTGATGCCAACATTTTTACGTCTTATTATAGTAATTTCTTTTCTAAACAACTGATTATTGAAAGTGGATATAATTAGAGGTATCAGCATTGATTTTTTTTTTTAAAGCCGTACCTTATACTGATTAAACTGTATTATTATTATTAAACTGTCAACCCTTCTGAATAATTATATCACAGCATTTATTAAAATGTTTTAATTTCATTTGAGATGTCACAATGCAATTACCACTGAAAAGTATTACCTAACTTTGGTCTAATAAAATGCTTAAAATCTAATTTCACAAATAACATTATCAAATAACATTACCCATTTCATAAGTTTGACTTTGGATTTTTAATGCAAAAGCCAAATGGGAAATTCAGGGACGAGGTGTATCCACCATATTTCACAGCATCTGTTAATTGAGAGGTCATATTTTCTGCCTTTTTCATTTATCATAGCTGTCGCCACTACCTCATTCCTGTTATACTATACTCCATGCATCTCTCTTCTTGGTTTGTCATTGCTCGGTTCTGTGTGTTGTGTTAATCAAACATGCATCTTAAATGGGCACCTCAGTGCACGTGGCAAAACCGGGTAAGTAGACCAGCGAGTGTTTGTATTCCCCACACGTCTGCCACAGCATGTTTATTTAGGCAAGGGCATACCTTTGCATCCATATCTTGCTTAAAAAGACACAATGAAAGCCCTACATATGGAAGGCCAGCTGGACCGGTCTGCTAGTACAAATGTTGTACTAATGACCTTACTTAGCCTAACAAATATACATTGACCTCTTTCAAATTCATTAAATTAAAATATGACATAGAAGGGAAAAGTAACTAAGAAAAAAAAATGCATTTTTAAATGACTAATGTAAGGTCCAAATGCATTCATTACTAAAAGCACTGAAACTCGTTTGACTCAATAAACACTGTGGCATACACCAGACCATTGTAAATGCTATAAACTAACATAAGGTTTGTTTTAAGAGCCCAGTATTTCATAGGATAAGAGTGTTTTGTACAACCACCAGAACTGCATTGCAGTGTATTATATTTAGTAAAATCATCATTAATCCCTTTAACATGTCTTCTGTTAAATCATACCTTTGTTACGTGGAGACAATGGTTCCACATAACTCCACATAATTTTCATTTTCCATTAACAAAACTCATTTATTCCTTGTCTTAAAAGGATACGAGCCCTAGACACTCATACTACTTGTATTGAATGTACTCAGGCTTGGATATTTTGTATGTGCATTGTAAACATTTGAATGGGATGTTTGAATGTCAATTGGATATTAAAGGAATAGTTTACCTGTCATCATTTACTCACCTTCATTTTCTTCTAAAATATTCCTCCATGGAACACAAAAAGAGAAATGTTGATAAATGTACTGGCCACTGTTTTCCAATGAAAATGAATGGAAACTGAACATGTCGAGCTCCTAAATAATATTTATAACACCATAAGCATCATAAACTGACTATGGTACTGAATTTTCCAAGTCTAATATAGCCACACACTTTAAGAAAAGTTTGTAAAAATGGGGCCCAATATACTGTGTTAATATGAAGGAATCTCCGTATTTATTAATTTTTTTACAGGTGTTCTACCCATATTTTGAATTTTGCTTTTTAAACATTTGAATTACACGTTTTAGGGTTTAGAGGAAATGTCTGTATAATGTCTTAGCAGAAAAATGCTAATACCTTTTCCGGTTTTCTATGATTTTTTTTCTTACAGTGTATGATTACTTGTGAAAATATATTTAGTGATTACCTTCTACTTTAAATATAATTTGTGTTGATTGTGTAATATAATCTTTTCTGTAAATTATCATTTTAGGTCTCTACCTCACACAAAGCTTTAAATGGCTTTATTTGACTTAGTGCACAAGTTGCTATGGACTACTTTTAGGATGCTTTTGTTGTCAATTTTTTGGAGCTTGACAATCTGTTGTTATTCACTTTCATTACATGAAAAAAGAGTGTTCTACAAAATGAAAATCAAATGGGTTTGGAATGACATGGGGGTGAGCAAAAACAAAACAAAGGTGAACTCTTCCTTTGGTCTAGACTTTGGTTAAAGCACCTAACCTGCTACTCAACTTAAACCTACAACACTTTTTGAAGAACAGTTATCCTCTACAGTTGAGGCAATTATGTCTTTATCTGCTGGACTTTAAAAAGACGTCACATGACATACATTTATCTTATCATCTCATGAAGTGTTTTCAATAGGCTTTCAATAGGGATTAATCGACCTTGCATAAATGCACACTCCTCACCTGCTTTCTCTTACATCTGCCAGTTTATCACTTTTAGAGGAGTTTGACTGTAGCTGTAATGAACTGGAATCCCTGCCTCCCACCATTGGCTACCTGCACAGTCTTCGGACATTTGCGGCTGATGAGAACTTCTTGACTGAGCTGCCCAGGGAGGTGAGTTTTGGTGTCCTGCTCTTTCTACAGTTAATAATGGAAATGGAATGGGATACATTCTCTATATACTCTTTGTGCTGAAAATACATCCTACTGTAGACCAGTTAAGTTTTAGAGGGTTGCCAGCTTAAATAACCTGTTCAAACCCATTAAAGCTGTCAAAACAAGTTTAAAAACAGAAAAAGTATGTTGAAGCCTGTCTACAAAAGTAATGAGCTTAGCCAGACCAACACTGCTCAATTAAAACCAGTTAAATCCTGACCATTTGGATCTTCTTCTTTTTTTATTACTCACAAACAAAATGTTTTAAGCTTACCTTTAGAACTTTGGGGTCATATAGATTATATATGTAACAATACCTTTATAATATCTTAATACATTTTATATAGGTCACCTCAGTTTTTTATTTTGCGTAGACCAGTGTTTTCCCAAACCTGTCCTGGAGTACCACCAGACCTGCACATGTTGGCTGAATCCGAAATCGCCCCCTAAACCCTCAATCACCATTCCCTACTTTAGTTCACTAATACAGTTCACTTGAAGGCGTGAATGAAAACAAGTGAGCAAATTCGGACAGCCGCTGTGTGTACATCGGCTGTACACTCGTTATTGCGGTGCAATGTGGGATCGAATGAGTGCACTCAATAGCGTCCACTATGGTTTCGGACACCTCTACAAATGGCTGTCCCCTCAAATAGTACCCTATTTAAAGGTATGGGGGGAGATTTTTGGATTCAGCTTTTTTATTAGCATTAGTAGAGACTGCAAGACCTGAAATGGGTGTGTCAGATATTGGGAGACATACAAAATGTGCAGGGCTGGTGGTACTCCAGGACAGGTTTGAGAAACACTGGTGTAGACTATTCAACATGGCCACAACTTGAAAATGGTTAAACACCATTCAGAAGTTTGTGGTTGGTAGGATTTTATCACAAGTCTCTTATGCTCATCAAGGCTGCATTTATTTATTTTTATTTACATTTAAAATAACTTAAATATATTTTAAAATGTAATTAATTACTGTGATGGCAAAGCTGAATTTTCAGTAGCCATTACTTTAGTCTTCAATGTCACATAATCCTTCAGAAATAATTGTAATATGCTGATGGTGCTCAAGAAACAATTCATATGTTGAAAAATGTTGTGCTGCTTAATATTTATTAATATTAATGTTCTTTGATTGAAAAACAGCATTTATTTCAAATAGAATAATGCATCCTTGCTGAATAAATGTTTTAATTTCTTTCAAACAAATCTTACCGACCCCAAAACTTTGTGAACAGAAGTGTATTTGCTTCCGACAATCCAAAAGAAATAATGTTTACTGTGTACGCACAACACAATATTTCAATAGGATATTCATTTTTAGTGTTCTATGTACACTTAAAGTGGCTGAATACAGCATAGCTAAAATCTGTAAAACCAAATGCTTGGTAAGGCCCTGCTGACTTTCACTTACCTCACTCGCTGTATTGACAGTTTACAAGAGTCATTTTACCTGAGAGAAAGAGAGAATGCTGATATCTAACATAAAAAGCTGACAAAACTCTACCTTACCAGAGCTATCATATCCTGTCCTGTGCTGCAGATTGGAAACTGCAAGAATGTCACGGTCATGTCCTTGCGCTCCAATAAACTGGAGTTTCTGCCTGATGAAATTGGACAGATGACAAAGCTACGTGTTCTCAATCTAAGTGACAATAGGTAACACCTGATGTTCCTGTAGTTGTTTATTTCTTTCTCATTTTTACACCCTGTGCACGCATTTATCACACCAACACATGATCTTTAGCATTGTTTAATAAATAAAAGATGAGACGCATGAAAATCTGCTCAAAGCATAGAAAGTACTTCAAACCTCTTATAGGTTTGATGAACAGTCCCTATATGAAACCTGATCGGTTTTTGTAAAGCAGTAAAAGGATGGTGTTTATTATTTTTCATAATGGCACAGTAATGGGGCATGACATCAGAAAAGTGCCTGGCCTGCCCACAGGCCAATTTAAAAAAGCTTTTTTATGAGCTGTGCGGACAATTTAGATGCTCTGACTGCGATTACCTAGAAGCAGAGTAATTAAACTTAACCAAGACTAAACGCGGCATAGCCATTAGAGCACCTGAGTTAATGGGCCCCTTAAATGGACATAATCACCACAGGTCTGCATAACATTTTAACTACACCAAATAACCCTCCCCAACAGTCTCATTTGGCTTTTGACATCCATGTTTTACCTATTTTTGAATTCTCATGAACTAATTCTTTATGTTCTGTTTTAGGTTAAAGAATCTCCCCTTCACGTTCACTAAATTGAAAGATCTTGCTGCACTCTGGTTATCTGACAATCAGGTTGTTATTTGGACTTCCTTTTTAAATTTGTACAAAGTCTGTCTATAAAGTATTTGGACCACTTTTAGCCACATTTTACAAAACATTTAATACAGTGGGCGCCAAATAGTGTTTGGCCAAATATAAAACTTGATGTATGTCATTGCATTATATAACAAAATATGAAACTACTTTAACCCAAATGCCACTGTTTTATTTTTATGAAGTAATTAAATGACATTCATACATTTCTGTACCCAAATATTTTAAGGGGGCCACTGTAAACTGTTTGTTACATGTGGTTAAAACGGGGTCATAAAAAATACTGCCATTTAATACATTTGATTTGACAGTTGTATTTGTTTACAACAGTTCTTTTTGTTATTCAGTCCAAGGCCCTTATCCCCCTTCAAACAGAGGCTCACCCTGAGACCAAACAGAGAGTCCTTACCAACTACATGTTTCCTCAACAGCCCCGGCATGATGAGGGTGAGAATACAGTAAATCAGCCGTTCCTCTTTTCTGCTTTACATTTTACTGGATACAAATGTTTGGATGGATGTGTGTTTTCCATGCTGCAGATTACCAGTCTGACAGTGACAGCTTTAATCCCACTCTCTGGGAGGAGCAGAGACAACAGAGGATGACGGTGGCATTTGAGTTTGAGGACAAGAAGGAAGAAGAGGACAACTCAGGAAAAGTGAAGGTCCCTTTAGGAATTTAAAATGTGAAATAACCAGCCTCTTTGGCCCCGTTTACACCTGGCATTAACATCAATCTCACGTGATCTGATCACAGATGTTAATATCAGATGTAACCGGGGCGATTGCTTTATCTGGTTAGCTGTGATTAATGAAACATTTAAGCATCAGAAAAGGTCATATCACTGCCGTATGGGCTAAATCCTCTTCCCTTTATCTGCAGGTTGAGATTAATCTGAAGCGCTATCCCACTCCTTACCCAGAAGACCTAAAGAACATGGTGAAGTCAGTGCAGAACCTGGTGGGTAAAACCACTCACCCCCTCAACACTGAAAAATGCTCTTCTGGGACCAATATGGAGCACCACAGCCAAGACAAGTATGAGCCCAAGTGGCCCATTGCTCCTAAGGAGGTAATGCTTCTTTATCTTATTTTATCACAGAGCCTACCTGGGTTCATACATCAATGTCTCTGCCATTTGGCTTGCAAAGTGTTTTTTTTTACAAATAAAAAGGATAGATCAGACTCTGAATTTCGATTTCAAATAACTGTTACTACTATATTAAAGGGGTCATGAACTGGCTTTTTATATGGTGTTATACTGTTGTCTGAGGTCAACTTATGACGTTTGTGTGGTTTTTAATGAATAAGTAATAGGCTATTTTCTATCCTGGTTTTGAGCCTAGCTCTTAAAATGCTCGTTTTTATGGGCATGCCGCATTGAAAGCTTGGAAGTAAACACCCACTGCTATGATTGGATTGCAGTTTTGCATATTATAATGAGCTTCGGCTTCCTAGTCATTACACATGAGGAATTGTTTTGAAAACTTCAAATGTGGAGAAACGGCAACCGGAATGATTTTCCCACAGGGCTCCCAAAATGTCTTTTACAAACAAACACAATGATCTCATCCACCTGCAATTAATTGGAATGTTATTTTTTATTACTTTGCTGGCCCGATCGGTTGATATAACTGCGAACCTTGCATAACACACACACGTGTGTATTTCACTATTTAAGATATTGTGAGCCCTGGCCCATACATGTTTGAGTCTGATCACGAATTGCAGGACAATGAACACCTAAAATAAAAAAGAATACTTCAGCCTGTGACCACGTGGAAGTTATGTTTACTTAGACACGTACACAATAAGTAGATATCAAATGTAACCATATACAATACTATCACATATTAAAACATGTTTTTACTTGCATTATTGTGTTGTATCATTCCTGTCAGATCCAGAAGCCACAGCATTGTTTTTTTAATCTCATCCTGTCTGCAAATCCAGTCTCTTGTTTACAAACAAATCCGGTTAAATGACATGAACAAATGCAATGTCTCAGCCCCATGTGAGCTGGATCTTCATTTAAAATACAGTTTGAAACATGCCATAAACTTTATTGCTTGGAAGTTTGATCCGGTTTAGCTCTACGTAGGCCTATGTTATTTATCTATAACATGTCATGACATGCACAAGTCGGTGGGTGGGGCTACAGAATTAGGCGTTCTTCTTCTGTTGAGGCGGCCTGTCACTGAACTCTGACGTCACAGGTAAGCACATTCGCAGATCAATCGTTTGCTGAGGCGGCTGTTAATAAAAGGTTTTCTTTGATTAACAAGGACGTTTTCAGCTCTGAAACTTACAGGATATTCTTATATTAAGACAAATTTTATATATCAAAAGCTCAAGGGAAAATTGATTACTCAATTCATGACCCCTTTTAATGATCCAAGTTACAGGTAGATGGAAAGATTTTAAAAAACTTAGGGACAAAAAAACAGCTGCAAAAATATCTGATTTTGTAGCGATGCCAAAATTTCTTAAAGATTCTTTAAGATTGTATTATACATTTTTATTTTGTTTGCAATAATTTTGAACACATTATATAATCATAATAATAAAATGTATAATTATTATTTAATAATTATGTAAAGTAATTGTGTGTGTATATATATATATATATATATATATATATATATATATATATATATATATATATATATATATATATACACACACACACAGGTCCTTCTCAAAAAATTAGCATATTGTGATAAAAGTTCATTATTTTCCATAATGTAATGATAAAAATTAAACTTTGATATATTTTAGATTCATTGCACACCAACTGAAATATTTCAGGTCTTTTATTGTTTTAATACTAATGATTTTGGCATACAACTCATAAAAACCCAAAATTCTCAAAAATTTGCATATTTCATCCGACAAATAAAAGAAAAGTGTTTTTAATACAAAAAGTCAAACTTCAAATAATTATGTTCAGTTATGCACTCAATACTCGGTCGGGAATCCCTTTGCAGAAATGACTGCTTCAGTGCGGCGTGGCATGGAGGCAATCAGCCTGTGGCACTGCTGAGGTGTTATGGAGGCCCAGGATGCTTCGATAGCGGCCTTAAGCTCATCCAGAGTGTTGGATCTTGCGTCTCTCAACTTTCTCTTCACAATAAAAGTTCAGGTCAGGCGCTTCTGCCGCTGTTTCTGGTTCAAAAGTGGCTTGACCTGGGGAATGCGGCACCTGTAGCCCATTTCCTGCACACGCCTGTGCGGTGGCTCTGGATGTTTTACTCCAGACTCAGTCCACTGCTTCCAGGTCCCCAAGGTCTGGAATCGGTCCTTCTCCACAATCTTCCTCAGAGTCCGATCACCTCTTCTCGATGTGCAGTGTTTTTTGCCACACTTTTTCCTTCCCACAGACTTCCCACTGAGGTGCCTTGATACAGCACTCTGGGAACAGCCTATTCGTTCAGAAATTTCTTTCTGTGTCTTACCCTCTCGCTTGAGGGTGTCAATGATGGCCTTCTGGACAGCAGTCAGGTCGGCAGTCTTACCCATGATTGCGGTTTTGAGTAATGAACCAGGCTGGGAGTTTTTAAAAGCCTCAGGAATCTTTTGCAGGTGTTTAGAGTTAATTAGTTGATTCAGATGATTAGGTTAATAGCTCGTTTAGAGAACCTTTTCATGATATGCTAATTTTTTGCCAAAATCATCAGTATTAAAACAATAAAAGACCAATAATATTTCAGTTGGTGTGCAATGAATCTAAAATATATGTAAGTTTAATTTTTATAATTACATTATGGAAAATAATGAACTTTTATCACAATATGCTAAATTTTTGAGCTAATTTTATATATGCTAATATATACACGTACACACACACACACACACATATATATATATATATATATATATATATATATATATATATATACACACAGTGGGGCAAAACAGTATTTAGTCAGCCACCAATTGTGCAAGTTCTCCCACTTAAAAAGATGAGAGAGGCCTGTAATTTTCATCATATGTACACTTCAAATATGAAAATCACATTGTCTGATTTTTAAAGAATTTATTTGCTAATTATGGTGGAAAATAAGTATTTAGTCAATAACAAAAGTTCATCTCAATACTTTGTTATATACCCCCTTGTTGGAAATGAAAGAGGTCAAACGTTTTCTGTAAGTCTTCACAAGGTTTTTACACACTGTTGCTGGTAGTTTGGCCCATTCCTCCAGGCAGATCTCCTCTAGAACAGTGATGTTTTGGGGCTGTCACTGAGCAACACTCCAAAGATTTTCATTCACTAGGTCCCCCCGTGTGGTTCTGGGATTTTTGCTCACCGTTCTTGTGATTATTTTGACTCCACAGGGAGAGATCTTGCGTAGAGCCCCAGATCGAGGGAGATTATCAGTGATCTTGTATGTTTTCTTTTTTATAATAATTTGATACCACAGTTGATTTCTTCACACCAAGCTGCTTACCTATAGCATATTCAGTCTTCCCAGCCGGGTGCAGGTCTATAATTTTGTTTCTGGTGTCCTTTGACAGCTCTTTGGTCTTGGCCATAGTGGAGTTTGGAGTCTGACTGTTTGAGGTTGTGGAGGACAGATGAGCCTCTTAAAGAATAAGTTACAGGTTCGGGAGAGCCAGAAATCTTGCCTTTTTTGTAGGTGACCAAACACTTATTTTCCACCATAATTTGCAAGTAAATTTATTTAAAATCAGACAATGTGATTTTCTGGATTTTTTTCTCATTCTGTCTCTCATAGTTGAAGTGTACCTATGATGAAAATTGCAGGCCTCTCTCATCTTTTAAAGTGGGTGAACTTGAATAATTGGTTGCTGACTAAATACTTTTTTGCCCCTCTGTGTGTTTGTGTGTGTGTGTGTGTGTGTGTGTGTGTGTGTGTGTGCGCGTGTGTGTGTGTGTGTGTGAAAAATTTAAGGTCGTCTGAATACTTTCTGTACCCACTATATATATAGTGGAGTGCGGAAATATTCAGACCCCCTTAAATTTTTCACTCTTTGTTATATTGCAGCTATTTGCTAAAATCATTTAATTTCATTTTTTTTCTCATTAATGTACACACAGCACCCCATATTGACAGAAAAACACGGAATTGTTGCCATTTTTTCAGATTTATTAAAAAAGAAAAACTGAAATATCACATGGTCCTAAGTATTCAGACCCTTTGCTCATTATTTAGTAGAAGCACCCTTTTGATCTAATACAGCAATGAGTCTTTTTGGGAAAGATGCAACAAGTTTTTCACACCTGGATTTGGGGATCCTCTGCCATTCCTCCTTGCAAATCCTCTCCTGTTCGGTCTGGTTGGACGGTAAACGTTGGTGGACAGCCATTTTCAGGTCTCTCAATTGGGTTTAAGTCAGGGCTCTGGCTGGGCCATTCAAGAACAGTCACAGAGTTGTTGTGAAGCCACTCCTTCATTATTTTAGCTGTGTGCTTAGGGTCATTGTCTTGCCGCCCAGTCTGAGGTCTTGAGCACTCTGGAGAAGGTTTTCGTCCAGGATATCCCTGTAGTTGGCGCATTCATCTTTCCCTCGATTGCAACCAGTCATCCTGTCTCTGCAGCTGAAAAACACCCCCACAGCATGATGCTGCCACCACCATGCTTCACTGTTGGGACTGTATTGGACAGGTGATGAGCAGTGCCTGGTTTTCTGCACACATACCGCTTAGAATTAAGGCCAAGAAGTTCTATCTTGGTCTCATCAGACTGAAGAATCTTATTTCTCACCATCTTAGAGTCGTTCAGGTGTTTTTCAGCAAACTCCATGTGGGCTTTCATGTGTCTTGCACTGAGGAAAGGCTTCCGTCAAGCCACTCTGCCATAAAGCCCCGACTGGTGGAGGGCTACAGTCATGGTTGACTTTCTACAACTTTCTCCCATCTCCCAACTGCATCTCTGGAGCTCAGCCACAGTGATCTTTGGGTTCTTCTTTACCTATCTCCCCAAGACTCTTCTCCCCTGATAGCTCAGTTTGGCCGGACGGTCGTCCCAAACATCTGCCATTTAAGGATTATGGAGGCCACTGTGCTCTTAGGAACCTTAAAGGCCCACTGAAGTGCTTTGGAACGTGAATCATTGTTCAATGTGTTGACGTCATTTCCCCTCAAACGGGTCTAGATCTTAGCAGCTCCTCCCCTTTTTTGAAACAGCCAATAGCGTTTTGTTAATACGTCCGTCAGTTGACTAGTCTAGAGACTTTTTCTGTTTGGTAAAGCCAGTTTCCCTTAACCGTTTATTATCATAATCTCCTGCATATCGCTTTGAAATACAGCATTCTGTGCAGAATTAAAATGGGTTCATTTTGTTGTCTGCGCTGTCTCGCGCATATGATCCGCTGCGCTCTCGTGTAGTCTAATTTTAGACTAGAGACATTGTGTGTGTGTGTGTGCATGCTGTTGCGGTGCGTGAAACTAATGTAAAACCAAACTTCATTCGCCTCGACCGAAAGCATATAAAGCGTGCTATGTGCTTTTCACCATGTAGAAATTAATAAATGTTTGAACAACTGGCCGATTTCAACTGCAGAGTCTATTTTTAATGTAGGGGGCGGGAGCTTTAGACTCTAGAGAGCTTTTGATTGGACAGAAGGTTTGATGAGTAGGTGAAGTCTGCGATGATGTCTTCAAAATCTGAGATTCGTTTTGACAGAAGTGAGAGACTAAGTTTTGAATGCTTATATCTCCTGAATGCAAATGTTGTCATTGCTTTGGAACATACCAGGTTATTCATAACCTTAGGGCTAACATAGTCTATACTAAAAGCTAAAAAACTTAAATTTTGATTTCAGTGGACCTTTAAGTGCAGTAGACATATTTTTGAGACCTTGGCCAGATCTGTGCCTTGCCACAATTCTGTCTCTAAACTATTCAGGCAGTTCCTTTGACCTCATTATTCTCATTTGCTCTGACATGCACTGTGAGCTGTAAGGTCTTATATAGACAGGTGTATGACTTTCCTAACCAAGTCCAATCAGTATAATCAAACACAGCTGGACTCAAATGAAGGTGTAGAACCATCTCAAGGATGATCAGAAGAAATGGACAGCACCTGATTGTCACAGCAAAGGGTCTGAATACTGATGTGGACAATGTGATATTTCAGTTTTTCTTTTTTAATAAATCTGCAAAAATGTCAACAATTCTGTGTTTTTCTGTCAATATGGGGTGCTGTGTGTAAATCAAGATCATTTTTTTACATAAATGATTTTAGCAAATGGCTGCAATATAACAGAGTGAAAAATTTAAGGGGGTCTGAATACTTTAGGCTATTTATTGAACATGGGTGTCTTTTATTATATTGGTGTTGCTGCATTTTTATAAACAATCAGAGGCTATATGTTACGGTAATTACCCATGTTAAAATGAAAAATGTGACTTATTGCTTGAATATCATAACCATCACTTCGGAGTCACAGTTTATTTTGTCATTGAATCATGAGACACTTGTAGATTAGCGTATGTTCTTTGCAGGTGACAGAGCGAGAGGTCAAAGACTATTCTAAACCACCAATGTCTGATCAAGGTGTCCTCCTCAACTCAGCCATTGACATCCCAAAACGCAAAGAGGATCTGACTGAGAGCTCGGAAGTATGACAAGTTTTCAATTTTAATTTTGTCTCTTTTAAATGCTGAACGCCTTAGCTTTATCCTCTTAAAACATTTAGGCACAGTAATATCTCGGGGTTGCAGCTTTATTTTACGCTCCCTTTAACCTTTTATAATGGTTAATTATTGTAACTACAAAACACATAAGGGCTTTATGAAGTCAATAACTTTAAAAGAGAAGGCTGAGAGTGTGTAATGAAATCTAGGCAGTAGTTTCTTTGTTTTTGAAGGCTTAGTATTTGCATCATTGGTGTCTGATTCAGTTTGGTTGCATGTATAGAGAGGGTTGTGTAGTGCTGAGTGTTTGTTAAAGGTTAGTCGAACCTGCGGAGATAAAATACACAAAGATCAGAGCAAATGTTTCATCTTTCACAGCCAGCAAACCCCCTCCCCAACCGCCAGAGCTGCAGTGTTGTTTAGGACACAGGATAACAAAGAAGTCATTAACTTTGCCTATGAATATTATAGCAGAGCTGGTGCAATTTGTAATGAATGTCACAGTCCCCTTGTAGGATGCTTCACTTTTTTGGTAACTCGTTTTTAATATATCCATCCTACAATTATTTACTAGAGATCTAGACCTACAGTGTTTTACCCTCGCTCAGTCTTGAGTTTTAATTCCCAAAGCACTGCTCAGTTGTACAGCTGAAAATCTTTTCGCAAACAGGAATAAAGGTCAGAGTGAAATGTCAAGAACACTCAGAGGATCCATTAAAGGTCCCTATGTGAAAATATTAATTGAATTCAGGAATGGTAAAATGGTTTGAGTAAACCAGAATAAATCTCAAGGAATTATGCAAACACAGCTACATTCATAATCCATTCATTGATGCCAGGCTTTTCTATGCTTGCAGTAGCTCTTTGTTTAGAATAGCATAAAAGTGCATGGTGTATTGTGTCCGTCGCAGCTTGGCCTCACACTGCTTCCCCCCATGGTCTCAGAGACCCCCCCAGGCCAAACTGTGGAGCTACAAACATTATTTTTACTATCAGGGTTATCGGGACCTTGGGAGTACCAGTGCCATAAACCTCATGTTTCTTACACATTCTTTTCTTTCTAGACCATGAGAATCCATTTTTGTTTGTTTGTTTGTATATATGTATGTATGTTTGTTTTGCTTAGATTTCTTTACATCGCGTCGTTCCCAAGCCGCAACAGCCAGAGAATACGAGCCTGGCCGTTACTTCCTCTTCCTGTTTCTGCCTCATAGTAAGTGGCTGAGAGACCAGACAGTAGAAAATCAGCTAAGCATATGGGATGGCTCATTTCAACTGCCTTCAAAGCAAATTAAATTCATTTTCTCAGACACCCCCATTGTGGGTGAAACATTTGTTAAATACATGCATGGGATTGTTTCCTATAATGAAGCGGAAAAAACAAGAGGTGAAATTCGGTCACTCCCAGTCCATCAGTTTCCAGCATAATGTCAGTGTTCGAATTATGGGGGGCTAGAGGTGAGATTACCCATTTTTGAATTGTCATTCACATTTATCAAAGCAAGAGATTGATGTCTCTATGACACACAAATTAATGATTCCAAAAACATCTTAATAATAAAAGAATAATTGAAAAAGAATAAATAAGAGCTATTATAAAAGTAATACATATGTTGTATTAAAGGTACACTATGCAACTTTTCTGTGCGCTAGAGGGCGCCTGTTCAAAACAAAGACATAGTTTGATGACGCCAAGTTTAAGCGCAGAATCTTGGGACATGTGGGTTTCACCTCACAGCCGGTGGAAAAGAATCTCGATAGGACTCGGGCAGAAATCATGTTCATGGATGCGATTATTAACGTTACTGTAGTATGAAGCAGAGCAGGGGCGAGTGCTGTAGAGCTGAGCAAGGCCGCCGGAGCGATTGTTACACATACACACTTCTCACGAGCAATGGGACTTTTATTATGATGGGACACAGTCGCCAGCGCAATCTCCGCTTTTCCCGGGTCATGAGTATGAGGTAACTCTGTTTATTATATTAGATACATTTAGGTGTGTTTAAAATTGTTATGATGTTACTCTGTGTGTTCGCTCAGTGGCTGCTGTGACACTTGTTCACACTCCAGTGAGAGTAAAGCTTTTCTGCAAAATAAAACGAGGGTAACGCAGATATGACGCAATCGACAGGCGACTCCCTCACACGCTATGCTCAAACGTCCCGGTTCATTGGTAAAAATAGCGATTTTCTCACAATTTTCAAATAGTTGGAAACATTTGGGACATTGTAAGAACTCAACAGAACAAAATATATAACACCGGCCTAGTGGTTTTTGGATATTTGACTGCAAAAATCCTACATAGTGTACCTTTAATACATCTAAATATTAATTACAACTAAGAGATACTACTACTCACCGTGCTTTCCGTCAGCAACACATACTGGGGGAAAACAATTTCTGGTTACCATAGTTACCCCTTTATTTCTATGGTGAAAATGAACACAAACTTTCAATATATTTAGTTTTTTTTTTTTTAAGAAAATGTCATATAAACAAGTTTTTGTTTATATATGTATTGTACATATGTAGTAAGGGTCAGTACAAGTAGGAGTCTCTTATGCTCACCGAAACATTATTTAATCAACAATGCAGTAAAAAAAGTGAAATATTACATTGTATTTGAAATGGCTATTTTCTATTTTAATATACACTGTTCAAAAAATGAAAGGAACACTTAAATCACACATTGAATCTCAATGAATGAAATATTCAATTTGAAAATCTTTAATTTATATACATTCTATAATTTGTTAAGAACAAAATAATGTGTCAATGGAACAGTTAAACAGTCAATGGAAACCAAAACCATCAACACACTGAGGGCTGTAAAAAGTTAAAGTTACAGGCTGATCCAACTTGCATGAAGTTCACCACAGCAACTCGTAATGTAAGTCAGTAGAGTGTATGACCCCCACGCTCCTGTATGCACTCACACATGGGCGGACTGGGGCAAAAAAAATGGCCCTGGACTTTCTGGCACAAAGCGGCCCATAACAACCGGTCCGCGACACCATCTCACCATAAACTCACCAGCTCATAATGCACAGAACAATTTTAAACACCACTTACTAACATACAAATAAATATGCTATTTATACAGGAATATAAATGCTATTTTTTATTGAAATGCTTATCACTAACATTAATGAATTACTTAATAAATATTTTTCTGCAGGATCATGTGAGTAATAAAGCTGAAAATTTGATCACAGGATTAAAATACATTTTACAATATATTCACAACAGCTATTAGAAATTGTATTAATATTTCTTAATATTGTGTTTTTACTGTATTTTTAATCAAATAAATTCAGCCTTCGCCTTTCAAAAACATTTAAAAAGTCTTAATTATTTCAAACTGTTGATTGCTGGTGTGTAAAATAATGCATGTGAACTAACCAGTTTATTATAGCCTATATTTATTTTAGTATATTACACGTTCCTTCACGGGAAATAGGCTACTTGAATATGAAAGTTGCCAGTTTTACCATGTTTTAGTGAAAATAATATTTTGAGTTTTATGAATCATTTTTAAATGACCGTGATATTACTGAAGAAAGCCTGGAAACAGATACACAAACATTCACTCTGATATGCTGAAAACTGCTACGTTAATGTTTCTTTGTGAATTGTGTGTCAAATAACGTAAATGGCATTACAATTTGACAAATTTGAAAAGGACAGCTGTAGGCCTAGTTTGCATCCCTGGAAATTAATGTAAATTTTTTTTAGTATTTTTTTTTTATCGTAACCAGGCAAGAAATATTGCTGTATATACTCCTCCAGTTCAGCTGCCTCGGCTCACATTCAAGAGCCGCGCTGCTCGGTTTCTGTGGACAATAAATCCCGCCTCCTTCGATTTGATTGGATATCTTAAACATTTTGACATTGACGAGCGCTTTTAGTCAGAAACATGCTCACCAGTAGCCTGCTGGAGGTCATTTTGTAGGGCTTTGGCAGGGCTCCTCCTGTTCCTCCTCACACAAAGGAGCAGATAACAGTCCTGCTGCTGGGTTGTTGCCCTTCTACGGCCCTGTCCAGCTCTCCTCGTGTAATGGCCTGTCTCCCGGTATCTCCTCCATGGTCTTGAAACTGCTGGGAGACATACCAAAACTCCTTGCGAAGGCACGTATGGATGTGCCATCCTGGAGGAGCAGGACTGCCTGTGCAACCTGATTGGGTTGCAGGTACTGCCTCATGATACAGACAATGACAAAACAGAAAACTAAATCAAATCAGTCAGGAAGAATAAGGCAAGAACAATTGTCAATGGCCGCCACCTGCAAAATCGTTCTCTTTGGGGGGGTTGTCATGCTGTTGCCTCTCCGGTGCACCTGTTGTCACTTTCATTTGCACCAAAGCAGGTTAAACTGATTCACAATCACTTATGCTTCCTAAATGGACAGATTGATATCCCTGAAATCGAATTTACTTGATGCTATACTGTGATGATTAAGTGTTCCCTTTTTTTGAGAAGTGTATTTTAAATTATAATTTGCTGTGATTAAAAATGGATTTACAGCATCATTACTCCAGTCTTCAGTGTCAAATGATCCGTCAGAAATTATTCTGATATACTGATACTGATACTTCTTCTTCTTCTTCTTCTTCTTCATGCTGAAAACACTTGTGTTGCTTAATATTTTTGTGGAAACTGATACCATTTTATTAGGATTCTTTGATGAATAGAAAGTTACAAACAACTGCATTTATTTGAAATAAAAATAAAAATAATATTTTGTATTATTATCAATGTCTTTTACTGTCACTTTTGATCAATTTAATGTATACCTGCTGCATAAAAGTGTTTTTTTTTCCCCCAAAAAAAACATCTTACTGAGCACAAACTTTTGAATGGTAGTGTATAATTCCAAACTGGGCGCCCTGGAATCATTGGTATAATTCGAACACTGCAACATGCATCAAATGGCCCCCATGCTGAATTTTGTTCTCAGTTCATTTAATATAAATATGAAAGCATTAGCCTGCCGCATCAATTTACACAGTCACATTTCTTTTGACCCGTTGTGCCAGAGCAATGAAGAAAAAAAGACAAAATAGAAAAGACGAAGGCAGGAAAGGGGAGAGGTGGCTATAAACGGGTTAAGGAAATAACACAGAGACGTTGTTCTGAGAGAATATTCTGATATGTGACTTCTCTCTTGCTCTGCTGCCGGTTGTGTGAGCCAGCCTGCTGATGTACAGTCAGGTCTGAGAGGTGTGAGTGTGAGACAGCTGTGAGAGACCTGGAAGCAACTGATTTGCTCCTGGGGGATTTGACCAGACAAGCCAGGACAAGGCCTGTGAATCCTAACAGTCTACATATTACTAATGATGAATCTCAACTTGATGTTGAGGTGTGAGATCACACTCTGTTACTTCTGATATAGTTCTCAGCTTCAGTTTTGTTTAACTTCCAGGTCAATTGGGGACAATGTTTGTGTTTTATAATCATGAAACTGTCACTGTAATATAATAAGGGAATTGTTTAAGCATGTTCTAATGAATGAATACTGTCAAATCTTTAGAGAAACTAAATACTAGCTACTCTAATGTATTTCACGTCTAGATTTATGATCCTTTTGTGATGTTTTTAAACTGGAATCTCTTACCGTAATGCTGTCATGTGTTTTAACGGCTTAGTTTTTCTAAAAGCAGGTCCTGCCTAATAGAGTTTTATTTAATATGCAATTAGGCAAACAGATATTTAAACAGCTAAAATGTTTGTTAATATAGCAACGTTTTCAATTTAATTTGATATGTTGACATTTGAAAATAAGTGTATTTTGATTCATATTTATTAACATTGTGATCTCAAATTGGATTTTAAATATCACCTAGTATATTTTAGTAGGCCGGCCTATAAACCATTTGTGTTGCTTGATTTTGGTATTTAAATGATAGATTGTAATTTGATTGCAGGAAAACCTCACCCCACTCCCCTTGTTCCTGTTTTTAATTCCTTTTGTCTAGTGTTTAATTCACTACGAATCTGACACTTGTGTTTCCAGGACTCAATGGGAGGTTCTCCAAATGATATCCGAATTTCTGACATGAGGCCAACTTTGGTAGAGCCACCTATGTACAAACCAAAGGTTGTCTTACTAGGCAAGGACAAAAAAGGTTAGCGAGTTCACCCTACCTATTTTCTAAATGCATGATATTGATCCTATTGTGGGCCAAAATATCATAACTCGATCTTATCTTATGCTGGTTCCATTTTTCATTCTCTTTTGATGTTTATTAATAAAGCTAAAATCCCTCTGAGATTGATGTTCTGTTATAATGATGCATTGTGTAATTGCACAGGGGAACACTGTGGAATATATTTGTTTTGAGAAGCACAATAATTGGGGTTTATTCTAGACAAATATGGAGTCGATGTTCATGCATATAAACTATTTTACCTTATATACCTTGATACCTATTTTTTTTTTTATAAAGAGTCCACGGATGAGTCAGAGCCAGACAAAATGCATTGTTTGAACAACAGCGGATCATCTGCCACTTATTCAGACTACTCACCCTCCCAGGGATCATCTGGCTCCTCCAACCCACCTGGAAATGTCAGTAATCTGCAAACATCTGGGAAAGAGGGGCCATCACAGACTCACTGGACCAACAGGTTGGCAAGAATTTAATCACTGCCACTATTCATTTATATGAACTAATAGACCATCTGTGCTCTCATATGACATGACGGTTGATCAAACAGTTTAGATATCCAGCTCACTGACTTTTCGGTGGCCCAAAACTGAATGTGTCGCTCTGATAAACATCTCTGCCAATAAGCCAAAATTATTTGAGCCAATTATAACCAATCAATTGCATACTGTTTTTAATAACTTGCAATATTTATGAAACACAGAATTGCATAATAATTGCCTTTGTGGGTGTGTCCCGTACACCAGTGATGATGTTGTTGTATGCTTTTTTATTAGATTGAAGGAGCTCATTTTAAATTTCATATTTCTTTCCATTTTAATTAAGACAATTCTAAGGATGCTCTATCTGGACTTTTATTTCTTTTAAAATGTCTCAATTGCTCACATCACGCTTTCTCTCTCACTTTAAGTCATGCACAGCAGTATGACTCTTGCTGTCATATGCAAAAGTACAGCCGAAAATCCATCTCTGTTGCTAATAGTAAAGATTTTAGTATATTAGTACTGCTGAAAAACGTAATTGTCACTCCTTTCACTGCCTGTTGATAACCTTGCTGAAGTATTACATGGGTGAAATTTTGTAAACATTTAAAGTCTATTCGATGAGGATGGCAGTTTAGGCAACCAGTTCGATATTTCTCAGCACTTTTCAATTTGAACATAAATTAGACTACATGTGGTATATTAAGAGAGCTGAAGGCCCAGTTAAATAAAAATTTAATATCTCATCCCCAACATTACATGAATGAAGACATCAAGATAAAAGATTTTGTAAGCATCTGCTAAAATAAATCATAGTATATATAGCAATGAAGGGTGGTTGCCTAAGGAATTTGGCCTGCACACAAATGTTGCAGATTCAGTCCCAAGTAGGAATTAACAAGGAAATAGAAGGTAAATAAGATTGCAACCCTATGTTTTAACCATTGTGCCCTTGAGCAAAGTACTTAAGTAAGTGTGATTGAATTAAAAATGTCCACAGTAAGGACTGTGGACATGGTAAATGTACTCTTTGTATTTGTTGTTTTTTATATGGTTATGAACTTTTATATCTTTCTGAATATATTTTGATTTAAATTACTCAAAAATGTAATGTGGTGTAATCATCAATAAGAAATAACACATTTTCCTTACACTGAGTACATGTGAGTAAATTTGTTAAATTTTTTCTGTATTTATTATTACTATTCCAATATTATGAAGTATTAATACATGAATATAATTACATTTTAAGGGATATATAATAATAAATATATATATATATATATATATATATATATATATATATATATATATATATATATATATATATATATATATATATATATATATATATATATATATATATATTTTTACAACTTGAACTACCCTTGCCTTGTCACAAAAAGTTCTGATATTTTGAGGCTTATTGACCTTGACATAGTCTTGAGTGTTGTTTCTTTAGCATCATGCTAAAATACTTATGTTTTTAAGAGTTAAATTTTTTCATTATGATCAGTATTTGTATCACCCTGACATTTCTTACTTTATGCCCCCAAAATGTAGAAATTTAAAACATCATAGAGGTGATGTAATTCAAGTCACTGCATATATGAAATGCTTTTAAAAATGTAATTAATTGATGTCATTGACCCTATGCCTGAGTTAGAATTTGATGATATTGAATATGCTTGTCATATCCAGTTCATGTCCATGTTTTTGTGTACAGATCTTTTTCCATATAGTGCACTGATAAAATCTCAGATGTATTTTGTCTGAATATGTCAACAGGCTGGCTCAGTCTTTCCCAAAGCCCATTGAAACCAAGCCCCTTCTGAGCCAGAGGGAAACACCTCCTTCCAGCACACTGCAGCAGCGAGGTGAGAGGCGGCCACTCAGCGACACCTTCGACAGCTGGAACGATGCCCCCCACTATGATAACACAGGTTTTGTTGCAGAAGAGACACCTCTTGACACTCAAAGCAGCAGTGCTGGAAACCCCATGCTAGGCTCAAAGCCCCGGAGTGCCTCAATGGCACAGGGGCGACGGCCTCTCATGAGACAAGAACGCATTGTGGGAGTTCCCTTAGAGCTCGATCAGACGCAACACACTTTCCACACGGTTCGCTCCGCCCCTGAAACTGAAGTGCCTCCTCCCTCTAACCCCTGGCAGAACTGGACGAGGACTCCCAGTCCCTTCGAGGACAGGACAGCTTTCCCTTCCAAGTTGGAAATTACTCCAGCCAACAGCCCCAATCCTGACCGTAAGGACTTTGAACAGGAGATGGGAGAACTATCCAGCACTTTTCCCTCAACAAGAGCCTGGGGGTTTCTGGACTCTACGGACTCAGGGACGGGACGAGGACATCCCAACATGTTTTCACATGTCCAGGGTGGAAAAGACCCAAACAAAGGAAGCACTATGGTTATTAGCAAGAGTTCTGAGAGACTTTCGCCAATGATGAGGGAGGTAAAAGCGAAATTTAAGAAATCTCAGAGCATAGATGAAATCGATACTGGGTCGTACAAGGTTTACAGCATCCCCTTGGACAGCTACAGTTCTAGCATAGAAAATCAGGGAAGTGTTGATAGAGCAGACCTCCCTATACCACTAGAACAGAGCATGTCCCGGAGCCAATCAGCTCCAATGCTTGATGATGATCTGGATGGCTACGGTTTGAATAAAAGCTCTCAGCAGCAGAAGCCTGCCATCCCAAAGAAAGTTTACCATTTTGACCAAAGCTTCAACCCGCAAAGAGCCATGGATCTTGTGAAAGCGGAGAGGAGAGTTCCTCCACCATTCCCCAATACCCCTGAATACGTAAACCATCCTGGGAAGACGTTACCAAAGGAACTTGTGAGCCCAAGAGGCTACCGAGGCTATCCACCGATGGAACAGATGTTTTCATTTGCTCAGACTGCAGTCACCGACGATGCCATCAATCCACAGCTCTCTGTCCAGCCCCAGCGCTCCAGGCCGGGCTTCCTGAGACGAGCTGACTCTCTGGTAAGTTCAACAGAGATGGCGCTATTCCGCAGAGTAGCTGAGAGCCAAGAGCTGCAGCTGGCAGAGCACTACAACAGGCCTCAGCAGATAAAGAACATGCTGGAACAACAGAATAGCTTATCTAACATCGCCGACACCCAGTTCCACAAGAGGAATGGTAGGTATGACGAAGATTACTCATCTTATCAAGAACCCAAAAAGCCCATCATGGGTTACCCCACCAAGAGTCTGACACAACGCCGCCCCCTGTCTGCACGGAGCTACAGCACAGAGACATACGGGGCATCTCAGGCAAGGCCAGTGTCTGCCCGACCCACCATGGCTGCACTGCTGGAGAAAATGCCTTCAGATTACAATCTAAGTACATGCACTGAGAAGAGCCCTGAGGCTGACATGAAGCTGAGATCTGTCCCTCAAAAACAAGAGGACCCGACCTCAAAAATGCCAGTAGATTGGAGACAGCAACTGCTTAGACACATAGAAGCGAAGAGGCTAGACCGGGTGAGTAAGCAAGCTTTTGCCTTTTGTTCTTCTACAAAAGCTTGGAATTTATCTAAACGCTTCGAATTTTCAAGAAATAAATTTATGTAGCCATTTTATATTTTACGTTTGTTTATAATAGATATAGATTTAGATCTGCATAATAAAATTTCTCAGTGTAGTATATTTTACTATATTATTAAATAACTACATATTTGTTTTACATAATATGTTTTGCATATTAAATACAATTAAATGAAGGCCACTTTTTAGTGTATAGACACGTGAACAGTTGGGTGAATCTCATGTAAAACATCAAGTGTCTGGGACATATTTCACTCCAAAATCAAAAGTAATGAAAATAAAGCTTTTTCTTAGATTTTTTTTTTTCATTACGGTGCATTTTGAAATTATTTGATAGCAAAAACATGATTGTTCATTACATTTTTAGTTCTCACCATAATTCTCACTATTAACTATGACTTTTGCCTCAGTAAAATCCTAATTACTGCATATTAATAGTTAGTAAGGTATTTGTTACATTTAGGTACTGGGTAGGATTAGGAATGTAGAATAATGACATGCAGAATAAGGCATTCATATGTGCTTTATTAGTACTATTAAACAGCCACTATCCTAGTAATATGCATCCTAATAAACAACTACCGGTAGTTAATAATAAGAATTGGACCCTCAACTAAAGTGTTAACGAACTAAAGTGTTATTAAAAATTATTTCTTTCTCAATTTCTCACAAAACAGTTGTCACAATGCAAACATTTGTAATGCTCATTAAATGGCTTTATGTTCTTTCTGCAAAATATCTTTTTTTTTATTATTGGGGTGAAATATGGTGAGCATTTGTTTCTGTGTAAGTGGAACACAGTACTACAGCATACTTCATTGTTTGCGTAATTTAGCCCCACACTGCTGCTATTAATATTCTGTAAATGTAACCACTGTGTACCACTAATGTGTCACGTCGCCAGTAATGACGTACTGTTGTTGTTGTTGTTCTGTTTGTCAAGCTTACTCACTCTGTTACAGCAATGTGCAGTCCAGTGTACCCCAGCCACAGCCTTTTGACCTTTCTGTGTGGCACACCCATTCACTCATGTCATATGGTTGTTTCCCTCCAATCAGAGCGCTGTCCTTAAGCACAACACAGTAAACTTCGGCATGCTGTACTCTGGAGGCTATGCTGCACCGCATGCCAGCAGAAGCATGACAATAAACTTTTACAATAACACAAAGCATGAAAACCAAACAACTCAGTGGCTACCTCTACCAAATGTGAGTATAAAGGAACTTCAGGCCCAGTTTCAGCATGAAGAAATACGACTTATATTAAATATAACATCTCCTATTAAAGACCTTCTTTTTAGAGCTATCTATTTTGAGCGGCTTCTGCTTTAACTTCTCGAACAGTGGTAATATTATCATTTTTGACACATTTTGTTGTATGGTAAAATAGCCTTTCTATTAGGCAGACCATCTAACACATTTCACAGTTTAACACTAATCTAACACTTCACCTGTTCTGAGTTCAAGGCTAGACACTGTCTTTCACTGTGATGTTAAACATATATAGGTGTTTTCTGTTGCATGTGCTCAGTCTTTGTCTTTGGTCTATGCACTGCAGTCTTCCACTGTCCTTAACTCACAGAACAAAGCAATCTGTGATTGACAGCAGAGATACATTTATGAAAGGCCTTCTTGATCTTAATAATATACAAATAAATTCAATGAATCAAGGTTAAACAGTCAGGGGTCAATTCACTAACCATTAACACCACCAATAAGCGTAGTATATCTGTGTGCACAGTTCACCAACCTCTGATTACTTATTCAGCAACAAGTGATGGCTATACTGAGTAAATAGAGGTTAGCGAACTGCTCAAATCAAATTACTGGTGCTGAGATAGCTCTGTACCATGAGTATTTGTATTTCTTTTATCATAGATGTATATATTAAAGACATAAAGTGTAGTTGAGTGTACTTTCAGCATATTAAAAAAAGCATAAGTCTCTGGATTGCAGTAGTTGAGTTCTGGTAAAGTACGCCAGATTGCAGAGGCCTGTTGCATGAAGTTAGTTAATCAAACTTAGGGTGTGTCTCAATCAGCTCCCTAGCTTCCCTAGGTCGTGAATCAGTATAACATGTACATGAATTTGGGCACTGGTAAGGACAGTAAGACCCTGGATCACTACACATTGGGACACTGATGACTCTGTTTCCAGCGACATGGCAATGTCCTCATTGTACAACATCACTACTGGTATTTATGAACAACAGCCAAACTGATATCTCTCTGACATTGTTTTAAAGTACATTATGATACATACTTTTCTTATTACATATACGTGCAAGATTGTGTTCATTCCCTGTCTAGCGATGCATGTTTATGCTGAAATATAATCAAATAATAATATATATATATTTTTTTAATTGTCATTGTGTAGTGAGTTATGTTTCATGTTTCATGCTTTAGAACTTCCATTAAGGGAACATAGTGAGCATCAATGCTCCCTGGTTTTCACAGTGCGTTGTGGGACTTTTTAGGGAGCGAATGTTTCCGTGCTGGAAGAATTCCTGATCAGTGCCCTGACTACTGAACTAGGGAGCTGATTTAGATTCACCCTTAAGGTGAGGATACATGGGGCAACTTTTTGAGCAATGTGTCCGTCGACGGGCAACCAGGTGAGACACACGATCGATCTAAAGTATCCAGGTATCCAATTTGTTGCCCATTCTCAGTGGGACATCGCTCTGCAACATTGCTCAAAAAGTTGCCCCGTTTTTAGAGTAGGGTTAGAGTACATTCACAAGGCAGGAAGAAAATGTGTTGCTGTTGCAATTTGAGAAGGCAAGAAAACATTCAGCTATATCAAGGGAATCAGCTAAATTTAATTTAGTACACAAAGGCCTGGTTTCACAGACATGGCTTAGATTAATCAGGATTACGCGTTAGTTCAATTAGGACATTTAAGTAGCTTTTATAAATGTGCCTTAGAAAAAAACATTACTGGTGTGCATCTGGTGTCACTCTGTGAAACCAGGAGAAGGAGCTTAAAAGAAAACACGCAAGCTTAGTACATTTTAAAGCTTTATTATTTCTTATGCTTTTATTCACATTAATATATTAATTTAATTTAATATATATATATATATATATATATATATATATTGTAAAAATGTATAATGCATTAATAATAATATACATTATTTGAGATTCATATATAATAATTAATTAACCATGTAGCTCGAGTTACCATTGTGATGAACACCAATAAACCAAAAACTTTCCTGTGTAGCCACTGAAACCAGCTTCGTGCAACAGGCCTAGAACCGACTCACAATATAGGGAATTTCGCCATTCAAAACACAGACTTTGTTTTCCACCGGTACTTATCATAGTTTTTTTTAATGAATTGGACTAAATAAACAATGCTAACAGCAGACCCAAAACTATTTTCTTTAGTTGACCAACGCATGTGAATGGAACATGTGAATAGTGATCTGATAATTCCAGTTTTGTGGGAGTGTCCCTCTCACATCTTGGTTCTTTGAAACGAGCATATTGTTATTTTGGCAGTGTAAATTTAGAGCACTGTTTTGAATTCTGCTTGCTGACAGCACTATATCCTTTCAGACACCTTCACAACAGAGCAATATTTTAGATAATGGACAAGAGGTTCTGTCCCCAAGTAGTCAGTGGGCTCCGTATTCACTGGGACGGAGAGACGTGCCACCAGAGAACATGAATGTCATCAAAAAGGTATTGATTTTTTTTTTTCCTGATACAGCATGTTGTTTGGCATACTGATTGGTCAAAGATTCTGAAAGGCAATAAGGCAACTATTGTTACAAAAAGTGTTTTATATTATCTGCACTATTGCTTTATATGTAAAATTATATATGTAAGTACAAGGGCTGGGCAGTATATTGAACTTGTTCAGAGTTATAATGCTGGATATATAAAATAATACACAGTCAAAATTACAATTAATTAAATGCACTTTTTTAAAAACAAATTACCTAAAGACATGTCATTTGACTAGTTTCACAATATCTTCTTGTCTCGGTAGAACATATATTATTAGCATCTCAGTTGTAAACCAGTAAAACAAGTTGGTAAGTTTGATTCATTTCTGTAAATCAGAACTGTTTGCTTCAATTAATCGATTCATAACTGATTCGGTGACTCCCTCCAAAATGATCACTGAAGTGTAAGTTTGGCATATTTCACATGTTAAATTGTTCTAGTAAAAATACACACTACCATTCAAAAGTAAATTAGTACTTTTAGTCAGCAAGGATGCATTCAATTGTTCAAAAGTGACAGTTAAGACTTTTATAATGTTACAAAAGATTTCTATTTAAGATAAATGCTGTTTTTTAAACGTTCTATTCATCAAAGAATCCTGAAAAATCATGAATCGTGGTATCCACAAAAATATTCGACAATGATAATATCAAGAAAATATTTAAACAATTATTAAAATAGAAGTGTTATTTTATTACTGGTTTTCCTCTCATTTTGATCAACACACACACGCATACACACACAATCCAAAAAGTGCTGCAAAATGATCATCTCAGATGATAAGATAAATCATCAGCAATCACTGTAAAACTCTCTCGCCTCTAAAATGGCCCTGTTTCTTTCAAAAACCATGCAGAACTGAAATGATTCATTGCATTTGTCTGGATCTCATTATAGTTTTATTATTTCCACAAAACGTTTTTTCTTTTCTTGGAGAGACACCCACTTGTCTCTGAGTATTAAACCCTGTCATGTTCTACTCTTTAAGTTTCCTCTGGCTTAACCTGTTCTCTGTGAGATAGACATCTCTGTTGTATCGTGATTGCCATGTTCATTTTTTCAAATGCCAGGGTTAATTACTACCTGCTGTCGTGATTCATTTCACAACGCGTGTTCCTGCTCGGTCTCCTTAGCAACCTCAGTCAATTGGTGAATGTGTTTAGGTTGTCGCTCAATATTGTGAAACATTTCGCTTCTGCTGACACATTTAGTGTTGTGAAGAAAAGTCTTAACGTAATGAAAATTAAATAAATTCTAATAATGAAATCAAAATGTCATATGGTCCTGTGTAGCTACTACATGTCTTTGTTCCTGTAATAATTTAAAGGCACTTGCCAGCTGTATGAACTACTTCATTAAACATTTGCTTGATGTTTGCCCACAGCCTGGTGTTCACAATCCCCATCAACAACAGGCAATGATGATAACCTCAGCCAACCCATCCCACCGGACGGCCCGTGACCAGCAGTATGAGGGGGCTATCAACAAGGTGTCCATCCAGCAGTACCAGCCACCTCTGCCCATGCCCATCACCACCACCAGCCCCCGGCCTCAGAGTGCCCGCTGCTTCATCCAGACTAAAGGCCAGAAGAGCATGGATGGCTTTCCAGAGCAGGTAGCTACCATTGATCGCACAGAATAGAATTCAAAATCAATGCAAAGATAGAAACGGCCAATTGCAATACATGTCGTGATCATGGAATATTAATACAGGTCCTTCTCAAAAAATGTGCATATTGTGATAAAAGTTCATTATTTTCCGTAATGTAATGATAAAAATTAAACTTTCATATATTTTAGATTCATTGCACACCAACTGAAATATTTCAGGTCTTTTATTGTTTTAATACTGATGATTTTGGCATACAGCTCATGAAAACACAAAATTCCTATCTCAAAAAATTTGCATATCATGAAAAGGTTCTCTAAACGAGCTATTAACCTAATCATCTGAATCAACTAATTAACTCTAAACACCTGCAAAAGATTCCTGAGGCTTTTAAAAACTCCCAGCCTGGTTCATTACTCAAAACCGCAATCATGGGTAAGACTGCCGACCTGACTGCTGTCCAGAAGGCCATCATTGACACCCTCAAGCGAGAGGGTAAGACACAGAAAGACATTTCTGAACAAATAGGCTGTTCCCAGAGTGCTGTATCAAGGCACCTCAGTGGGAAGTCTGTGGGAAGGAAAAAGTGTGGCAAAAAACGCTGCACAGCGAGAAGAGGTGACCGGACCCTGAGGAAGATTGTGGAGAAGGACCGATTCCAGACCTTGGGGGACCTGCGGAAGCAGTGGACTGAGTCTGGAGTAGAAACATCCAGAGCCACCGTGCACAGGCGTGTGCAGGAAATGGGCTACAGGTGCCGCATTCCCAGGTCAAGCCACTTTTGAACCAGAAACAGCGGCAGAAGCGCCTGACCTGGGATACAGAGAAACAGCACTGGACTGTCACTCAAATTTTGCATGTCATTCGAAATCAAGGTGCCAGAGTCTGGAGGAAGACTGGGGAGAAGGAAATGCCAAAAAGCCTGAAGTCCAGTGTCAAGTACCCACAGTCAGTGATGGTCTGGGGTGCCATGTCAGCTGCTGGTGTTGGTCCACTGTGTTTTATCAAGGGCAGGGTCAATGCAGCTAGCTATCAGGAGATTTTGGAGCACTTCATGTTTCCATCTGCTGAAAAGCTTTATGGAGATGAAGATTTCGTTTTCAGCACGACCTGAAACCTGCTCACAGTGCCAAAACCACTGGTAAATGGTTTACTGACCATATTACTGTGCTCAATTGGCCTGCCAACTCTCCTGACCTGAACCCCATAGAGAATCTGTGGGATATTGTGAAGATAAAGTTGAGAGACGCAAGACCCAACAATCTGGATGAGCTTAAGGCTGCTATCAAAGCATCCTGGGCCTCCATAACACCTCAGCAGTGCCACAGGCTGATTGCCTCCATGCCACGCCGCATTGAAGCAGTCATTTCTGCAAAAGGATTCCCGACCAATTATTGAGTGCATAACTGAACATAATTATTTGAAGGTTGACTTTTTTTGTATTAAAAACACTTTTCTTTTATTGGTCGGATGACATGCTATTTTTTCTAGATATTTTGGGTTTTCATGAGCTGTATGCCAAAATCATCAGTATTTAAACAATAAAAGACCTGAAATATTTCAGTTGGTGTGCAATGAATCTAAAATATATGAAAGTTTAATTTTTATCATTACATTATGGAAAATAATGAACTTTTATCACAATATGCACATTTTTTTAGAAGGACCTGTACAGTGTTTCCTCATTCAAATCATGTTCTTATGACTAAAGAGCCTTTCACACTAAGGAGCTATTCACACCGATCAATCGCATCGCAACAAAGTGAGTTTTTTCCCCGGTACCCCACGATAAAACATGCCGTCCAAATACATTTGAGCCGCTGCTATTGCACAAAAGTGTGAGTGGTGGCGTGGTTTTGAAAACCTGAGTAAACACCAAAGAAATCTATTCCGGAAGAGAGAAGAGAGTTTGGATGTTTAATTTTCCCCTGGATTTTCCATAACTCCTGCCCCCCTAATGATGATGTTGTGTTCATTTCTGCACATAAACAACTGGGAGGAATGTTTCTACAGATGAATAGATTGAAAAGCCAAATAAGTTTATAATAACGGAGATATATATGTTCTGCATGTGTTTTTCATGCGTCTCTGGGTATTTTTTATAACAATAAAGAATAAGAAATGCTTACATGAGAAATGTAGCATTCAGCTTATTATAAAACACTACAAATAATGCACATCTGCCCATTATTTAAACAAAATCCACTTTAGATCGCAGTCGATATTTATTACATGCCCTCAATAATGGTTTCTGTGTAGTACCACACTTTATTTATCTTAATTTACTGTTGTATGTTGTGCAGGAGACTAGGTTAAAGCTAGATGGGAAAACCTACGCGATACATGCATGAGGAGAAATGTATTCTCATGCAGGCGTGAATAAGCTTCAGGCAATCAATCGTTTCACGTTCAGTGTGAAAGCTCCGTTTTTCAGTGATTTGCTTCGCTTTATCTCAGTGTGAAAGGGGCCTAAGGGTACGTGTACATGTCTACAATGTATTAAAACATATTAGCATTTTTCGGCATATAGACGACAAGGTTGTCAAAACGATCCCCATTTACACGGATCTACGAAAACTATTAAAAACACTGTATTGTGCATGCCTGGCCAGTAGTTGGCGATAGAGACCTGTGAAACATTCATGTTTTGTCGCTTGCCCGCATAAGAGTATAAATAGATTTTTTCTGTATGTCCATGAAAGAGTTTCAAGTAATTTAACATAAAAGAAAGTGCGTGCATGGTTTAGCATGGCAGAATGTGCGCAAAGTGCGCTCCTTAAGTAACTCCTAAAAAGCTGACATCTCAGTTCATCGCAATCTCACAAAGCTCCGTTATGAAGCTGACTGCACTCTGAATCTTTCATAATATCTATACTTTCTTTGTAATAATCAGAGGATTTGCCAGCATGCAGAATTCAGCACTGAACAAAAACTCACTTTGAGCGGTGAGAGGATTCTATCTTAAATGCATCTGATTGGCCATTGCGTTTGAGAAATCAACACATGTCCGTGATTGGCTACATTGCACAACGCAGCAAAAACATGTTATAAACGGAAACTCTGCCTATGCTTATGGCTGTAAATCTTTTTTATTTTGTTTTACTTTTATGTCCCGCAAATAGTTTTATTCTCCCACAACCCGCGAACACACGAGTACCTTACCGCCCGGGCCGTACTGTATTGCGTTGGGTCCCGCAGTAGTCTCGCGGGAGTGCAGGTCTCTAGTTGGCGATGTCACTTTGTAAAGAAACACTACGCGCCTATAGACTGAACACGTAACACGTTTTCACAAATTCACGTTTTTTTTGTTTACACTGAGACAATAATGGTATTGTTTTCAAAAACTTGCACTTTGAAACCCATTTTCAGAAGTCTCCTAAAATGCTGTTGTCATGTGAATGAATGACCATTACGCAAAAAAAAAAAGTTTTCAGTTTTTAGTTAAAAAAAACTAAGTTGCGCAAACAGCCCCTACGTCTACATACAGTATTGTTCAAAATAATAGCAGTACAATGTGACTAACCAGAATAATCAAGGTTTTTAGTATATTTTTTATTGCTACGTGGCAAACAAGTTACCAGTAGGTTCAGTAGATACTCAGACAACAAACAGGACCCAGCATTCATGATATGCACGCTCTTAAGGCTGTGCAATTGGGGTATTAGTTGAAAGGGGTGTGTTCAAAAAAATAGCAGTGTCTACCTTTGACTGTACAAACTCAAAACTATTTTGTACAAACATTTTTTTTTCTGGGATTTAGCAATCCTGTGAATCACTAAACTAATATTTAGTTGTATGACCACAGTTTTTTAAAACTGCTTGACATCTGTGTGGCATGGAGTCAACCAACTTGTGGCACCTCTCAGCTGTTATTCCACTCCATGATTCTTTAACAACATTCCACAATTCATTCACATTTCTTGGTTTTGCTTCAGAAACAGCATTTTTGATATCACCCCACAAGTTCTCAATTGGATTAATGTCTGGAGATTGGGCTGGCCACTCCATAACATTAATTTTGTTGGTTTGGAACCAAGACTTTGCCCGTTTACTAGTGTGTTTTGGGTCATTGTCTTGTTGAAACAACCATTTCAAGGGCATGTCCTCTTCAGCATAGGGCAACATGACCTCTTCAAGTATTTTAACATATGCAAACTGATCCATGATCCCTGGTATGCGATAAATAGGCCCAACACCATAGTAGGAGAAACATGCCCATATCATGATGCTTGCACCTCCATGCTTCACTGTCTTCACTGTGTACTGTGGCTTGAATTCAGAGTTTGGGGTCGTCTCACAAACTGCCTGTGGCCCTTGGACCCAAAAAGAACAATTTTACTCTCATCAGTCCACAAAATGTTCCTCCATTTCTCTTTAGGCCAGTTGATGTGTTCTTTGGCAAATTGTAACCTCTTCTGCACATGCCTTTTTTTAACAGAGGGACTTTGGGGATTCTTGAAAATAGATTAGCTTCACACAGACGTCTTCTAACTGTCACAGTACTTACAGGTAACTCCAGACTGTCTTTGATCATCCTGGAGGTGATCATTGGCTGAGCCTTTGCCATTCTGGTTATTCTTCTATCCATTTTGATGGTTGTCTTCCGTTTTCTTCCACGTCTCTCTGGTTTTGCTCTCCATTTTAAGGCATTGGAGATCATTTTAGCTGAACAGCCTATCATTTTTTGCACCTCTTTATAGGTTTTCCCCTCTCCAATCAACTTTTTAATCAAAGTACGCTGTTTTTCTGAACAATGTCTTGAACGACCCATTTTCCTCAGCTTTCAAATGCATGTTCAACAAGTGTTGGCTTCATCCTTAAATAGGGGCCACCTGATTCACACCTGTTTCTTCCCAAAATTGATGACCTCAGTGATTGAATGCCACACTGCTATTTTTTGAACACACCCTTTCAACTAATTCAACTAATTGCCCAATTGCACAGCCTTAAGAGCGTGCATATCATGAATGCTGGGTCTCATTTGTTTTCTGAGTATCTACTGAACCTACTGGTAACTTGTTTGCCACGTAGCAATACAAAATATACTAAAAACCTTGATTATTCTGGTTAGTCACATTGTACTGCTATTATTTTGAACAATACTGTATATTTGAAAACAGTGATTTTGTTTCAAAATGCCCTGTTTTCCAGAAGTTGCCTTTTCACACTGAAATGTCTGAAAAGCTTAAATCATCTTACTGAGATGATACATAGAGACCAGGCATGAAGTTCTCACGCTATTCTTCTGGCACGATCATTTTATTTGCAAAATATCTCACCACTTATTTTTTTGGCCAGGTCGTACTCAAATTCGCCAGTCCATGTATGGTCTAAAATGCAACTGCTCTCATGTTTTGCGGCAAGACAGCATTTTCTGTTATCTTTGCAGGAATTTACAAAGTAACATTTATTTTTAAAAACACTATGAAAATAGCAGGCACGATGCTGGAAAAACCCTAGATATATATGGGTAAAATATGCGTCACATAACTAAACATGCGTCATCGTTTTCTAACAGTTTTCACAGTCCACACTACAAAGCAGATCCAGCATTTTCAAATGTATTCATTTGGAAGTGCAGTTTTCGAAGGACAAAAACGCTGTCTCAGTGTGGACGGAAGGCCGAAATGTAGAGAAAAAACATGCTTTCAAATGTACGTGGATTAATGTAGACTTTTATTTATGTTGTTGACAGCTGTGTGTGAGAATCGAGAAGAACCCTGGCCTTGGTTTCAGCATCTCAGGGGGAATCAGTGGACAGGGGAACCCCTTCAAGCCCTCGGACATGGTAAGACCATTTCACTCTCTGTTTTAAAGGACAGAGCATAATGTAGTATGCTAATTTCAGCATTTCGTTCTCATACAATTGCATTAACATGATGCTTTATATAGAACTAAATCAAAGCTATCTCTCTTCAGTCAGTAAAGTGTGTCTCTCTGTAGAGTTTCCATGGAAACATGCGCTACTGCAATGCACAACCTTGCACACCAGCTGACTGCATTACCTTTTAACCTTTTCATGTCTTGGCAACATTTGGTGATAGTTCAAACAAACGTGTTTTGTGACTCAAATGTTGTTGATATTCATTAAGTACATGCAAAAATGATATTCTACATCTGTTTCATGTGCTAGTAGATTAAATGTATATTAATACTGTATTGATTAGATAGAGATTGTGTCAGTTTGCATGAAAAAGTGTCGTCCTTTTCCCCCCCATAAGGTTTTCAACATAGCATAAAGATTGCTTGTGTTGAATATTGTTGCTATGGGGATCTTCTAACAAGCCGAATCCCCGTGAGCCCTGAAGAAATGATGTAAAGTTTGGTGGACTCTCAATATGTGGCGTCGATTATAAGACTTCATATTTGTGCACATGGTGCATACTGATGGGTCCCACATGTAATTTAAATATGTATGCTTTATAATCTCTGCCTTGATTTCAGCACAAAACAGTCACTAATGGATCCTCTAACTTTATTCTTTAAAAAAAAAAAAAAAAATCGAAGAAAATTTTAATTAATCGTATACGTTTTACATTTACTTTTCAGTTTAGCTTTTACATTTACTTATTAATTGTAAAAGGTAATAATTTTATAGATAAAGGTGATTATTTTTGAGTTTTTGAGGAAAAAGAGAGAGGGAGAAACCAAAGAAAATCTAAATCCAGATTAAACGGCAAAGATTCTAAACCATAGTCACCATGTGGTTCCTAACCTCATATCACTTTTGACTTATAGGGTATCTTTGTTACTAGGGTACAGCCTGATGGACCTGCCTCCAACGTTCTACGACCAGGGGACAAAATTCTGAAGGTAACAATGTTCTCCATCACATTGTCCCACAAGTTGCGACAATGCATCCTCCGCCACACTGCCAGTGGAGGGCTTTGCATGTGGCATTAAATGTCCAGTGTGTATGTGTGTGTGTCTCAAACAAGTGAGCATGGACTTCTGTTGTTATGTTTGTCCAACTTTGACATGACAGACTGTTATTACATTTCAAGCTGCCACATGTCTTGTAAGTAAACGTAATGGCATGAAATATATTTGACATTAAATTATGAATTTTATTTATCAAATATTATAAAATGAATGTATATCAGTGAAAGACTAATCAATACAACCAACTACCTCAACTTTAACATTTTGGATGCAGATTGAATCTGGTCTTTTCCAGTGTAGTGAAATGTATCCCTTTACCTCCCAATAAAATAATGAATTAAAGAGCCCCTTTTATGCTAGTTTAAAGGTTCAGAATTCTCCTACAATAGATTTACATTCTTCAAAGGTCAAAAAAACACTTACATTTTCTCATAATATACATTGCGCCACACCACATTTCTTAAAGAGTCTAAAAACGGTCTTTGAAGATTCAGTCTCTCTAAACCCCTCCTTTCTGAGAGCCTACTCTCCTCTGATTGACCCAGTCTGTTGTGATTGGCCGACTGCTTACAGAGCGTGTCAGAAAAGAACAGTAACGACTACACCGTTTTTTTCCCCTAATCAATTCCAGCGTGAGTCCGCATCCTTTTGAAGTGCATGCAAAGTGGATTTTCAGGGCTGAAAACAGCATCTTCACATGTCGACAACACAAACCAACTCTTCCAGGCCTCGGCTACAACTAGAGTGTTTGAGGACGGGTCAAAGTAGACGCGGTTCGCAGGCGGCCTATGAAGATCATAGGCTGGCTTTATGCAAATTTGTTACATGGTTACGTAAAATTGCTGATGACTCGTTTCTGCAGTTCAGAATCGATTCTTTCTTTTGCGAGACAATAACTTTATTTGATGCACTTAGATCTATAAAACTTTGCAGACTTTTTACATTCACAAATAGCTATATTACACACTGCATGAAAGATAATATTCAAAAAAGCATAATAGGGGCACTTTAAATATACCATATAAATATGCCGTTTGAAAGTTTGGGCACAGTATGATTTGTTTAAAAATAAAAGACATAAAAACAGCAATATTTTTTATATTATTTAAAAGTAAAATATATTTTTGGTTACACTTTATTTTAAGGTGTCCTTGTTACAGTGTAATTATATATTTAAGTATGGCGTAATAAATTAACAACATGTACTTACTATAAGGTTAGGGTAGGATTAGGGCTAGGTTTAAGTTGCATGTAATTATGCATATTTCACTGTTATTACTATGATACGTACATGTAACATATGTAATAAGGAGACTGTAAAATAAAGTGTTACCATTTTTTTAATGTAATTTATTCCTTATTCCTTTTAATGTAATATATTAAAAACATTTCTTCTTATTAATTATTAAAGCTGAAAACGTTTTTTTAAAATAACAATTTAAAAATTATTGTCACGTTTTAATGCAGCCTTAATGAAAGTATTATTAATATTTTAAAAACTATAAAAAAAAGTTCTGACCGCAAAGTTTTGAATGGTAGTGCGTATATAATTACACAATTTTAGGAAATGTTTTATTTCTGAAAAGAAACAGTACAAAGAAATACACATATTGTCTGAATTTCTATTCAGACAGTTTCTGTCTATATTTTTTGCATAAAAGAAAAATTCCTGGCATTGCTACCTTTATCTGTTCAGGGGTAATCCAGACTCTGTGTGCCTAAATAACTTTATGGGAAGTTATTGGGTTGTCTCTGGTTTTCTGTGTTGCTGTCAGTGTTCGCCACTAGAGTCGCCTGCAGAAAGCAGCTCCTTCTCTTTCCACAGATGCAGAGTCTAAAGACCAGCTTCTTTCCTTTTACAGCATGATCTCCCGTGTGCATCTCTCTCTTTTCTCTCCCTCACAGTGTATATCTCTTTATCCTCTTTGAGCTAGGCCTGTTCCCAGCCCTCCTGTGCTGCCGTGCCTGTTCCTGCCCCCCTCCCTCCCTTCATCCCTCCTTTCCTCCCTGCCTCTCCCAGTTAATTTTGTTTACCATGTGCTTCATTCTTGCATTGCAGGCCAACGGACATAGTTTCTTACACATGGAGCATGAAACCGCAGTGTCTCTTCTGAAGAATTTCCCGAAAACTGTGGACCTGGTAATCTTAAGGGAGAGCACAATATAAATATTTTTATAGCTTAAAGACTTCTCACCCAGATGGAACACAGGAACTTGTACATCATCTTTTTATCTAGGAACAATTTTGCCAATTGCTGGACCAATGGCAAATTCCAGTGCCAAATGTACACTAGAGGACATATCTAATAACGTAACATATGGCTTACATATTCTACACGAACATACATTTGTTGAAATCTTTCGTTGATGTTGTTGATATTCTTCTTTATCTCAGCCTGTGGCTGTAAGTGGGTGCATTTTTTTCCTGCTTATTTATATGGCGTATTATTTTGTACCTATTTTTCCTAGCAGCTTTTCAGTTTAATCTTGGAGCATGAAAGCACATCTGCTTTTAAGGACATTTACCCACCATAACACTGCCTCAACTTTGTAAATGCCTTGTGTAAATATATACATTTACAACTCAAATGTGATTAGAGCGTAGAATGTGAATGAAAGACACATTGATGATTTTCTAACACACTGACGAGTTTTTGTAACAATTTACAAGAGACATCCTTCTCGTGAAAACGACAATTTAGGGAAAACAAAAAAGCCCCCTTTTAACATTCTGTATTTGCACAAATCAAATGACAGAAAAGATTCCCTAAGCAATATTTCTTTCGGGTTTTTGTTGTTGTTTTTTTGGTTTTCCTGCAGCACCCTCTATTGGTATTCATGGATTTTTCCTAGCTCAGATCAGGGTGGGTCTAATTCATTGGCTAGGTAACGTGAATGTACATTTCCATGTTTTTTTTTATTTGTTTGCTGCCAGGAAAATTCATGCACATGTGGCAGTTTATTGACAACAGTTTTTTTTTTGTTTATATAAAATGTACTTTCATATCACATACTACAGTTTAAGTGGAAAAAGAAGGCAAAAAAAAGCTTAATTCCAGTTGCTTTGTTGTTGTTACGCTGCTTTTTTAAATGGGACAACAAAGGGAATTCCTGTCATAATAAAACGGACTAGATACAGTGTACACATGTAAGGCTTTACTGATTAGAGCATGCTTTCACTCTTAAACTTGTTTTACTAGGATGCTTATTAGAGGTCTGTGTGTTTTGGACAAACTGTTTTAACATACCCATTGTTTTACATCGCTTTTGGCATTTTTTCCCCCTTTTAAATCAGTCTTCATTGTGACAAACAGTGCCATGATATCAGAGAAAATGTTTCAAATGTTGCTAAAAATGTAGCATTTAGAGGGAGAGTTTTGGGCCGAAATGCACTGAAAGACCCCAACACAACACCCACTGCATTTAGCTTCAGAGAGAGATTGTTGAGTATTAAAGATCATTATGGATGATGCAATTAATTGTTCAAATACTATTGTGAAAGAACATTTGATAATGATTATTTTTACTAAATGTTTTCAGATAATGGTTTCTAATATATTGATATTAGCTATGCTCAAATTGTTAAATTTTATAAAGATCACAAAACCAATGTATGGACAGAGAGTTAGATCGTGAGGGAAGGAAACACTAGAAACAAATATGTACAATTCTTTCTAAAGTAATTGTGAATTTGTGTCATAAACATATATGTATATGAATATACAAATGGTCATTTTTGTATGTGTTTAAAGACCTATTGAATATAAAAGGTAATATATGGTACTATTCAGTCTAATTGCAGTATTGATGTAAATAACTATGAATGGAGACATTTAAATAATTTATTCCAATAGATTGTGAATGTACTTAAAGCTTTCTGCAGTATTAAGACTTACTGAACTTGAATGCCGTTTCATTTTTGTGCAAAATGTAATTATATCTAGAATAAATTATTCAATTTAGTTCAAAAGAATTAGTGACAATTTATCATATCATTTATTTGCACATGCAAGTTTACTCCTTCCAATTTTTTTTCTCTATTACCGCAAATATGTAATTGATGACATATATTCTGTGTCTAGAATGCATTTTGCAGATGATATATGTACATATTTAAAATACATTTTAGTTACAAAAAATGAAAATAACAAACCTGTATAAAAAGGAGAAGAAAGTCCAATGCTGTTCAGCAAATATTGGAGCCATTTTCGGCTTTGGAGTACAGAATTTTTTCAGTATCTAAGAGGTGTTTTGAATAATGTATCTTTATTGTACAAATAATAAAAATGTCACTATTGTTACTACTGGTCATTCTGTGGTCCTTTATAAACGATAAAATACAATAACCAAACTTCATTTTCTGAATTTATTACTACTTAATGGAAAAATGTAAACATTCACACAAAGCAATTATAAAGTTTAAACTTGCACACACATTTCATTACAAAGCATGCACACGGTTTATTTATAAAAAAAGATGTAATTGTAAAATCATTACAGAATTTTGTAATGTCATTTTTAAGGGTAGTGGCAGATAATTCATCATTCAAGATGATTCAAGTGGAAGTCTTGTATTTTTTATGTTCAGGAAGTGCAAATAAATAAAAGTGTTTCGATGGCACAAGAACTGACCATTTATCACCGATGGTTGTATTGACATTAAATGTGAAAATTATGTTGGAATACGACTTCGGAGATACTCAAGGACAGCATCTGTTCCTTTACTAAGGATGGCAGCTCTTGGATTACGGAAAGGATTCCCATCAAGCATTAGAGCCCTAAAGACATAAGATAAATCATATGATCATCAAGTCTGTAAAGACCTTTGTCATGTTAATAGTAATCTGTTTTCCAGAGTTTTTGTCCAATTGGAAAGACAGCTTTTCAACTGAACGGACCGTACGTTTGTTCGCACAACCTCGTTTTGATTCATATAAAATATGTTCTCTAGCCATACTAAAGTCATCAGTTTGCTAGAATCAGAAGGAAACATCAACCTCACCTCAGACTGGTACAGTTGCCAAGTTCTGGTGGCACTTGTAAGATATCATTGTTGGACAGATCCAGAGTAGACAGCCTATTTAGGGTCTTCATTTGGACAGGATCAATGCCTCCAACTTGATTGCTACTGATTAAAATGGTCTCAAGGGATGAGATGCGGTACAGCACATCTGGGAATGACTTAAACCTAAAGATAAATGTAAATGACGATTTAGACCACAACAAACACAGAAACATTGATATTATATATTATATTATATATATATATATATATATATATTATATATATATATATATATATATATATATATATATATATATATATATATATATATATATATATATTATATTATATTATATTATATTATATTATATTATATTATATATATATATATATATATACACACACACACACACACATACACAGTATTTAGAGAGTATTAAGAGTGGTAATGGTAGAACTTGCCTATTAAAAGACAAAATAACACTCCGCAGCTTAGTTAAGCCTTCCAACTCCATTGGCAGTGAGTTCAATAGATTGTTTCTAAAAATAAAAATAAAATGTGTTAGTTCAGAGCACATGGCAAGATGTCACTTTTAAGTGACATCAGAGCTCTTATTTAGTGTGTTCAGCATTATCATATCCTTTAAAGGGGTACTTCAGCACTGGGAAGATTAATGTAGTAGAATTATTTTTGAATTTGGTGCCTTCTAGACTGAGAAAACACAGAAAATGTATTTTTGTCTCATGGGGATGAAAGACAACAATTCCCAGAACGCACTGCTTCACTGCCCTACTCTAGGCACGGCTAGTCGGCTACTGGATTAATGGATCACTTGCCTACCACGTTCATTTTCAGAAAATCAGTTCAGTTAGAGACACTACAATTAAAAACTGAATGTGTCTGTTCGATATACTGCGAGTGAACCGATTGAGCGTCACGGCACAAACGCAGCAGGATCGGATTACATTCAACACATGAGCTGAGGTAATCGCGGGATTCACGGCTGCATTCACAGTGCGTGATCAGTCTAGCGTGTGTTCAGTTCATGTCTTTGGAAGCTTAACTGTCATAGGAAGTTCATTTTAAAAGTTAAAACACTCACTTTGCTCTCCACCGCTCCGTTTACATGAATCTCTGCAGCTCCGCAAGCCGAGTGCTTTAAGTGTGATGTTGATACCATGTGGAAATAGCGCCCTCTGCTGGCTGTAGTCTTTAGCCTCTGGCCAAAAACTCCTCCGATGATGCAAAATGACGATATTTGCGTCATCGGAGGAATTTTTCCAGAAATAAAATACATAATTCTCTCGTCTCAGGGTGATATGAGGGGGGAAAGTAGGATAATTTGAATATACTCCCGGGTTTCTGCTGATACAAAGCTTAATGCTAATCGCTGAAGTAACCCTTTAAGTCTGTATATTTAATAGAACAAAAAATATATATATTTGTCCTTAACCCCAGAACAATCTAGAATTTACCAGCCAGAAAATAATTATTGTTCTTTTGTCCTTTGCGCCATCTTAGAAATACAACACTATCGAAAGCAGTAAAATGTTGCTGGTGTGACAAAAACAACTGAGAACCACTGAATTAGGAGAATTAAATCTTGAAATTGGAGCAATAATAAGTAATTTTTTGCTGCTAGAGGTATTCAAAGGCTTAGCTTCATGACGCCTTGATTTTGCAGAGCTTTAATTATTCCGCAGGTGACAGCTTCTGCTTTTTCCGGTCATGTGTATGTGGGATATCATATTAGATACATTTGAGTGTGTTGAAAGTTATGTTATTATGCTACTCTATGTTCACTCGGTGGCTACTAAGTGTTGCACACTGCAGTAAGCTAGATCAATATTAAGCATGGTAAAACATGGTACTCGCAGTAAATCAAGAAAACCAGATTTAAACAATAAGACTAACTGTGTTGAGCTATATAACAATGATTTGTTTTCTGTCAATTAATGTATCCAAACAGTTGCTCACCTGTCTAATAAAACAATATATTAAAGCGTCTTTGGTGTTTTCATGGTTTCTACAAAATAAAATCGGAAATCGAGGGTAACGCAGGTATGATGTCATTGATACGTGACGCACAGACACTTTCCGTGTCCTGGTTAAAATTGCTTAATTTTCTGGATTTAAACATTCTTGGAAACATTTGTAATATAATGTAAGTACACAAGTCAAAATATATAGCACTGTTCTTGTGTTTTTTGGATAGTTTAATCCAAAAATATTACATATTGTGCCTTTAAAAGGCATAAAACTACCATAGTTAAGGATTACCTGAGATCTATATGTAGCAGCTGTTTCAGTCTGGAAAAGTCCACTGGAATGGTTGTCAGCTTGTTAAACCCAAGATTAATGTCTGCCAGGGTCTCCTTTAACTCCATAATTCTACAGGAAATGAAAGAATACGTTTAACGAAACATTGTAAGTGTTCAGTAAATCTCTGGAATGGAATGGCCATGGGTGTACTGTACCTAGGTGGAACTGCCGTCAGCTGATTTTTGCTGAAGTTTATGTTGGCCACAGGACTGTCGTCAACTACGTCAAACACTTCATCAGGAATGGATCCCTCATGTTTCTCGCTAAGGAAAATGGCAAATCTTCAGTGTTAAATACACAAATTTAAATACTCTCAAAGTTTCTTATGAGGAATTTGTGTTACCTGTAGTCTAGTGTTTTCAGAGTTTTGATGGCATGTACATTGATTTTAGCTTGGCTTGGGAGAGTCATTGCCGTCTTTGTGTCTTCTTTTAAGCCCCCATCAGGTTGCTCTACATTTCAAACACCCACAATGATGTTTTCATAACAAATAAATTCGATGATCATTTAAAAATGATATTATAAATCTAATTTGATGGTAGACATACCTTGTACTCGACTTCTGAGATATTTTAGGAGTTCACCAGTGCCTTTCTACAAAGAAGATACTGTAACACTTTCTGATGCATTTCAGACTTTTCCGGTGTTGTATCTGAGATTAATAAGAACAAAGCAGGACAGAAAAGCGGTTTACAGCTGTGTATTATGTTGAACACTCACAGTCAGAAGGTCTCTGCGGATTGTCCTCAGTGGATTGCCCTCCAAAGCCAAACACTTCAGCTTAGGTAATGCGCCAAGTCCACATGGCAGACTGTTTCACAGAAGAGAGAGACTTTGTATGACTTACTTTCTTCTGCAGAACACAACAGAAGATATTTTGAAAACCGTTGACCATTGACTTCCATTGTATGGAGAAAAAAAAACAGACACATTTCTCAAAATATGTCCTTTTATGTTCCACAGAAGACAGAGGATGACATGAGGGTGGGTAAACGATGACATAATTATCATTCATTCATTTATTTAAAGGTCCCGTTCTTCGTGATCCCATTTTTCAAACTTTAGTTAGTGTGTAATGTTGCTGTTAGAGCATAAATAATACCTGTAAAATTATAAAGCTCAAAGTTCAATGCCAAGCGAGATATTTTATTTAACAGAAGTTCCCTTTCAAAGCTTACAGCGAACGGCTGGTTTGGACAACATTCCTGTACTTCCTGCTTTAATGATTTCACTAGAACAGTTTGTTGACTAACCTCCGCCCACAAGAATACGCAAAAAAGGGGCGTGGTCTTGTTGCTCGCCCACGTGGAGAAAAGGAAGTGTTGCGTTTGTAGAGTGCGTTTGTCGCATGTCTATAATAACATTGAGCGCATGCATCTCCCCGTTATGGTAAGAGGCGTGACCTTTCTGGGTAACGTGTGCTAAGCTGTTGTCGAATCACAACACGGGAACCCCTGGCACAATCAGAACTTGTTACGTATTTCTGAAGGAGGGACTTCATAGAACAAGGAAATCATCAGGCCGTTTTTTCATCAGTGAAAACAGCGGTATACAAATAAGTAAATTGTGTGAAAAATACTGTGTTTTTTTTACACGCGAAACATGAACACATGTTATATTGCACACTGTAAACACAATCAAAGCTTCAAAAACACATGAAAAACGGGACCTTAATATTCACTATCTCTGTAAGTAAGATAACTATCCTTTTTTGGCCATTGAACAGTCATGTTAAGGAGCAGAATAAAGAGTCATACATGTAAATAATTATAGAATTAAATTTTTTTTGGGTGAACTATCACTTTAATCTACTAAAAAGAATTAGAGATGTCACGCAACACATGAAATCCCCTATTCACGCCAGTATGTTGACGGAAGTTGTGGGATTTCATGTGTTGCATGATATCTCTGCGCCCAAGTAGCAGTGCTTTGGCTGTGCTTCCCCATAATATAGTCCCAAGTTAATATCGGCCTAGGAAATCGCCTAGTCTTAATCTGTATCTCTATTTGTATTCGTTGTGAATATGCAGGCCACAAGAAGTAATTAGGTGTTTTTTTTTTTTTGGATCACTTTTACTTGGGACATGCTAGCTGGCAACATAGGATTCCATTCATTATGCTAAGCTAAGCTAGCAGCGACCCTGCCAAACTAAAACAATGCATGCATTTGCCCACATATCTAAATGTAGGAAAGAAGTTGAATAAGCCCTATTTCTTAAAAACATGGAGTTTTCCTTTAAGGTATAATAATTCTTAAATTGTACATGGCTGGTCTGCAAATATGTGTTGCTTAAAGAGTAATAAAAGGAATAGTCCATAATTTTGTTTCTCAGTGGAATTTGATACAGAACACAGTCTACTTTATATTTTACAGTATACATGCAATAAGATATGTCCAGCACCTGCTGATGTCATTGTTAGTAAGATCCAAGCGCTCCAGGCCTTGCAGTAGGGTTATTTCTTCAGGAAGGCTCTTCACCTTGTTATCTCTGAGTTCCAAGAAACTCAGAGAACTCAAGTGTTTCAAATGATCTGCCTCCAACACCTCAATCTGGTTGTTCCCACAAAAGAGCTCCTGTAAACATACAAACCGCCTTGTGTTAGTTTTTCTCTTTTAAGACAATCGTAACTTATTCTTCCACATCAGTGGTTTTGGTTTACCTTGAGTGTTTTACAGCAGGGCAGTTCGGGAAGATATCGCAACTTGTTGTGTCTTAAGTAAAGCTGCTCGAGGGACTCCATCTGTGCCAGGACGGGAGGAATGCTCTCTATTTGATTCCGCGAACAGTCCAGCATTCTCAGGTCTGTCAGGGTTAATAAAAGAAGGATGAGTTCACGGGTTAACCAATACACATGATTCACATCTAACCTGCTGCTGTCAAAACATACTTTTCATTTCACTGATGGCAGGAGGGAGACTCTGAAGCTTGTTGCAGGACAAATTTAATTTCACCAGATTTTTCAAGTTTGCCAGGGTTTCTGGAACGTCCATTAGATGATTATTGGAGAGATCCTTTTAGAGGGAAGAGCAAGAAAGTACTAAATAATTGGAATACTGAAGTACATAATTCACAGCAATATCTTTGATTTCTAAGATATGACAAATTATCATACTGCAGTGGATTATTTTTGATGTACACTACTGTTTAGGGGTCAAGATTTGTTTTTTGAAAGAAAGAAATTAATACTTCATATTTTATAATTAATATTTTCATCCAGGACACACTAAATTCTCATTGAATCAAAAGTGATAGTAAATACATTTATAATGTTACAATTAAGATTTACTGTATATTTAAAATAAATGCTTTTCTTTCTATTTATTAAAGAATCCTGTAAAACATGGAATTGCAAATTGGAACAGCAAAATCTGTAATATGAAATGTTTCATAAGCATCAAATCAGCATATTAGAAAGATTTCTGAAGGATGGCACTGAAGACTGGAGTAATGGCTATTGAAAATTCATCTTTGCATCACAGGAATAAATTACATTTTAAAATGTATTTAAATAAATAACTTTTTTTGTATTTTTGATCAAATAAATGTAGCATAACTTGATGTGCACAAGAGTCTTCATTCAAAAACATTTTTAAAAAAATCTTCCTGACACCAAACCTGTAAGTGTACATCTATACAAACTGAGAAATATTAATATTATTTGAGGAACTAGGCTTTTATGATGCTGTTGGAAGATTATATGCCATATACTGTAGTTTGCTGCCGGTCAAGACGAGAGATCAGTCACTTACAATGTCATTTACATTAACCAGCTGCCCCAAATCCAGAGGAATCTTTTTGATCAGATTCTGTTGCAGATGGAGACATTGCAGGTTTGTAAGCCTCCACAGACCCAAGGGTAATTCCGTCAGTTTATTGTGACTGCAGAGAGGACAGATATTATGGCATAAGGTCAACACTTTAAACAGGTTTACATATTGCTTCATACACAGTGTTGCCTCCATCAGTACCTCAATATGAGCTTCTGTAGTTGCTCTAAATCTCCAATAGAATCTGGTAGTGAGCTTAGTTGATTGTCATGGACCTGGAAAAGGCACATCATTTAGAATTAAATACAATTTACACCCTCAAACTCCATGGAAAATTAAAATACTAAGATGTGATGACATTTCTAAATTTGACACTCAAAAAAGTTATGCTGATAATTTGTAATTAAAATATTAAATATAAATATTTGACTAATGGACTTGTGGACTCCACTGTTTATAATAATATAAATGTGGTTTACATTTTAAATGACTAATTGCATTAACTTAACCATAGTAGAGTAGACATCTATGTATATATGGCTTTAAATGTATTTATTTTATTCATAAGACAAAATAAATAGAATAAAAAGTGTTGTCATAAAGGGCTGTGTTTGTAATAGCATTCCCAAACAAAATGAGATATGCGTTAACCTACATCCAAGACAACCAGGGCAGGGAGGAGTTTGACGTCTTCAGAGAGGCTCTGGAGTTTGTTGGAAGTCAGCAGCAGTTTGGTCAAATCTGCCTGTTCCCACCACCGATCTGCAGCTCCAAATGACAAGTTCTGCTGAGATTCCTGAGGTGTGTCTATATTCAACCTCCACACACTCTGAGGAACTGAACCCAAATAACATCATGTAAAATCGTACACAAATTCACAATTTCAATCATGGTTTCACCAAATAATGCTGCTACATCTGTTGTTTTTACTGTACTGTAAGTCATGTCAGACCTCATTCAAACTTTTTTTTAACAGAAACTTCAAAAAAATTCGCCCCAAATAACATTAATAACAAATGTCATATTTGTTATTCAGTATGTCGGCGCCACAAATGATGGTTGCCATGGTGCTTTTTGTGAGGTTAGTGCACTAAAGTCGAATAGTCCTGTTCTTTTCCAGTAAGTCACTGTTAATTTACCTTCAGTTAGACCGCGCCCGGAGAGATTAAGTTGTCCGCTCTTTCTAGCAGCTTTTAGTAATCCAGATGGGACAGGACAGTCTTCTTTCTCCTGTCTAAATCCTGCTCTAGAGTCCACATGTGCTCCTCTTTTGAAACGAGACATGAATGCGACGTTCTGCTTTTAACACCTGTAAACGTGAATGAGGTTGTGGTGTTGTGAAGTAAACTGTGATAAACTATAACATGTTTAAACATGGCCTCCAATTTTTAAAATAAAAGTCCCAAGGAACGAAAGACGTTTTCCATGTGAAAAATAAAAGAATTCACAAAAATACTGTTAATTATTAATATTAAAATATAATAACTATATTTTAAAGATAAAATATCTAAAATAGTTTCTACTAATATCAATATTTATAATTTAATAGAAACCGTTTATGATTCGTTGACCTTAGAGATACAGAAATGAAACAATTACACCTTCAGCTCCATATAATTTTGATCTTCATTAAAAAGATTTTTTTTCTTTAATGTTACAAATGTATGTGTTTAAAGCTTTGTGAATGTACAGTGGTACCCAATATGGTATGATCAGCAGATGGTGCTACTAAGTGAAAAAAGACAACAGATGTTATGCAGGCAGCCATTAAGATAATGACCACTCATCTACAATGAAGATATTGGTAGCTATATACATGTGTGTTTAATAATTATATCATCGTTAATAATGTTAGATTACTTAAAATATAAATATTATAACACAGGCTCTTCACAGGCTCACAATCTTTATGAGGGTTAAAAAGCTATTTACACCTTTACAACCCCAGCTAAAAAAATGTTCCAAGATCATTTTGCTAACGTTCCCATTAAGTTATAAAAACGTTCTGAATGCTCTATTAATGTTCAAAACGTCCAGTTTTTTAAATGTTTAAAACGTTCTTGTTATGCAAACATAGGACAATTGTATCATTCTACAAACATTATAAGAATGTTAATTTTGAATATTCTCTTAATATTCTGAAACAAAAAAAGTATATTAATGTCTGAATTTTGTGCTAACGTTTTGAGAACATTATTAAAGACCAGGCCAGTTGCATAAATTGCTATAGTCTTACAAGTTAGTCATTTTGTTAGTCAAATTGTTTTCTTTAAGACTGTTTATAACTTTTTTATGTCAGTAGTAACATAAAAACTTAGATTGGCCTATTTTGATAAGCAAAAAGTAAGTGCTAGTGGATCATACTAGATCTTAAGACACTGTATTATCATAATGGCTATGTTTATGCAACTGGCCCCAGATAACTTCAGGAATATGTATTGACTTACAAAGTTCATTTTACAATATGACCTCTTCATTTAACTGGAGAGTAACAGATCTGGACTAAAATGAAATATTGGACATCATCAAGTAACACAGGTCAAAGAAAATACAATTTTGGGGAAAAAAAGCAGTGATAAACAACAACCCACATTTTTATAATGCTTGTTTATTTAAAATAAGAGACAGTATGTTGTAATACTTGAGCAGACGCACTGGCCTGGCAACTAAATATTAGTTATATCTCAATCATTTCATTAAGAAATTGCAACCAAGAAAAAGCAGGCTAAACATCAATGCAAGACATTTGTGTGTCAGCACATATACACTGATATGGTATCTGAACAACATATAAAAATAAACCTCTTAAAGAGAAACGTCAAATTACAAAGCTTAAATTGAATACTATAATGAAACATACATCAAAAGCACACACTGATGTGAAAAATCAAGCTGGAGGGATGATCTATAATATATACAGTATATAGTCCAGTGAGAAATGACACAAAATCTGCTGAGGTCCATCCATTGTGGGTTTTAAAAACTCTTGTTAAGCCCCATTTGCTTGGAATTGAATTTCTGCTAATGTTTAATGAATAGTATTCATGGCTATTTATCTCACAGAGTAAAATTCACCTCACTCAAATGATCTGTATGTAGAATTTTTGGAATTTACAATCAGTTACTTTCACAAAGAAAGGCAAGCAAATCATCACCTTTCTAATATACAGTTTGAGAACACTGTTTAGTAAAAGGAATTTAACATTTGCTTTGCAACAATACTAACAAAACACAAAAACAAAAGGTTTGTAATGTTGCAATTTGCAACAGAACAGACTGCACAGGCACTGGAAAAATATATTTCTCCCCCAGATATGAAAGCATTACTGAGTGTATCAGAATTCAAAAATTATTTTGGATTTGATATGCATGAGCACAATATGCTGTTGATTTGAGAATGCAAAAGCAAGAAAAACCCCCACAGAAAACTCATTTTCTTCTGCTTTCAGTCTAGGGAGAATATGAGAGGAAAGGAAAATTTTGAATCCATTCAGTAGTAAAACTCCAGTGCATGCTGCATTCAACCGCATGATAATAGTTAACAAAAATCATCAAAGAGGAAAATGCTAGACACTGCATATTCCCTGATATGGCATGTGCCTTCAAGTAGTTCATAACATAATAAAATGTTGGTTTTAAAAGCTGCAATAAACATTGTGCAATAAACATGTAACAGGCAAAGCATATGCACTGATATGGCTATTGCCCTCATCAATTTCAGAGAAGAATAATACAAATGGCCATATATAATAATCAATCAGCTTTGATTTAAACTCTAAGTTTAAACTCTAGAATTCAGCCAACTCTTTATGGTTCCTAATTTAAGACGATCCTCAAAATCTCCTCAGACCCACTCAGAAATCTTATCAACCGTACTATGTACCATTACAATCACAGATAAAATGCATTGCTATTGCTTAAGCATATTGTAGCTTTAAATTTGGCAGCTTTATTTGAACTTGAATCACCTATAGATATATTGGTATGAAGGTCAGAGTCAAGAAGAGATGAAGTTGCCGAAACCCTGCTGTGGCTGGCAGACCTGCTACAAAGCCAACAGGGACACAAGGGAGCTCACAATGGACATCAGCAATAATGAGGATGAGGAAAACACTGCAAAAGAAGAGAAACCAATGCACACACGGTGGAAAGAGTTACTAAAAGAATCCAAGTATTATACATGATTTAAAATTTAAGCAATAGAACACAAGAGGGAGTTAGCCTTGATGTTACTTGTTAACATTGATTTGAGAAATTAATTCATTTTGACATGTAAGAGGTTATTGTACTATAAAACTGTAAGTTTCAGAACTCAAAACTTCCTCTTTAGTCTAATTCATTGAAACCGAGCCCTGAAGACGACTCGGATTGTGTCACATAATGATGTAATAGTGCGACTAAAGACCACCTCTGCAGAATCAGATCAACACCTACTTCTACATCATTGCATATTTGGCCCCGCCCACTGGTGCATGAGTGAGATGAGAGATACAGGATCACTGGACAAAAATTACATGACCTTCCAAAGGATCCTAATACTAGAAAAGTGGCTTCACATTGTTTCTCTTAGTATTAATGATGAAAGCATTTGTGAGAGTGCAGAAATCGAGCTGCAATGACTACAATCTTCATACCTCAACCGTTCATACGACGGGAGTAGATCTTAATATAATGGTATAATCAGTCATTTTCACGAAGAGTTAATCTCAACAGCTGTAATAGTAAAAACTTAGTAAACGTTCTCAAGAGAGATCCACGTTATATTTATTTCATACGCAAAGATTTTAGACAATCACGGCAGTGGGCGTTTACATTTAAGTCTCACAGCAGACACACCCCTTCCAACAAAGCATTCAAATCAGAGAGCTACAATCAGGGTAGAAAATGGCCTTTTATTTCTAAATTATGACACATTTTGATGTAAAAACCATACTAACATTATAAGTGCTCCTCAGAAAACATTATTAAATGTTTTTTGTAAAACTGCAGTTCATGACCCCTTTACATTTTTGTATTTGCAGCCTGTTTTCTTTTGAAATGTATGTGTATATGAATAATAGTAATAATAATAATTATTATTATTCAATGAAAAACTTTACCATTAATTGGTTCTTTCATGTTCTTTAATGTTGCATTAAAATGTTGCATGAACATTCTATTTTATATTCTATTTAGGGAATGCATTGTATTGAATTATTATTATTACATTTAAAAGCAAAACATTTTTATTTTTATTTAACTATTAATGTTCTTTCACATTTTTAAAGTTTTTCTTTATTTTCTTTATTCTTTAATACAAATATTAATATTATTATTATTTCCACTTCCTAATTTATTTATTTTACTGCATTTGGCAGACACTTATCCAAAGTGAGTTAAATGTCATTCAAGTTACATTTGATCAGTTCATGCATTCCTTGGGAATCAACCCATGACCTTGGTGTTGTTAGAAACATGCACTACTGTTTAAGCTACATGAATGGTCAAACAGAATAGCATTGCACTTGTTTTTAAATTTCAATAAGATATTTTGTACATACAAATAACAAGAGACTAGTAGAGAGTAATAGAATTAAAGATCAAAAGAGAGAGACACACGCAAGATGACAGAGAAAAAAATCTAGGCCTATGCAGATTGGCAGTACCTGATGATGCGGCTGAACACTCCATGGCTATCACAGCATCCAGGTAGCTCTGGCCAAGCCATTCCTCATATGTCTTCTTCTCTCCAACACCAATTAAAGTGATAGTTGAGTCTTTGAAAATCAGGTCGGATCCTTCATAAGCTTTGGAGTCAAACATCTTAAAGCCTGAGGTAACATTAACCCCAAAGAAATTCTGAAAGACGCAAACCAAAAAAAAAAATCACACCTCCATTTTCATATTACCCTGAAAAAAATGACATTTGGTGTAAGCTACCTGAGCTTTATCCAGAAGTCCAAAGATGAGGTGGTGGTTGGTATCGGGTCTTATCATAACAGCGTGGGAAGGGACACGGGCCAGGTTGCACTTAGTGTACTGAGTGACTTCAGCACGTGACTCCTGAGAACAAAGCAGCTGAAACTCACGGGAATCCAAGTTTACCGCCCAAGAATCAGTATTGTTTCCTGGAAAATAAGAAGTCTCACATGAGAGAACTACAAGAGACTTTAACACACACAAAGAAATTGTCTCCTTGCTATTACATAACTGAACTGTTCAGTTTATTGTCCTAAAAACCCAAATGAGAATGAGCATTTGAGCCATGGGTTCTCTTTGGAATTTCCAATAGGTTCTTTCTTTATATTCTGGCTTGTGAAGTAGATTTTATTAAATGAAAGGTGCTATAGAAAATAAAAGGTATTATTATTATTAAAGACTCATTTAAAAATTCCTGAGGGAGCCCATGTCTAATTAGCCTTCAAACTTGGCCTACAAATTGATATCACGACTGAACTATCTTTAAAGATGTTTATGTTTTGTTTTATTTACTACATTAAAACTAAAAGCAAGTGAACTTTTGAGCGTTACCATCTGTGTTCTGAAATACAGTGGAATGTTTGACAAAGGCCACATCCCCATGATCTTGAACAAGGCACCTGGGAATATAATCAGAGACCATGTTAAAATATTTAGTTGTCATGCAGATTCATTAACGCCAAGATCTGTTGTGCAGTAGAGCGGATTACCTAAAGGCTCCATCGTAACCGTCGAATAAGTCCTTGCCTTTTTCACACTTGTTCTGACCACTGGAGTCTCCAATGCACTGCTCACACAGGTTACTGGGGAAATCTTTCTGATTGGCTCCAGGTACACAAGATGATTCAAAGAACTCCCCAGCAGCTAAAGGCAGATTCACACCTTCATCACACTGATTTTTTGGTATTCATACAGCAAACAACAAAATATAGTTTGTGATTAATGAAAATAAATAATAAACTGGACTTTCATTATACAAATATCAACAAATCACTAGTTCAATTACAACTAGAAATAAATGTTACCACTGTTTATGCAATTCACATAACTTGTATTTATTAGAGCAATGTGTTTGCAAATATTTAATCATGATATCTCCAGCATCCCCTTGACCCTAAAGAGAATAAGCTGTTTGGAGAATGGATTTATGATTATAATATTTACAGTGGGGTCCAAATCTCTGCGATCACTAGTAAAAAAGTGCTTCTATTCAGCACTCATTTCTAAAGTAAAAGTTAACATTTAACTAAGAATGAACTGTACTTTACAGCATTTATTAATCTTAGGTCATGTAAATTCCAACATATACTGATACATTTTTACAATCAAAATGGGAATGAGCCAGTAGAGGGTGATACTGATTTTCCTTAAATATCTGTCACCTAACTTCCTCTTTGAGCACATGGGCATGGTGGAAGTCATTAGAATGGTAGTTAAGGGCCTAAGAGCAGTGATGGCCTTGGCTGGTATATTTTGATACATGGGCTATTATACACTATACATATGGACTATGATACATTAATTTCAAAAACATTGAAATATTTTATCTTTTATTTAATTTATTATTATTCAGCGAGTCCACGAATGGCTTGGGTATGCAGAGCATATATGGACCGCACGCACTGGTATACTGTAAGTCCACTATGTGTCCTACCTTGGGGCACTTGGCATGTCTGTGGTCTGATGATGCCTTTTTCTATTAGCAGACCCATAGGAATATTCCAGCCTGCAGTCCTGCCATAACCTGTGTGACAAGAGCGCTTGCTCTTGAGGTCACTAAATCTCTGGATGTTTCTGTTGCTCTTCCTCAGCACAGCCACAGCATAATAAATGCTTCCGTCAGTGTCTCCTAAGACAGAGAATCACAGTGGCTTGTGAAAATGAATCATCAGTTATGAATAAAACAGGAGCTGCTGAAAATCTTTCCCAAACAAAAACTAGTTACCCAGTGAAGAAGAAGTTTTATTTGTATAGAGCCTTTCCGTAGCTCAATGTCACTTTACATTGTACATTAGAATACATTGTAAGCACAAATGCCACATTACCAAAAATACATATTAAATAGATATGTTTTTAGCTGGGTCTTGAAGGTAGACAAAGATGATATATTATGAAGTGTAAGGGGTAGTGAATTACATAATTTAGGAGTATTAACACTAAATGATCTTCCACCTATGGTGGACAACCGAGCACATTTTGTTTACTTTGTACTATATTCAAGTAATTTTATATAAAAAAAGTATATGGAAGCATATGAAGCTGGTTAAGTCAAAGTACACTGACAGTGTATGGCACTAACCTGTGTAGCTCTCCCCAACAGCAGGTATCAAACCAAAACTCTTCCCTGCTGTGTAGATGTAGCCTCCATCAAGAGTGATGGCATCAGCTTCCTTGTTCTGGAAGAAGAGAGTTTCATTCAAATAGAGCACAATTTTTCAGGAAATTGATATTTAGTTTCAGAATTTGACTGTTGCACTCTATTGCAGGTGTTAGTAAGAAAAATGTAAAAAAAAAAAAAAAGCAAGTATGGATGAGATGTTTTGCTTTTTAAATGACTGTCGATTCACATACTTGTACTTTCTTCAAACAGTCCTCCACAGATGCGCCGTAGACACACTGAATATCAGGAACCAAATTTTTGCTTTTAAAAGCAACAGCCATGTCTGCACATTTTTGCTGCTCTCCATAAGACAGGACACACCATCGAAGTTGAGAGGGGACATCTATATAACACAAACACAGAAACCACAGAGAAACAGATTTAAAGGAACACTCCACTCCGTTTTTAGAAATAGGGATTATTCAACTTCTTTCCTACATTTAGAAATGTTGGCAAATGCTTTTTTGTCTCAGTGCATGCAATGTTGTTTAGTTTGGCAAGGTCGCTGCTAGCTTAGCTTAGCATAATGAATGGAATCCTATGTTGCCAGCTAGCATGTCCCGAGTAAAAGTGATCAAAAAAAAACCCCCACCTAATTCTTGTGGCCTGCGTATTCACAACGAGTACAAATAGTGATGCAGATTAAGACTAGGCGATTTCCTGGGCAGATATTAATTTGGGACTATATGGGGAAGCACAGGCGAAGGACTGCTTCTTGGGCGCAGAGATATCACACAACACATTCAAAACATACTCCGGTATTTTTTATTTATTTTTGGATCACTTTTACTCGGGACATGCTAGCTGGCAACATAGGATTCCATTCATTATGCTAAGCTAGTAGATATGTGGCCCTGCCAAACTAAAAGAATGCATGCACTGAGACAAAAATGCATTTGCCCACATATCTAAATGTAGGAAAGATGTTGAATAAGCCCTATTTCTAAAAACTCCATTAAGCACAATATATTTAAGAAAGAAAATAGAATAGTCATATTCTTTGATGAAGATGCGTAAATTCACACCTGACTTTGAGCAGTCCATAGCTCTCAGTATGTGATAGTACCGGCCCATCCATTCAATATAGTTTTCATTTCCAGCTTGGATAAATGTGGTTGAAGCATCGCTGAACAACAAGTTCTGCCCACTAAAGTCTGCTGAGGAGAACATGGAGAACCCAGACTTTTGCTGAAGAGAAATACACACAAACACATTTAAATGAAACAGTAAGTTGCACAACAAAATAACATGTACATTTTTGTATTATTATTTTTGTATTAATGAATCCTAACGAGGTGAAAATCCTTCAATATCACTAAAGGATCATACCAGTCCCTCACGTAACATGTTGTAAACCACCGAACTGCTGATGTCAGTGTGGACAACAACCCCCCTCGATGGCACTCGAGCCAGATGGCATTTCTCATAATCACTGACTGGACTGCGTGTGCCGTCTCGACACAGGAGCTGATAGTCCTGAGAGGTCAAGCCTTGAGCCCATGATTCCCCCGAACCTTAGACACAAAGTTAAAAGTTTATTTACTTCATATACAGATCACAGTCTATCACTTCTACAACTTTACAGTCCACACTTCTTGTAAAATCATGTGTATACTTATCGACTATATTTTTTTACTTGAAGGCCACTGTCTAACACAATATTCTGTGGCCCCCTACTTACTATATTAACAGAACTATAACTATACTGTATTCATGTTAACCAATGGGACCTTATTTAATATAAATTAAGTGTTAATTAATTAAATTGTTTTTTAAAAATCATTCTGAGGCCCCCTTGTTGAGAAGCACAGACTGGACTACACATTTACCATCAGTATTCTCGCCTACAGTGGTGTGCTTTACAAAGGCGACATCACCTGCACCCTCAACCAAGCACCTGTGAAACCAAAAAGATCAGTTAACTGACATACTGAAAATATGTATCACTATCAAAGCTGCAACTGCACCAAATTTTGGTGTAGTATGATATAACAAAGAATATGGTACCTGAATGCCCCGTTATATGCATAGTATTGCTCCTTAGTGCTTCCGTCACACTTAAAATTTCCAGCTCTATCTCCCACACAGAGCTGACACAGGGATTCAGGGTCGTCTTTAGCCCCCGGGATACAGCTGGCCTCAAAGAAGTCAGCAACTCCTAAAAAGCCAAGATAAGCCACAAGATACTTTTCCATCTGAAAAAGGCAATCTGACAATTTTGGATGCGCTGCACCAAAAGTAACGGAGTACCTTGAGGGATGTCACAGCCCATGACAGACATCATTCCAGTGTCAATCAAATACCCTAGAGGGATGTTCCAGCCAGCTGTGCGGTTCTTGCCGGTGTGACAAGACTTTTTCCCCTTTAGACTGTTGATGTTGATGGCTGAATTTGTCTTTTTAACCACAGCAACACCATAGTAAGTTATTCCTTTCCCTATGGCCATTAAGAAAAGAAAAATAAAGTATGACTTTATGTTAGTCTAAAAGTTGATTTGTATATCAACACAAAACAATGGATGGCCTATAATAACATTGTATTTCAATGTACTTTTATACTATTTTAATTATAATAAAGTAATCAAATACAGATAATCAATAATAATAATCAACCTAATGTTGCATCTGACATTTAATTATGTCCTTTATCACTGTCTTTCTATTTCAACAGAATTCACTGATACAACTTGTACAATCTGGTGTCTAAAATCTGGTATCTTGAAAATAAGAACATCATACCATCCGCTCCAGATTCTCCAGCTGCAATTTTAAAGGTGGCTTGCTTGCCGATGTTGTATATGTCTGTAACACTGGCTGAAAAGGCATCAACTTCTTTTTTCTGTCAATACAATATTAATCACAATTGCAACTTAATTATTTGAAAGGCTTTTGTAAATGATAATAATTGCAGTACTTCTGCAAGTAAAATGAACAGACAGCACTACACACTTTAAAAGCAATGCTATCTGAGCAGATAGAGAAATAGATAGACAGACTTACGGTGAGTTTTTGAGCACATTCCGCTATAGATGAGCCGCGGACGCACTGTATCGCTGGTCGAATTGAAGCACTGGTAAAGGCCTGAGACATGGCTTTACATTTGGACTCCTCCGCGTCAGAAATAGTGCACCACTTTATTGTACTCTGTCCTGACACTGGACGAAGTTATAATGATTATAATTTTTCAAAAGGATCTAACTGCTCGTAATGTTGCTTAAATATATTGAAAACATTTTATCTTACATACGTATAGCTATAAAAATTGACCACAATGGAGGGAAAATCAGTCCCATATTAAGTTAAAAAGTTCTTACCATAATGCGTGACTACAAGCAGAACGCTTAGAAAAGCCCAGGTATCCATCTTTGACTGGAGAGTGCGCAGATGTTAGAGTGTTACTTACTGTAGCTTTATATATGAGAGTCTGTTGCAAAGTCCAAAATACGATTCAGCCCTTCGACATAACTAGGCAGGAAATGGTACCTTATCAAAAATACCTCTACGTGCAGTCAAATTCGAAATTTATAGACTATAACGTGACTAGACATGAGGAGGACTCAAAACGACACGTCCCAGGGACGGGCGGAGGTCCAAGGTGCACACAGAGGGGTCTTTCATTCTTGGAAACTCCACCTTTTTCCATAAGAGAATGAAAAAAAAAATCTGAAACAAGTGCAGTGTCATATAAACCCAGGTAAAATAACCTTTAACCTTGAAAAAGAAAATGACAATTTCAAACGAGAAAGTGTATGGACACTTTCTGGTTGTCAAATTTAATAATTTAATCTTAAACATCCATATTGTGCAAAATAGGCTACTTTCTCAAAAAGGCTATATGGACAATATCTACTTCAACTTTAGTGTTAAAATGCATCCGAGACGCAATCACTTTGATTTTGGCTGGCCAGGCTTTTGCATCTGTTGGAATAAATCAAGTTTTACTGTCATAATAAAGTGTCACACCATTACACACATTAGCTCTTGTCAAGGGACATATGGCAATAGTGAATTGTGAGTTTGTGACTGAGCTTTAATGTTTTACAACAGGAAGAAAACATGCTTAACGACGACAGACATAGCACAATAATAATAAAAAAAATACAGCACGATTTATTGTGGCAGTGTTTTAACTGATCTCTAGACTTCTAGAATATTGCTTAGGTCATCTAAAATGAAAATTCGGTCATAATTTCCTCACCCTCATGTCGTTCCAAAACTGTATGTGGAACTGTATTTCTTATGTGGAATGTAAAATAAGATATTTTGAAGAATGTTGGTAACCAAACCGTCTTGTTTACTGTTAAACTTCCACTGTATGGAGAGAGAAAACACGACAAAAAACACTTGAGACATTTCTCAAAATATCTCCTTTTATGTCCACAAAATAAAGAAAATCATACAGGTTTGTAAAGACATGAAGAGGAGTAAATGATGACAGTTTTTATTTTATTTTATTTTAGGTGAACTACCACTTTAAGAAAAACTCTAAAACAGCTCAAAAGATAAAGCCTTTGTAAAAAAAAACATTATTTGCATATAAAAACGAAGACCATTACACTTTGTAATGCTTTTGGCAAACTTTAAAGAAGTGAATTACTTTATTTGTCTCTGTAAAAACAAAAACAATCAAAACACTGGGTATGAGAAAAAAGTTTTTATTAGCTGTTCTCCTCTTTGACAAATGGAATGAATCAAGTTGGCAGATTATGTACATAATCCAGTCATAAAAGTGTGTTAGAAAGCCATGAAGACAAGTTAGAGAAGCAATCTTTTAGAAAACAATCATCTCCGAGAAACTCAAGAATGAAAAGGGGATGCTGTCAGCGCGCCCCCTGGTGGAGAGTTAAAGGCTTGTGTTAGAGAGTGGCAAAGCAAATCTCTCTTCAGCTATGGGCAATCGACAAGTTCACATACATGGAGGCAAGAATCTCCTAGCCTCTAACGTTTACAGCTCATGCTAACTCTGACATTTTCACAATCCCAGGTGAAAACAGAAAGAGAAGCCCTCTCCTCCGCTTCTCACTCATATTTAATGTGTCAAAGACTATTGCTTTAAGAAATCATGCAAGTCACATGAAAAAGTAAACATGACATAACTACATAGGAGAGAGAGCTGAAGACTACAAACTGCCAACTTGAGTTTTTTTTTCATATTGTTTGAGCAGATGCAAACGGAACACCGCCATTCAGCCCAGGTGTCCTGTGAGTCAGTGTTGTTTTTGCATAAGAACAAACCATAAAGTGATGGAGGTAAAGTAAATGAAAATAGATATATTTATATTTATTTTTATATACATACACACATAATTATATGAGTGCATGTTGGACATTATAAAGAAAATAATTCCCATAGGTATAGTTTAATTAAAGCTCAATATAGACTTTTATTATAACAAAATAGGCAGTATACTGAGGGATTGAATATACATTACAATTTATACTCTCTTATTTGCATTGCTGTTTCTTGAAGTAAGAATATGTCATCACCTGGATTTGAAAGATAATCGTAAGCCGGTCCTTTCTTCACCTCAACTATAAGCTACTCCCATATGCACCTTGATTAAAATGTACACAGATTGTTAAGACAAATAGACATTTAATATAAAAAGAAGAACTTTTGTGCCAAATGTTTTTGTCCTCTTTGTGCACTTGTGACAAAACTGATCAGCTGTGTAAGGTGAACGGGCGGCTTGATTTTACAAGAGAAACGAGAGAAAACAAAAAGTAATATGACGCCTCCAGTTCACATAGCTCAAATCTGTCTGACAAAAACATAAGAACATAAGCTAACTGAAAAAGAATAATCCAAAACATGCTCTTAATGCAAAAAACGTGCAAAGTGTTGCTTTATGTCTTTTCAGAGACGGACATGAAAGCTTTAACTTCTGATCATATTTGGGAGAGAGAAAAAAAGAACAAACCAAAATGTATATAATGCATTAACTCATTGGTTTTCCTTCGAGAAAGTCACCTCCCTTAAACATTAAGGAATCTGTACCGTATAATCTGTCCAGTAAGTCGCTGTTCAGGCATGTCTCCTCCCACCGGAGGATGAAATGCGGAGATTGGGATGCGAGTTCTAGACAGCAGTTTCAAAGAGAGGCATGAGAGAGAGTGAGAGAGAGGTGGCTGTAAGACCACCATGACCCCAAGCCAATCCAAAGAAAACATGTTTTCTATCCTCAGGGTCAGAAAGCCAATGTCAGCAGCAGGCCAGGTTAGTATAAAAAAAGAAAACAGGAAAAAAAAAAAAAAAAAGTTTAAAGAAGAATAAGGTTTATTTGTCTCCAGCCGTCTCACAATTTCTCTTTGACTGGTACCCAGATGAACGGCCCAGACTGCTCCTCGATGATCTGCTTAACCTGGTTGTAGATCTCTTCTAATGTGTCCCCTTGTACAATGGCTGCAAGAAAGAGAAGACCAACATCGATGAGTATAATACATAAAATATGAAAGGAAAGGTGTGACTGAGTACAGGCGACCAATAATGATTTGCCACTGATACCAAATGCTGTCACTCCCTTTAGTAGAAACATTTTTGCCACACTTGCCAATGGCCAGTGATTTGAAAAAATGAAGCGGCCAAATATATATTTTTATCAACCATGACAGCAAAATTTAGAAAATTACACAATCCTCTATACACTGCGTGTAGAATTATTAGGCACATTGATTTTCTGATTATATATATATATTTTCCAGGCACATTTTACCAATTCCAATCCACATTAATCTTAATAACTGCTATTCATTTTTGTATTTAATCATTTTTAAGTGACTCTTGGAGGACCAGCACCACATCCTCTTGGACCACTGTTTGAAGAATTCATCTTCCAGAATCTGGCAGTAAGTTTGGGAGTTCATTTTTAGTCCACCTCTGCAAAACGGACTTCAGGATAGGAGATGGTCTAAAAATGAACTCCCAAAACTTACTGCCAGATTCTGGAAGACGAATTCTTCAAACAGTGGTCCAAGAGGATGTGGTGCTGGTCCTTCAAGAGTCACTCTCAACCTATCTGTCTATATAAAAAAAACAGTCTTCTGTATTCACAAGACTTCTTCATGTATTTTACAACACTTCAGCTTGTGATTCTTACTGAGTGGGGGTCATTTTTAGGATTCTTTCCCTATAACTTAAGTCTCTGAGATCCTGACACCTTGCACTTCTGGAGACTACAGGTAGGTTGCAGTTCTGGAAAATGGTGGCGCTGGAGACTTGAGGGTTCCTGACGGTTTCACACTCAATTCTTCACCTTAATCCTTAATACTTTTGCAGTTAACATGTGTCTTTTCTTCACTACCTGTTTTTGTCTGACCCTGATGACCCAATGAGCATTTCACTGTCCAATGGTCATCCCTTAACTGCAATTTGTAGATTTGCATTTGTACTGCATCCTTCTCATGAGCATTTAATCATTTTTGACTTTTCAGTCTGAGTTAAATCTCTTTTTTGGCTCATTTTATCTGTAAAAGAAAATGTGCCTAATAATTCTGCACACCTGAATATAAGGTGTTTTTCATTTCCTATTATATATCACTTATAAAATATTAAATACATAATTAATAGTAGTTATTAAGATTAATGTGGTTTGGAATTGTTAAATGCGCCTGGAAAAAAATATGATCAGAAAATCAACGTGCCTTATAATTCTGCATGCAGTGTAAACCAATTTGATACCACAGCTTAAACTACTAGCTTAACTAATATAAATTTAATAGCCTATTCCTATTGAAACGACTGGATTAGACCTGCAAAAATTTGACTAAAGTAAATGTGACCGAACCTTTATGCAATGAAAAACTGCATGGGAAGAAATGAGTTAAGCAGCTGTTGCTACATTTCATGTCTATGGTGTTACAGCAATATAAAAACTCAAAAAGCTTCTGTGCAAGCACTAATACAACAGAACGTTTTTGTATCTTGCTAAACGTTATTTTCAGTGATATTATCTTTTGTCTGTTTTCAAAGGTCTGTCTTGGCTTGCTTCCTCTTTTAATGATCTGTTTTTAACATTTTAACATTTCTTTTGAATATTGAGGTTAAACTGAAAATAAACATATTATAGTACGATAAAAACTCAAGGAAACTATCTTGGAAATACTCAGGCAACCGTTCCTCAGGCTAAAGGTTATTTGCTGTGAGGAGATATAAAACCACACAGTGAAGATGCACACGCTTGTGCCTTTTTGTGATATTTCATTGAAAACCACAACCTTAATTATTATTTGAATGGCAGTGGATTTGTGCAAATGTTGATTGCTTTTTATTCAAATTTAAATTAATAAGCTTGGCTTCTGTCGACACAGCATGTCTTGGTGGGGAGATAAATGTAAACATAATTAGTTTTTGTCTTAAAGGGATAGTTCAACAAACATTCTGTCACCATTTACTCACCCCCATTTAATTCCTATACATACTTATATCATAAATAATATATTTTTAAACATATCTCTGTTGGGGTTCAGTGATGTTTTGAAACACATTGACTTTCATTGTATGGGGAAAAAAAACACTGATATATTATTAAAAATGTCTTCTTTTGTGTTGGACAAAAGAAAGTTATACAGGTTAGGAACGACATGAGTGTTGAGTAAATTATTTTTCATTTTTTCACTATTCCTTTAAATTAATGTAACAGGGTTTGTGTAAAATGAAATACCAGGACTTTAAAGGACTTTTTAAGCACTACTTTTTTTTGGTTTTCCATGACAACAATTAGAGATTGCACTTATCAAAATAATGTCTTTATTATCTTTCAAATTCTAAAACAGATAAATAAAATATACTCATAAAACAAAATGATACAAATAAAGTGCAGCATGTGCAGAATACGCAATGACTGTGGCTTTACTTTAACCATTGAAAGGATACTATGACAAAGATATTATTCAAACAGATTTTTTTTTCTTTGTGAATATATGATGACCTAAATTATGAAAGCTGTATCATATACTTGGATATTTATGAGCAATATCATGCTCATGAAGTCATGCAAAATGTCTTTATATCTATGTAGCGTTAGTTTTGCATGAAAATATTGTTTCTTGAAAAATGTAAACACTAATATATATAATATATAAACAGTTCATGTACCGTGCCACCCCTAATATCAATGAATGAGAGCGTTCACATAGGAAGCGTGAAGGCCGACCCTCTCACGGTGCGTGTCCACTTTTTCAATTGAGCTCAACTTCCATAGTAATGAATTGTAAATGCTTATTCAAAATATGCGGTGTTCACGCTCTGCTGACGCTTGCGATGTGAAACAGGCATAAAAGATGTAGCAGCATTTTGTTGAAATAGGAATAAGATTGCATGGGTGTTTGAATCGAGATAGCAATATTTTAACGATTAATCGTGCAGCTCTATGGTGACTTGACTGGATAGTGCCGAATTGCAGACCTCATCCAAACATCTACGCTATGATGAGATGATTTCTTAACTGCCGTTTTCTCACCGCTGTTATTAAGGTTAGTCTTTTGGTTACAATTAGGGGATGTAAAATATGGTCATGCAGAATAACGCATTAATATGTGCTTTATGAGTACTAATAAACAGCCAATATCCTTTTTATAAAAAATAAAAAAATTCGAATAAGAAACTAGATTGGTGTGTGTGCAGTTTATGTTGTAGAGTAAACATTCAAGTATCGGCAAGACCTTATTTTATTCATAAATTGAAAACCCCCATAGGAAAATCTCTAAGGAACCAGTGGCGAAGTAGCCTTATTGGTTTTGACATCATCCCTGCACCACTCTATATATAGAGTATAGATTTGTTACAGTTAAGGAACGATAACCATGATGAAAATGACTAAGTAGAAAGGTCAGAATTGATTTGGATGTGGGTAAGTTTATTCTACTGTTCTCACCGGTGAAGTGCTCTAGGAATTCCTGCTCCAGTTTCATGGCTCTGTCATAAGTCTTCCTGCCTTGCTCCTCCATCAATCTCTTATTCATCTCTCTGAGGAGGACAAAGAGAACCAGTTACTAGTGGCAATCAGTCCAAAATTATCAAGCTTTAGTATTTATTGTGTGTTTGAGCTTCCTGTGATACAACAACTCACAAAATATTCTCCACTGATTTTGGTTTCACGAACACCGCTATAGGGTAGAGCTGTGCTAACTGGAGTCGTTTGATGGCATTGCCTGAGACATCCAGGATGCAATGTTTTCCCTTAAAGAACAAGGAAAAAAATATTTGTCACGTGAAAAATGAGAAAACTGCTGCACAATGAAATCTAAAGGTTATCATGAAACTCTCACACAAAAAGAAAATTCCCTTTTTTATGACTTTTATTTCTTTATCACTTCCTAACAAGTTAAATGTTCACCTTTTCTGCAACCTCTCGCACTGACTGCACGCTTGTCCCATAGAGGTGGTTGTTATATTGGCCTCGATGAACTTGTGATCTTGAATGTCTTTTTCCATTTGCTCCCGTGAGACAACAAAATGGTAGTCTCTGCCATCAACCTCGTAGTCTCGCTTTGGTCTAGTCGTGTCTGGGCAAAGAACAGTATAATGACCATTAAAGGGGTCATGAACTGGCTTTAAAAAAAGTATACTGTTGTCTGAGGTCAACTTATGATGTTTGTGTGGTTTTTACATTCAAAAACATCATAATGAATAAGTAATAGGCTATTTTCTACCCTGGTTTTGAGCCTCTCTCATGGAACGCTCGGTTTTTATGGGTGTGCCGCACTGAAGACTTGGAAGTAAATGCCCACTACTATGATTGGATATTATAATGATATGCATATTATAATGAGCTTTGGCTCCCCAGTCAGTACAGTGAGGAATTGTTTTGAAAGCATGTGGGAAAACACCAACCGAAAATGGTCTTTATCAAACACAAACAATGATTTATCTCTCATCCACCCGCAATTAATTGGAATGTTATTTTTTATTACTTGACCCGCCCGATCGGTGGATATAACCGCGAACCGTGCATCACTAACACACACATGCACAAGCCTCACTGCAGAGTCAGACAAATCAGCATGATCAAATCTTCCGCAGTTGCATTTTTCCTTCAAATATCAAGTCAAGAGAGGGAACAACGCACATTACGAAAGGAAAATTATTTCCCTATTTAAGATAGCCCGTCAGCAGGTCGGTAATACGTTTTGGTAGCCTGTCTTTAAAAAACATAGCACCGGGACGTTGGGCTTTGCGAGCCCTGGCCCATACATATCCGAGTCTGATCACGAATCACAGCACAATGAACCAACAACACCTCAAATAAAGGATTCTCCAACCTGTGACAGCATACTAAGTTATGTTCAGTTAGACACGTACACATAATCAATTGATATCAAACTGTATCAAATGTATCAAAATGTAATACTATCACATTAAAAAAAACTTTTTTTACTCACATAAGTGTGTTTGGTCATTCATTCATGTAATCTCATCCTGTCTGCAAATCCAGTCTCTTGTTTACAAACGAATCCGTGGTGAAATGAAGGAACAAACGCGCAAAGTCTTACCCACGTGAGCTGGATATGCATTAAAAATAAAGTTCATCCATGCATTCATAGTACTGGAATCCGAATATAGTTTATGCAGCATGTTTTTTGCTTGGAAGTTCGATCTGGTTTAGCTCCACATAGATCTGTTATTTATCTGTAACATGTCATGTACAAATCTGTGGGCGGGGCTACAGAATCAGGCGTTTGTCTTCTTCGGTTAAGGCGGTGTTTCCCCACATTGTGATGTCACAGGAAGGCACATTCCCAGATCAAGCGTTTGCTGAGCCAGCTGTCAATAAAAGCTTTTCTTTGACAAACAAGGACGTTTTCAGCTCTGAAGCTTACAGGATATTCTTATATTACCATGACCATTTATAAATTAAAAGCTCATGGGAAAGTTGATTTCTCAATTCATGACCCCTTTAAAACAATGCAGATGATACTGTAAAAGAAGTAATAAAACAGAGTACTCACGGGGAACACATGACCCAAACTTGTCTGGAAACTCTGAGATTAGATCATCGTTGATCCGGTCTTTCATGGGTCCAAGGATAATCACTGGACGACTATAACTCACTGTAAACCACAATAATAATAAGTCTTACAATTAATCAGTCAAGCAGAGTTATTCAATGACACCTAGTTAGATGGAGTAATAAAAACTAATGTACCATACTTAAAGAAAGCTTTCAAGAAAACACTCACCTTCCTGTTGTGTGACTGTCTCATAAGAGAGGACATAATCTTCCTGTCCACCTAGTAAAGACAGAAATTGATACGAGTTCAAAAATCCTGTGTACTGTGTAATTAAACAGTTATGAGTATAATTAAACCAACATGCATGTGCTATATATCCTCCCTAAGCTAAACTCCTCCGAGTGTTTACTGTTACAAACTCTTTAAAGTTGCTTGAAATTCTGATTGAGATTTTGACAAGCATCAGAGATGTATTTTCAAGAGTGACACTATTCTTAGATGCATCTTAAAACCTTATGCGCATACCGCAAATTCTCAGAAACTTTAGCCTGCTGTCTAACAGCTAAAAGTACACTAGTTAGCCAATTATTCACCATATGTTAACGTTCAAATGTTTGGGGTCAGTAATATTTTAATTAAGATTTTGACTAAATGTAGTTATTTTAAACATTCATCAAAGAATCAAGATTTTATCCAACATGAATAATAAGAATAATGTGTTTTGAGCACCAAATCAGCATATTAGAATGATTTCTGAAAGATCATGTGACACTGAAGATTAAAGTAGTGGCTGCTGACAATTCAGCTTTGTCATCACATGAAAATTGAAAAATGAAAATTGATTACTAATTTTACTGTATTTTTGATTAAATAAATGCAGCCATGGTGAGCATAAGAGACCGACCTCAAACTTTTAAGCAATAGTGTATAAGTTGTTAAACAGAACAACAAACAAACAAATATGAATTAATAACCTCACTAATCAACTAATTTGTTGGATGACTAGTCAACCACTTATACATGAAAACTGAAATGTAATTGAAATCTGATGTTGAGTGTTCAAATATATATATTTTTCTTTTGTATTCATTACTGCTCATTTTCAATTCAAATATATTACTCGATAATCCTATGAAAGCAGCTTACATGCCTTTGTCATGAACAGTAGTCTCTAATTTTCGCTCACTGTTCAGATGAGAGCCATGTAGCATTAAATAAAAGTTCAAGAGGTTTTTCAGACCACTCGATGTGAATGACAGGCCACGCTTTACAAAACTGCTGAAAGACACAGGCTTGTTCAAATGTTATATGAAGGTAATATTCCAGGCCATTATACGCGGTGTCCCTGGCATGGTCACTAAAGCAAGGTACACAGAACCAGCACCTGTTTTAAAGTAAAGTAAAGGCAAGCTTCTATCGGTTAAATCAATAGTGTGTTTAGATTATTTTGGCTCTTGCTATCACATTTTAACACCTTTTTAACACTTTTTAATGTTCTGTTCTGGAAAATTTAAATATTTCTTTCTTTGAAACATTAAAGGGATAGTTCACCCAAAAATGAAAATTACTTCATGATTTACTCACCTTCAAGCCATCCTAGGTCTATATGACATTCTTCTTTCAGAAGAATACATTATACATTCAGAGTTATATTCAAAAATGTCCTGGCTAATCCAAGCATTATAATGGCAGCCCAAAATGTGAAGCCCAAATACAGTGCATCAATCCATTGTAAAAGTAATCCATTCGCCTCCAGGGGGTTAATAAAGGCCTTATGAAGCGAATCGATGGGTTTGTGTAAGAAAAATATCCATATTTAAAACTTTATAAAGCAAAATATCTAGCTTCGCCAGACTGCCTTCCGTATTCAAATTACGGAAAAAGCGTAACTGGTGTAACTATGACGTATACGCGATTTGAACTCTGAGAGGCGTTACACTTTCTGCGCAAGTTGAATATGGAAGGCGGAAGCTTGATATTTGACTTAATAAAGTTTTGTTCTGAAAGAAGTTTCTGAAATAAGAATATCATATACACCTAAGATGGGATGAGGGTGAGTAAATCATCGGATAATTTTCATTTTTGGGTGAACTATCCCTTTAAATTAAACTGTTTCTATGCAAAATCCTGGTCTTGAATAGTACACATCTTTCAATTGTGTGTGTGTGTGTGTGGGGGCATGTTTTTGTGAAATATCAGGACACAAATGTGTATAATGACATGGGTATGACAAAGGTATTACAAAAAGAGGGTGGAATATGAGGACGTTCCCCATGTCCTCACTTTTCAAAATGCTTATAAATCACACAGGATGAGGTTTTTTTCACAGAACGTAAACTGCACAGTCTCCTGTGATGGGTAGTTTTAGGGGCAGGGGCAGTGTAGGGGGATAGAAAATACGGTTTGTACAGTATAAAATGCATTACGCCTATGGAATGTCCCCACATTTCACAAAAACAAACGTGTGTGTGTGTGTGTGTGTGTGTGTGTGTGTGTGTGTGTGTGTGAATATAACAAAAGGAAAGCTTAGAGAACAAAGGGAAATAAACACTCAAGGAATGACTTTAATAAAAACATGATAAAAGGAAATAAAAGGGAACACACACTTACGGTAACTACTTTCACTATCGCTGGCATTAGAAGTTACATGCTCTGAAACCATAAAAGGGAAAAATAAACACCAGAGACAAAAAAACACAAGCCTTGCAGGAATACGCCAGACACACTGGGAACAGTCACCAGCAGATGGCAGTGTTAAGAACCTGAACAGGACATGTGAGGCAATGAAGCTGATCTAATTTAGCTAAATTTCTCATAAAACTGCTTCCACAAAATTAATTTGGTAGTTTCATTTGTATGAAAAAATTCTAATTATAGAACAGCCTCTGAATGCACGCAAGAAAGTCTCTCAGGGGGTCTTAACACAGTCATGGTGCAGTGAGGGGCTCCACTCCACCACCTAAAAGTGTCTCAATGTAGAAGTCTAAGAATGGACAGAAATACTAAACATTCAGAAGTCATGGAAGATTGTAAACAACCTTCTCACATCAGCCCTGCTGATCTTAACCCCTCATGTTCTGTTGTGACTGTTTCTACAGTACTGTTCAAAAGTCTGGGATGAGGTTTTGCTCTTTTTATAGAAATTAGGTTCATACTAAATCATCAAGGATGCACTAAATTGTTCAAAAGTGACAGCAAAGACATTTAAGTTAGAAAAGATTTCTAGCTCAAATAAATGCTGTTCTTTTGAACTTTCTATTTTTCAAAGAATCCTGAAATGTATAAATCTATAAATGTAATGTATAATTTGTATAAACGTAATGTTTTCAACATTAATAATTACAAAAATGTTTCTTTAGCAGCAAATCAGAATATAAGAATGATTTCTGAAGAATTGTGACACTGAAAACTATATATTATTTTAAATTGTAGTAATATATCACAATATTACTGTTTTTTTGGTAACACTTTACAATAAGGTTGTATTAGTTAATGCATTAGTTAACATGAACTAATGATGAACTGCACTTATAAAGCATTTATTTATATTTGTTAATGTTAATTTCAACATTTACTAATGCATGAATAAAATGTTGTTGACATTATTTACTGCACTGTGAACAAACATGAACAGCTGTATTTTTTATTAACTAACGTTAACAAAGATTAACTAATGCTGAACAGAAGTGTTGTTCATGGTTAGTTTATGTTAACTAATGCGTTAACTAATGTTAACTAATACAACCTTATTGTAAAGTGTTACCGTTTTTTTAAACTCTATTTTCCATCAAATACATGCAGCCTTAGTGAGCATAGATATTTATTTCAAAAACATGAAATAAATCTTACTGACCCCAAACTTTTACACAATAACTGTATTTTTCATGAACTCTATACTGTGAAATTGTGCTTGTAATCAGTTCCTATTATATTAAAACATGAGAATGACATACTAAAATAGCCATGCGGTATTCTCAGACCTCAAACAGAACATGAGGGTCAAATTCTTCAGACAAAACAGTATTTGCATTTTACATATTTGTCCCCAAAATGATATGTGCTCATAACCTCCCAAAGCAGAATCACAGCAGTAACTACATTTGTACATATTCTGATGAAAATGTGAGTGTTGTTTGCTGGTGCAAACTCGCAGATCAAATACTAGGTTGTTGCAGGTGGTTTTCAAGGTATTGCTAAGCAGGGCACTTGCTAGGGCACTGCTACTGCTTCAAAGCCCTAAATCATGGATTCTTAAACTTTTTGTAAGTCAGCCGAACCCCTTTAATGATAGATTGATTAGATAGATAGATTAGATAGATAGATTAGATAGATAGATAGATTAATATTAGATAGATAGATAGATAGATAGATAGATAGATAGATAGATAGATAGATAGATAGATAGATAGATAGATAGATAGATAGATAGATAGATAGATAGATAGATAGATAGATAGATAGATAGATAGATAGATAGATAGATAGATAGATAGATAGATAGATAGATAGACAGACAGACAGACAGACAGACAGACAGACAGACAGACAGACAGACAGACAGACAGACGAACAGACAGACAGACAGACAGACAGACAGACAGACAGACAGACAGACAGACGAACAGACAGACAGACAGACAGACAGACAGACAGACGAACAGACAGACAGACAGATAGATAGATAGATAGATGATAGGCTTTTGATCAACTCACGAACCCCCTACGATTCCCTCACAAACCCCCCGTTTAGGAAACCCACCCTAAACCGAAATATGAGCCATAAGCACCACTAATTAATGAAAGCATTCATAATGCAAATGCTGTTAAGAGGAGCAGAATCAACTTGTCTTACACCGTGGTTAGGGCATAATGGACAACAAAGGACCTGAACATATAGCGCTGATCTGGGAACTTTGGACCAGATTTACTAAACAGCACAAATTAGCATGAGACTGTAATTCCATAAAAGCTGCAATGGAAAGTTCTGCAGGTGATATTCTGACAATGTGCAAACTAAAGAACACAGACGAAGAAGCTCATTTCCATTATGACAAACTACATCGACCATCTACCAAGGGTAGAAATAACATCTTCCTCTAGCATTCTAAATAAATTAACATGAATGGAGAAAATTCTCTCCCTTCTACCAATGCGCCACTCTCTGTTCTCTGCTGTGTCTCCGCCTATAGCAGCAACAATTGCAGCATGTCACGTGCATGCCTTTTTTTGAGTGTTAAATAATGCCGCAAACAGTTAAAGGCACAATATGTAATTTTTGCCGCCTATTCAAAACAAAGGTGCAGCTAGATGACGCCTTGATTTCGCAGAATGAGCTACTGTATTAAAGATTTATTAATGTTACAGTAGTATAAAGCGGGGTGGGGCTGAAAGCCGTTGGAGCGATTGCAAAGGAGAGACAAGTGTGACACGACTCGAAGTGTACCTTTTATTATGCCGCAGACGACCACCACTTATGCTTCTTCTGGTCATTTGATGTGGGGTAGCGCAGCGCTGTTTTATCCTATTTGGTACACTTGAGTGTGTTGAAAGTTATGTTATAATGTTACTCTGTGCGTTCGCTCGGCGGCTACTATGAGACACCTGTTGCACACTGCAGTAAGCTAGATCAATATTAAGCATGGTAAAACATGGTACTCGCAGTAAATCAAGAAAACCAGATTTAAACAATAAGATGGTGTTGAGATATATTTCAATGATTCAATTAAAGCGTCTTTGGTGTTTCCATGGTTTCTGCAAAATAAAACCAGAAATTGAGGGTAATGCAGGTATGATGTCATTGATAAGTGACGCACGGACACACAGGGACAATGTAAACATTCTTGGAAATGTATTTGGGATAATGTGGTTTTGGGATATTTGAATCCAAAAATCGTACATATTGTGAATTTAACTGACTAGCGCAAACCTTAGTAAATCACGTTGCACGATTTATTTAAATATTCTCCTTTCATTAATTTTTTCATCTGAAAGGGAAACTCCTACAAATGCATTTGGAATATGTTCTTGCAAAAAGGAAAAAATAACAATTTCATAGCAATTGTCTTTAGTAAATCCTGACAATAGTTTTTAACACCAAAAAAGGGTTTGTGCTGGCACAAGCTGTTAGTAAATCTGGCCCTTTGTGTTTTGCACTCATCTAGATGCAAATCAGGCTACAGACACAACACAATTCTAACCCAACATCATTGCTATGGGCAAGACAGTTTTATGGGGAATAATGGGAGTTTGGTGGGGCCGGTGGCGGGGTAGACCTGCTGTAGCCTTTGTGGACTTACTCAAGCCTTTGTCGTCACTCAGGTCCTGTGGAGCAGTCGGCAGAGAGCAAGGAACAGGAGAAAACCACAAAAATAACAATGATTACTGGAACAACATATCTGGTCTTACCGAAGAACATCGCTCCTGCCTTACAACAAACCCAGATATGGAGACTTCAGTGGTCTTCAACAGACATTCTGTCCGTATATCTCATTTTGATGCAGAAGGGATCAATCAAATTTCCTATCATGTTTAGGGTTGTTGCAGAAGCAGGAGTTTCGTTCAGAGGTGTTGATATGGCACATGTGCCACTACCCTGTCCTGCACACGTCCATTGCTTTTCTGTGCCCGCGGCTAAAGTACTTACGGTCCACATCGCTCGTTTCCTGTTCGCTGGGGTCCTTGTTCTTGTAGAAAGGGAACTTTCGCGAAAAGAGGTTCTTTTTACGCTTGTCATTGAATGACTGCTGAGAAGGAGAGGGGGGGATGAAGGGGGGACAAAAAAGGAAGAACAGATGGAATGGTGTTGGGTGTCTAGTTAAAGTATGAACAAATGCCCAACTTAACAGATGCCCATGTTACTGACTCTGTGGCCACCGCCATCCAATAAAATGATGCTGGAATGACAAAAATCACTAATGCTAGAACTTATAAATAGACATGAAACCAGATATTGATTTGGAGATGGCAACAGACACAGTAAAGTTTATGAGGAATTACTGAATATCAGATCAACTTAAAGGGTAGTTACCACAACCAGGGTCAGCAAAGTGGGTTCATAGCACAAGGGACAAACTCAAAGACATGCAGCCCTCGAAATTAGTTAGTTGATTAAAGTTAGTGATTGCCACCGATCAAAGAGTTCGGATGGGAACAAAGCTACAATAAGCACAAAAGACACAAATAGATGGACAGCGGAGTAATTTGCAGAAGAGAAAGTGAGGAGCAGTTTGACATCAATGGCAAGCGTATTTATCTTTTTGTTCTCTGAAACGTTCATGCACTCATGCTGCATTAGTGAATGCAGATGAAAAAGCTAAGATTTTGAAGAGTGGATGACGAGTTGATCCGGTGCAGGAGATGTTTACTAACCACAATACTGCTGCAAAGTTCAAAATCACTAGGGCTGGGCAATATGGAATATTGACAACATATTCTGTGTAGCCTAGAAATCTAGATGGACCCTAGCGGCAGAAAATCGAATTTGCTGCGAGAGTAGTCTAGCAACTCTCAGTAGAACTGAGAGCTGGAAAAACCAAACTCTGGTCAGGCCAATCACATCGTGTATAGAGTTGGTGGGCGGGCTTAACATAATGACGGCAGAGTTGCGGAGTTTCCGCGTGCTACTTGTAAACAAAGAAGCTGGCGAACGGCAGTCTTTCGAATCGGCTTTGGCCACGACTCTGGAAGACTTGGAGTTAAACTTTTTTGTTGCAGGAGAAAAGGACAAAGAACGGCACTGCAATCAATCTTAAGAAAGGAAGATGTGTTCGGAGTTTTGCCAACATACGGCGAAAGTCCGTCATCTATCAACTAGCTCCGCTTCACGTTGCTCTGGTTGGTTGTAGCGCTATCCAATTGCGTGCAGAGAGAATTTGAAAGACAACCCGCCCTTCGGATTGAGCCCTGTCAATGGTGAGTTCCCAGACCCAACATCTTGATGTGGGTCTGGCTTGTCAGGCTATATTCTGTGGTGATCTAAAATGAATCAACATTGTGAATTTTGCAGTGATTTAAAATTTGCAATGGTTTTTATTTTGCCATTATATTATCTTAAGATGACATCATTAGATTGTTTCTACAGTCCTTTCCAGTCTCTGTACATATTAAACTTTATTAGCAATCTGTGTTTTATTTCTGTGAATCAGGTCATACAGACATTTCAATAAATCTATTCATAACTGATTTAATGATGTTTGTATCATTCAACTAAACCCATTCACAATGTGGGATTTTTATACAAAAATTTGCTCGTAAAAAATATTAAATTAGTATTTTATTTGTGTTCTTATGATGCTATATTAGTGCAAATACATGGGGAAAATAAAACAAATACATTGTTTCTGTGAAACACTGTAAAACACTATTTTTAACAAGATTTTTACTGTATTTTACTTTTTGCATTAAACATTTTTTAATATACAATGTCTGTTCAGTTGGAGTTATGGTTCAGAGCAAGCACAAATACTGTGATTTATTTTGCATGTCATCAAAAATATTGTGATCTATATACTGTAAACACTATTCAAAAGTTTGGGGTTGGTAAGATTTTAAAATGTTTTTGAAAGAATGCTCAAAAGGGCTGCATTTATTTGATCAAAAATATAATACAAATATTGTGAAATACTATTACAATGTACATTTTATTTAATAACAAATTCCTATTTTAATAGATTATGAAAAAGTCATTTATTTCTGTGATGGTAAAGCTGAATTTTCAGCAGTCATTAATCCAATGTTCAGTTTCACATTATCTTGCTCAATAATTTTTTTTTTATTATTAACAACTATTCAGGATTCATTCATTGACTAGAAAGTTTCATTGTACATTTTTATAACAAAAAAAACTTTTATCAATGCAAGAATCTTAACTGTCACTTTTGATCAATTTAATGCCTCCTTGATGAACAAAATGTATTATATATCGTTTTTTTGTTTTTTTTTTTGCCATATGGCCCAGCCCTAATAGTCACATGCTGTTAAGAATACTCACATAGGAGAGAATTGTGAACAAACATACTGGATTAGTGCACTACATTCAGTAAAAAGAAATTTTAACTTATTTCACAAACAAGCATCTCATTCATGAAGAATGATTCATTACTTATATATAGTACATCACTTCTTTGTTAGAGTTTACAGTTGCCAGCTGTTAGTCGTCCTATGTGAGAACAGTTTTGGCTTTTGAAATGTCACACAAGAGAAAGGTGCAACAAAATGTTTCTAATGCTGAACATCTTATTAGCACTTTCATCTAAAAATATCATAAAAATAACAGAGTTTCAAAATAGGCTACAAGACGTGTTCATAATGTTTTCTGATTTCTGTCAAGTTATGTTGGCATGACTCCAAGTAAACCAAATTCAATTTTGACACAAAAGGCCCATTTGTAAAGTATAAGTCTATAAACTGCTGCTGTTTAAAAGCATTTAAAGCAGCTGTGTCATGCCAGACATGATAAATATTCGAGCAACAAACACTTACCGCTTTGTCTCGAGACTTGGAGTTGAATTTGACCGTCTTTAACCTGGCTCTTTCTTTTCTCTCCACCCTAAAAGAGACAGAGAATGTAGGGTGAGTATTTCCACTGTTAAAACACAAAAAAACTGTCCTGGGTTCATTATGTATGTGTGTATAAACTAAAAAAGTATGAAGCCCAAAACTTTTGTTTATTGTTGCGAAACAACTTGGAAAGTTATATACATTTGACATGCAATTTTTATCCTAAAACTACAATCTATGGACAAAAGTATTGGGACACCTGACCATTACACCAACATGGACTTTAATGACATTGCATTCTAACTACATAGACATTAATATCGAGTTGGTCTCAAATTTGCAGATATAACCTCTATCTTCCTCTCTTCTGGGAAGGCTTTGTTTTTGTGGATATTTTTGCCCATTCATCCAGTAGAGCATTTGTGAGGTCAGGGACTGATGTTAGACAAGAAGGCCTGGTTTGGAATCTCTGTTCCAGTTCATCCCAAGGGTGTTTCGACGTGGTTGAGGTCAGGGCTCTGTGTGGGCCAGTCAAGTTCTTACATATCGAACTCATTCAACCATGTCTTAATGCATCTTGCTTTGTTTAATGGGGCACAGTCATGCTGGAATAGAAAAGGGCCTTTCCTAAACTGTTCCCAAAAAGTTGGAAGCATGACATTGTCCAAAATGCCTTGGTATGCTGAAGCATTATGATTTCCTTTCACTGGAAGTAAGGAGTCCAACTCCTAAAAACAGCTCTATATATCATTATCCCCCTCCACCAAACTTTACAGTTGGCACAGTGAAGTCAGGCAGGTAACATTCTCCTGGCATCCACCACATCCAGACTCACCCATCAGACTGACAACAATAAAAGTGTGATTTGTGACTACAATAAACATGTTTCTACTGTTCCAGAATCCAGTGGCGGCGTGCTTTACATCACTCCATCCAACGCTTGCCATTGCCATTGATGTGAGGCTTGCATGCAGCTGCTCGGCCATGGAAACCCATTCCATGAAGCTCCCGCCACACAGTTTTTGTTCTGATATTAATGCTAGCGGAAGTTTGGAGCTTTTCAGCTATGGAATCAGCAGACCGTTGGGAACTTTTTTTTCCATGTTTGTAAATGCAGACTGGATGACTAGGTGCTTAATTTTATACATCTGAATTTATTAATTAAGAGGTATGTCTCAATACTTTTTTTTTATCCCCAAAAAACTTTTTCAGCACAAAATGCTATACACAAAGAGAAATCTTGTTTCTAAAAAAATACAGAGCATTGCTGGCTGCCCCCTGTGATCAGTTAGGAGACGAGAGAGGCACATTTTTAGAATGAGGTGAGAAGTCAATTATCAACTTTCAATGAGCATACAGCTGGGTGGAGAGAATGAGAGAGAAACTCTCACGGCATCACACATCAGAGCTGAAGTTCAAGGCTTTAATTAGACTTGAATATCAGACTTATACTGTAATATCAGGTGACGGTAAACCCATGACTTTGAGCAAAATAGAGAGGACTTTGTCCTGCTAAAGCTAATTTCATAGCTAGCATCATTTGTATCCTAAATCCAATTTAATAATATTCCCATGTTTTGTATAACTCAGAATTATTTTCTTCACAAATCTACACACTGAGTTTTGATAAAACTTTATTGAGGTCATCATTGTTGGTTGTGGTAGAAACAACACCACAAATTTGTATTATTTAAATTTATATCATTATTACACAATAATTAATGAAATTGTTTATGATTATTTGACTCTTTAAAGCCTGGGTCTGCGACAAGAGTAAAATTAAATCTGTACATAAAAAGCATTACAAGTAGCAAAAAACAAAACAAACAAAAAAAACACGTATTTAACAGGATTTTAGGATAACAAAAAATAATAAAATCTGTTAGTTTTAATAAAATATTAAAACCCCTGGAGCATAAAGTGTTCAGGATTGAAGAAATGCACATAGTTTGCAATCTATAACTGTTGATTCAAGTTAAAACGTCACAAAGAGAGAAGACTTACAGCTGATACTTTTACTTCAGCTGTCAGTTAAGTATAAATGGTCCCAAATATGATAAGTCTTGGAAGCCATTGTGCAGTTATATATGTGTGCGTATTCCTCATTATTAACAATTACTGTGCACAATGGGTGATAACTAAACCAAAATGAAGAATGGCAGTGAATTGAAACAAAAAATTGTGAAAGACACATTAGAGGAAAGACTATGAGCTTTGGGTAATGTGGCATTAAATGCACAAATTGTGTTAATCATGATAAAGGGGGTTAACTGAGCTATCCTTGTACTGTACAATATGTTCTGGAATGCATGGAGGCATAGCCTACCTCTTCTTGCTGGGAATGACGCCCATCTCCTCCATCTCGCCATCTGGAGTCACATGCCGCGCCTGCCACCACTCCTCGTCCGAGGCATTCAGGACGTGTAGGATGTCGCCGAAGCGGAAGTTCAGCCCCTGGCTGGGCAGTCCCGAGTCTTTCGTTATGTCATAATCAAACAGGGCTCTAAAGGAGTAAGAATGTAGTAAGAAGGAGAAGAATTAAAATATATCTTTTTTGATAGAGAAAATAAAATACTTTTAGTTGTCAATCATTTAAAAAAAATAATAATATTTTTTTCTGTAATTAATAGCGATTAATCACACCTTACATTAAAGTTTTTAATATATTTTTGTAATATATATCGTTTTGTAATAATTTATCATTCAATCTCCAAATGAATGTAGAAACAACATTAAGATAGTTAAAATATTTATTTAACAGCATTAAACTTTTTATGAATGAAGGCCAGTATCACCGATGCCAATACTGCTACTGATATGTCTATGATTTTCCCCCTCAATTTTAGCTATTATAGCCATTCAGCATTGCAGTATAATTAAAAGCTATCAATTTTAACACTTATTGGGCTTTAAAAACATATAACAAATTTTAACTTAAGTGAACTTAAAGAGATAGTGAAAAGGTGAAAATTGTGTCATCATTTACTCACCCTCAAGCTGTTCCAAAACTGTATGAATATGTTTCTTCTGCTGAGCACAATAAGAAGATATTTTAAAGAATACTGGTAACCAAGTTTATGGGCCCCATTGACTTCCATAGTATGGAAAAAAATAGTCAATGGGGTCCATCAACCGTTTGAAATGTCGTCTTTTGTGTTCAGCAGAAGAAAGAAACTCATAAACGTTTGGAACAACTTGAGAGTAAGTAAACGATTAATTTTCAATTTTGGGTGAACTATCCCTTTAAAGTAGCCCTATTATGTTATTTTAAAGCCTCCTAATTTAGTTCTGATGCATGTAAACAACAAGTTTACATGCATCAAATGTCAAAAAACACTTAATTTTCTCAGAATATACATTGCACATTTTTCAAATGATTCTCAAACGACTCATTGGATAAATCAGTCTCTCTAAATCCCTCCTTTTGGAGTTCATACTCTCCTCTGATTTGTCAGACAGCCCAGTCTGTTACGATTAGTCTACCGCTTACAGCGCTTGTCGGAAGCTAAACGCCCATCACCTTAACCATCAACTCAGGCGGGCTCCTCAGGAAAGATGATGTTGATTTTGCCAAATCAATCTGCGATGATAAAACATTGGAAGAACTAGTTGTTCAACCCGAACCTCCAATTCAAGGACGACTTGAGCAGGACGTTGCTCAGTGAAATTATGATTTAATTTTCATTTTAGGGTGAGCTACCCTTTTTTTAGGTACTGTTTGCAGAAATCTCTGAATATTACACAGGAATAGGAAAATGTATTTTAACAAACTCTTCAGCTTTACAGATGCAGTAGCAGCCTTTTTTAAAGGTCAGACAGAAGGATAAAAATGGGGCATGCCAAACTAAATTATGAATTTTGGAATGAAACCTTTTCTAACATTAAAAGTGGTCTTGCATGAGGAAAAAAAATGCTACAAGCTACAAGGGTGTAGAATAAATCATACAGATACGACAGCAAGAAAAGCCTCCAGACTCTGAACACACAAGCTTCTATGAATTTTAAGCAACCATAAAGATATGGAAACCATTCTATAACTCCACAAAGCCAGTCTTCCTAACTAAATTGCCCACAGACAGATTTCCTGAGATGTTAAGTAGGTCACTGCTGTTCAGTGCATGTGCGCATTTAAGAGAACTGGAGCTGAAGTAACTAGCCGTCCAAGCTCTTGACTAGCTTATCGGTTTCCTCATCAATAATGAAGCACTTCCAGGAGGAAGTCAGGGCATCTGAGTAGATTATGGGTCTTTAAGGAACATACAGACACCAAAGCCCTCTTTAACCCTCAGAAGCACATAAAGAACTCCCATTTAACTCTTCAGCAAATGATGCAGATGAATTCAGTCTTAATCTGCTTAGAGGTGTAATAGGCTACGTTTGTATCCTTGTACAGTTGAAGCAGAGTCCTTAAGTCAGTAGAGTAAAGGGCCTGTGGAATGCAGATTAAAAGCTCAATCTGTGTAGATATATGGTTTTAATGGAATATTAGATCATAAAACTGATGTTCCTTTCAGAAAGGTCAGAATTATATATGTGCTATGACAAGCCAGTGGAAAAATGTAACATTTTTAAATGTATTTACTAATACGAGTAGAAAATATCACTTATGAGTAATGAAAAAGGCCTATTACAAGAAAAGGAAAAGTCAAAAAGGTAAGTGGCTCTACCGGTGTCCAAGTGAACCTTGACTTTATGTCAAAAAAATACTGTGGTTTGCAGACATGCTGCAGGGAATATAAGCCAAAGATGACTGCAGTTCTACCGACATCCTTGCGTGATTTAAACAAATATCACAGCAAGTTGGGCTGACAGCCACAACAGTTTGTGTTAATATAAAGATTTTAAAAACAACTAAAAAATACTTCCTATAACGCAAAAGTTTGAGCAAATGGCCTCACTCCATCATGCACTTTAGAGACAGGATGTTTATGGAAGGCCTTCAGCGCTAAACATGACATAGCAACACAACAAATATACTCTTCATTTCATCACCATCCGCTCAATGAATCATTCATTATATCCATTTGTTCTGCCTATATGTCCTTCAATTCAATTTAGTTTCCATTTCCTGTTAGTTAAAATAATGCTGCTTTTCTTATGATGGCCAATTTAGTTGTACTATTTCTAAAAAAAGCATACATAAATATATGCTTGTTGAGCTGATAAATCACATCCGATTTTAAAATCAGTGAATACTGCATGCGTCGTGTGTAGAGAATCCAGAGCCCAGGGGCTTTTGAATCCTCAAAATGTCAAAGCTATTCTCTTTAAAACATAAGAATAGCAACCTGAGAGTTTAGGAGCTTAAGTTACACAAAAGCCACATGAGAGCAAAAATTCAGCAGTAGTTTCACAAAACAAACATGATCATCGATCTCTTTACAACTGACTGTTACAGACATGCTGGGCTAGGAGTGATGTCAACCCGTGAGCACAGGAAGATGAAATGATTGACAATGGCTGCCAAAACATGGCAAACTCTGTCAATACAGAGCCCTTTATGTCTCGCTTTGTGTTACTGCGATTTAATCTACTGTGTATCCACTGGTCTGAATGTCCTGAGAGCAACAAAAAACAGGCACACTTCAGAGAATGACATGTTCACATAAGGGTCTGTCTATGACGCAAACAGCGGCAGCCAGAACAATGTAAATGAAAAAATAGGCTGGTCAAATATTAATGAAAGCCATAAGATGATCAGTTTTTATTATTGCATGCGTGTTGTGAAATATGTGAATATATGTATTGAGGAATTATGTATAAACATATACACAATGGGGCTGAAATGTCTGAGACCACAAGTGAAGTTTGTCACAAGTTTTTCCTTATTTTCCCCAATAAAACATTATATTAACGATGCAATACTTTGTGTGAAAAGCATGTACTCAATTAAAAATTTCTTTATTCACAATATTGAAAAATACATTTTTAATCCCAGATTATATTTTAGATGTAAATATTAAATATATTTATAATAATAAATATATTTGTATATAAATATAAACAAATGTTTAATATTATTTTAAACATTTAAAAAAAATATTACTGATTTTATCAGAACAGATATTTTTATTTTAAAAATGAGAGCTGTCAAAATAAATGCGTTAATGCATGCAATTATTTGTTTCAGTTTAACACGTTAAAGATGTTTCTTATGATGCAGTGCAGTAATGGCGAGCGTTGTGAAATCTCCTGTCTGTGTGTAACACACACACGGGTGCGCACAGAAAGCGGCTACAGACAGCGCATGAAAGGACAGAAACACAAAATTATGCCAAAATGCCCGTTTTGTCGAGTATCCTCACAAGCAGAGTCTTAAATTAAGTGTTAAATTAATGTAAAGAATTGCGTGTCAGAACCGTGGGATGTGCGGCAGGTCTTAAAGTGACAGCAGCCTAATAAACCTGCTGCTGTCTGTCATTAAGAATAATCTAAGAACAAAAGAAAAAGAGAAAATCACTGCTCTTGACTGAATAACTTTTTTTGCTTTAATAAGGATTAATCTATATTTAATTTATAATTTATGCAGTGAAGTCTGTGAAGTGTTTGATAACTTTATTCAATTTCTGTATATATTCTGTTAGACCTACCTGAAAATCTTAAAGGGATGATGAATTGAGAAATCAACTTTCCCTTGAGCCTTTGATATATAACAGGTCATTTTAATATAAGAATATCCTGTAAGTTTCAGAACTGAAAACTTCCTTGTTAGTCAAAGAAAAGCTTTTATTGACACCAGGCCCAGAAAACTTGCACTCTCAAATATATACTGATCAATGACGTAATAGAACAGGGAAACGCTGCCTCTACAGATAAATGTGTACGCCTGCTTCTGTAGCCCTGCCCACCGACTCGTGGAGCTAAACTGATCGAGCTACCAGGCAATAAACATGCCAAAGATATCAAGATAATCGTTTGTAAACAAGACACAGGTCGAGACTAGATTTGCAGACATACTGAGATTAAAAAACAATGCTGTGCCTTCTATATTGGATCCGAAAGGAATGGTGCAACACACTTATGTGATAGTATTGCATTGTTACAGATCGTGTTGAATGTGTGTACGTGTACGTGTCTAACAAAACATACCTTAGCACGCTGTCACAGGCTGTACATTCCTTTATTTGTTGGTTCATTGCGATTCGGGATCAGACTCAGACAGACATGTATGGACCAGGGCTCGCAAAGGCCAACGTCCTAAACTGTGTTTTCCAGACGGGCTACAAAACGTAAGCCCGTCAGCAGGCCGGTGAATTTTGAATAGTGAAATAACATTCATATCTTGATCTGCGTTGTTCACTCTCTTGACTTGATATTTGAAGAGCGCACGCACGCGTGTGTGTGCGGTTCACGTATATATCCACCGATCGAGCGGGCCAAGTAAAAAATTTATAAATCAAACGCGTGGATGAGTTGTGTTTGTTTGATAAATACATTTTGAGAGCCCTGTCAGAGAATCTTTCTGGCTGCCACTTTCAAAACAATCTCTCCCGGGAACTGACAGGGGAGCTGGAGCTCATAAGATATGCAAATCTTATCCAATCCTAGCCGTGGGCATTTACTTCCAAGTCTTCAGTGTGGCACGCCCATCAAAACCGAGCATTCAGGAGAGAGACTCAAAACCAGGATAGAAAATAGCCTTTTACTTATTCATTATGATGTTTTTGAATGTAAAAACCACACAAACATCATAAGTTGACCTCAGACAACAGTATAAAAAAATTAAAAAAGCCAGTTCATGACCCATTAAAAGCACTGTTTACAAGGTTACATGGGTCAAAAACAACGGAAACAATAACTTTTTGTGCATTTAGTGGGGCAAGTAAAAATCTGAACTGGTCTGACTGGTCCAATATAATATTGCCTTTTGAGGGTTTATGTGAAGATTGTTTTAAGTTCACTTCAATTAAAAGTTGTTGCAATTATATTGTAATGTGGAATGGCTATAATGGTTAAAACTGAGACATCACTAACAGTATTGTTATCTGTGATATTGGCCTTATTTCATAAAAAGATGCCATGAAACAAATATTTAAAATATAAGCTTAATGTTGTTTCTACATTAATTTGGAGTTTAAATGTGAAATTATCACAATATAAAAATATATAAAAAACTTGAATTTTAAATGAATTAATAAACTTTAATTTCAAAATTAGTTTAAACGATAAACAACACTATTAAATATAATTAATATAATATAATTAATATAATCCAGTAAAACTGGATGTACTACATATTGTGTAAAGTTGTTTTTGCATTAGTGCGACGGTCCTGCGTTGATCTCTAAGATTAAGGATCTAAGCATGTTTGCAAGATCAAATGTAACTAGTGGGGATTAGAGGGAGCTCACCTGACATACAAGGTCCTCTTCTGACTAGTCCGCAAGGAACCGGAGCCTGAACTAATACTGCTGTTCATCATCTGCTCCCGTAGATCATGGATTTTGGCTTCAAATCGACTGTACTCTGTTGGAAACACAGAGAAGTACATTACACATGCTGTCCTGCTGCGAAGAGATAAACAACCTCAAACACCTACAGCTTCAGGGTGGATCAGTAATATTGATGGAGATGGGGAAGAAAGGTGTGAGAGATAGAAAGATGTGTGGTTTAGAGCTTTAGGAGAAAGTGTAAGTTCTCTGTTTGAGGTTAGTCAAGTGTGAACGTTACAAATGCATTCAAACTAAAGAGCAGACGGACGTATCAACACATGCACAGCTGTGCAAATCGTAAAGTGGTAGAAACTAGAGAGCATGGATATACAGAAATCTTATTTAATAAGATAGATTCATCATCCATTCCCAGGACTCAAACTGCGTGAGGAGGGTTTGCTCACGCTAGACTGAAACACTGAAAATGTCCATGAATTATTCAGTGGTTTAACTCACATAACCCTCCCGCTCTTTCCCTATGTTTGATCTCAGAGGAGGTAAGAAAGACATTCAAGCTATAGGACATGAGCAATATCTTGACATTATAATTTGCACAAACATAAATGTCTTAATAAAGTACGCCAATATGCTTTTAACCAAGTCTGTTAGAACTCCTCTATAAAAACAACAAAAAATACAACTATTATATTATACTACATTCATCCTTTAAATTTAGCATTCAGCATTCACATTTAATTCTCCTTCAACTGAATAATTTAACACCTTCTCGCTACAAAATAGTGTTCAAATAAGTTGAGAGTAAATCAGCATACTTACAGACTCTTTTCTCAGAGCCGTGCCGGAGTCTAGAGAGAGTGAAAGAGTTTGCAGAGCGTTTTTCTCCGTGTCTGTCTCTAACCCTCCATGTGAGTTCAATTGTGTTGTGGTGCTGAAGGACAGCTCCCAAAACACACACACAGCTGCTCTCCCAGTGTGTGGACGTGTGTTTGAGCGCGTGTATGCGTGTGTACTTGCCTTATGTGGACGCTTCCACGCAAAGCCTCTCTGAGCACCTACAGCACAGCGATATAACAGATGCTAATGGACTAAACAGTGCTTGAATTGCTCACTCACTCACTCACTCACCCTCCCTCTCTTTCTCTCTCTTGCTCGCTCACTCTCTCTCTCTCTCTCTCTCTCTTTCTGTTGAAGTCACAGCCCTAACCCATGTTGGCTTGTTTGATACAAGACATCGCCTTTATTTTTACCAAACAAAAGAAATGAAGTAAATATGAACAGAGAGTGAATCAAAAACAGAAGAAATAGAAGACCACATGAGGCTTGTGACGATATTTGTCAGCAACGGAAGTTTGGTGTAAGCATGCGGGTTCTGAGAATCTGCTGGGTTACAGCAAATTTAGCCCAACTGCACACACAGTACACGTGGCTGAACATGTTGCTAATCCACAGGATTCATTTGGGAAAAGGATTTAGGCAGGTTAAAAAAAATACAACAATACACATGGACATTCCTGTTATGCAGACACTTTTGTAAAATAAATAAACAATAAAACGACAGTGTTGTATTTGGGTATTTCTTTAAATATACACAACCAGTCAAAAGTTTGGACACACTTTCCCATTTTCTTTGATGGGAAAATGAGTCCAAACTTTTGACTGGTAGTGTACATGATCTGGTAATACATATGCACTAAAAGTAATAATTCACCCCGAAATTTTTAGAAAAGGTAGTTGTATCACAGTTAATGTCATTTTAAGGAAAGAAAGAGCTCCACAAATAAATTTTAATTGGGTTTTAGGGAGGCTCACGGCATAGAGTCTGTACTTTTAAGAGTTATAAAAGATCTATGTATAATCAGAGATTCAGGTAATTTGGCAGCCCTGATTTTATTGGACTTGAGTGCAGCATTTGATATAATAGACCATGTGATTCTCATAAACCGTTTATCTAATAAGGCTGGGATTCATGGGACGGTCTTAAAGTGGTTAATTTCCTATCTTGCGAACAGATCATTTTCAGTTGATCCCCAGGGATCTGTTAATGGCCCTATTTTGTTTTAAAAATACGGCATATCCTACCATTTTTATGCAGATGATACACAATTTTATCTCCCTTTACAATCGGGAGAAGAATTGTGTTTTTAACTCACTTTTGGCATGCCTAGAAGAGGTTAAGACTGGAAGGCATGCAATTTGGTTCAGTTAAACCAAGGAAAAACCGATATTATGATCTTCAGGCCCATTAGAAGATGCTCAGATATTTTTACTTATTAAGGTCCATGGTCAGCCTATTGTCATGACCAAATAAGCAATCCACATCAGGTCTCTAACCCGTTTAAAACTAATTCTGACGATAAAAGATTTAGAGAAAGTCATTCATGCCTTTATTTTGAACCACAACACCCTGGAATAAAGACACACACACACGCACACGCACACACGCACACGCACACACGCACACACAAACACAAACAAACACACACACACACACACACACACAAACACACACACAAAAGCACTGTGGGAGCACTTCAATGAGCGTTACAAGGAGGTTGGAAAATTAAGACCTGTTAAAAATTATTTAAGACCTAGAACTCAAAACTTCAACAGATTTAAGACTTTTTAAGGCCAAACATTTTTATTTTGAAATGTAAGACTTTTTAAGACCCCATGGGAACCCTGTTACTGTACAGCTCTGTATGTGGTCTAAAAAGGGTGCTAAAAAGGGTGATAATATCACTCCAATTCTGGTCTCGCTCAGGTGCCCCGTGGACTTCAGCATAAAATATAATGTCCTGCTGTAAGTTTTTAAAGAAGTGCATGGAATGGTTCATCTCCTGCTTATATGTCTGAGCTTATTACTCTTCACTAAACATCTAGGGTTTTTGAGATCAACTAACAAGTTGCTTCTTACTATCCCTCGAATCATTTAAAGCTTAAAGGGTTAGTTCACCCAAAAATGAAAATTCTGTCATTAATGACTCACCCTAATGTCGTTCCAAACTCGTAAGACCTCCGTTCATCTCCGGAACACAGTTTAAGATATTTTAGATTTAGTCTGAGAGCTTTCGGTCCTTACATTGAAAGTGTATGCACAGTATACAGTCCGTGTCCAGAAAGGTAGGAAGAAAGGTATGAAAAACATCATCAAAGTAGTCCATGTGACATCAGTGGGTTAGTTAGACTCTTTTGAAGCATCGACAATACATTTTGGTCCAAAAATAACAAAAACTACGACTTTATTCAGCATTGTCTTCTCTTTCGTGTTTGTTTGAATCCGTGTTTAAGAGTCCACAGTGACGATGATGACGTAAGACACAAAGCGTGCCTCTCGCTCAGACTACATGGACGCTCTGGCGCACCAGAGCAGCGTCTTACGTCAGCAGCGGGATTCAAACAAACACAGAAGAGAAGACAACAGTGAATAAAGTTGTAGTTTTTGTTAATTTTGGACCACAATGTATTGTCGATGCTTCAAAAGAGTCTAACTAACCCACTGATGTCACATGGACTACTTTCTTTTCTAGAACAAAATAAGATATTTTGAAGAATGTTGAAACCATTTTGGTGACCACTGACTTCCATAGTGTGAACACAAAATATCTTCTTTTTTGTTTTACAGAAGAATGAATGTCATACAGGTTTGGAACAACATGAGGTTGAGTAAAAGAGTAAAATAATTGTCATTTTTGGGTGAACTATCCCTTTAATTATTTAAAACTTATTTACACAAAAGCATGAAAATTAGGGAAGGAACCAAACAGGATGGTAATAAAGAGCAATGTATATAAAAAATATAGTCAATGTTCACAGAGGGATTGAGAGTTTAAATGAGGTGTCAACTTGAATGACAGAGACAAACCAACTAATATCACACAACATCACAATTAATCAAATCCATTACAGATATTACTATCGTTTTCTCACCAAACTTGACTTTTTCAAAAGAATACTACAAAATACAAACAGGATGGAAAGTGACATTGGGGACTGAGGGAAAACATGTTCTGTGTGAAACAAAACATGATTAGAGAGGAAAAAATTATGAAAGACCTGGAATTTTTCATAATAAACTGCCATGTGTTTCTGTTTACAACTACATATTTGTGGGTACATGAAAAAAAAGAAAAGAAAAAGCTTCTCTTATTATCAAAACTTTTGAGTTCCGCACGCCTGACAGGCACACACGCACACACCAAAACAAAGTAAAAGTAAGTAAAATACAATAAATATCCTCTGCCTGAGCATCTATATCTAATATACATACACATTACTGTATTGTTGGAGATACTGTACCTACGCCTTTAAGAACTGTATCTGATGAGACAATATGGATATTTCATAAGTACTATAAAACATTAAATTATCTTCAATAAATGATCTCACTGTCATGTATTCTCTCTACATTTCACATCTTCCCTTGGTAGATAAACATAAGACAATGAGATATAATGGATGTGTGCAAGTCTCTGGTGATGAACAAAAGTTTATAATTATGTATAGCAGAAGCGCAAAATCATTCATAATGAAGACTGGAGAACTTTCATGACTGCTCACTGAGTCCACGCAGATGAAACGACAGGAAACAAAATGCTATTTCTCCCAGGATTACATTGGTTTTGAATGATTAGTTTAATGGGAGTAATGATGCATGTTCTGCCATAGAACACTGAAAGGCTTCCGTGTTATCAAGAATTCAGAGTGTTATCGTCACCAATTCCGTGTCAAACTATTCTGTGTCAGACAAAACAATTAAGGGGCTTTCAGAAAGCTTGAAAAGGAGGCAGGCAGAGAGAGGAAATAATATGTTTTGAGTCACGTTTCAAAAGAATGAAAGTTGGATGAATAATCATTAGGAGCTTTTATATTTAGAAATGGCATTATGGCACAATAGTCAAAGCTAAATTAATACACGATTTGAGGTATCATTCATGTCCATAGGACAAATGGTACAGGACAAGTTCACTTCAAACTTGAATACTTCCTCAGTACGAGCAATTGCAATTGTGATGACAGTAAGTATGTTATGCCAATTAAATCAACAAATGGACAATATTAAAGTGCTCCAAGTGAACTTGTGTATAAAAACGGATATTAATTTGGATAACTGCAAACGATTACATTTAACAGTGCTATTATTAGTGTTCGTAAGATACATTTTAAGTGAGTGTTAGATGACGAAAAAGATAATGTGAATGTAAAGAATTGGGAAAATGAACGTACAGAAATACATTTCAAACATCAAACCGCCAGTGACCAATAATGTAAAGATATTGTGCACCCTTAATGAAGACTATCAGCAAACTATTGCCGCGGATTCTCAAAAGCACCAAAGTGGTGTGCCTTTCTGCTTGAATAAATCTGAAAATAAAAAAATGTGTTGACCACTAATCACTTCAATAGTGCTTTGTAGACAGGATGAGGGGAGAGAGAAAAAAAACACAAAAAAAACATTTACAGTCACAAAAATTCTGCGTCATCAAATCAAAGTTAGACAGCTGTGATCTCATGAATATGTGGATATTAAAAAGGTGCGAGAAAGGATTTAGTCTTCGTTAATCTGACTGAGTTTATCGTTGGTCTGAAACATTTACATAATTGCAGCATAAACTTGTGTAAAACATTGATTAAGCAATTCAATAAATAACATTTCAATATTAATTAACAAAATGTGTTACATATACTGTACAATCCTTTGTCTCTCTTCTCTCTCTCTCTCTCTCTCTCTCTCTCTCTCTCTCTCTCTCTCTCTCCCTGGTTAACAAAAAAATGTGTTACATATACTGTACAATCAGCTGTCTCTCTCTCTCTCTCTCTCTCTCTCTCTCTCTCTCTCTCTCTCTCTCTCTCTCTCTCTCTCTCTCTCTCTCTCTCTCTCTCTCTCTCTCTCTCTCTCTCTCTCTTAAAACATTGATTAAGCAATTCAATAAATGTTGCATTTCAATAATTTAACAAAAATGTGTTACATATACTGTACAATCAGCTGTCTCTCTCTCTCTCTCTCTCTCTCTCTCTCTCTCTCTCTCTCTCTCTCTCTCTCTCTCTCTCTCTCTCTCTCTCTCTCTCTCTCTCTCTCTCTCTCTCTCTCTCTCTCTCTCTCTCTCTCTCTCTATATATATATATATATATATATATATATATATATATAAACTATAAAATACAACTAATTTTATTATTAGTAAATGCATAATTATATAATTATTAATAATTTTACAAAAAATAGTTACAAGTATAATTATTATTATTGTAAGCATATCATTTATTAATTATTTTTAAAAGTGCACATTTCCACATAAATGAGGCAGAGGGGGAGTGACTTCACAGAATCACAGAAATAAACTATGGCAATTATTAATGGCATAAAGTGCGGCTCAAACAGTAGGTGGTGATATTTGACAGCTGTTATCGGTGGTTGGTCACATTTTATTTTGCAAGCCTAATAATTGCTTATAATAAGAAGACATGCCGACACTGAAGCATTATTTGATCGCACCTTCTTATATAACTGATTGGAAATATCCTAGGCAAGCACTTTTCACTGACTGTACGATCCTATTAGTACAATGCATTTGATTCAGCTGAGGTATAGTGAAATGGGTCAATTTCTCTTTAATTCTGTAAATAACCGGAAGGCATGTCACTGAAGCGGGACTTAGCCCAGCTGTGTGTGTGTCAGACACTGATGTCTTTAAGCTCCAGCACAGATCCTCAGAGCCGGTAAATCCCTCTGATCAAAGCAGTCTGGCCCTGAGGGGTTTCATTTCCTATCCAAACACCACCATCAGTGTACATTTAATGGCATTTGTTTCTCATGTCACAAGATGGAGGCTCTGAAATGACCGCATCTCAGTTGAATCATTACACCACAACATCTGCTCATTAGTTAGATATAAAGCATCTGGTTATCGCACTTAATGAAAAACACCATGCAGCACAGACAAATTCACTATGAGAAGCCCTGGAGAGTTTACAAGGTCCTCCCTCAGCAGCTATTCAGCAGCCATTGGTCAAGGCGAGTGCTGTGTCTGTGCTTTCCGATGCTTTATTATGCATGTTGTCACACACTGCATATGGAGAGCAGAGGGAGTTGGATCTAATCTCAGCTCATTCTCCCCACAGGGAGCTGCCTGAACCCTGCTCGCACCTGTGGCCGCCTCATTGGGCATGACCGATCTCCAGATTGCTGATTGAATACTGGGCAGAAGAGCATGTTGATGAGATGTCTTGCTTGGATAACAAACAGATTCACGTGGAGGTCAGTCATCTCTCTGTCACAGCTATAAACATGTAACGTCCAATGCAGTACCTTCACTGTAATGCAGTGGCTGGTCACAAATGCCACAAAAATGGGTTGCATATTATTTCTTAATATCAGTTTTAATCGAATGTGGAAACAAAATACAACTGCAGTGTATCAACATTACAATGCATTATTAAAACCGTCCACATCTATATTTGAACTCAAAGCAGCACCTTGCAAACTGACACCCGTGTTGTAACACAAGATGACAGTAGGTGTGCGGAATTTGCATGGAAAGCAACACTGACTCATCAACAGCTATCAAGGGGAGATGACAGATTACGCAATGGAAAATTTTAAACAAACATTTGAGTAAATCTCACAAAATCTGTCAATCTGTCAAGAACTAAGAAATGAAAAGTCTCTCTCTCTCTCTCTCTCTCACACACACACATACATGGTAATAAAACAAGTTTTTTTTTTAGCATATTTTAGCATATTGCTAACCTGTTTTAATACACTGTTAACATGTTTCTAGCATTAAAGTATGTTGCTAGCATCTTTGTAGCATGTTTTATCTTATGCTATATTTTAACATGTCACTGCCATCTTTCTAGCTTATTTTAACATTTCTAGCATTTAACAATGCTATCACTTTGTAGCATGTGGCTAATGAGTTTTAGTACTATCAAGGGGAGATGACAGATTACGCTATGGAAAATCTTTAAACAAACATTTGGGTAAATCTAACAAAATCTGTCAAAAACTGCTCAAATCAAAAACAAGGAAGAAATAATAAATTAAATGTTTTACACACATTTGTGGTAATAAAACAAGTTACTAGCATTTGTTTTACATATTGCTAACACGTTAATACACTGTAAACATGTTTCTACCATTTAAGTATGTTACTAGCATCTTTCTAGCATATTTTGCTAGCTTGTATTAGCATATATTTCTACATGTTACTGCCAGCTTTCTAGCTTATGTGAATATTTTTCTAGCACATTTTAACAATGCTAGCACGTTGTAGCATGTTGCTAACTTGTTTTAGCACTTGACAATGTTTTAACATGTTGCTAGCTTGTTTGTACCATGTTTCAGCACATTGTCAATTACAGTAATGCAAAAAAAAACATTTTTATTCAATTGTAAAGTATTTTTTATGAATTTAAACAAAGTATAAAATAAACGTGAAAAATACAGTCACTAATAGCCTAAAAAAAAAAATTCAATTTATTACGGATTGAAACGTTCTATTTGTAAAATCCAATCTGAAGGGCAGAGCTGCTCTGTGCTGGCCATGAACAGAGGAGCGTGACGGGGACAGGAAGCCAGGCTCAGGAGCCACGCTAAGACAACAGCTTTCACCAAACAGAGAAGATGCTACATAAATGCACATATGCTCACTAGGGGTGTGAAAGAAGCTCGGATCACACATACACACACAGACCTGTTCGTAAGCTTAATTTAGACCCTCTCAAACTATCTCCAGCCAAAGCTCTTAGGGTCATCACCACCCCATTGGTATTTTAATAAACACTGCAGCCAGGCCTGCCGAGGCGAAGGAAGGAATGGGCAGACCTGAGCCTCAGGGTGAAGAAGCCAAGCTGCTCTGAGTCACGACCACAACACCATACAGTGAACTGGGCACATGATCACTAACATGTGCATGTTGACATTTTAAAATCAACATGAAATTAAAATTGACTTTCTTTCAAAACTTTGGAGGGTTTTCTCCAAGAAATTAATACTTTTATTTTAATTAAACAAAAGGCACAAATTCAGTTTTGCAATTACAGAAAGAAAAAAAAATGATTCCAATTGTTTTGCATTTCCACCAGAAACTGCGTTTGCTCGCTAAATGTTTGCGTTCCCCCCAGGAGAAACTTTTTGCAACATTTTGCAAGTGAACCACTAATCTACTGGAAAGCCACTGCCCCACCACATTGGTATTCCCCCACGTTCTACTGAATTAAAAGGAAATCATCAGATTTGAATGAGAACAGATTACCAAACGAGTTCACGTTTTCATATCTGATGTTCGTACAACACAAATGTCCTAAACATTTAAATGTTTTTTTTGTTTAAAGTTAAGAATTCCCCCTGCTTATTACAAGTTATGTTCATCTTCATTAGAGTAGACACCTGAGGAGACATCGCAGGAGACACCTCAGCGTTTATATTACAAATGCCAAAATGATTCTTCTGAAATCTGAATACACAGGTAGGCTTTGTAAGGTATGCGTAATTTGTTGTTAATTTCAAACAATATTATTGTGTACCAAATGAGAGGGTTCTCTGTATAGTTTGCAGTATTATTTGGGAGAGGTTCCTTTTCCATAACTATCGGTATCGCTAGATATCATTCTGAACAATAGGCTATCGGTATCAGTTGAGAAATTTAGTATCAGTGCATTTCTAGTAATTAGGTTAGCGTTATATAATATTGTTTTTATTAATAATGTTTTCATTAACAGCATGTATTAAGTAAGCACTAAAGATAATGACTTAAACGTTGGTTAAATGAATAATCAGCCCAGCAATACACACAAATAACAATTAATTCATAAGCAAACTAGTAAAGAAAAAAAAAACATAGAAATTGAGCTACATGTGGCTTTTCAATGGTTTCCAAGATCTCCAAGATATCTTAAAAACTATATTTATGTGCGACAGTTATGCTGTAAATCGGGTGATTTTAGGTCAATGTTTAGGCTGTCAATGATGCCATCTGTCAGAAGGGAATAGTAAGATGGCCGTTCGAACACTTTCAGTGGCTTCACCGCCTGCTGGCAGTTTAGAACCCAATGAGCAATGCATTTATATAGATCAGTGGAGTGAATGCAAAGTTTCCCAGTGAAATGAGAGAGAATTCAAAATCATTGACAAATTTTTCCTCCTATCTCATATTTTTTCTCCTTTCACTATGTCCCTTGAGGGGCTCCATAGGTACTGTACTGTAGGCGAACAGTAGTGTATTTTTTGGAGTATTAAAATAAACCAAAATTTACTATACTATTAAAACTAAATCCAAAAACAAGCAAAATTAAGACAATTTTCACCATCAAATACATTGGATAAAATCAAGTCCCGTCTTTACATGTACACACACATTTATTTATATATATTTATATTTATATATATATAAATACACTAGGTTAAAAGAATAACAATTAATTTGAGAAATTCAGTAGACACTAGTATTCACAACCAGTTCTGAATGAAATCAAGTCACATGGAAAGCTTAAAAAGATTGTTCACCCAAAACTGGTCTAAACCTGTATGAATTTCTTTCTTCTGCTGAACACAAAGGAGGATAATAATTCTTTTGTGTTTAACAGAAGAAAGAAACTCATAGGTTTGGAAAAAATGAGGGTGAGTAAATTATTTTTGGGTGAACTATCACTTTAGGAAAGCTATTGAAAGCGTTGAAACATGCTGGTCAGTTTGAAACTATAATGTCTAAAATATTGGGAGAGGAAGTGCCGACCCACCTTCAGGTCTGTACTGAGCTACGATGGTGACAGTCTGTCCAGCATTCTTCAGTGCTGCAGCCGCCTGTTCATGCGTTGCACTGCGGAGGTCCACCCCATTTACCTGCAACATACACATACAATATTAATGATGTGTATCACAAATAAACACTGATGCCAAACACAGCCAGTGGGGTCCAATAGCCTGAAAATGCAAATCTACTGTAAACCTGGAAACCTATTCCTGTAAAGTTTATACAGCTCAAGTGCTGCTGTGATAAAAAATAGCCATATATCAAATACAAATTCTGAAATTCACTTTTTCAAATCAATGTTTCACAGAAATGATTGTTTATAAAGCATGAAATTACAATGAATAAAATATTTCAGCATGATTGACAATGAGCGGTAATTGCTGATAATGCGATGTTCTTACAGAAATGATACGGTCTCCTTTCCTCAACTCTCCACAGAGGTCTGCAGGCCCTCCTGCTAATATGAAGGAAATGAAGATTCCCTCTCCGTCCTCTCCTCCTACAATGTTGAAGCCTAGTCCTGTGGTGCCCCTATGCAGGACTATTTTCCTAGGCTCCCTAAAAAAAAAAAAAAAAACATTTATTAGTTAGTTTGAGTAAGAGGTTGCTTACAAAAAATATTGGTTGACTTACAAAAGTGACAGACATACACACAAACACAGTCAAGAAGAGGGGGGTACTAAATGTATTAAAAAAAATGGTTTACTGTAATTGAAATAAAGCTGAAATCAAATAAAATATATACGCAAGATTCAATATGAAGACGATGTATATATAGCTGCTTATTAAAAAAATTAACTTAATTTGACCACGTCTCCCTCTAGTGTACAAAATATGAACTACACAAGAGAGATACATGCTCTTACAATTTGCAAAGGTGCATCACATTTTGACTTTACTTTTATCTGCAGTTACAAGTATATGTAAATGTGATGTGTGAAATTATTGATTTATATTTATAACAATAATCACGCCATTTATAGGATGCTCTCCTGAAAAGTGTAAACACTGGTGCTTTCAAAATATTTGATCATCCTGATCAGCCAAACAGGGAGCCTGACAGAATAAGAAGGTTCAGCAGTATTTTAGGTGCCAGTGGTGCAGAAATCAACTACATTTTTTAAATGAAATTAATTAATTTGGCAATGAAAGCATATTTGGGAAGCATACATCTAGGAGTCTGTAGATGGCAGCACAGCCTCAAATCACTGGCTCTGTGGCATTTTCTGGAGCATTCAATTTTAAAACAAACCCTCACTCAACATGGATAGAGACACGTCTTTTAACGCTCAAAGGATCAGTTGAGTGAAGGGACATTTACATCAATTTCAGTAATAAAACAGTGTATTTTTATACCCATCCTGTAGAATTAGGCCTAAGTCTTGATTCAAAGCTTATCAGATTTGCCAAAATTGACTTCACAGATTGGTTGGTCATATCATGACGCCAGCTTATGACGCAAGAGGCTGTTTGTTTTTAACATCAATATGACGTATTTGGTGAATTCTTCCAATGGGAAATAAATCCTCATGATTAAAAGGGATTAAATATGGTAAAGCACGCCAGTCAGTATGTGCGTGTGTGTCCTTGATAAGTATCTACTGTTCTCTACCAGACAAAATATATGGTGGTCTGGCCAAGATCATCTGCACAGCATGAGCTGGCTCTCGTAATACCGCTCGCTACTGACGACAACTATTATGAAATGAGCAAACAAATCAGGTGAATGAGAAACAACAATCAACAGGACACAGCAAAGAGGCTTTATCCTAAATGAAGTGTTATCTTCAACAGCCCTCCAGAGGACATTTAAAACTGTCCAACAAATACTGTGAGTGATCTGCCATATGTCCCGAATGCATGTGCCCTTGTGAATGCCCTCAATCAATGGTTCTCCACCAGGGGCCCGGGGCCCACAAGGGGGTCTCAAGATGACTTAAAATGATTGAAAATAAGAGAAAACAAGCATTAAAATAAGATAAAAACAATTAAAAAATCTAAATTTCTTATTTTACTTCACATCAACAACTGGTTTGTTTGGTTTTATTTTATACTTTAAAGAACCATGCAGGGTTCTCACTGTCTGGATATATGAGGTAGTCTACTTTTAAAAATGTGAATTCTAGACCTGCAAATGGAAATACAATTGTTTACAACTCTATGGGCATTTTTATAATGAACATATTTATGTTAGTTATGCCAAGCTGTAAAATAGTTTATTGGGTATCTGAATAACATAAGCATGCAGAGTAAACAACAGCACTATAATTCTTGTAATATATAAAAAATATAATACTTTATACTGGGGATATTCCCTTTGTAAAAGTGAGAAAAGTGAGTTTACACTTCAGACATGGATATGAAGAAATAGTTATGTAATGGGTAAAAACACATTATTCACTGTGAATTTATTAGCCTGGCTCCGCCCTCATAAATACTTCCGCTCAATTTTCGTTTTCCTTCAGTACTCCGTCTGGGTTTGCGGTATATTCTTTGGCCAAATTTTAACTGGTCCAATCAGCGAATAGAGGGAGTGGCTGAGAACGATGAAGTTTGAGAAGACACACGTCACGAGCAAACTTTAGCGATTGGTTATGGGACATCCAGAGTGGCTCTGGGCAGATCCAATAGTTTTAAACTTTAACAGAGTACCTTCAAGGCAGTTAACGCTTGTCAATGGAGAGTTGCCAGACTCTACACATGAAATGTACGAGAGTCTAGTAGGACCAGGCTATGACTTTATGGGACTTTAGTATGAAATATTTCTTGAGCTCAAAATCAGCATATTATAATTATTTCTAAAGGATCATGTGACACTGAAGCCTGGGGTAAAGGCTGCTGAGTATTCAGCTTTGCCATCATAAATATTTTAAAATATATTACAGTAGAAAAGAGTACAATATGTGTATTTTTAATAAAAATAAATGCAGTCATAAGAGACTTCATTCAAAAACATTCAAAAAGTCTTACAATTAACTTATGATTGGTGGTTTATAGCAACACACACTCACACTCACTCACACACACACACTCTCACACACTCTCACACACTCTCACACACTCTCACACACTCTCACACTCTCTCACACTCTCTCACACTCTCTCACACTCTCTCACACTCTCTCACACTCTCTCACACTCTCTCACACTCTCTCACTCTCTCACACTCTCTCACACTCTCTCACACTCTCACACTCTCTCACACTCTCACACTCTCTCACACTCTCTCTCTCTCTCACACTCTCTCTCACTCTCTCACTCTCACACTCACTCTCTCACACTCTCTCTCACACTCACTCTCACACTCACTCTCACACTCTCTCACACTCTCTCTCACACTCTCTCTCACACTCTCTCACACTCTCTCTCACACTCTCTCTCTCACTCTCTCTCACACTCTCTCTCACACACTCACACACTCACACTCACACACTCACACACTCACACACTCACACTCTGAATTCTACTAACCTGTACCTCAGTAACAGGAAATAAAGGGAATAATCCCTAAAATCCCTAAAACCTATGACTTTCTTTCATAAGGGGAGCAGAAAGAGGACATACTAACTAATAACTCCTCTAACTAATGTGAGTAGTTGTGTGTGAGTGTAGAGTTTTATACAGTCTGTTTTGTGGTATATAAAGGCAGAACCATTATGCAGAGATAAAGTATGTACTAAAAATGCCATTAACCTTCATCAGCTTATCTCATGTGTAGAGAAATGCTATTCTCTTTGAACATTATACAGTATCTACACCAAAATTATGGAGCTGTCTTCACACCAAGCTACATGTACTGAAATATATATAGCATTATCTTCCAAATTTCAGGAGGGCGATACTGAGAAAAGCATCAGAAAGACAAGAGCGAGTGAGATCAAAGAATATGACTGCTGTATAGAAACAGTTTAAGATGAAGTCATGATCTGTTTTGACTTTCACTTGAAATGAACGATCATTTCACTTCACAAGGGCAAGGAATCATAATGCACAACAGGAACTGCAAAGACGACCTCTCTACCAGAAGCCATCAAATGTTACAGTATGGCAAAAGGATGTCATGATTAGGAAGAAAAAGAAATTGGGAGGGAAAAGGCTCACCTTGTGATCTCATCATCTCCCAGCATGCCTTTTGAGATAGGAGAGTACCGAGATGGGGTGGCGGGGGTTAATGTCTGACTCAGATAGCTTTGGGTGCTGATATGGTTGTCCATGTGCTGGGAATAGGCTGAAAATCCAAAACACAAATATATAATGGTATTGGCGTACTGATGAAAACTAATTTGACAATGTTCTAAGAGGTCAGCACCCCAGTATCTCAATATGATTAACATCAGTCACATGTACACTGCAAAAAATGCCTTTCCTATTTAGAATTTTTGTCTTGTTTCCAGTCCAAATATCAAAAAAATCTTAGACAATCTTGTTTCTGTCCCAATCAATTTTTCTTACCCCATTGGCAGATAATTTTGCTTGTTTTCAGCAAAAACTCCCCAGAAAACAAGAAAAAATACCTTGTCATTTATTTATTTATTTGGTAAAATCATCTTGATTTAAGATTTTTTATATATATTTGTATTGGAAACAAGACAAAAATACTAGAATAAATATTGTAAAAAAAAATACCTTGTCATTTATTTATTTATTTGGTAAAATCATCTTGATTTAAGAATTTTTTTTATATATTTGTATTGGAAACAAGACAAAAATACTAGAATAAATATTGTAAAAAAAAATACCTTGTCATTTATTTATTTATTTGGTAAAATCATCTTGATTTAAGAATTTTTTTTATATATTTGTATTGGAAACAAGACAAAAATACTAAATAAGAAAAGCATTTTTTGCAGTGTTTTAATTTGAAAAATGACATGTACAGACTTGCCAAAGACTAAAATTGCTGAAAAAACTTGGTGTGTAAAAAAATTGTATCACTCCCTTTGTGCTTTAAGCCCAAACTTCTCCTTCCTAGTACATTACCTCTTTTACAAACACTGCTATTCACAATAGGGTCAGTGAGATTTTTTAAATGGTTTTGAAAAAAAAAAAACTTAAGGCTGCATTTATTTGATCTGAAATACAGTACAAACATTAGTACTGTAAAATATTATTACAATTTAAAAATATCTTAATTTGTGTTCTGAAGATGAATGAAGGTCTTACGGGTTTGGAACGACATGAGGCGAAATTAATGACATATTTCATGTTTGGGTGAACTAACCCTTTAAACCTTGAGCAATGCACCAACACATTGTTTTTGCATATGATATTGCAGAGCAATGGTGAACAGAGGATTGAATAATTAAAAATTATTACAATTTCAGGCTGTTCTTCAAAAATAGCTTTTTTTTGTTTTTAAAGTCACTATGGTCACTATAAACTGTCCTTGTATGAAAAGGAACAGCAAAGATTCTTCAAAAATCCCTTGTTGCTTTCCACATAAAAAATAAAAAATAAAAAAACGGTAACATTTTTCTATTTTTATGTGTACTTGTCATGTTACATGTACTTAATGCAGTATGCATGATTACAAATTACTAACACTAAACCAAACTCTAAGTACATGTTGTTAATTAATATCACTCATTACTTATTTGTGGAAGTAAACTGTAATAAAGACACATTAAAATGACCAAAAATAACAACATTTGCATTTTAGTAGCTTAAACACTAGAGAATGCTGCTAGCCAGGTCTTAAGTTTGATTTCCAATGAATCCATAAACTGATAAATGTATATTGAGTGCAATTAGCATCTGACAAATGCATAAATGTAAATGGAACGACATGAGGGTGGCAGAAATTTTATTTAGTGCAAAAAAAGATCCTTTTAGGTCTCCATAATTGATGTCCCTACTATAAAAGATGTGTCCTTATTTCACTGTGTCACATGTAAAGTGTAATAAAGTCAAGGGTATGCACTGGGCAATTACTAACTGCAGTCATCGACAACCCATTTATTTAATTCTCATCAAACAGTCCTTCACGTGTCAAAGCCCTACGCAGTGCCTGACTGGCTGACAGAAATAATGAAATGGAATCACTAATGAAATTGTTCTGTTTACGCCTTCCGAGAAAAAGAAGAAAAAAAAGAAAAGAAAAAAAATCACATTGTGTGCACTCAAATGACCGAGACAGTGTTGTCTACATGTGCAGATATCCTTTAAAACTCCCACTGCAACACTTGCGCACAGACATGCACTCATTACTACATATACTGATGCTGGATTTGCTGGATGGGGGAGCTGGCCACGTGATGCACTTCATGATTAAATGTGCTTTTGTCCTTCATGCCTTTAAGCCCTAATGACAGCTTCCTTTCTCAGGATCTAATGCTGGGGGATCTGGCCTGCCCCTGGAACATCACCAAGGTGCTACATTATCGACTGTCATCACTCAGCACTTTGCACAGTCAATTTTAGTGGCCCTCAAGAGTTGCTGCCCCCATCAGTAGAAAGTGCTGTCTATAGCGGCTTTGAGGTGGGATTTAAGCCATAGGTGAGCATGGGACACCAACAAAAGACCAAAGAACTGAGGCAAAGCGCCTTTAAGGCAAGTCTGTTCGCTCTCAAACCATATCGAATCATACCTATGTCGTTATTTCAGTATGTATACAGTATGTTTCAGGATAAGCTTACTCACAGCTGGTGACATCGGGAGGAACGTAACTATCATTCATAAAGACACTAGTAGGTTTCGCCACTTTTAAATAGACGACATCAGGGGTGTTTTTCAAGGCAGCCACGGCATCTTCATGAGTGACGTCTTCAAGGCAAGCAGCATTCACCTGTAACACATACACAATAAAAGTGTGGGTCAGTAGAAAGTCAGTAGAATATTTTAATGTTTTTGAAATTGGTCTTATATGCTCAACCAAGGCTGCATTTATTTGATCAAAAATACAGTAAAAACAGTAACTTTGTGAAATATTATTACAATTATAATAGCTGTTATTTAATAGTTTCTGGTTAATAAATGTAATTTATTCCATTGGTGGCAAAGCTGAATGTTCAGCATCATTACTCGAGTCTTCAGTGTCATATAATCCTTCAGAAATCATTCTATGCTGATTAGGTGCTTAAGAAAAAATATTTACTATATGAATGTTGAAAACAATTGTGCTGCTTAATATTTTTGTGGAAACCATGATACATTTTTTCCAAATGTTTGTTTTTTATAGATGAATAGAAAGTTCAAAAGAGCATTTATTTGAAATAGAACATATTGTAACAGTCTTTAGCACCTTTGATCAATTTAATGCATCTTTGCTGAATAAAAGTTTACATTATGAGAAAAGGTTATTGATGCCAAACTTTTGAAAAGTAAGACATAAAACATGAATGCCTTGTTATTTAATATAGCCAAGGTACAATAATATTCAATTGACAGAAGAACAATCAAAGGTCAGTTTAGCTGACGATGACTAAATTTAAGTTGTGATTCATTACCATTGATTATCACTAAAGGTCAATTGCACTAAATTAATAGGTTGTACATCTAATTAAATAAAGTGTGACTTTTTTTAATACAATTAAAAATTGCAATAATATGAAAATGTATTCCCTCCTTGCATAAATGTAAAATAACTCTTCTAATGTTAATTACTACATTAAGTAAATAGAAAAGTTTTTACTTACAGCCAGAAGTTTATCCCCAATCTGCAGCCTTCCATCTTTATGGGCAGCTCCTCCCTCAATGATTTTGGTGATATAAATACTGTTGTCCCCAGGAATATGTTGGTTCCCAACTCCTCCAGCTATACTGAAACCTAGACCTGTCAACATCAGAGTAAACCATTTGCTGAACCATTTCCTAAAGTGAATTATAGTGATTACACAAAAAGAAGACATAGGCTTTTATTTTGTAATCTTTCGATGACAAATGGCTTTACCTTTAGGACCTTTTACCAGCTTTACATCCATTATTTTTTCTGAGACGGCTTTTCTTCTTCTTACGTAAAGTCTGACAATGCAGCCTGCCTCCTTCAGAGCCTCCACAGCATTGCTGTGAGTTACGTCTCTCACGTCTACATCATTTACCCGCAGTATACAGTCATTAACTCTGTACAGAGAGAAAGAGGGAGAACACTGACTAAACAATCAAAAGAAATCTGCATAAATTACAGTGATAAAGTCCCATTTAAAGTACTTACAGCCAACCAAAACACCAAATTTGTGTATAAACAAATTATCTTTCATTGTTTTACACCACAGACAAAAACTGCATGTAAGAGAAGCAGCGCGCAACTGCGTTCTGTTTTCACACTAACAGGGCTGCAGTTTTATACAGAAAATAATGTGATTCCCGGCTTTCTACACTGAATACACTGAGAAAACAGCCGTTACATATAAGATTATTAGAGCCTGACCAATATGGGTTTTGGGGACAGATATTAGGGAATAAAAAAGTCTATATTATTGTGTATATTATAGTACAGTACCAGCCAAAAGTTTGGACACACTTTCCCATTGAAAGTGGCTCAACTCGTCGAGACTGTTTTAAAAGATGGCTTCTGTCTGTATACGCGTAATGTACTGTCTTTATAAAGTATCTTCTTATTAAACTGTTTGTACACTTACAAAGTTCTCAATGCTTTGGTTTGCATGTAGGGACCCTCATTATGCTACCGTGTTAGTGTGAGGCTATTTTGAGCATTGTTAGTGGTATTAACTAGCGATTTTATTGTCCGTATCATGAAGCCACAGAAGAAGAAAAAATGAAAAAAAAAGTTTATTGGAAGTTTATATCCTGCAATTCTGACCTTTTTTTCTCAGAATTGTGATATAAACTTAATTGTGAATAGAAGAGGTAACTCGGAATTGAGAGATAAAAATGTTATAGGTTTTAATGTTAACTATGTAAAATGTAATAGGTTTGGATATTATTTCATTCTGTAACTGTATGATTAATACATTATCCCCTAAGCACTGCATATGTGAATATTAGGTAAAATTTTATTTAAAAAAATTTGCATTTCAATACTGCATCCAAAGGCACAAGACCTTTTCCCCTTTATTCTGTGGATCTCGCCCATTTTCCACAAAAATATTAAGCAGCACAACTGTTTTCAACTTTGATAATAAGAAATTATTCCTAAGCATCAAATCATATTAGAATGATTTCTGTAGGATAATGTGACATTGAAGACTGGAGTCATGACGTCGAAAATGTATTACAGGAACAAATTATTTAGTAAAATAGAATAAAAAAGAAAAGTTATGTTAAATGATAACAATTTTAAATTGTGCAAAGTGCAGAATTAGTTTTTTGAAAAAAAGTGCGTGTGACCGTGTTAAGGTGTTTGAAAATGAGCTTGTACCACGCTCTGACAGAAACACCAGGCGCTGCCCGAGGGAACGTGGTCCTGTATGCTAGCATCCTGTGTGCTTAGCAGATTGCAAAAGATTATGTTGATACATTTTTGCTGCATTTTCAATGTTTTCTGCTGAATTCAGCACTCTACATATGGCAAAAAAAAACTTCAGCAGTCAAAACTACCAACAACTACACTTCTGCTACTTCAGCTACACATTACTGTGCTACTTATGCTTTTAACTTGTAACCTGTCCATACTGGCTCAGAAATAAATATGCACTGCTTATGTGTGCGATGTGAAATAGGCCTTATGGCCGATTTCGGTAATACTATACAATAATTACAAATCACACTGTATGACACGGATCTAATAAACTTGTGTACACTGTATGATGATGATGATACCTATTGAATCGTGGGCTATGATGCAAGTTAGTATAGAAGTAAATGTCATCAGCATGTGCTAGTAATTAACAAATAGAAAGAGATGAATCGCACTTTTGGCAATTGTGGTTTTTATGTGTGCTGAAAAAAAAGAGGAGGAAGCGAAAGTGGAGAATATGGATGCGGTAATGGCTTGGAAATAGATTCCAACTTGGCATCCCAATTTTGCAAATGTAGCTTGAGGTAAGTTGAGGTTCAAGTTTTGCGCCATGACAATACGCCATTTTATGTCGCATTTTTAATGGCTAGTCAGTAGACGTAGGTCGTAGCAGCTAACACACTGTGAGATGATCATGCTATGATGCTACATTTCTGACACTGTCAGAAAATTATCGCAAGCTATCTTTGGTCACAAGACTGTGACAACGGCCGTGACGTAGGAACACCATTTAGGAGCCACGACCGCAGAAATCGCCACGATTGGTCATCTTTCATCTGGGACAACCTGAAATCGTACAATGTGTTCCGGGCACAAAAAGGCTTTCATATGAACTTGCCCTTTGGGGGTAATAACATATTCTCTGACCTGAGTCTGCCATCCTGAGCGGCAGCTCCTCCTGGGATGATCTTGGTGATAAAGATGCTTGGGTCCTCGCCGATGTGGGGGTTATCGGTACCGCCTGCAATACTGAAACCCAGGCCCGAGTTCCCCTGTAGGGAGGCAAAAAAACATGTCAATTTTTCTCAAGAAAATGTCAACCAAAAAAAAAATAGACCTTTAAGCATAATGACAGTACTAAATACAAAGCGAAATCAAAGGAGAAATTTGTGAGCATGCAAATGTTGCATCCCAGTTGATCTGTTAATTTGATTCAGATATGCGAACCTGGACCACAAAACCAGTCATAAGTAGCACAGGTATATTTGTGGCAATAGCCAACAATACAATGCATGGATCAAAATTATCGATTTTCCGTTTATGCCAAAAATCATTAGGATATTAAGTCATTTTCCATAAAGACATTTTGTAAATTTTGTAAAATTATTATTAGTAGTAATATACATTGCTAAGGACTTCATTTGGACAACTTTTAAAGGCGATTTTCTCATTATTTAGATTTTTTTGCACCCTCAAATTCCAGATTTTCAAAGTTGTTTCTTGGCCAAATATTGTTCTATCGTTACAAACCATACATCAATAAAACACTTATTTATTCAGCTCTCAGATTATGTATCTCAATAAATCTCAACATGTATAAAAAAAGATTTACCCTTTTGACTGGTTTTGTGGTCCAGAGTCACATATATATTTATTTCAGTACAGTATAATGAGAATCTCTAAGTTTGCATTAGTTTGTAGTTATCGGAATAGGTGTAATGTATTGAACATTTATTAATGTAGTATTACAAATAGTATTGTTCTTTGTTAGTTCATGTTAGTTAACATATATTGCACAACTTTCAATGTTAAGAAAGTAGAAATTCAATTTAATCAATTCTGTATTGTCATAACATATGTAGTTTAAGCTTCTTCTTTTTTCCACAGTCTATTAACATTTTAGTCTCTCGTCTCTTTCTAAAAGCAATTTAATGGCAATTTAAACCCATGAGCATGAAAATGTTACCTTGTACAATCATGATGTGGTTTTATTCAGAGCCGCCATAAAAATCACATCTACCTTTAAATATTATGACATACTTAAATGTAATTCCTACTGACATTGTAAGAAAATCCAGATTTTTTTTTTTCCATTTCAACATAATCTTACCCGTTCAAGTGTAATTTCTTCATATTCATAATCAGCTTCTGTTCCATTCACCTGAAAGTTAACAAAAATACTTCTGTCAATATACATCAAAATATAGACATGAGCACAGTATCACCCAAAAAAAAACGTTCTTTAGTTCTGTGTCTATAAATCAGGAGGAGTTTTAGTGATTACTTGATTTGAGTAGAATTTTTTTCTTCTTTTTTTTCTCTAAAAAATATAGGTGTCACGAACATTTATGTATGTCAGTTCAAGTTGTTTTACGACTGATTGCTGCCTCAAGTCATTTACACCTTTTGGAGGAACTGTTTTAAATGTATTTTTATTTGTTGACTTTCTCAGCATTTGGCAATAAATTGCATTTTTTCTTATGAAGTGTTAAGGAGCCAGAATCAAAAAGAGAAATCTGAACTAAATTGGCTTATTTCCTTACAATTTGCACCACTAGTAGTCTATTATTGAAATGGACAAATGTACTAATATAACACTAACTTATTATAGACAGACATATAACACCCACATTATACCATAGAAAACAACAGCAATATGAGATCACAGGACTGTTTATTCCCTCTCAGAAAAAAGGTACAAATGCTGTCACTGGGGTGAATCCTTTCAAAAGTTACACCTCTGTATCTTGTTTACCCTTAAAGAGTGCATATTAATACCTTAAAGGTTATTATTAGTATCTAATGTGTAGATTTCAATACCTTAATGGTCAGTGTTGGGAAGGTTACTTTGGAAATTTAATAGGTTACAGATTACAAGTTACCCTATTTAAAATGTGATAAGTACAGTAACTATTCAATTACTTTATTAAAGTATTGTAACTGATTACATTTGATTACTTTTTGATTACTTTTCTTATTTCTAGCACCGGAACACATTTTATCACTCGCCATGGTGGCAACTCTTAGACAGATTGTAGCCTAAAGCTTTCAGCGGAAATCTGGATTGATGTAATTGGCAGATGTGGTGCGCTGCAAATTCAAACAAGAGAACCAATCAAAAGCATCCGAATAGCATCGCTTTACTTTTTTCTCAGTAGCTAAGTGATTACAGTAACATTAATTTTGTAATAAAATTACGTAACTCTGTTACATGTAACTAGTTACTACCCAACACTGTTTATGATACATATTAGTACATTTTGAAAGGGTACCGGCCAGTGACAGCTTTTGTAACTGTTTTCGGTTATTGCTATATTTTTGTTGTTCATCAGCAGGAATATTCATTTAACAATTTGGCTTGCTGGTTATGTTTTCAACAACCAATAAGTATTACTCTCCGTTCCATATATAGTAAATCCACTCTGCAGAATTCCTCAGCTTTTCTGCAAAAATCTGCAGAGAGAGTAAAAAATCTGCAGATTGCATCTGGGACTGATTATGGGTAAAAATAATCTTATATAATAAAAAGTTGTTGCTAGGAGAGTGCTCTAATTATGTAAGAACAAACTGTTTGGAAAAGTTTCAGTGTTTTCTCTTTCCACTCCTTCAATTTCACCTCTACTGGTTCTACAGTTCTTGGCGCTACAATACTCAGGCAGCATTACATCTCTTGCCAATTACTGCGTATTTCAGCCAGAGAGGCCACAGAAACCAAATCTATGAAGCACACTGGCACTAGCTGTCGGCTCAACACACACTGCAGTCCACTCGTTTTCAGTGTTCTGGGTTCAGCACAAGTTAAGCTGTATCAACAAGCATTTTAGGCATAATGTTGATTACCAAAGTAAATAATTTAGACTTGTCTGTCAATAAATGTCACACTAAGACACTTACAATGAAAGTACACCGAGGAATAAACTTTAAAACACACTGTTTTAAAAGTAACTGAAACAAACACCTACAGTGTGTGAAAAACTATATCCAATCTTTCAACTCCTACAAAGTCATGACCATGTAACACCCAGTAAACCCAAGTAAATTCCACATGATATGGGCACGGATACCAGAGAGAGAGAGTGTGTACATGTAGCAAACATCACTCAGGACGAGTTGAACTTGAGGTTTCATTTAAATGAGGCTGGACAGCTGTCCTATTATACGAAACACCAGGATCTCGGTAGAGAAAACTGTTGGACAAAATGCTTGAGATGAATAAAAACTGCACAATGAGACCAAAAATCGGCATCAACGCATCAGCTTATAGATGTTTGTGTGGTTCTGGAGGCTCTGCTTTAAGCTTCTAAATGACATTTAAATACTACACATTTTGCTCTCTCTTTCTGTAACTGCTGCTGAAAACATCTGTTTGTGACATCAGTGGTGTTGGGGGTGGGGTTTAAAGGGGGGTGAGAGATGTACGTCAGTACTAACACTGCTCAATACAGCATTATACTCTAATCATGCCACCAGCTCTCAGCATGATACTACAATAACATTTATGCTATTACTTAAATGCCTTTTTTATGATATAGTCAGTTTGGCATCACTACATACAGATTGTCAGAGTTATGAAGTTAATTCCATTGACAATAACCTTTAGTTTTTGTTCTATGGGACCCATTTAGAGGTTTTCAGCACTGCTAAACTGTATGCTGCTGATAATATGCTGCATATATAGCCACAAACAACCAGCCACAGGGATCAGAGCCAATACAGGCATTTACACGATCAATATCAGACTATTACTACAGTATATCTACACAAGATAAAGAACAATCAAAACAGGAAAAGGCGTACATGCACAAGGAGTTGTTCAACATCAACACTGGTCTTTATACTGTATATTGCTTAAAAAAAACACGACCATTTTGATTTTGTATACCACAAGCCAGACTAGAAATCCACCAGCTGCACTGCTGGCAGACTCAATATCAGAAATGCTTGATCCCAGAGTAATACAATGCAGAAAAATCCTGCGCTTTTCAGGACTTGGTGCTATTTTCCAGAAAACATCAAAACATACAGAACAAATGTACCAAAATTGTTACGACGACCATTCAAATTCCTAATTTTATCTAGTTTTCACCTCAATTACAGCATGTACTGTTTATTTTTACAGTCATTAACAGGTGAATCTCATCAATGTTTTTCAATTAAAACTCAAGCGCAGAGCTACTTTTTTAGGACAACATTTACAACAACTGAAACTCAAGTCAAACATAAAAAACACAGACAACCTACGACCTTAGAAACATGCAATGTTAAGCCACATGGCAAAAGCGTGAATACGCACTGATAATGTGGAGTATTTAATGAGGTCAGTCAAGAGTTCCTCATTGTCATTTCTTTATAGACTTTAGTTCTATCTCATTCAGAAAACTCTAGTGTTCAGAGTGAGTCTTTGATGAAGTATGACAGAAGTCAGCTCAGCGGGCTTTCTGGCTCTGGATGTATAGGATTATCAGACGCTGCTGAGACTGAGAGAAGAATGGGGTTGAAGAAGTGTCATGGCACCCTGATAAATGTCAACCACAGTTAAATCCCCATGCAAGCTAGGAAAAGGAAACTCAATAACATCTAAAAATCATATACTGTTGAGGAACTTCAAAATATAAGACAAAGAAATATGAAAAAAACAACTCTACATTGATGAATAAACAGAAACTATTTCATTGTGAATAAAAGCATATTTTTTTTATTAAAGATGATCTCTTCTGTTTTTAAGTCATCAAAACTATAAAAATTTTCCAACCGATTAGACTATAGTTTGATATTCAACTGAATCTAAAAAAATCCCAATAAGAATAATGCACAGCTCTAATTTGCTTATTTTCTGACCCATGATTAAATTAAATCCCCATTTTCAGTGTCATTACGCATAATTATTGTATAATAATTATTGTATTGTATAGTAATTATCATATTGCAGCTAATATGCATCTTCACAATATTATTAATTTTGTTTTTCAAATTAACACAAAATTAATACTTTTATTTATTAAGGACAAATTAAATTGATCTACAGTGACAGTAAAAACATTTGTATTTTTTATTCAAATAATAATAATAAAATAAAAAGTAAATCAGGGTTTCTACAAATATATTAAGCAGCACGACCATTTTTAACGTTGATAATAATAAGAAATGTTTTTGAGCACCAAATCAACATATTAGATTGATTTCTGAAGGATCATGTGACTATATATATATACTGCAGCTTTGGTGAGCTTTATTTTACCAAAAAATTTTTTTATATTGAATGAAATCTTTTATATTTGTTAAAACAACCTCAAATTGCAGTACATGAAGAGATACATCACTTACATATGGACTTACATAGGGTGAGGTGTCAAGGCTTTCTGTGTTCACCACCACCGGTGCTGGGCTTGCCTGCAAAAGAAACATTCATTAATACTTGAGCTGATATGAACCAAGACCCATAACTGTGCACATTGCTTCTTGTCCCTAATGAGAATGAAATAATGAAATGAACAGTTAACTATTAAAAAGACAAGAAAAAGACCCCCCAAAAAAAGCATCACTTACTCTTGGCATGCTGATACAGTATTACTCTGGCATTTGCAAGAGATTAACAGCACAGCCTGTATCCATACACAGCATAACATACTGCAGAATATGCAATACAGTGGCATAACAAACCAGCGCAGAGCTAATCCTTCAGCAAACATGTATCACTCGCTTCACTTGCACAATTGCTTTTGAGGTACAAGTGCGCATCAGAAATATAATATGGCATTCTCTCTGTAATCTCTCTAAGTCATGAGGACCATCGTTGAGTGGGTGGAGTGAAAACATGAGAGAAAAAAAAAGACCTGTGACGTGGGTGCTGGAATGGCAGTGGTCTCGGCTGGGACGGGTGGGATAGGGATCACAGGGATTATGGGAGCGGAGGGAGGAATGACATCTGCCTGCTAAACAATGACAGTGGAGGTCAAAGGTCAGACCAGATGACACACAACAGTAGTGATTTTCACGAATTCTCTTATATAAAAAATATTTATAATGTAAACAGATATTGAACAGAATTCAGAACAGGGAGGGAGAAGATGATGTAATGTAAACAATATCATCACATGACTGATTTAGCCTGTAAAATTAAATACATTTTCTTTTTTTTATTAGCAAAAGTTTCTGCAAAGTTGGATCATAAAGGGTGAAAAAAAGACATGAAAGAAATTTAATAATGAAAAGATCTTATAAATAAGCTTTAAAATAATAGTTTACTTTAAAATTATTACTTATTCTTTATTTTTTATCAGTGAAACACAAAAGGACAATTATTATGACAATTTTCATTCTAAAAAAAAACAAAAAAACTGACATGCATGGCCACTATGAAATGTTGTTAAAAACCACTTGAAGAACAATTATAATTCTCCTTTTGTGTTCTACAGACAAAAAATAACAGCATGCAGTTTTGGAACTAAACACTCAAAGTAATATTTATTGCAAAGGAGCTTTAAAAGTGTAAATAGTGATAGAATCCCCATCAATGTAAATGTCAGGATTTGTGAAGTTATTTAGTGACTCGCTCGAAGGACAAACCTTTCTTTAGACTTAACATTAAGTTAACTGTGAAACCCACCAAAAAATGCCCACAGTGTTTCAAGATTCAGAGTGAAAAATAAATCTCCAGTCCAGCAATCAGCATCCTGTTGTGCAGGGCTGTGAAGGATTAGCTCTTCCTTTTGAATATAAAATTAGCTGCTAAGATGTCAATCAGCACAGGGTTTAGTGAGTTTGTCATTTTCCTTTCTGCAGGTTGAAATGTGTGCCAGCTAGAGAAACCTCAGACTAACACACCTGAACTAAACAGTCTACATTATGACAACTGCTGATCAAAACTGAAGCGCACTGTGACCAATTGCTATTTGGAAAATAAAAAGATAAGCGAGACCAACAATCCAACAATTCCTTTAAAAAAGAAATTATGCGAATCATTTCCTCTTCACAACCATTCAGAACAGTGACCATTTCCACAGTTTTGATTCCAGGAGTACAGAGCCAAGCACATTAAACGATATTATGGCCATTTTCACCATTTTTTTTTATAGGCATTTCAAAGAAAACAATTGCAATAAATAATTCTAACCCTTGAACCAAATCAACGATTGAACTAAATCAGTACGAACAAATTAACTAAATTATAATTAATAAGAAAGGTAAATGATTATGTATGATTATATATGATTATGACAACGAACAACGAAAAAGCCACAACACAACGGAAACAAGCCACAACACAATGAAAAAGCCACAACACAACGGAAATGCTCCCAGCCACTAGGGGGCTCTTGGAGTGTAGTAAAGTTAGTTTCCCTTGCCATTGTGTAGATTTGGCGAGATTCGCCAGTCTTACAAAGATATAAACACTTAACATTGGTTTAGTGTGTAACCATTGTATGTCGACATGAAATATCAATTCAAAATCACCTATACATGCATTATAGCTGCATATTTATACTCGTGAACGGTTTTACTCGCCATCACGGCGCTTTACCAATACAACCAAGCTGTGCAATTTTAGCATTTCTGTTTTTAAATATTAAAAGTAATTTTAATGCATACAAATTATACGTTTCAACCACTTGGTGGAATTGGTTCCCTCGTGAATCAAGCGCCATGATGGCGAGTAAAAGCGTTCTCGAGTATAAATATGCAGCTATAATGCATGTATGTGATTTGGAATTGATATTTCATGTCGATTTACAATGGTCACACTCTTAAAACTGATCCTAGTGTTTATTTCTTTGTAAGACTGGCCAATGGAACAATGGCAAGGAAAACTAACTTTACCGCACTCCAAGAGCCCCCTAGTGGACGGGAGCATTTCCGTTGTGTTGCGAACTTATGTATGCTTTTTAAGTTTCGTTGTGTTGTGCACTACTGGGCCACCGTACTTCATATCCCATAAAACATTCCATCAGAAAACAACTTTACTGCCTTTTATACTATGAAGCTAGCATATTAAAAATCAATGCAAAATGCATTGTAACCTTTATAATTTCAATGTAGGGCAGGAGAGGGTGTTATTACATTAGGATAATACTAAACGTCAAATGAATTTAAATAAAAGAAAACTTTTACTTAAATTATACTTATTAGTCAAAGGTTTTTATGTTGAAAACATTTTGTAGACAAACAGCAAGGAAGCTAGCTAATGGTTAGCTAGCATTACATAGCATCTGTTCATTTTTTAAAACCCTTTTGTCTCAATATTTCCATGGTCAAAGTGACTGTGATTGACGGATCTTATTACAGAATCGAGGCTTATCATGAATTCAGAAATGAAATACAGTGTAGCATGATGTGGACCGCACACTGTTGTGAGAGAGGCTCTGACGCAAGCAGATATCTATGGGAGTTCAGCAGATTCCAGCTCTACAGGAGCAAAAGTGAGTGTTGCCATGCTGTCAGTGAGGAGACATCCGCTGAAACTGGCCCCTCTACACAGGCCGTCTGTGTCAGCGTTCCCAAACAAAAGCGATCTGATCCACAGCCGCTTGTCCAAGCACCAACCACACAGCCAGAGGAGACAGATATTCAGTTACAACAGTTCAGTTCACCCAGTCAACAAACACATCACCGCAACTACTAATTAGAAAGGGTTTCCGTTTCACTAACCCTCACACTCAGGGTTATGGCAGAGACTTGAGACTATGGCATGTACTATGGTACTATATTTGAGTGACAGCACACAAGACATCAATTCAGTCACAACTTTTTACATGAGCGCATGCTGCCCTGCCTAAATTGACCAGTGTAACTTATATAAGAATCTATTTACACTGCATGCTATTATGGCGGTTGTACAGTAGTCATGGCCTGTGATCTCAGAGTTAAAATTAGAATCAATCATTAGCATTGATCAGAGAGACTGGTTGAGAGTTCAGCCTAAAGCTCCCACCAATATTTCAAATGAATAAACCAAAACATCCCCCACTTTAATACCGCATAACACAAAAACATATTTAAATAGATTTTTTTAATAAATCATGTACTTATAAAAGATATTAATATTATACTGATGTTATTATTCCATTTCATTTTACTGTTAAAAGTGTATAAAAGATATAAAATATGTCCACTATGTGTCACACTCACACTACAGTGCAAAAGTTTATAAGGGTCATTTTTAATCTTTTTTTAAAAGAAGTCTAATGCTCTTATTGTGAAATAGCATTACAGTTTAAAATACACTGTAAAATGTGATTTATTCCTGTTATTGCAAAGCAGAATTACCAGCAGCCATTACTCCAGTCTTTAGTGTCACATGATCCTTCAGAAATCACTCTAATATGATGATTTGGTGCTCCAGAAACCTTTCTATTCTATTATTATCAATGTTGAAAACAGCTGTGCACCTTAATATTTTTGTGGAAACCGTGAAAGGGTTCTTTGATGAATAGAAAGCATTGCATTTGTTTGAAATGGAAATATTTTGTAACATTATAAATAACATTAGAGTCACTTGATCAACTGAATGCATCTTTGCTGAATAAAACTATTAATTTCTTTCAAATATTACTGACCTCCAAATTTGGAATGGTAGCGTATACACTTTTTTTGTTGTTTTTTGTTCCATGTCTGTCAATTAATTTCAATACATGACGTGAACCTGGATCTTTACATTATCACTTACACCTCCAATATCATGCCTGTAAGGCTCTGACAACCATTTACAATAAATCTTGAGAAATAAGCATATAGTCATCAACGTTAGCTGAAACTCAAATCCTTATAGGTCAACTTCCTCTCACAGTGCACTACCTTGCAGTACCACTACCACCTATCTCTCAATAAGTCTCGCACATACCTTATCCAATGAAAATGTGCCCCAAGAATTGGTAAGCCACAAGGCACTGGAAGAAGCTCTGACTTTAGCTGTGCTTTTGGTGGGGCTCTTTTTCACACTATCCCTCAGGTTGGTGAACTTTCCTCTGCTCTTGGTGGAGGCTGGAAGGGTGCAGGAGCTGTACTGTGGAACCCTGTGGGACTCCAGATGAGTCTGCTGAAAGTTGAGCAGGGCGGGCTGAGACAGGTGAGGTGGCGGCTGCTGCTGTTGCTGCTGTTGCTGTTGCTGCTGCTGCTGGTGCAGATGGTGGTGGAAATGATGATGGAATTGCGGTTGTTGCACCAACTGTCTCTGCGTTCGGGTCAGCGTACCGTGCAGGTGTCCGACCCTCTGTTGCATTCTGGGATGGTTGCAGTTGGCCACCTCAGTCACCCCAGTCCGACAGTCCACGTAAGCGCCACAGCAGTATTCATGGTTGTTGCAATAGGTAGTCATAGTATCCGAGCAGAAGGGCACCACAGCAGACCATCAGGTGGACGCCAGGTGAAATGATGGAGAATGCAACCCAAAGAGTGATGCGCTTGCTTTGCTGAGCAATCGGGAAGGAGAGAGGACACACCGTGGTTGTAAATCTGGTCCTTTTCCCCTGGCTCCACTCTTCTGCCAACCTCTCTCACTGTCTATCTCTCTTTCTGCCTCACTCGCTCTCATCCCCCTGCACTTGCTCACCAATTAATGAGCTCCAATGGGCACTGCACATGACAGCACACAGTCTCTTCTGCAGGCATGAATAATCAATGCTCCATTCTTGATATCAGCATTGGCGTCCGGACAGTCTGCATGTCGCTCTTTGGACAACAGCAGATTTGCATCCTACATTTGAGATTCACAAGGCTTTTTGTAGTCTGATTTGCTTTTCAAAGCATTAACACGGGTCACAAAGTGAGAGGTCACAGCGGATAAATGCAATCTCTATTAGATGCCTGGCAAGAGGGTGGGCGAATGGGCCGGTGCAGTGTATCAGAGCATATGATGGTGGAGCAGAGCCTCGCTATGACCTTTTTTTACAACTATTATTTCACAACTAATCTTCATTTGTACCTGCACTGTAAGATCTTTTCGACAGTCCTGTGTTATTTAATGAGTCCTACAGTGCTGACAGCTGGTCGATGGTCATTCATTTAAGCCCATGGGGTTTCGATAGAACATCCCATTAAACCTACTGTATGTTATGTGGTTTATATAAAAGGGTAATCTCAAAAGTAAAAAAACTATATCCAAATTGTGTTTAAATAGAGACTTTTTATTTAACCAGTACCTTATGGAATATAAAATAAGATAAGCATCAGTGCAGTGACTCTACATGTCGTTTTTCACATATTGTCCAATTAAATAAACGGACGCTTCAGGGCCTGAAGAGTGGGGACAGTGATGAGAGACTACTTCTGCATTAGGATTGGACAGTTGTAAATGTACCGTTTCCTGTTGACTGCACCTTTTAATGTACCCTGTCCTGTTTCTTATGGGGTTGTGGGTGAGAAAGGGAGAGGAGGAGGAGGAAAAGAGAGAAAAAGCAAAGCTTGTGCCTGAGGCTTTTAAAAAGTATGCCACCAAAGAATGGAGACTAAAAGGAATATATATTAGTAGTATCTGATGAACTAAAAAACAATAGTGAGTTATGATAATGTTGAAAACCATACATCAAAAGATAGCAATTATATATATATATATATATTTGGACATATATATATATATATATATATATATATATATATATATATATATATATATATATATATATATATATATATATATATATATATATATATATATATATATATATATATATATATATATATATGTCCAAATATATATATATATATATATATATATATATATATATATATATATATATATATATATATATATATATATATATATATATATATATATATATATATATATATATATATATATGTTTTCTTTTGAACAGTGATTCCCAACCAGGAATACATGAAATGATTTAATCATAAAAAAGGTGAGAAACAAGTCTATTAAGAATAACTATTACATTAGATTAAAATAGGAATTCATAATAATCACACATTTTTCCGGTTTCTTTTTAAGGAAAGAATTTGTGTGGATGATGCTCATAGCAGATTATACAGTACGACTTTGTTTATCTGCTTTTCACCCACATGTTCAATTGTTGTTGATTGTGACTGTAACACTTTACTTAAAGCCTTTATGTATGTTGCATTAGAAAAGTATTTATAATGCAAGTTATAATGTAGCTTTTCTTTTCATATACAATTGCAACCAAAGTTAAAATATAATATTTGCAGATTCCTTGTTACATCTGAGATCGGTTGTTTGTAATGTGTTATATTGTGTAATGAATAGATCAGTATTATAATTTATTATAACTGTGGTTTCAATTATTCATTAAAGATTATAATGCATTATAAGGTGCATTGCAAGGCATAATTAATGAATAAATAAAAATAAATAAATAAATTATATAAAATATATATAGGTATTTGAGCCTTACTAATGGGGATGTGGAAATTGTTTTTAGGGAAATCCCTTAAAAACAATAATAAAAAATCTAAAGTGAAAAATAATTTTATGTGCTATAATCTCTGGATAGTGGGAATATTGTTTCGTATTCATATGAAATACACTCCTGCTGTACAGCAGATGGCTCCATACACACAGACATGCTCAGGTTGGAAAAAATCAAATAAGGCCACACACTGAACACATCAACCATCCACATCAATGTGAAAATATTCAGTCCTTAGTGTGGCGCCATACAGTCTGGCATAAGTATGTTATTTGAGGCCCATTAATACATAAGAGAATTTAAATCAAGTTAAAAGGTAGGAATGTAATATTAAAATTCTGACTAATACCACAAAAATACAATATTTAGGGGTTCGAGAAGTGCTGAACACCTATTGTTTTTGTGCTGATTTTTATTATTATTATTATTCTGCCGTAAAACGCATCGTGCAGACCAAACCGTAAATGCTGGAGATTTGAAACTTTGTCAGATGGTAGTACAAAAATCGAGGAGAGGTTATCAAATTATGAGCCATATTGGCCTATAGGTGGCGCTATAGCGATCAATTGCGCAAAACTGCTCATAACTCCTAAATTGTTGCTCCTGGGGGTCAAGTGCCTTATACCATTGGAAAGCTGAGCTCATGACGAACAAAACGTATATCTCGAATTCATTTCCGGTATGCAAATTTTCCCGCCATTTTGAATTTTATCGAAAACCTACTTTTGCGAACTTGTCCCTGGTTTTTTGTCCAATCGGAACCAAACCAGTGCACAACTGTTCTCTGGAGACTGATTATCAAAAACTATCGAAAAAGTTAAAATTTCGATTCACGGTTGCTAAGGGGCATCAAAATGTCAATGTGGGTGGAGCCTAATATTTTAAAAAGGCTATAACTCAAAAACGAAATAAGATATTTTCACCAAACTTGGTAGACATGTGTATGGGCTCAGTCTGTGGTCACGACGAAATAATAGCGACGATTGGGCACTAGGTGGCGCTATAACGTGAAAAAAACATAAAAGGGCTATGACCACCTGACCGTTAGTCCAATTGACTTGAAAATTGGTATGCAGTGTCTTAGTCCAAGGCCCCATGTATGTCTATGAGGCCATCGGCGTATCTAAAAAAACATGGCCGCCATCAGCCAATGAATTTGAGCACCTATAAGACAAGGTTAACGGAGGCCGATCGGAAGGAAACTTAATGGGTATGTTCGACTCATGGCCCTAGAGGTCTGTAAGAATTTTGAAAGAAATCGGCCACTGGTTGGCGCTAACGAGTTTTATGGCTCTGTAATCACGTGGTGTTGCACACATCCACAGAAAATGAATATCATATGATAGGTCTCCTCATGCTGAACAACTTTGCCTCTAGAACCATTGCTGTCAATCAAATCATTCATTAAATATTTGCGATTATGTTAAAAACCTACTTTTGCGAACTAGTCCCTGGTTTTTGCCAGATCGGAACCAAACCAGTTTAGAACAATTCTTGGGACTGTCTAGATCAATAATCATTGAAAAAAAGTTGAACTTTTGCATTTGGATTTATACCATATAATAGAGTCATTTAGAAGCAGGTGTGGCGAAATACACTCAAAAGCCTATAAATCCTAAGGGAAAACTCAAAACTTCACGAAAATTGTTGGGTATATGTGACATACCATGTTGAAGAAGTAGGCAAAGTTTTATGGAGATCAGACTATAGGTGGCGCTATAACTGTTAAAAAGCTTTAAAACCATGCATTTCCTATGGAAAATTGCCTGTATTGGCTGTAAAAGGTCTTTTCCATCTGTTATCATATAATGTTCAAATTATTTGTTAGATCTGCTCATTCTGTCTCCCCAGGTCAATAATTATAAAAAAAATAACTTTTGCATTTGGATGGCTATAATAGAGTCATAAATATGTGATTTTGACCAAGTGACCCCAAAAGCCTTTTAACTCCTCAATGAATGTTTAGATCATCTCAAAAAGAGGTAAGTACATGTGACATATGACTCTTAACAAGGATGCAAAATTTCATGGAGATCGGGCAATAGATGCCTCTATAAAAGTTAAAAAAGTGACAATGCTTATATTGGTGTATTACATTAAATTGCCATAAAGCCACCAGAGGGCAGCATAAGACCACTTATTGGTTCATTCTGCTCACTAAGCATATATAAACTTTATAAAATCATTATAATAACATTGCAAATCACATTTTGACAATGTTTATGAATTAATTTGTTCATTTGATGTGTTTTTCACAATATTACATTACAATTCAAAATAACACCTGAAAATATGTTTTAAAGGGAAAAGATAGAATAAGTAATTTGTTATATCCTTTATTAAATTCAAATATCTATATCTGCAACAAAATGTGTATGTGAATTAGCACATTTGAAGGCATTCACCCTGGAAAATGTGCCCATTAAATGGAAAACAGACATTTAAAATGAAAATGAGCTAATGAGTGGTTCTCTGCTGCCACCTGCTGGTTTTAAAATCTCATTTTGTCATACTACTTGATTATATTGCTCTATAATTCATATTTAGACATTATAAAACCACTATTATAACATTTACAATCACATTTTGACAAATTTGATCAATTCATTTTATTTAAACAGTGGTATTGACAATTCTGCCAAACAATGATGGTATGATTAATGTGTAAAAATTACTACAAGACTAGGAGTAAGCATTGTGTTACTAATAATTTATTTAAAATATCTACATGTAAAACAGAAGTGTGTGTGTGTGTGTGTGTGTGTGTGTGTGTATCTGTCTGTCTGTCTTTCTGTCTCTCTCTCTCTCTGTATGTGTGTGTGTGTGTGTGTGTGTGTGTGTGTGTGTGTGTGGCCAATATCTACTCAAGAAATGCTCAGACTTTATTCAAATAAGCAGGTGACACATGACATTACATTTGGCAATAGTTTTTTGCTTTAAAATTAATATCTAGGCATTGTAAAAATCATTATAATAACATTTAATATCCCATTTTGTCAATGTTTATCAATGCCATAGACTTATGCTGGTTCTAATGCTAATGTTGTCCTATAGAGGGGGCTGCAGGATCAGAAATATACTTTATTGTGTTTCCACAGGTTAAAATTAAATTTATAGGCTAGAATCATAGTGAATCAAACCTCAATGGGGTAAATCATGGTAAATCACATTAGAATGTGGTAAATCATGCTGAACTATGGTAAATAATGCTATAATCATGGTGAATCATACTACAATGTGGTAAATCATGGTAAATCATACTACAATGTGGTAAATCATATTAGAATGTGGAAACATGGTAAATCATGGTAAACTATGGTAAATCAGGCTAGGATCATGGTAAATCATATTAGAATGTGGCAACTCGTGGTAAATCATGGTAAATCATATTAGAATGTGGTAACTCATGGTAAATCATGGTAAACTATGGTAAATCATGCCAGGATCATGGTAAATCATCCTACAATGTGGTAAATCATAGTAAATCATATTAGAATGTGGAAACATGGTAAATTATGGTAAATCATGGTAAACTATGGTAAATCAGGCTAGGATCATGGTAAATAAAACTGGAACATGGTAAATCACAGTAAATCATGCCAGGACATGCTAAATCAATGTAAGCTATGGCAATTCATGGTAAAATATGGCGAATCACAGTAAAGTATGTTAAATCACTAACACAGGGAATATCATGGTAAATCAGGCAAGAACATGGTAAACCGAGGTAAACTATGGTGAATCATGGTAAATCACACTAGAACATGGTAAATCATGGTAAACTATGCTAGTACATGGTAAATTAGACCATAGGTGGCGCTATAACTGACAAAAAGCTTTGAAAACCATACATATCCTATATTAAATTGCCTTTATTGGCTGTAAATGGTCATTTTCATCTATTATGTCAGTGGTTAAATGCTTTCTAAATGAACCTTGGTGTCTTTTGATGCTTTTAGGCTTTAAGTCCTTAAAGGCCTTAAATGCTTGAACCCGCTAAATGCTGCTTGCAGCTTTAATTATTATTATTTATTATTCTGCCGTAAACGCATCGTGCAGACCAAACCGTAAAAGCTGGAGATTTGAAACTTTGTCAGATGGTAGTACAAAAATCGAGGAGAGGTTATCAAATTATGAGCCATATTGGCCAATAGGTGGCGCTATAGCGATCAATTGCGCAAAACTGCTCATAACTCCTAAACCCTTAATCCTAAGGGTCAAGTGCCTTATACCATTGGAAAGCTGAGCTCATGACGAACAAAACGTATATCTCCGATTTCATTTCCGGTATGCAAATTTTCCCGCCATTTTGAATTTTGTCGAAAACCTACTTTTGCGAACTTGTCCCTGGTTTTTTGTCCAATCGGAACCAAACCAGTGCACAAATGTTCTCTGGAGACTGATTATCAAAAACTATCGAAAAAAAGTTGAAATTTCGATTCACGGTTGCTAAGGGACATCAAAATGTCAATGTGGGTGGAGCCTAATATTTTAAAAAGGCTATAACTCAAAAACGAAATAAGTTATTTTCACCAAACTTGGTAGACATGTGTATGGGCTCAGTCTTTGGTCACGATGAAATAATAGCGACGATTGGGCACTAGGTGGCGCTATAACGTGAAAAAAACATAAAAAGGGCTATGACCACCTGACCGTTAGTCCAATTTACTTGAAAATTTGTATGCAGTGTCTTAGTCAAAGGGCCCATGTATGTCTATGAGCCCATCGGTGTATCTCAAAAAACATGGCCGCCATCAGCCAATGAATTTGAGCACCTATAAGACAAGGTTAACGGAGGCCGATCGGAACGAAACTCGATGGGCATGTTCGACTCATGGCCCTAGAGGTCTATAAGAATTTTGAAAGAAATCGGCCACTAGTTGGCGCTAACGAGTTTTATGGCTCTGTAATCACATGGTGTTGCACACATCCACAAAATATGCATATCATTTGATAGATCTCCTTATGCTGAACAACTTTGCCTCTAGAACTATTGCTGTCAATCAAATTGTTCATTAAATATTTACAATTATGTTAAAAACCTACTTTTGCGAACTAGTCCCTGGTTTTTTGCCCGATCGGAACCAAACCAGTCTAGGACAATTCTCTGGACTCTCTAGATCAATAATTATTGAAAAAGTTGAACTTTTGCATTTGGATGCGTATAACATGGTCATTTAAAAAAGAGATGTGGAAAAATGCACTCAAAAGCCTATAAATCCTAAAGGGAAACTCAAAACTTCACGAAAATTGTTGGGTATATGTGGCATAACATGCTGAAGAAGCATGCAAAGTTTTATGGAGATCGGACTATAGGTGGCGCTATAACTGTTAAAAGCTTTAAAACCATGCATTTCCTATGGAAAATTGCCTGTATTAGCTGCAAATGGTATTTTCCATCAGTTGCAATATAATGTTTAAATCATTTGTTAGATCTGCTCATTCTGACTCTCTAGGTCAATAATTATATAGAAAAAATAACTTTTGCAATTGGATGGCTATAATAGTCATATCAATATGTGATTTTGACCAAATGTCCCCAAAAAGCCTTTAACTCCTCATTGAATGTTTAGATAATCTCAAAAGAGGGAAATCGTGTGACACATGACTCTAAACAAGCATACAACATTTCATGGAGATCGGGCAATAGATGCCTCTATAAGAGTTAAAAAAGTGACAATGCTTATATTGGTGTATTACATTAAATTGCCATAAAGCCACCAGAGGGCAGCATAAGACCACTTATTGGTTCATTCTGCTCACTAAGCATATATACACTTTATAAAATCATTATAATAACATTGCAAATCACATTTTGACAATGTTTATCAATTAATTTGTTAATTTGATGTGTTTTTCACAATACTACATTACAATTCAAAATAACACCTGAAAATTTGTTTTAAAGGGAAAAGATAGAATAAGTAATTTGGTATATCCTTTATTAAATTCAAATATCTATATCTGCAACAAAATGTGTATGTGAGTTAGCACATTTGAAGGCATTCACCTGGGAAAATGTGCCCATTAAATGGAAAACAGACATTTAAAATGAAAATGAGCTAATGAGTGGTTCTCTGCTGCCCCCTGCTGGTTTTAAAATGTCATTTTGTCATTCTACTTGATTATATTGCTCTATAATTCATATTTAGACATTATAAAACCAATATTTTAACATTTACAATCACATTTTGACAAATTCGATCAATTCATTTTTATTTAAACAGTGGTATTGACAATTCTGCCAAACAATGATGGTATGATTAATGTGTAAAAATTACTACAAGACTAGGAGTAAGCATTGTGTTACTAATAATTTATTTAAAATATCTACATATAAACAGAAGTGTGTGTGTGTGTGTGTGTGTGTGTGTGTGTGTGTGTGTGTGTGTGTGTGTGTCTGTCTTTCTGTCTCTCTCTCTCTCTGTATGTGTGTGTGTGTGTGTGTGTGTGTGTGTGTGGCCAATATCTACTCAAGAAATTTATTCAAATAAGCAGGTGACACATGACATTACATTTGGCAATAGTTTTTTGCTTTAAAATTAATATCTAGGCATTGTAAAAATCATTATAATAACATTTAATATCCCATTTTGTCAATGTTTATCAATGCCATAGACTTGTGCTGGTAAATGTGGTAAATCATGGTGAACTATGGTAAATAATGCTATAATCATGGTGAATCATACCACAATGTGGTAAATCATGGTAAATCATACTACAATGTGGTAAATCATATTAGAATGTGGAAACATGGTAAATCATGGTAAACTATGGTAAATCAGGCTAGGATCATGGTAAATCATATTAGAATGTGGCAATTTGTGGTAAATCATGGTAAATCATATTAGAATGTGGTAACTCGTGGTAAATCATGATAAACTATGGTAAATCATGCCAGGATCATGGTAAATCATCCTACAATGTGGTAAATCATAGTAAATCATATTAGAATGTGGAAACATGGTAAATCATGGTAAACTATGGTAAATCAGGCTAGAATCATGGTAAATAAAACTGGAACATGGTAAATCACAGTAAATCATGCCAGGACATGCTAAATCAATGTAAGCTATGGTAATTCATGGTAAAATATGGCGAATCACAGTAAAGTATGTTAAATCACTAACACAGGGAATATCATGGTAAATCAGGCAAGAACATGGTAAATCAAGGTAAACTATGGTGAATCATGGTAAATCACACTAGAACATGGTATATCATGGTAAACTATGCTAGTACATGGTAAATTAGACCATAGGTGGCACTATAACTGACAAAAAGCTTTGAAAACCATTCATATCCTATATTAAATTGCCTTTATTGGCTGTAAATGGTCATTTTCATCTATTATGTCAGTGGTTAAATGCTTTCTAAATGAACCTTGGTGTCTTTTGATGCTTTTAGGCTTTAAGTCCTTAAAACCTTAAATGCTTGAACCCGCTAAATGCTGCTTGCAGCTTTAATTTTTTCATGTTATTGCATGTTAGACTAAAAAAATAAATATTAATAATTAAATACTTAAAACTAAAATAATTTGAAATGCTACAAGATAATTTACGCATCACACCACAATGTGCAGTATGACAAAAAAAAATTGAGGTTTGCTTAAGATTACATTTAACAGTGTTAAAAATATACTTTAATTACTTACTTAATATCCTATGAATTACTCACCCTCAAGCCATTCTAGGTGTATATGACATTCTTCTTTCAGACGAATACAATCGGAGTTATATTAAAAAATATCATTGCTCTTTCAAGCTTTATAATGGGGAGTAAATAGCGTTCTTGATTTTGAAGTCCAAAAAAGTGCATCCATCAATCATAAAAGTAATCCATACGACTCCAGGGGGTTAATAAAGGCTTTCTGAAGCAAAGCGATGGGTGTTTGTAAGAAAAATATCCATATTTAAAAATGTACACACTAAAGCTTTGAAGCCTCTCGCAGTTCAAACTAAGGCCCTGTCCCAAATGGCACCCTAAATCCTCACGGTCTTCCTCTGAGTCCGCACCTTCACAACGTAATGCCGCTTTGACTGCCGGGAAGAAGTCCGGTGCGTAACCCACACCAGTGTGGGCTCGGCAGAAGAGCGCATCGAGGGCGCATATTGACCTCAAAGGCGGGTGCTCGCGAGCACCCTTCTGAGACCTAAAATGACAGATGGGACACCCTGCGGTCTCGTGGACTTGGCAACAAATGCAAGCTCCTCTTATCTTATATTGAAATCCTCCAATATTTTTCTCTTTAAAATTTCTTGTTTTAGACTTTTACATTTGTGACCGGTGTTTTGTTTTGCTCTATCCTGTGCGCTTCCGTGTTCGTCAGTACGTCATGCGTCAAGTCAGGGGTTACTTTTTCACAGTAAATCGATGCTAACGGCTTTCTGTCGGAAGCTATAGTTATTTAAGTTACTAAAGTTTAAAACGTGGATATTTGTCTTGCACAAATGCGCTCCTTCACTTCAAAAGGCCCGTATTGACCCCCTGGAGTCGTATAGTTTATTTTTATGATGGATGGATACACTTTTTTGGACTGCCATTCACTCCCATTATAAAGCTTGGAAAATATAAATCAGATTTGTTCATCTGAAAGAAGAATCTAAAATAGGAAAATGGGAAATGAACATGCACAATTAAAAAAAAACAATACTGATAGAAACTAATTATGGAACAGATAAGCATTTCCATTTTTCTAAAATTAATGTACAAATGATGTGTTAAACTAGAATAGAAAATATTATTTTAAAATAAAAATAAAACAATGACGGTTTAACGCTTATTTGCACATTTCCCAATACCTTCATAGAAAATCCTTAACAGAGATTCAAAATGTACAACTGGAAACGTGCGTTGAAAAGGGTATGGAGGCACATGTCTAAAATCAGTCGAGATCACAGAAACTGGATGCTAATGCAGTGTAGAACACTGAAGCATTGATCTCTAACACACAACAAGCCTAAAGCACATCCTTGAGCTTAAAAAACCCAGGTCAACACTAGCAGTGTTCATGTTTAGCCTAAGGCCAACATCTTATATTATAAGCTTGCATTTCCCCCTAAACAGTCTGATCAATAAAGACCGCTGTTCACTGTTCTTTCACTGACACAGTAACTTGATAGATATCACATTGCCCTGCTTCTGTCGTCTTTGAATCGAATTAACTCATTCACAAACTGGCACTGAATGCTCACTGAAAACCAAAAGAACAGGGAATTTGACTTTTGACTGAATTTGCATATTTCTGACCAAAAAGTAAATTGATACATTGCATTTATTCAATAGGTTTCCACTATATGGCACTCAATAAAAGCCAGATGAATTCACTTCTGGGATCAGTCTTTTTATAATATGATGTAAAGCCACTACAGAGCTATAAATGCATCCCCAATTTAAATACACTATATACAACAATATATACAACTGAAGACTCTATTAATAATTCAAAGAACTATTCTATTTAGCTACAGTGAAATGCTGTAAAGAACATACGATAGAGGTGATGTGTTTAATACACTATTTCCTCTCAAACTTTGTGTATATTAAGATTCTATCTTTCATTACACTGAAAGGCAGCATTAGCTGTTAATATATTGTCTTTGTTAATTATTAATAAATTATAATAAAATAATTTTTAAGCTTCCTAATCAGCTCACAACAATATGACTCAAACTATGGCATCAGTTTATGGTGAGTCGATCTGTCTGATTGTCCAATGGTAGCCAAGTGAGAGTTCTGGGAGGTCAGGATTGAGCAAAAAAAGACTAATAATAATGACAATAACAACAACAACAGTAATAATAATAATAATAATAGATACATATTAACAATAATGATAATATTTATTATTATTTATATTTATAAATAAACATTTATATGATTAACTTATAATAATACTAATTATTAGTATTAGTATTAGTATTGCTGTTTTTATTAATTGATGTTTATAAATAAACCATTATACTATGCTTAATTCAATAAAATAAGCTTTAAAAGGCCGTACCTAATTAACTCTTTCCCACCAGAATATTTTTAAGTTGCCAGTCACCGCCAGTGTTTTTGGTCTTTTTTTACAAAAAATTCATGGCACCCAGAATATTTTGCTGTATGAATATCTGAACATGCAATATAATCAAATGAAAGAACAGACCCTCTGCTTTTAAACAAAACTAAATGTTTTATTCTAGATTCATGCTTTCATAAAAAAAGCAACATTTTACAACAAAAAGCTGAGTCAAATTGTGTTTTGTCAAAGACTACCGGTACGTCTAGGTCAGATTCAGCACGATGAGCAAACACAGATGGGGTAGATCGAGTCCATAAACACCCCCAAAGCTTGCACAGTCATAACCACTTCCTGGGTCAACATTTCACTCTGTAACATTAAGCCGATCTGGAGATACTGTACTCTTTCAGGGTTGGGTATATCGTTCGGGTAATACAGGTATGCAGAAATATGGCCATATTCTCTAGCTAAATTTTAGAACTCATCGCATTATTATTTCCACGGCGACTCGTCATGCTTCTCATGTGACACACCGCAGCCACAATAGAGCTGTATGACAGATAACGCTTTTATTTCGTTTTTTCTTAATTCAAAATATTCACAAACTTGTTAACTATGCCATGAACTATCTATCTAATGTGAATGTGTTTTGTCATTAAAAAAACCCCTGTATAATAATCATGTTAGTTGATCTATAATGCGTAATGGGCACTGCCATGTTGGTCTGAGAATCGGATCTGTCGGATTTACATCACGTAAATTCATCCATATCTCACGAAATACATGAAAGTGAGTGACCGGTGAACTGGGAGAAGAATAGAGTTAACTACATATAGTTAAAGGAGTACTTCAGCATTGGGAAGATGAATCTGTATTAAACTGGGTTATTTATGTAGTAGAAATGTGAAATTATTTTTGAATTTGGTGCCTTCTAAACTGAGAAAACACAGAAAATTTATAAAAAGACAACAACTCCCAGAATGCACTTGCTTCTCTGCCCTACAAGACCACTCTAGGCACCGCTACTGGATTACTGGATCACTTGCCCACCGCGTTCATTTTCATAAAATCAGTTCAGTTAGACACACTACAATTAAAAACTGAACGTGTCTGTTTGATATAATGTGAGTGAGCCGAACTAGAGTCACGGCACAAATGCAGCAGGAGTCAGATTACATTCATCACATGAACTGAGGTAAGTGCGGGATTCGGCGCATTTTCAGTTCATGTCTTTGGAAGCTTAACTTTCATAGGAAGTTCATTTGAAAAGTTGAAACACTCACTTTGCTCTCCACCGCTCCGGTTACATGAATCTCCGCAGCTTTCCGAGCCGAGTGCTGTGAGTGCGATGTTGAAAAACATGCGGAAATAGCGCCCTCTGCTGGCTGTAGTCTTTAGCCTCTGCCCAAAAAATCCTCAGATGATGCAAAATGACGACATAAAAATGACAGAAATAAAATACATAATTGCGGAAGTCGAATTATAACTGAAAAGATTGTTATTGCAGCTTCCATAGAAAAACTATTCAATGGCAGGGGGGCGTTTTCTTTTCTCATGAATGACGAATCAACTCGTCAATTGCTAAGAAAAAGTTAAAAAGCTCTAAAATGTAGCCACTTTTTCTTACAAAATCATATGATAGTTAAATCCTTTTCCTAAAGGTTAACTTGACTGTATTTTACATCACGAGTTGCTTGGCGTGTGGTGGTAGCCCTGCACTCAAGAGCCAGTAACCACAGAGTCACTATTATACACTCGTACAACACACTTAACACCAATCCGGTCAAGAGGTGCTGCCACTGCAAATGATCTACAACACATTGTTTGGATTAAAGCACCAGCATAACGGCAAATTATCAATTAATGAGCACTCAAATCACTTTGCCCTCTGCAAAACAACCTTTAATGCATCCTCTCGTACAAACCACATCCAGAGGATGCGTCAAAACAGGATCAGTATCGTCTTAAACAGAGAAGCAAAATGTTCATTCCTGTTGCCATGATTCACTGTGGAGAATGTCTCCTACACACACACAGCCCACAGATCTCTCTCCTCCACCTCCCCCGGCCAGCACGCACAGGAACGCTGCATCTCTTCAGCCTGAGAAATACTCATCTCCCTGAGAAAGAAGAAATTTTAATCTACTACAACCTTGCTGAAGCCATAAATTACACCAGGAAGGAGGGTCCCTCTTTTGTCTCAGCTGAACTAATAGGGTTAATGGGCAGGGTCGCAGAGGGTGATTGGGTGGCTATTACGATGGTGATTGATGAAGCGACGGGCCGACTCATCTGCTGTTTACCCAAGAGCAAGAGTTCCACCTGCACATCTCCCCTGATGAAAGAGACGCTGTCATACAAAGCTCTATGTTCAACAGATATGAGAAAAAAAATAAACAAATGCTGCCACATGATGAAATGTCCTTGCTTGACGATCGCTATGGAAACACCATGGCAACAGCTGAAGCTGCAGTGAGACCTGCGAGGCTATGCATGCTCTCAGGAAGACTGCAGCTCTACGGATCTTAAACTGCTTCTCTTGCATTAACATCATTAAGTCATTCTGCAAGCCATGCTGGGATCTTTAGTTTTATATAGTTATTCTTCTTCTTATAATATTGCAAGTAAAGGGGTTTTCGCAGCAATGCCATAGAATCACTTAAAAAAAAAAGAAAGAACCTTTCAACATTATAAAGATCTGTGTAATGGAAAAAAATAGATGGATGTTAAAGGTTCTTCATGGAAACATATGCCAATAAAGAACCTTTATTTTTAAGAATTTAATAAAACAAGACTCACTGTATGTATCGAAATTTATATTAGCTGTATACACCTATTAGATAACAAATAAATGAAATGTTAATAGTTTCCATAAGTGGTTACACAAATGCTAAATGTAACTACATACATTTATTTAGTTCCTAATTCCACCTGTGCCACACACACATACACATGCATTGAGGTGCGGTGGTAAATGAATGGGGACTTAGCTTGAGACCTTGGTGGGTGGATGATGGAAGCCTGCCGTATTATTTCTATGCCTTAACCAGAAATAGATCAACAGAAGCAGGTAGAACATGGAAATCTTATACAGATGTGCTGCATAAAGAGTACACACATATATAGTACATGCATACGCATGCCACACAGAAGTTTGACTCCACAACAAAAATATGCACTTTAAAATATAATTTAGAGCTAGAGATAAATAGAACGTTTTAGGAATTTTGGCATGAGAACTTGGAGGTCATTGAACTTGAGTGCAGCTAACATTAAAATAGCAATACAAATTATAATACATACATACACAGAATGATGATACCCTTTAAACCTACATACAAAAGGTGACATTACTATAAAACACTTTCTTTTTCATTGGCTGCTTCATAACCTATCCTTATTTTAATTAAATTAAAATTAGGCTGCCCATAAGTGGAAGCACTGCAACAAAAGCACTTCTCTAAAAGGAAATGCTTTCGTCTTTAGATGCCATGCTTTTTCGGTCTCTCTAAGCTTTTGTGGAAAAACTGATCAAATATTTTGCATTTTTCCAGTTAAATAATTTCCCTCCTTCAGTATAAAATGAATTTCATGCTCATAAATTATGTTTGATTCGAAGCACAGATCTGCATGTTTTTCGCTTTCTCATTAAGTGGATCCATAACTTCAAATGGTCCACAAATCTAACAGCCAATGGCTTCACATTACCTTGGAGTCTTAGCAATAACTTCCCTCCTTTTGTGAGGTCAAGGTGAAGCCAAAATTTTACATGGTATGTGTCATTTGATGCTTTCAGCTGTGACATTTAAATATGGTTAACACTGATTACATATATCATACAAATAGCAAGTTACTTTTTTTGTTGCACCAAGGTGGATTAATACTTTTAGGCTTCCAGACAGACATAAAGCAGCACTTTTAAAGTGACCATCTCTGCAATACAATGTAAGGTGAAACAAATACAAATCGATTATATTATGCTGTCAGCAACAAAATTATCAGATGGATCACTGGATCAATGAAGACTTTCAGCTAAGGGTTTATGGGTAAAATTCTGCCATTATATAGCACCCTCAAAATAGAATACAGAAGGTGGATTTCTGTACAATATTCTAAAAGGGAAAGAATAAAGAATAAAGAAAAGCACACTAAAATTGGTACTATGACCAGAGCCAGCACCAAAACCCACAAACTTGGGGGCTCTTTATTGTAGCTGGTGTTTTTATTTTATTTTATTTTAGAACATTATTTTAGAACATTTTAATCCCATGCTGATGCGTCATGCAGCCACACTGTATGACAGATGTATAACTTTTATTTTTTTATTCAAATTTGTAAATTATATCATGAACTACATGATGTATTCCAATTGTCAAATATGTGTTTTGTCGCACCTTTATAGTGATCATGTTAGTTTATCTATAACACGTGATGGGTGCCATCATGTTAGATTCCACTGCAATACAGAGAATCAAATCTTTCGGATTTACATCACATAAATTCATCAATTTCTCCGGAAATACATAAAAGTAAGTGGCTGGTGAACTGTGGGAAGAATAGAGTAAACTTTATAGTTTCCTACACAATGTGTCTAATATGAATAAAACACTGTCAAATGATCATTTAAAGGATTAGCTATTTTTGCAGCTTCCATCAGTGTATGGAATTTGTGTCTAACCAACTATAAATGTATAAGTCTAAATATTTTTTATATAACACTTAGCCAGAAACCTAAAATAAACTGGTTAAAAACACTGAATAGTTGTGATATATGAAAAGCACTCAGTGCATCCGTCTTTGGCTTAGAGCCAGGCAAAGTCTGAGAGTACGTTGAAATTTATCAGTGACGCACTGAACATTCTAATCACACCGGTGTGATCATACACCTCAAAAGGGTTCAAATCAACTGCATTTCAGGGGTGGAGGGGGACAAACTCAAACTGAGGAGGAGACACGCATCAGATTTGAGGGGGCAATGCCCCCTTCTGCCCCCACGTTGTGCCGGTCCTGCCTATGACTCATGCACTCATTATGACTCAACTCACTGATTCAATGATCTGGTCACAGCAGTTAAGAGCTCACTGGAGGGCAAGATTATCAATCAATAATGACTTTCATTTTGTTCTGTCTATCAGACAATGCCATCATATGGCTCCAGAAAACTTGAAAGTTGTAATTATGACAATTGTTTGAAAGATCCGGACCCCATTCACTGGGCAACTGTAACATTACTCAAAATGGCTTGATGGTGATAAAACAACGATAGCTGCAATAGTACATTCCTAAAAAGTTCTCAGTGTTCATAATGCCTGTCCAACTCATCAATGGTCTAGTGAGTTGCACTGGGTTGCATCACAAATCCATGATCTCTCCTATGCATACATTGTTTTGCTCTTATATCACTTCATATCCAGCATTTGCAGTGTACCAGACTCATTATGACTGTAATAAAGTGCACTTATATTCAAATAATAATGTTTGATTGTCTGCAGATGACCCAAATCAAGTGTAGTGTTAGTTCTGGAATGTCACGTCAGTCAAGATCACATCAGCTGACTCTCAGCCGATCCACGTTTACATATAGGAATACTATGCCTATCACAGTTTCTCATAAGGTTTATTCAGTATTATCAGCAGGTTTATTGCGTTGCTCAGGAGCTAATTTACCCTCCTCCATCCCCAGCTCCTTCTCTCGTCCACAGTCAGTACTAGGCCTTCTGATATTCCTCTTCGAATCAGGCTGTCATTTATCTTGATTTAAGTTGTTACATTAAATGATTGTCCTCAAGAACATTAATGATATCTGCAATACATTTATGTTGGTTCTGTTTCGTTTACCCCGCTTATCGCAGAGCTCCCTAGTCTATTCATGCTAGGTTGCATGGATGGCAGGAAGTTCTTGCCCAGAACAAAACCATACCGCCAATCCAAACTGTATGCCAATCATCCGACAATAGTGGTCCTGACAGAACTAAAACTACAGAGAATCATACTAAATTCATTAAGTATCCATTTGGAAGCTGTGAAAGTTTGTACTGTTCATGGAAGGCTTCTAACAGTTACCCAACAACACACAATTCACAAATTATGACCTGAAAGTTTAAAGCATTCCCAAACTCTATTTTCAGAATATTTCCAGTCACTACTTCCACTATATCATAATAAAAGAACAAACTATGTTATGTAGGTGTCACTTTTAGCCCTTTGTTGCAGCTTCTAATTGTCTTGCTTTTATTCTAGGTCATGACCCTCTATGGATCAGAACCAGCCTACCAGACAGACTACTTATTTTTTTGGTCTACTCCCTCAGGTCACTCATGGCCAGAAAAAAGGAGCAGAACTGCTTTGACTTAACCACTTCATATGATTAGATTCAAGAGGACTATCATTCACCAATGGAGTGCTTTCCTCTACCTATGGGAAGCAGATACTTCAACTGTCCAGTATGATTATGTATTGTAACTCTCAATTAAATGGGCTTTTACTGAATAGCTCAGCCAATTACATCAGGAGAAGCAACTATAATTCACTGAATACATAAGTAGATTTTTACCTGCACTTTCTTACAAGCAAAGTGAATCTCTGGGCAAACCATTTTTCTGCTCATAATAATGTTAATAAAGATATGTGATGTTGTTACATGATTGTCATTGCAAACATGAAAGGACAGGCTAAGTAAATAAAAGGATTACGACATAATGAAAGCTGTAGACGTGTCACTCTGGACAAGAAAACTCCAACAAAACCCAATCTTTTCCACCAAAAGGATAACATACTGGCACTGTTTTTTACTAGCAAAAGTCATACCAAAAGGTAGATGAACCAAAGCTGTTTACAGTCAACATCCCTGTTTCTCATAGTAATGTTACATTATGCTATTGCCTTTGCAAACATTGAAAGGACAAACTAAGCAAATAAATGCCACATTTAATTCTGAAAGGATTAGGAGGTGTTGAAAGACGTAGATGTTTCACTCCAGTCAGAAACCCCAACAAAACCTATAATGGCTTAAATATGCATTCTCAAGAGCTCCAATAGTTTACAGTGATGTTTCCCCACACTTGACTCAAGTGCACGTGCATCTCATGCAGCAGGTGTGCTGTGGCGAAGAGTTACCTGGGTTGCTCCTGCCGTGATGCAGTCGCTGAAGGCACCGCGTCGCGTGAAGAAGGCCAGCAGCTGCTGCCAGCGAGAGGAAGACGAAGGCAGTTCTTCACTGGAGCTCCGTTTGGCCCACTGCCTCTGTTTGGACCCTGGGGCAGCATGACCGGATGCGGTGTTGGCCCGACCGCCTCGCGGGTACAGTGTGTTGTTCCCGAAGATGTAGTTCATCACAGCCCTTGGGGCCAGGAGAGATCCACAACAGCTGTCAAGCGCCGAGGCAGTTCGGAAAGTGGAAGTGTGGCAGAAGAGGGAGGGTGCACCTGGATAAGGTTACAGCATCCTCTCGCGGATCCGACGACGGAACAATGTAATTGTGAAGTTGGAGCTGACAGCCCAAAATCCATTCGTCGCCCAACCTCGCAACCTTCCTGTCCTCACCAGCTGGGAGATCAAGTGTGCAGCAGTCTCATGCTGGAAGGTGGAGTGGGCAGCAAGAAGGGAGGAGGTGATCGTGCTGCCCACGAGTGGTGCACACTACTCTGGGCTGTGACTCCAGCTCCAGACGAGCTGAGACCTGAGAAAGGATCAATGAAGGACCGGCGAGCTCTCGGTGCATGGGGGAGAACCTAAGAGCCTGAAGAAGCAGGAAATGGGTTCAATTAACTGGCAAGTGTTACAGTCGAAAGCCCACAGTTCTCCAGGGATTCTTAATCTAAATGGACTGGGGCTACAAGATTGTCCACGAGCAGGTATCAATCACATCACTTTCTTAAAAGCAAAAGAAAGCCTTCCACTGCGCATTAAATATAGATGCTGGCATTCAGGGTGGTACCCTGATGAAAAAGAAACGATTGGGGTTGTTGTAGTCCTTTTTTTCTTAGGCATGGCCACACTCGGAGGACTCCAGTTCTCCGGCTGATCATTAGAGCCAGCCGAGCCACAAAAACTATTTCAGCAAAGCTATTGATTTTTCCCTCCTCCTTGCACTTTAGACTAAAAGCTTCATTGTCGGAAAAGATACGATTACCTAATGATTATAAAACTTTGTGCTAGCAAACATACTCACGGCTCCGAACGGGGGAGAGAGGCATAGATCCAGTGAGATCCAGAGGTAACGGTAAATCCAGGAAGCGAGCGTGTGCTACACGTTCAGAAGAAGACGACGATTCCATGCTGTCTGGATGCTCCTTCTGACACAGATCAGCTTTCACACGCTGCAGTCTCTTTCCACACACATATGATTCAGTGAGGGGGAGACAAAAGGCTGTGCCTTCACAGGCAGAAAAAAAAAGAGAGAAAGCGATTTCAAAAATAACCTCGTCTTTGTTAATAAGACTAGAATTCCTGCAGATGTCCACCACGGCAACGCTCCGCAGTTAAACCTATTGATGGCAGCTCTGTGCCGGTAAAAACTATCCAAGGTGTGCCACAGGTGTCAAATGAGGTAACAGACATTGTCACAGCTTGTGCCTCTATTCCCCCAGGACCAAAACCATGGCAACAGCTTCCACATCAAATAAAGCAAGCAACCCCACAGAGCCTGAGCCCTGCCTTCTCCTCCACCTAAATAGCTTATATCGCAGGGCTTTAATAGAAATTAAAGAACCACATGCAACGGGCTTTTTGCAGCACAGCATCTGATCAGAGATACTGGCAATCGTCTTCAGTGATACCAGCAATTTTCAAATTAGCACAAGGAGGAACGGCGAAAAAAACAAACAAACAAAACTATGATTTCTGTTCAAGGGAAATGATGGCATTAAAGCTGCTTTAAACAATACTGTAATTGCATCCATTATTTGCATTTACTAAATAAATAATAAAAAGGATGCAAATTAAAAAAGTTAAATTAATTAAATTTGTTTCTTAAAAAAAACGATATATATACACATACATACACACACAAACACACACAAACACACGCACATTTATTTTACAGTGAAAGTATTTCTATGCAACCCAACAATGACATGACACAGATCACTGCCTTTAGACAATGCCCTAGGACATGCTTTCTAGCATTCTCATTTAAATGTGACCTTCTAAATGTTGGAGTGTATCAATAATTCATCAGCAATTAAATAAAAACACTGTGCATTTATTTTTCATGAGTATTACTATGGACCCCATGGCATACCGACTTCATGGGGACCTCGAAAATCCAGACCCCCAACCACACAGCATCTCAAGACTCCACTGTTTAAACTCATACAGTATTAAATGACTCGACAAAACACAAAGATTCATTCTGCTGTATAACCGTAACAATAACACTAGATCCAGATCTAGTTCTCTGATCCAAGTAGGACTTAACAATTACACAATAGCGTGATAGTGATACAAACTCTATCCAAACCTTACTGCAACACTGATCACATGTAGTTCTCAACTGATGGGTCACCACCCTAAATTGGGTCACAGGTGTGCAGGGAAAAACAATGCTAAATGCAGCTATGTGATCATACATAGCTATGAGGATAACAATATAGATAAGCTTAAAGGTGCAATAGATGATCTGGGAAATGCTAACTTTAGCCTGCTAGCATTAAAGCATACAATCGCACCCTCAATGGAATTCGCATACAATTCGCCACGCCTGCTCCAAAACGCATGAAAGCGTACAGACCAGAAGCGAGACGACCGTTATTGGATGACATTGTATACCGTTAACCGGTGAGAAACTTTACAGTACAGTGAATAACAGTACTAAAATAATGAATGTAAACAACTTTTTGTCTGCCATTCTCGCTCAGTGTGTACAGCATACGTGAACGAACGCGCTGTTGACGTATGATGTCTGCGTGAACAGACTGCGCAGTGCTAAGCAAACACACATTGAATGATAGGGAACACATGCTATCATTCCCTTCAAACCAAATGCAATGACTGAACGAACATTTTATGGTCTACGCCTTCCACAGACAATATATATTGATAAAAAATGCATTTAGACAGCTCCTGATAGTGATCTCCTGTTGCTATCAGGATATGAGGAGACTTTTTAACCAGCAAAACAAAAATAGTTTCTGAAGAGAAACACCTATTGCACCTTTAATGTTTAAGAGGGAGGGGAAAAAAACCCTTGTTGACATCAACGTGTACATCCAATCAAAAACAATCAGATATTCAGTATGTCAAGTTAATATGATCACATATTGTTGGGTTTATGCAGTTAATGATAATAAAATGACTCGCATTCAAATGAAATGTAATAAGATTAAACCCTGAAGTTTTATTAATCATTTTATCTAGGGACGTTTTCTTTTTTACTTTTGTATGTTAAACTATTTTGCTACTGGATTGAGTCGCCATGAATGTCTTATGTAAAATCTGTGTACTGAAGCAAAGCTGCTCCAGGGTTTATTCCACTGCTGATGAAGCAAAGTGCTGTAGGATGGCAAATCATATTTTACAGATAAGACAAGCTCTTTGTCACATTGATAGACACAGGATTGATAGTGCACTTCTGTGACTGTCAGAGCAGAACATCAATGTTCCAACACAAAATGTACAGTTCAGCCTATGACAACTAAGAAAGAGGCGTGATCATTTAATTACTGTACAGCTCATTTATTTCCCTATAGAGCAAAAGACTACCAAGCAAGCAGTAACATGGCTTCTGCAGACTGTTATGCCACATAAGAAAACAGAAAAGCAGAGGAAAAAAAATAGGGGGGGGGGGACCATTCCAAACGCATAAATATCCATGTCAATCACCATTTTGTTGACATTTTCTGCCAATTTAGCTCATGTGTAATTTAGATTATTACTGTTTTTATTATAATAACAGAAAAATGCAGGCGGTGCTTGTCTATGCAAAGATGTGCTTGGTTGCTAGGCTGTTTGAGGGCTTGAGTCAAAAGATCTTATTGTTCTAATGTTTATATATATATATATATATATATATATATATATATATATATATATATATATATATATATATATATATATATGCATAAAATAATATATACACAGTCCACCGTATGCTTAGAATATTAATTAATAAACATTAATATTAATTTGTTCTACTATCAAACATGCCTCTGCAAACACCATTAATTCAAAATTATTTATATGAGATTGGTGTTGTAATGGGTTCCATGTATGTAATAACTAACATGAACTAACATTAGTTAATTAGCAGTACATGTGTTACATGAGCAGTACATGTGTTACTGTATTAGTTCATGAGCAGTACATGTGTTACTGTATTAGTTCATGAGCAGTACATGTGTTACTGTATTAGTTCATCTTTGTTAACGTTAGTTAATAAAAATACAGCTGTTCATGGTTTGTTCATGTTAGTTCACAGTGCATTAACTATATGTTAACAAGATTTTAATAAAGTATTAGTAAATGTTGAAAATAACATTAACAAAAATTAACAAATGCTTTATAAGAGCAGTTCATGTTAACTAATGAACATAATTGTAAAGTGTTACCCATAAATTTACTTAATAAATTACAGAAACCTTGGTTTTAGCTCTATAATCTTGACAACACTGGTTTAAAAAATAAATGTATCAAATGAATCTAATGTAAACATGCTGGACTGCTTTTTTTTTCCTGTTTTCTACTGATATTATACATTCAAACACAAATCATGCAGGTTTGTTGATATACTTGACTTATTTTAAAGGTGCTTCTCCATTCTAATAAGCAGCTGTCTCTTTTGTTTACCACCTCACAGTCTCTGAGCCATTTCTCCTTTTCCCCAACCACCAGCGTTATGGGCAATCAATCGATAGCACAATACAAGGACAAAAGCCTTCGGAGCGTCCCTTGCCTCTTCCTCAAGCTCTCAGTCTCAAGGCCAAATGAATTTCAGCAGCAAACACGCAAAGAGATGAGCAGTTATTTCAGAGATGGAGTGTGTTGCACTTGGGGTGACAATAAAAATGGCATGTGGTGCTACTCAACATGTGAATGTGCATATCTTCTGTCGGCAGACACCGCATGATTGTTCCATTATCATATTCGCAGCACATTTTTCCTTTCAAGCTCTCAGAGACACAATTACATTAAAGGTATAAAAATGCAGAACCACAGAGAGACTTTTAAAATGCAGCATATCTAATGATAAGAAAACCACAAAGGGGTGAGCTCCTGTCATGAACTTTAGTTATTCATCTATTTATACAGTTTCACACTAAAAACATTCTATAACATTTTTACACTGATTTATATATTCTTTCTTCTGTGAAACACAAAAGGCAGAAGGTCAGAGCAGCTCTCTTCCAAATAATGCCAAACTCAAAAATAAAGCATATTAATAGCATCATAAAGGTGGTATATATAACTCATATGTTACATTCCAAATCTTCTGAAGCCATTTAATAGATTTATGTGAGGAAAGACAGGCACATAAGTCATATGGACTACTTTAAAGGATGCTTTCATGGTGCTTCTTTGTCACTTTGAAGCTTGCCATTATAAATAAACATCTACGTTTGTTGTATGGAAAACAGCTGCAGTCTCGCTCTGTCTAACATCACCTTTTTCATTCTTCGGAAGCAAGAAAATAAATGTGTTTAAAAAAAAAAGCACAACTGTAAATGATGGTAGAACATTCATTTTAGGTTAACTGTCACTTTAAGTCCCGGTTTCACAGACAGGGCTTAGATTAAATCAGGATTTAGGAAAGATATTTAAGTAGCTTTTATAAACATGCCTAAGAATAAACATTGCTGGTGTGCATCTTTAAACAAAACCATGGCACTGACATATGCATCAATGCAAGTTGCTTTCAGTTAAAATGGCTCAATAATGCACTTTAGTCTGGGACTAAATTTAAGCCTTGTCTGTGAAATCGGGGGTTTTAAAGAAGTTTATCATGCTAATAGAGTAAAAAAACGATTCTATCACAGCATGAAAAAAAATATGTTTGTTTGTGCCACCTAACATTTTTGTAAGCCAAAATAATCAGTACATTTTAAAAACTTTTAACTACCACTAAATCAAACCATGCCAAAATCAATTGAAAACAAACCAAAACCAATTTAAACAAAACATAAAAGGGAAAAAAAGGAAAAAATATATATATTTCAATGCTTTTGCATTCTCATGCAAAACCTTTGCGTTCCACTGAAAATCTTATGGTGCGTCCCAATTCACATACTATCCATCCTAAATAGTAGGGGTGGCACACGAAAAAACGGAGTGTGTGTGCGTCGCATGCGCAATGTAGCCTCGTGCTACATTGTAGCCTCGTGCTACAGGTCACTTCACATGTAGAAATGGCAAGTGGGAGAGATAAAGAAGGCTGGCCGGAGTTGGAACATGCGCCAGCGTCGTTTAACGCCAGCTTCACACAGCACGTGCAAGCAGTGCATTGGCAGGGCAGAAGCAGTGCGTATGGAGAGCGGGAGCCGCGCGCTCCCGTGTATTGAAAATACAGTCAAATTTTGTCCATTCGGTCAGATTTTCCGGTGTTCTCCTCTGACCCCTGTCTGTCTCGTGCTTTGATTTATGATGGGCAGCATATATCTGCTACAAATGTGACCGTGTTCCCTTCTGTCTCAAACACACATGCATATAACATGTTGTATATCAGTAGTTCACATGATGTAACATTAAAGTTAAGATATGCTTCTAGTTTTAATAATTTAAACAGGCCTTTGAAAAAATGGTTACGCCAATGTGTCGGACTCAGTAGACAGCGTAAGCAGGAGACAGCCAGTTAGGAAACAACTTCTACATGATATTAAAAAAATGTAATCCTGTATCCTAAATTGTGGATAATTAAGCTATTTATCATATGCTGAAGTAAATTTCTTGAGTGTTAAAAGAAAAACCAACAAGAACCTAGCGAAAGGAAAACCGTGACCCTAAAACCATGATACAAACCGAACAGTGGGTTTTTTTTAACCGTGCCACCCCTACTAAATAATATTCGAAAATAGAATTAGTACGTCCCAAATCGTAGTATGTTGAAGAGTATTCCAAAGATACCCAGGTGGTCTACTATTTCCGATTAGAATCCGAAGTGCAGATCTGTGCACATTCTAATGGCTGATATTGCCCGAGTTGGACGAGGATTCGATCAGAACTACAAACACGAAAAAAAAGTGTTTAAAAAAAAACACGGTGGACGTGCAAATCTGAGAGTTAAGTAGAGATGTATGGATACATTTGATTTGAGTGATTAAAAATCAGTATCCAACCTGACGAAAAGATAATTATTCAATGATATCCTCTGGGCTCTGCATTGTGAACATTTTATAAAGATACGTTTGGCCGTTAATATTTAAATGCATCATGTGACAAGATGATTGACAGGGCCGTTTACGGTGACATGTAACTAAGTGACAGAGCTGTCCGTTAATGACGACGTCCCAAAGTTTGCCTACTCTTCTGCTACACACTCAAAAGTATGTACTTTTTCCTTCACAAAAAAAGTACATACTTTAAGGGCATAGTATAAGTAAGCAAATTGAGAATGTGTCCGCTCGCAAAACCTTTGCAAAACACAATACACAAAACATTGAAATACCCCAAACCCTGCAAAAAAAACCTAAAACCAAACACAAATTGGAAAACTTTAAAAAAAGAAGCAAGATGTATGTTGCAGTTACTTTGCAGTTAAGCTGGACAGTCCGAATCCTTGCATACTTCAGTATAAAAGTACATAGCAAATACTAAATTATAAACGTACACCTTTAAAACCATGTCCGTAATGCTTTGCATTAAAAAAGAAAGGAGGATGTTACTGCGGAGGCAATCTTTTCCTCCCCTTGTCTGTCCCGTAATTTACATGCACAGCTCAAAGTCATTCCGTCTGGAGCAGACACGTCCCGTAGGCATGCATTCCAAAAACCTGTTTCACGTATATAATACTAACTATTACCCACCAGCAACTGCAGCTGCAATCTCTTGGTCCTCCTAATGCTACTGATCAGACGCCGTCCCATCTTTTTGGCGTACCAAATAGAGGCCAGCATGTCACTTACGAGTCCGGAGGTGAAACCCGACACTGCGTGGCATCCAGGGTTTGACAGACCACCCGATACAGCAGGATACTCCTCAGCTCTGATCCGAAATCCCCACCCACCCCCAGAAGCTGCGTCAAGGTGATCCCATGATGCAGTGCACGCAGGATAGGATAGTGAGAAAGGGGGCTAGGAGCTTGTCCCCGCTTGAGCCCGCCAAAGAGCTTCACGGGTGAACACGTGGACCTGCATGCTGGCCGTAAGGGAACTGCTGGTGCTACAGGACTCTAAACTCTGGTCTGTTAGAATCCCCAAGAATGACACAGCTCATTTTTCAGTAAAGCTGTCTCTCTCTCCCCCTCCCCTGCGTTCCTCCTCTTTGCTCTCAGCTAGACTTACGGAGGCTTTCATAGAGGCAGGAAGGACGTGGTTCAAAGCAGACTGATGACTGGAAGCAACGCGGTGTGAAGCCGAGACAGCACTGTGGCTGGAACACACACAGCATCAGAGGTAGACTGACATAACTGGGTGTCATGTTATCATCTTTTCAAAAGTTACCCAATTTACACAATAAACGATTAATCTGAGTGGCAACTGCTCAGCTGAAGCAGGATCCTCCAAAGTATGCAACCTGTATATTGTCATCTTTGCTCAGTGGGCCATTGATTAAGCCAATCACCAGAGCTGTAAATGTCATGTGACTAATCACTGTAAAGAGACCGGAAAATGACATCACAAATAGGTCGATCCCAATACCAAAACTTTCACTAGTGACTATCCTGAGCTGACATCCAAGGCAGCAGACGGGGAAACATATTGATAATAATAATAATAAGAAGAAGAAATTTAATAATAAAAGTACATTTTAAAATTTTGTCAGGTTTGACATCACATGAATAAAATTACATTTTTAAAATATGCTAAAATAGAAAACTTATTTTAAATAACTATTTTAAGTGTCTTGGTGTGCACTTGGTTCGTTGGTTGGTTCATTCATAAATAAAATAAAAAATCCTTACCAAGCCCAAACTTTTGTTCCTGTCTTACTTTCCTGTCTTTTACCTCATGCCATATCATGACAGGTGTTTAGTTCACTACAGAATGTTTTTAGTGAAACGTCAAACAAACAAAAAAAATGCTAACGTTAAGGTTCTGGTAATTTGGACCACCTCTTTAGGCCCAAAATATCCACTGAAGAGTTGGCAACAATTTCACAGAAGAGCACATTTGAGTAATGACAGGTACTGTAGATGTTCCAAATATTCACTGCAGCTTCTATCAAATCCTTCAACTCTTAGGCAAAACGCCCAATCTCTGATAAGACTACAATGGCATGGCTAAAGAGGATGCTATTTCTGAAACAGTAAACAAAAAGTAACAAGTAACGTTCATGGATCAAAGTGATCTGCTATAAATGTGGGGATGTTAATGTTAACACAATTTTTGAGTTCACTCAAAAATGAAAATTGTGTAATCATTTACTCCCCCTTTAGAGGTTCTGTATGACACTGTATGAAACCTGTCTGAAACTAAAAACGTCAGTAGGTGGTGGCAAGTCACTGCCTTATTGAGTCATTAGTCAAACGGCTGATTCATTCAGGAACGATGCATGTCTAAAAAAATTAAGTACAATCAACTTACCTGTATAAGTCCTTTTAACTTAAATAACATTAAACTGATTAGTTGAATCTTGCCAAACTTACAAGAAAAGTTGAAAATTGCTGGTCATAACTTATTGATAATGTCGTAACATTCTCTTACAGTGAGTTCTGCTGTGGCTTTGTTGGTGAAATAGAGGAAATTATATATTATGTAATTAACAATATTCACTTGTTTATTGAACTGTATAAATTCTATAAAATCACCACATACACTCAAGCTGATATTCCGGAACAAACAGCACACATGAATGTGTGCTCAAATATAACATATACTATTAGACAAAAACGTGGACATTTTTCCCCCATATCTGGAATTTTAGGGGCATTATAATTGCATTCTTATAGGCTACAGCTACATCATGCAGTGAGATCGTCTCAAGGTGTCACAGTGTTTTTGTTAGTTTTTTTGCAAAGTGAGTGACAAACTCAATAACTTCAGCTCGCACATCACTAAAAACAACAATTATTGTCGTAGAACAAACAGCTCTAATATTTACGCATGCACACGCACATAGACTTTCTACTGCCGCAGCCTGCAGAACTTTCTGCATGTCTTGATTGACAGATGTCTCGCCCAATCAACAGTAAGAATTCTATTCTCAAAATATAACTACCTTTTCCGTTTTGCCTGACTTGTCGTTGTGTGTTCTGACTTGCCATTTTGTTTTTGGTTTGTTTTCATAATTGTTTTGCACTTCTCAACCATGTACAATTACAATAAATTATTATTATTTTTTTTTTTCAAAAGAGTCACTAAAATCTTTATAGCTCAGAAGGAAAAGCTTCAGCTTGTTCTGACAGTTATGCATCACTTTATTTGGTAACACATGGGATTTGAAGTCTTCACGCTCACGGTACACTTAGTGCCCCACCACAGATCCACTTGTCCCCACAGAGGCTACAGGCTAAAGCAAATTACTGATTGTACCTGACTCAGAAAAGCACCTTATTAGAATTCAAGGCAGAGCGAGGCAGAAACGCCTCCACCTCCTATTACTTTATATGGCTGGACAAAACTAATGCACTTACTGCCCTGCAGCTCCAGCCACATTACTGCATAACTCTCCACTGCTGATGACAAGCACTAAAGACATGAACACAATACAAACATGGAAAAGCCCAAGACCAGAGAATATGAAAAGATTAGTTCACCCAAGAATAAAAAGGCAGTCATCATCTCCTTAACCATGAGGTCTTACCAAACATGTCTATGCTAAAGTATGACTTCTTCAGTGGAACATAAAAATTTTGTATCTGCATGCAGCTCTTTCCATACAATGACAGGGTCACTGAGTGTAACAGTATTGGTGTGTTAGTCAACACGAATGATGAGGTCACTAATTCAATAGTCTTTAACAAACAAACCAAACAGGGTGACCACCTGTTTATTGCGCTGTTGCAGGACAGATGTAATTTTGCGGCACACGTGTGAGATAAATTCACTACTATTATTTTGATTCACATTATTTGGAAAGCCTATTTGCTATTGTTGGATTATAACATTTTAAATCAGCAATAAGCTTTATTTATAGTGAACGGCTCTGTGATTGGCACTAAATTTACCCCGGTTCTAGAGATACAATAATTTACTCTATGGGACCCTTTCAGTCTGCTAAAAATAATAAACTGAGTAAAAGGCTTGTAGGTAAAAATCACATTTTATACTAAAATAAATGTTCTTAAGTAGCGACTAGTTTATTCCCCTCTGTGTAAACAATACATACGTTTTCAGTGCATCTTAAACTATTTTTATTATTGGATCTGCCAGGTTTGATCATGAAGATGAATTCCTGGCTGGTGTAGCTGTATTTGACGACATTTGAAGAGGTCCACACTGACTCCTTTACCCCCTCCAGTAGACGTCATCAGCGTAAAAATCCATCTCTACGAATGGGTTGGTTTGTTATTTTCTCGGTCTAGAACATCATGGCTGCGCAAATGAATTTTTAAACACCCATCACATTTTTTGTGTTGTATTTCTTATACATAAACACACTCAAGGTAAAAAGGAGAACCGACAACTAGGACAGAGAACTAATGGTTATATATACAGGGAATGAACAATACGGTTAAATACACAATATGTACGATTTTTGGATTAAAATATCCAAAAAACACTAGAACAATGTTATATATATATATTTTTTTTTTTTATTTGTGTGCTTACATTATCCCAAATGTTTCCAAGAATGTTTAAATCCAGAGAAATAAGCAATTTTAACCAGGACACTGGTCATGTCCGTCAGTCACCGATCAATGATATACCTGTTACCTCATTTTCCCATTTTATTTTTTAGAAAACCATGGAAACTCCAAAGACACTTTAACATATGTTTTATAAGACAGGTGAGCAACTGTTTGGATAAAGTCATCGATAGACAGCGAATTGTGTTATAGCTCAACACAGTTAGTCTTATTGTTTAAATCTGGTTTTCTTGATTTACCGCAAGTACCATGTTTTACCATGCTTAATATTGATCTAGCTTACTGCAGTGTGCAACAGGTGTCTCATAGTAGCCGCCGAGCGAACACACAGAGTAGCATTATAACACAACTTTCAACACACTCAAATGTAACTAATATGATATCTAACGCCCGAATCCCATCTGAATATTTTCCACCGGCTGTAGAGGTGAAGACAACAACTCCCATGATTCCACGAAATCAAGGCACCATCAAGCTACACCTTTGTTTTGAATAAGCGACCTCTAGTGGCAAAAATTACATATTGTGCCTTTACACGAGACACATGTGCAAATCACAATTACACATGCGGGAACAAACATGTACATAAACAGGAACCAAGGAAACAGAAACTAAACAGAGCTGGGAAAGAGGAACTAAAGGAAAAAGAACAATATCAAAATTAGAGTCCATAGAACCAAACAGAACCGTTACAGAAAACAATCACCTCATTTAGGAAACAAATGAGTCTATAGTAAATTAGTTTTATTGTCTGTATAAAATACAATGAAATCCAAAAGTCAATAACCACTACTGAAAAAGCTTATATTGCATTTATTTGAATTTAATATAATTTCCATTACAAAATTAAATTATATTTTTTTCCACAATTGTGGAAAAAAAATAATTAAGCAGCACAACTGTATTTAACATCAATGATAATGCTGGGCTGCTGATAAGGAATATTTCATGAGCATTTTAATAGGATTTCTGAAGGATAATGTGACAAGAATGGAAAGTCAGCTTTGCCATCACAGGGATAAATTACATTTTAAAATGTATTAAAATAGAAAATGGTTATATAAAATTCTTAGATTTCACAATATCACAGTTTTACTGTATTTTGATCAAATAAATGCCACCTTGGTGAACATAAGAGACTTATTTGAGAAACAACTACAATAAAATATTACCAACTCCATACTTTTTAATAGTAATATATCCAAATAATACCACAAAAGTAAAAATATTTGCTGTTCTTAATGTGTAAAGTCATGGAAAGGCCAATACTGTCAGGAAAATGCGCATGAAAAATACATTTAGCTCAGTTCTGTTCGGGTTAAATGATGTGCCAAATGTAGTTTTCTAAAATATGACATTTCCACATCCACATTTCAAAACGACATAACTTTAATATTAAATAACTAAGTAGTTGAGATGTATGCAGGCTCTCTGTACCATCTGTTTGTGTAGAAGTCTGCAGGCCTGTTAATATAAGGATGATGCGTGTCCTGTTTCACAACCTCCCCCAGAAAAATGTTTGCTGCCACAAACCTTATAAACACCAAATGCCCACTTTAAAAAGGCGGTTTGACATTCTGTTCAGTGAACATGAAACAACTCTCTGAATGCATCAACAGAGAGAGGCAAGAGTTACACATTCACTTCTCGAAAATACAACAAATGCATATACAGAGTAGAACAATCTAGCAAACCTCTCAAAATACCCGACAGTACACTTGAACAGCTTAATGGAAGCTTCTGATAGAAAAACAAAGTTTTAACTTGAACATGCATTCATACAGTCAGTAACTGATTTCATTAACTGAATGATAACAGTATCTCTTAAACTTTAAGTCATCTGTGGAAACCGAAAAGAAACCAAATGCTTTGACCTAACATGGTTTGTTAGAGTAGCTGATGTGTGACAAGTCAGACAAATTAAACATGAATTATTTAATCCTCTTTGACCCAGACACTGGCAAAAGCCCATTTTATCAAAGAACATTACCTTTCCAAGGGCGCCACCAACAAACAGATATGGTTATTTCATTCTGAATAACATAAATGGTTACCCTGGCAACAAACATTTCACACTGACATAAAAATCTTAGTGTTCAAATTCAAAACTGATTTTAGTTATGCGTATTTTTGCCCCAAATGTGTCAACATCATACCAATAATAGTTAACCTTATAATGATTAAAATCATTTAAAACATGTAGTAGATGCTGGGTGTTACATAACAGAATGAAGTCAGACTAACAAAGCCTTAAAAACTATTTGGTTAAAATATTATTATAAATTATTAAAACTTATAAAGACAATTTTTCTCTTTTATATAATAATACAGGAAATGAAGGAGGTAAATATGGACATGACTGCATTTGGGCTGTATAAAATACTATAAATATATAAAATTATATAATCCAAACTTAATTTCCAACAGAAGTCTACATAGATGACATCTTACACTGTGACATCCCTGCCCCCTAGTGCTTACAAAGCAAACTGCAACAGCTGTCTCTAAATTATAAGCTTGCGTCATCCGTTTTATCATTTTGCATGGAGAGTTGTGGTTTGAATAATGTGAATAGTAATGAAAAACGTGTGAATGAAGACCATAAAACCGCACTGGGTTACCTGCATCAGTGTGTCACTTTGCGAGTATAGTGTGGCAAAGGCGGGGGCTGGAACCTCCTCACCTCCTAATGTCGACGGCCCATCAAAAACGCACTCCAGAGACTCTACCTGAAGAGGGGTACGCAGTTTCTCAGGTGATAAATATGAGTACCAAACACATATATACTTATCAAACAATGTACCCACAAGCAGATTTAAAATAGAAGTCAAGTGTGTAAAAGCAGCGTGCCCTTCATTACAACCCATGCAGCTACTGACAAAACACAACAACTTCACTATGCAACAAACAGCTGGCAAACGCAAAACCAAGTGAGGAATAAAATAATGGGCGGTATGAGGAGAGTTCAGTCTAATGACTCAACCCTATAAATCACCCATAATATCATAATGATGATCGTTCATAATGCAGCACACATACAAAGCATTCTTCTTAAAACATGGATCATCATGATGAACTGCAGACACTCACAAAACGCACACACTTGAAGTTGTGTGGCAGAAGACAGCAAGAAAATGAAGTCATCTCCATGGAGCCATTGTGAGAATGCTTGGACAGATGGGTCACAATGTAATCACATGTGTCAGCTGTGTATCATACAAGATGATAAGTCATGATGATGAAATAAGTGTTCCCTACAGTAAATGCTTCATTTGAATCACTGAGCATAACTGGCATCTAATATTGATGTAGACGATGTGTGTGCGTGCATGTACGTATGTATGCGTATATATGTGTGTGTGTGTGTACTGTATGTATATACATGTATACACTTTTGGGCTGTTAAAATGGTGTAAATCCTATATGTAATTTGGTATGTAAACAGCATTGAAATGATTAACCTTTTTTAAACAAACTTACTTTTGTCAACATGGAATTGCACCCAATCAGGCCCATAGAAAATTCCAAAGTTTTTTATTTTTATTTTTTAAATTGGCTTAATTTGATCATGTATTCAATTTGTCCTTTTTCTCATTTGTCATTCTTATTATCTGCCATATAGTTATGAAAAAAGGTGATTTATACCTAGAAGTCAGGTATAATTTATATTGATCCGTATTCAGTACAGACATCATTGACAAATCTGACATTTCAAAAGTTTGTGATCAATAAGATTAAACAATTATACTATTATTCAGCAAGGATGAATAAAATTGAATAAAATATTCCCATTTAAAATAAATACTGCACTTTTTTATTAAATCAAAGAATCATACACAAAAATATTAATCAGCACAACTGTTTTCCACATTGATAATCATTATTATAATGATTTGTGAAGAAAATGTACCTTTGCCATCACAAAAAGCATATTTTAAAATGTATTCCAATATAAAACAGTTACTTTAAATTCTAATATTTAACAATATTACAGTAACACTTTACAATAAGGTTTCATTTGTTAACAGTTAACATTAAGAATTAATGATAATTCTAGAGCATGTATTAATCTTTGTTCATGTTTATTTCAACATTGTTCAACATCAAAAGTTGTATTTGTTAACACACATTGTGAACTAACATGAACAAACAATGAATGACTATTAATGACATTGTTTGACATTGTTAGTTCATGGTAGTTAATACATTAATGTTAACAAATGAAACCTTACTGTACAGTGTTACCAGTATTATTATTTTTACTGTATTTTTGATCAAATAAATGCAGCCTTGGTGAGCATTAGAAACACTACAAAACCTACAAAATTTTGGTAACACTTTACAATAAGGTTTCATTAGTTAACATTAGTTAATGTATTAACTAACATTACCTAACCAGGAGCAATACTTTTGTTACTGTATTTGTTAATCTTTGTTAACGTTAGTTAATAAAAATACAGCTGTTCATGGTTTGTTCATGTTAGTTCACAGTGCATTAACTAATGTTAACAAGATTTTAATAATGTCTTAGTAAATGTTGAAATTAACAAAGATGAATACATGCTTTATGTGCAGTTCATTATTAGTTCACGTTAACTAATGTAGTTAACTAATGTTAACTAATGAACCTTATTTTAAAAGTGTTACCAAACTTTTTATGTTAGTGTACATTCAGATACAAATTTTAGCTAATTCAAAATACTTGAGGTCACAATCATCAAATATTTTCTGTCAGTATTTCCAAAATATGTAATATACTGTGACCCACTTCTTTTAGTGTGGGATTTATGTTGACAAAACACACTATTCATTCATCCGGATAAAAATATCACAGCAGAGCTTTGCTGTGCTTCAGCACAGATATCATTGTAGGCCTTTACAAGTACGCAGGCCAGTCACAGGACGCTACAACTGTGGGACATGGGGAGCCACAAGATGTCATCTCCATCTGTGCCGACAGTTCCAGCCAAGCATGCAGGGAATCATAACACAATCCCATAATCAGGCAAAAAGCTAAAATCTCAAATATCTATGACTGTAAGTCAATATGACATTACACAAAGTGCATCTGCTTTAGGAGGGAAACTCAGGCTGTGTGCCACTGAAGCAAAAGGTTAAACAATCCGATATTCTGGATGGGAGCATCCCTATGTCTTGACTGCCAGTAGAGCGGTCTGTAAATAGAAACCTGACCAGGGGCATGTGGTTCATGTGCCGTGTGCTGCAGAAAGCATGCAGTTCAGTCATCGTCAGGGCAGAGAGTGCGTGAAGCAAGATCTGATTCATGGGAAATTAAACAAAAAAAAAATGTATATTCTCCATTAAAGCAGAGAGACAAAGAAATTACACTGCTGAAACGCAATTATCATTTAAAAGTCCTAAAGAAACACTAGCATATCTAAAAATGTGACTGTTGTTTTAAATGGGATCCAAAAACAAGTGGGAAAAAATACTTTACTGTACCACCAGCATCACCAAAACAGAACTACAAAATATGTATAATACTTTTTATAAAATTATTAAATAATTGAATAAGTGGTTTCTTTAATCTGCATATTAAGTTGAAATAGGATAAAAGTAATAAAAAAAAACTGCAAACTGCAAATTATCCTTATATTTCAAATAACAGTCACAAGGTGGCGTAAGACTACTACAGTCACTAACAGGGATAGAAACTGAAAGATCATCACATTACCAGCCTAATTTAAAGAAAATTGTGTTGAATCCTCATCTTAAAAATCACTGTCATCGAACTATCAAAGGCTGTTGCGGTCAGCGAGGCGGCAACATGATTCATTTTGAAAAAGAAAAACAAACTAATTGCATAGGTGCACATTTGTAGCGCGACGCACGCGTTCTCAGAGCTCATGTTGTTGTGAGGGAGAGTTAAGAGAGCACGCGCATCAGCTGGGCCAGCAGCCAGAAAGCACCATCAGCCTAGAGCACATGGACTGATTTAGGAGGAATGCAGGCTCATAGTGATGACAGAGCGAGTGTGTTTTTGTGTGTGTGCGGGGACAGAGAGCACTAACTCGTGCTCTGCGCAGCTGAGGCTGATAGGAGGTGACAGGCAGGGCTTGTCAGGCGCTGCTCTGTCGGAATGCAGGGAGCTCCACTGATCTGAGCCCAGCACAGCTCCTCCTCAAACATCACCACTGCTCGCAGTGTGCTGGGAATTATGAGCTTTAAAACTGCCACTTTCATTTTGAACGTCTGCACCACATGGTTTTTATAAATGATGAAGAATAATAATTTATTGGGAGAACAGTTCAAGACGTCAGTGAGTGAGAACACTAGGTCATTAATAGGCCAAAAGAAATGCACAGAAAGCTCCATTTAAAACATTTCAATGTCCTAACCCGTCGTGAAGGGACAAGTGACAGACGACAAGCAATTTGTCTGTCCATTCTGAACGTGATACAATGCAGCCAATGCAAAGATTGACCTTTAACATGGGTGGGTCACAGATAACAAGTCCTTTTTAAGTTAAAATTTAAATCAATTTATATCTTTAAATTTTTATTTGTATGTTCTTTTCACAATTTATAATATAATAAATATTATTAATGATAAATATATTAATATAAACCTTGTTAGCTTATTCTATTAGCTGTGGCAAATGGTTTTCTAGAATCACAAATATTACATAATTCACTTATTATGGTCATAAAAGGAAATAAAACGTCCCACACTGCAGGGCATAAACAACAAAGCATAGCTTCCAATCTACATTTAAGTGCAAGGTTTTACACCAATGAAAAGTTGCTAATTATTTTATTGCATCACAAGGCATCTAGTTAGGACACAATAAAATGTGGTTTTAATAAATTATCTGGCCACTGCTTTCAGCTATCAATATCAATGTAGTATTCCCCGATCTGTGTAACCCATATTTAAAATCCATTCTGCTAAATTCTGCAGATTGTATCCCGCAATCAATTAAGAAAAAGTGAAATAACAAAGATGCTGTGTGGGCCAAATCATTTGTCCCTAGTATTCCTCATTTGGCTAGTAAACAAAATTGTTCACAGCTGAAACCATTAGCGTGACTGCTAACGTAAGGAACTGAATACATAATTGGGCTAATCTTTTTTTAACAATCGTTTCACTCTTCATCCATATTTTATTCTATCTGACTACTGCAGAAAACTGACACTGTACAGCAGAATGTCTCTGTGGACTGTCTATAATGCATTAATGATGACCAGATAAACAAAGCTAACTGTGTAGAAGTCCAGTTAAGAAGTAGGCTAATGTTTCCAGTTCTTGCATGTGTGTTTAGTATCTTCTTATTTGGCACTAGACTTGCAATAAGCTGCTAAAATGAACTAGAACAAACGAATATGCAGTAGTCATATATAATTTTAAAAAAATAATGTATTTGTATGTGCTTTCTGCTTTGTGCTTGGACTATTCTCATTAGCTTAGCAATGTATGCTAACACATACCAGCTGAAAGTCTAAATCTCACATCTACTTCACAAGTGCAATTTATGTGTTGTGCGCGAACAGAAAGTTTGAATACATCAAGTAGAAAGTTTCAAACAAATTCCTTATGAAGTTCCTTTAGGTTAGGAATAGTTTCTTACGTAGGCAGTAGATAGCAAAGCAACTGACTGGCATTTGAAACGGAGCCATTATTTTTCAAGGGCTGCTACTGACCCGTTTTCAAAGCAATGAACATGATATATTACACACTATTTTGAACTTTATACAACAAAGCAGCTAGGTAACATTAATTTGCTACAAGCACAAAATCCTACAACTAAAGTTTACTCCATCTACCTGGCAGAAAAAAAGAAGCATTTTAGCTGGTCTTAACTGATTTAAGTCAGTCTGGCTGGTCTTCCAACTTGGACAAGCTAGTGTTCAATTGATTTAGCTGGTCTGCAATTTGGTTTCCCAGCTTTCCCAAAACCATTTAAAACCAGAAAACCAGACCAGATGAAACCAGCTATGGTAAACAAAGAAAGATAATATCCACACACTGAAATTAAAGCTCCAAAAATGTATTCATAAACAGCGCATCAAGCTCAATTTTACACACATTGTGCCTGATGAAGACCTGACTGGTTGAAATGTTGGGCTGTTTAAAAAATATATTTTTGGAGCTGTAATTTCAGTGTGCAGGCATTTTTCGTTTTGTTTGTTTCTTTATTGTTATATTTTTGTCCAGCTCCTAAGCCCAATTTGGGTTTTTCATGTGCACACCTTTTTTGTATTTTTGATGAATACAATTATGTTCTCATATTCCAGTGGCAGAAACTTCTTTAGCTACAAAACTGAAATATTAATTCTAGATTTGATGTTCTACATTTTTACAGATTAACGCAATTGTCAGTTGAGTACTTACAATATCCCAAATGTTTCCAACTATTTGTAGATTGTGAGAAAATAGCTATTTTAACCAAGGAGCCGGGACGTCTGAGCATAGTGTCTGATGGAGTCTCCTGTCAATTGCGCCATATCTGCGTTTCCCTCGGTTTCCGGTTTTATTTGGCAGAAACCCTTTACTCTTACTGCAGTGTGCAACAAGTGTCAAAGCAGCAACCGAGCAAGCGCACATATGTAGTATGACATACGCAGTAACGTCATAACATAGTTTTCAACACACTCAGATGTATCTTATATGATAAACATAGCTACGTTACCTCATACTCCTGACCGGAAAAGCGGAAATAGCGCCGGCGCCCAGCGACTGTGTCCCGTCATAATAAAAGTCCCGCTACTCGTGTGTTGTTTCTCTCATTAACAAATCGCTCCAGCGGCCTTGCTCAGCTCCACAACCCTCGGTCCATCTCTGCTTCATACTACAGTAACGTTAATAACCAAATCCATCAACATGATTTCTGCCTGAGTCCTATCCCGATTCTTTTCCACCAACTGTGAGGTGAAGACCACATGTCCCAAGATGCTGCGCTCAAACTTGGCGTCATCAAACTACGCCTTTGTTTTGAACTGGCGCCCTCTAGCGGACGGAAAAGTTTCATAGTGCACCTTTAAGCATTTAAAAGCCTAACATATCCCTACTACCAGGTACTTTTATATCCATTTATGCAATTATATCCATTTTATATCCTTCAAATTGGCAAGATGTGGAATCTTTTTTTTTATTTTATTAATTATCAATAATCTATTACTAATGAGTAATAATGGAATTTTTCTATTTGTTGAGGCAACAGATGCCTCAATTATCAAAACAATCCTTAGTTGCAGTCCTAGTGTCTAATTTATTGTGTTTGAATGTAATGTATTTGGTGTGTGTTTATTTGTGCACATGTGTAAACATGACACTGATGGAGATTCTATCACACACAACATTGAAGCATGTTTACAGCGTGAACAGAGACATAGAAAGATGCCATGCCACACAGAAACGTGTCATGGAGCCAGTGGAATTCTGGGAGATTTTACCTTCATAGGAGAAATGTGTGAATGGGAAACATAGCCGTGTACATTCTCGATCTGTGAGATGTTCTTCTCCGAAACCTGCACCAGCTCAGGAGGACGCGCATCCCCTGGTAGGTGTGGAGAGTTGTGTTCTGGAGGAGACGTGGTATCCTCATCCTGATATCTATATTTCTGAAAAAGAGAAAAAAGAGAGAGAACGTGTACAGTTATATCAGCATATTAAAATTAATTGCTTGCAGCTACACTGGCCCAAAAATGAACTTGTCATAGATTTTTCTTTCTTACTGTATATTTAAAAACAATTTAACATTGGTTAGTTGAGCCTTGGGCATTCAAATTCAAACTGCAGGGAAGTGATCTTAAGAGTGATCTGAAGAAAGAAAAAGTAACAGACCACATGAAGTTTAAATCCAGCACTGATACAGAACTGTGAAACTATTTCAACTCCATTTCTCTCTAGACCTCACTCCTGAGATGGGAAACACTTTTTAAATGAGCCAGGCAGCCCCGGATCCTACCCGCCACACAGTCATCACAGTCGACCCCAATCTGCCATGACTGTATGCGAAACACTGTTCTGTGACTTTCTTAACGGGAATCGCAAATTATTCAGCAGTGCCTTTTATCCATAGATATCCATCTTGTCCTGATACATATGCCCGCCTCTATGGCATTACCGGGATATGGGTTAGGAAATGCAAAAGTCTAGAGGGAAGAAAAAGAGGGCAGGTTTCTTAGGGAAGGTAGATGCCCAAAAAGTGGGACAAGCTCCAAGTTGGGGTCTTATGCTGGTTGCTTAGAGTAACGTCACCGCCTCTGAACAGCATGAGGGAAGACTGAGTGGATTTGCCCATATGGAGAGAGATTCAAGGTAGAATCCCATGCCCTATTTTAGCACTGAAAACTGGTCCATCCGTATAACCTAATTTAGTTTATCACACGTGGCACGTTTGATTAGATTAAAATGAACCCTGGTGCGATTGCTCTGTTAGTGCGGTTCATTTGAACATGTGTGAACGCTGCCATCCGGACCCAGGTGCGCACAAAACAAGCAGACCGAGATCGCTGAAAAGATGGGTCTCTGTCCGCTTCCAAACAAACTCTGGTGCGGTTCGAATGATATATGAAGGCAACATGGACCAAAGTCATGTAAACGAACCAAAAACAGGTAGAGGCGACCCTAAAAAGGACAGAATGCTCACACATATTGGTTTTTCTCATCATAGCCACGAGTTTGCCCACAGTTCTGAACAGGCATCAGAAACACGTCTCCTCACAGCAGATCATTTGTGTGTACCACACCACAGGGATTCCTGCTGCTGTTTTGACTCTCACACATTTGATAAGCTCTTCACGAGTTCTAAGATTGTCAAAATTCAATCATATGCAGGCTACGCAGTACGCACACACAACAAGCACATTTATCCCAGCACACGGTTTTGGGATTTTGGGACATTTATCCCAGCATTGTTTCGGATGTTCGATAAGTTCAGTTTCAAAATTAGGCAATACGCCATAAAAGCTGACCAATCAGGTTGTGAACGTACAGTATCTGTATGCCTTTAGGTTAGGTATCTTTGGTTTGTGATAAAAATGCCAATCTGAACGCTAATCAGAACAGGACTAAATGTTGTTGTTGCGAACCAAGCAAACCGAACTACAAGTGTGAAAACACCCTTAAATTATTTTAGATCGCTGTCCGCTGCATTGTTTTAAAGCAATGGTCTGAATGTATTCAACATAAAGAATCAAATTACATTAATTACATTCTCAAAACTCATAAGACTTAAAACTAAGGCCACCCTATTGTTCCTGTTGCAATTTATTTCAAATAAAATATTGTACGTGACAACTGATAGTCTGCCCACTTGCACAAGCCTACATTACAGTTTGGTAAGGCCTTGAAAGGGACTAAGCTCAAAGCTGGATGCTTTCTGGCAAACTTTACAAGTGTAGTGCAGTGCTGACAGTGTCTCTGTTGAGTGAATTACTTATGTAGTATTTCTCATTTGCTTTCAAGTCTTATAAATGAATAAATGTAGCGGAAATGAAAGTGTGAAATGTGCCACACAAAAGGAAGCCTGGTTAATAGCAACGCTGAACGGTAATACAGTTTGTTATTTAAAAAGATAATGTTATCAAGCTGGTTAAAACAGATGAGCTGTATGAATTATGAAAAAACAAACAAAACACACAACAAACAAAACAAAACAAAAAAATACAACACAAATAGAAAAAAAAAATGTAATCCCAAAAATAGTGCTGTAAATTGATAAAAAAAAAAATGATAATAATCACACTTTTAAAAACATTGGAGTTTTTAATTTTTTTATATTGTAATCATTTCACAGTTACTCTCCAAAATAATGTAGAAACTTAAAGACAGTATATTTAAAATATTTGTTGTAATGGCATCTTTTTATGAATGAAGGCCAGAATCACTGATACTAATACTGGTACTGATGAAACTGATTTTTTTTAAATATTATAATGATAGACATTCAACATAAGCGTATAACTGAAAGCTATGTCAATTTCAACATTTTATTAGGCTTTAAAAAATAACATTTAATTTAGGTGAACTTGAAACAATCTTCACATAAGCCCATTACAACAGGCTAAATGTCATATTTACCTGTGGCCTTCCTACCTGTCAGGAATTGAAAAGTTATCAAACAGTCTGAACTGCATAAATAATAAATTGAATATAGATTAATTGTTATTAAAGCAACAATTTTATCTATTACCTTTGTTCTGTGATTAACATTAATAGCAAATGGTTTATTAGGCTACTGTATAAAGTTTAATCACTTTAATATCTGACACTGCTGAACATGCGCATCTCATTTTCTCACAACTCAAGTTATTTAACTCATTTAAGACATTTTGAGAATACTTGACAAAACAGACATTTTGGCATAATTCTGTGTGTTACTGTTTGTTCAAACGTGAAAGAACTAGATTCTGGCATGCTGTCTGTGCGCACGATACTGGCCAAAGGATGACAGAAAAAAACAGATGCTGCATTAATTGCATTCAATATTATGAACGAGATAAACTGGAAAAAAAGTATGTGTGTGTGTATATATATATATATATATATATATATATATATATATATATATATATATATATATATATATATATATATATATATATATATATATATATATATATATATATATAAAAATGTAAGAATAAAAATATATATTACAAATATTTAACGCAATTATAGCAAAAATTTCTAGAAAAAATAAATACATAGAAAAATAATATGAATTAATTATTAAAAATACTATTATGAGCAATATAAATATATATATATATATATATATATATATATATATATATATATATATATATATATAAATAAATAAAGATTTTTTATATATATATATATTTTAATGTAATTATTAACAAAAATAAATACAAATTATAGAAAAATATTACTAATTAATTTTTAAAAATATTAATATGAGGCATAAAAGAGTTTATAAAGTTGTAAAATAATAATAATAATAAAGTTGGCCATATTTTGTGGTTTTTATTTTGAATTGTTTTATTGGCTCAACGAGCCCAGCAGAAAAAAAGAAGAAAAAAAAACATTGTTGAGCCCTGGCGTATATTAAACAGTGTGCTACTACTACTGACACTTTGGTAAAGGGGACCACAAAATCCGAAGAAGTTGAGTTTTTAGCAGAAACGCTGTGCACAGAATCCTTTGCCTTGTTCCGAACACCTCAAAGTTCAAACTCAACTCTCAGCGGGCCACAAAGCCAGTGAAATTGAAAGGTGAGTCTGAACTCAGAGCCACTGCTGGGAGAGAAAGGGACAGACGGGGAGCAGTTCTGGAGATGTTATTACACCGCTGAGTGCTTCAGTGACTCGGCTTCAGGCGCGCAGCCGCTGCCACTGTGGGGCCAGCTTGCCTGGATAATGAGCTGCTCGACTGGCTCAATGCTCTCTCACTCTGTGCCGGTCCGTCCAAGCAGAGCTAACGTCAGTAAAACCGAATAAATGCAGTGAGATCACTCACAAAGCTATTCAACCAAGGAGGACAGGTCTCGGAAAACTTGACAGCAGTGAAAAACGAATCCTAGACAGGCTTTACACAGACGACGTCCTCTGCAATACAATGTCACCGCCCTAGTGCAGGGTGAACCTTGAGAGGTGCACTGCTGTTAGAAATGCTGTTTGATGGATGTTATAGGATCTCAAGGAGTAGAAGAGCCCCGCACCTGCTCCTCGTGCCCCTTCTGTCTCGGGTCTAGCCGTGCTGCTGTAAAGCTGTCAGCTCTTGTCTGTTTATCGGGCAGAAAACATACAGAGGCCCAGAGCTCAGCAAACACAGCACTTTATTATAGACACTTCACCTTGAATACCTTCGGGAGAGCTCTGTAACACGGCCGCACATCCCAGAGCTGCCAAAACAACTGTATTCACTCCACAATACTAAGCGTTATTTGCATGATAAATGCGTAATCAGCATAATTTGGGATTATGAAGTCTGGCACATTCACCTCGGCTGAACCACTCAGAGCAGGTGTTTACTGAAAGCCCAAATGTGTGGCCCTTCAAACAAAAGACAAGCATACTATTGGACAATAAAAGCCTGAACAATAATTAAACATTCTCAGATTTTATCCCCAAAAATAAGTTTTATTTATAAACCACTATATTTGCCAAGTAACAGGCCCATTTGAGAGCCTTTGACCTAATTATACTACCAGTGAGGATTTGCATTGTAGTTGCCAGCTTTTCAGTCCAGATGAGCATTTTTGTCAAAAACAAAATTAGAGATGAGCCGGTCAACCGGCCATCAAATCGGACCTAACCGCTTTTTGCTCCAATCGCACGATTTTGAGTTATTTTGGCCAATCTCTATTCCGGATTGCTTTGCAATCATTTTCCAAAATGTTGTTTGTGTGAAAATATAAAAGTCTGTAAACAGGATGTTGTTAACACAGGTCAGAGACGGGACGCGCTGAAGACGGACGCAAAGAAGAGAACACAGATGCACTACCAGCGCAAATACCGTACCAGTAACAGCAAGCTCTCTGTTCACGATGCTCGAAATATAGGAAGAAAAATATAAATATTGAATTAGGTGGCGGGGTTTATATGAATGTATCTCTGAGGGGAACTGACTGTCTTCAGAAAAGCTGAGATTACATTTTCTTTTTCCCTTACCTCTGTATTAAGTTTTGATTATAAGTGCAGCGCTGCTTTGTGTATACCGCAGTACCCAAAGTAACCTCTGCTGTTTCCATATTCGCCACCTACTGTCAGACAGCAAATGTGCATCTTCATTCAGTCCGTCTGCTGTTTTTGTTTTGTGCTGGTGTGTTATGTATGGAGGTGTGTTATAAATGCCCAATCCTAAATACCAAATTCCCAATCCTAAATTCTTAAATGGCTAAATGACCAAATGCCCAACCCTAAATAGAAAATGCCCAATCCTAAATACCAAATGCCCTATCCTAAATACCAAATGCCCAATCCTAAATACCAAATGCCCTATCCTAAATACCAAATGCCCTATCCTAAATACCAAATGCCCAATCCTAAATACCAAATAAATTTTCGACTTGGACTTTAAGTTTCAAATTTAGATTTTTAGTTTTGGTTTAAGACTTTTAGTTTTAGACTTTTAGTTTATAATCTGACCCAAAAATCCCTCCATAGTTATGTAGCATAATTTCACAAATCTAAATTCAGACCATTAATATTGCTTTAAATCTTGAAATTATACAATATAATTCCATTTTTTTTACTGCTCATGCTGCATGTGTTGCATCCTTTTTTGGATTGTGATTAAAAGGTAGTGGTTGCCTTTCATTTCAAATAGCTACAGATATTCAGTTTGCCTGTTATAGAGCAAATAAACGACGGATGGATGGACGGACGGATGGACGGATACCAGTTTGTTTAAAAATAACCTGGAATCAGCCATGAAAAATCGTGACCGGTGCAGCATCACTATACAAAATGATATGCGGTACCCTAGCATTTAAAAGTTTGGGGTCGCTAACACCATGTCTACACCGGATGCAACCGTTGACACGCCACAACAGCTAGAAGCTGTCTACACTGGACACAACAAAGCGACCATTGCAAATCCTATGAGAAGTATGAAAAGTATCACGAGCGATTGGGGTGCTTCATAAATGGAACGAGGCATCAGTTTACTGTTGAGGATTTGTCGTGGTGTGTTGCGTCACGCTGCGCCTTCAGTGTAGACACCATCACTGATTATAATGGGCTCTATTGTCTTTTTACACACCGCTCGTGTAGACACCATGTAAGATTTTTAATGTTTTAGAAAAAAAAATTATTACAACTGAAAATAAATAAAATTGTAAGATGTAATTTATTCCTGTGATGACAAAGCTGAATTTTCAGCATTATTACTCCAGTCTTCAGTGTCAAATGATCCTTCAGAAATCATTCTGATCTGCTGATTTGGTGCTCAAGAAACATTTCTAATATCATATTATTCTTATTAATTGAGCTGCTTAATTTTTTTATGGAAATCGTGATTCTTTTTTTTCAGGATTCATTGATGAATAGAAAGTTCAAAAGAATAGCATTTATTTGAAATGTCTTTAAGGTTGATCAATTTAAAGTGTCCTTGCTGAATAAAAGTACTAATTTTGGATATTCTGATATTTTGATGATTTTATGTCTCATCCTACTGCAAAATTAATCTTAAAGGGATAGAAAGATCTGTCATTATTTATTCATTATCATGCAGTTATAAAAACTCTACTCATACAAAATTGCCACTTCAGAAGACTTAAAATGCTGTGTGGATTAATTTTAAACTACCTTTATGTATTTTTTGGAGATTGAATCTTTTGGACCCCATTGACTGTTTAAAGGGGTACTTCAGCACTGGGAAGATGAATCTGTATTTAAACTGGGTCATTAATGTAGTAGTAATGTGAAATTATTTTTGAATTTGGTGCCTTCTAGACTGAGAAAACACGGAAAATGTATTTTTGTCTCATGGGGATGAAAGACAACAATTCCCAGAACGCACTGCTTCACTGCCCTACTCTAGGCACGGCTAATCGGCTACTGGATTACTGGATCACTTGCCCACGAGTTCATTTTCAGAAAATCAGTTCAGTTAGAGACACTACAATTAAAAACTGAACGTGTCTGTTCGATATACTGCGAGTGAGCCGATTGAACGTCACGGCACAAACGCAGCAGGATCGGATTACATTCATAGGTAATCGCGGATTACATTCAGAGGTAATCGCGGGATTTGCGGCTGCGGCTGCATTCACAGCGCGTGATCAGTCTGGCGCGTGTTCAGTTCATGTCTTTGGAAGCTTCACTTTCATAGGAAGTTCATTTGAAAAGTTGAAACACTCACTTTGGTCTCAACCGCTCCGTTTACATGAATCTCCGCAGCTCCGCGAGCCGAGTGCTGTGAGTGAGATGTTGATAACATGTGGAAACAGCGCCCTCTGCTGGCTGTAGTCATTAGCCTCTGGCCAAAAACTCCTCCGATGACGCAAAATGGCCGAAATTTGCGTCATCGGAGGAATTTTTCCAGAAATAAAATACATAATTCTCTCGTCTCAGGGTCATATGAGGGGGGAAAGTAGGATAATTTGAATATACTCCTGGGTTTCTACTGATACAAAGCTTAATGCTAATCGCTGAAGTAACCCTTTAATATATGGACAAAAAAAAAAACAGCAGAAACATTCTCTGAGTGTGTTCATTCAAGTTTGGAACAGCATGAGGGTGAGTAAATTATGACAGATTTTTTTTGAGGGGGTGAATTATTCTTTTAACCTAGAATTTTTTTAAACATTGAAGCTGGTTTCTAATTGGTCCAAGCAGACCATCTTGGACCAGCAACACATGAGCTTTGATGTTTCAAAATAGCTTAAGCTATATTTTCCAGCAGGGCTGTTGTAAAATTCATTCAAAATAGAGTGCATATTTGATTACAACTTCATATGCCATTCAAATAAGAGCAGTGTACTGTACTTCCTCTCAATACCCTTTTCCTGCTGCGATCCACAGGGCAGACAGGAACGAGGCATGAGATCATCACATCCACTTTGACTTGTGCTTAAACCTGGGAGATGAAGAAAGAGCTGACATCTAAACAGACAGTGTGCTGTGAGCAGAATTAAAATAGTTTCTGCCTCTTGTCTCTCTAGGAAACATCATGGTCCTCCCTCCTCCCAGCTGTCCCCACTGCAAAACCTAAAATTAAACTTTCAAAGCGCATTGCTACTGCTCTTCCAGAACTGAAGCAGCCAGAATTTTGTTACACTTAAACACCAGATGACAATACAAATAAAGCAGCAATAAATGCTATGGGTCACTTGCAAAAAGTTCCCTGAAATAAACCAGTCTGACTACCTTAAAATGAATGGTTGGAACTGATGAACATGCTAATAATTTGTATTTATTTATAATTTAAGGATATGAAACATTATATGCATATCAAAGTATGTTTAAAGGTGCAGTAAGCGATTTCTGAGAAGAGCTGTAGAAAGTGGATCAGACCGAGCACCACAACAAACAGATAAATCAGCAGTAGGGGGCATATATACATCATGATGGAGGAGGAGGAGAGAGAGAGTGCTAGAGGAGATTTGAAGAAAGACTGTAAAAAGAGAGATGGCTGAGATTGAGAGACATTACAAAAGAGAAAAGGTCAAAGGAATATCACTGGAAAAATAAGTTATAATCAAGAGCTTTAGGACCTACGTTAATATTAGAAACAGTGGCGTTTTAAAATAGAGGAGGCATAAATGTTAGCGGACCAATCCCCTCAAAGATTTTTTTTTTAACTCTTAAAGTGAGGCAAAAAAAAGCCATTTTAAAGCAAAGAAAATTTACAGAAAACGAAACATATACAGCAAGAAAATATAAATATAATTCCACTCACCTAGCCTATCACTTAAAGCAAAAATCCACCATCCTGTCCTTTAAATATCCATGTTAAAAGAGCATGTTGGTTCGTTTAGTGAAGCTGAATGCTGTCCTTCATTTAGAATTTTTATCTGTTGTTCAAATGGTAGTTTGATCGATTTGTTTGCCATCAAATATTGAATAAGTCTACTCTCCATTGGTACATCAGCGGTAGCGGTTCTCTTTGATGATTTGTTGATATATTAAGAGAGGCTAGCCTCCTCTGCCGTATTTCTTTTCTCAACACTCCTAATCGCTGAAAGTGAAATACTCGGTGATCGGCAAAAATTGTTTTACCAACGAAGGAACAAGTCTCCAGCTATAGATTTGCCTCCTCTTCTCTATCCCCTCACTTGCGTTTCACAGATTCGGCACATTCGGGGAACAGCGCAGTGGTTACACTTACAGAGGTGAAATTACAAACAATAAATACACATTCTGAAACATGAAATGAATAACTGGGAATTTTATTAACATTAAATCGTCCAACTCCCATTTACACTTTTGGGTAGGGTGTGCCTCCGTTGTCTCCCCTGATGATCCACCACTAGAAAAGAGAGCCCTAAGTGGGAACGCTCTGAAAAAGGTTGCGTTTAGGGATGCACTGATGTATCGGCCGCCGATATTTAATCGGACGATTTTTTATCAATTTACAACCATCGGCATATCGGCTATAGCATGAAAAAGGCAGATATAACAAACCGATGGTTTATTAATGAACTGCGTGAAGGCACTGAGCTGTGTAATGTTGCATAATCCAAGATTATAATGTAAAATTCCTGCTGCACTGCTGTCTGCGTAGTAACCACTTCAGCTCTGCGCCCCACCCGTGAGTCGAATATTGCATACGTCATAATTATTCGAAAAATGCTGCAGAGCTGATTGATGTTAATCAAACAACAAAATTTTATTTTGCTCACTACTCTTGACTAAATAATGTTTGAAGGCTAACTTTCATAAGGATTCATTTCCGCGATGCGGTCAACGCAGACGGAATCCAGTCATAACTGAATTTACTGCATAGTGGAATGCCATGGAATTTCTCAAAGTGTTGATGAATAAATAAAACGTAGGTCAGAGTACACTTAACATCAAACAGTTAACATCAAATAGCGATATATTCTAGTGTCTGTGAATATTAAGCTTCAAAAAGACTGTTTAAATATGAATCCTGCATGTTTCTGTGTCTCTGTCTGAATGAATGGCGCAGACGGCGGGTTTCATTTAAAACACACACACAGTCACACACAGACACACACACAGTGTATCAGCCTCCGCCGCCTCAATATGAGGACATGAATGCATCTCCAGTCACTTCATGAACATTTTACCATTTCATTCAACAAAATCTATCGTCATATCATGCACGCGCATCAAAATAAAAGTTCAGTATAACAGTAAAAGTAATTGTGACAGGATTAATGTTATACAGTGAAGTATATGCAGTGTTATTTAACATTAAACCTACTTAAGAAGCACTGTGCATTTCATATGCATCTTGTTCTGTTGTATTTATGTATTTATTTTGGCCTGCTGAATGTAAAATTGATCTATGTTCATTAAAAATGATTTGATAATGCAGCAATAAACTAGCTAGTAGGCTATACGTTAATGTATGTTTTTTTCTGATTTAAAAACAATCAAAACACTATTTTGGTGACAAAATTATAAATAAGAGGACAAGAGACAAATATCGGTCTCGGACAATTATTGTTTGTTAAAATCGGTATTGGTGCCAAAAAATCTTATCGGTGCATCCCTAGTTGTGTTGTTTCTGCTCCATAATGTAAGCAACATTGGTTTTGCCGTTTCACAGACCTAAGATATGCTATTGTTGTAATGTTAGCTATAATAAACATGACAAAAAAAGTTTGGGGAAAACTGTTTAAGTTACTAAGCATTGGTTAAAAACATGACATGTTTCACTGCTTGAATTAAAAGCACAAATCCTAAAGAAACAAATCAAGCAAAAAATTTGTTTTCGTTACACATCAAAAAAGACGACGGCTGTCTGTTTTCTTGGCAGCTCTCCCTTGAGATGACTATAATTAACTAGCAGGAAGCCAGCTGTAAGTCCTTTATGAGAAAGCTCGGCACTGTGAAGGTTCAAACTGGATGAGAACAACAGCCATGAGCAAATGCTGGGTGAAGACATGGAGTTAATGAATGCAGAGAAAAGACAAAATCAGAGAATGGCCCCTAATTTGACCACGAACAGATTGCAAATTCAATTGTAAAATTGACTGTTGGCCAGTAATAGGCTGTCTAATTATATTGGGGAAAAAACAGTATATTTACTTCTAAAGCCACTTTTCTTGTCAACAATACAGTATGTATTTGAATTATCTTCATCCGGAGGCTTTTCTTAGCAAATTTTGATGCAATTAAGTGGCATATAATGTAATTCATTTTATTTATATTTCAAATCAATTGACAGCCCTATTTATTGTTGGCTTATTATAGCCCTATTATTATTGTATGAGTACATGACAAAACATTAATGAAAATAAAAACATTTATTCATAGTATTTTATTTAAATCCTTTATGATTTTTTATGGTTTTTGCAAGTTTAATATAACTTTTTTTCATTGACAATCTTCAAGAATTAAAGCTGCATACACACAAAAAATCTGAGGCAATCAATATAAAAGGAAGGATATTATTCTATTTAACCTCCAAGTCCATTTTCCAAAAATGCAGTTAAGGAGTAGCTTTTGAACCAGAAACGCTGGATTCAGCACTTAGTTTTTGAGCATGATAGCCTATCAATAATGCAGGCTAAAACCCTTCTAGACAACAGAGGCGGCTCAAAAATTGGCTACATTACCTTGAAATTTAGTATTAATGTGTTTGAATTGGACCGCAAATACACTGTAATCCTTTCTAAATGTTACTATAAATCATTTATACTATAACTGCTTTTCCACCATCGGGCTGAACGGTTCTCATTGCGTAACCGTTACATTTGCTGCTCCAGGCCAGCTGGTACGTTTTCATTTTCCACTGTGAGGCCGATAATGGCCGCTCTTTGGAATGTCATACAAAAGTGTCAGTCGTTGCCTTGGTAACGCAAGAGCTTACAGACGATAGGAGATGTAAATAGCGACCGCGTTACGGAGGATGATCAGATGTTTCTTTGAAATTGTATGATTAATTTGTGTTTACGTTGCTCAAATAGAGCGCTTAGCCAGCTACAGAGAAACCGGTAGCCAGGCGACTGACAATAACCTATTCTGAGTTGAGACATCACTTCAAAAATTCTACCAGCACTTTCCGGGCCGAGAACGGTTTGTAATCATGCTGTGCCGAACCAGGCTCAAGTGGAAACACAACTGGAACCGTTTCATACCATTCTAAGAACCGTTCGGCTTCGCGGTGGAAAAGCAGCATTTGATGTATGCAAATTTTTTAGAACCTGCTCTGATTGGGTCCAATTAACTTTCATTTTATCTAGTAAAAAAGACAACAAAAAGCACTTACTGTGTCCCAATTTGCATACTATTCATCCTAAATAGTATTTAAAAATAGAATTGTGTGTCCAAAATAGTAGTATGTTAAAAAAGTAAAAGCATGGCGGATGTGCAAGACCAACGATTAAGTAGAGCAGTTTATATCAAATGGTTTGAGTGATTACTCAGTATCTAACCTGACAAAAATATATTTATTCAATGTTATCCACGGTTTAGAAAGATACATTTGGTCATTAACTTTTAAATGCATCATTATGCATCCATATGAGGAAAATTCCCAGCATGAAGGAGCCACAACTGACAGATCAACGTGATACTACATTTCTCTCCGAAACGGTAGGGAACTAAATTTAATTTAATTTACTTTAACTGTAACAATATAATTAACAGGGCAGTTTAAATGGTGACAGGATGCACATAACCAAGCAACAGAGCGGCCTGTTAAAAAAAAGACAAAGTAGTGTGTTCCAAAATTTGCCTACTATTCTGCTACACGCTCAAAAATATGTACTTTTTCTTCAGAAAAACAGTTAGTTGTTTGAGAACTACTGATTTATTGAAAACAGACACCCTGGAGCGCGACATCATATCCTGTTGCTCATATTTGTTGTAGGGTAATTTTGCATGCTTAAAATCTAGTGTGCTTGGACTATTAAGAATTCCAGACAAAAGGAGAAGTTATCTCCCTGGTCTTCCTTCGCATCATTCCTTCTCTTTTTTCATCATACATGCCCTTGTTACATCATACGCACTTGGGGCAACCGCATTGTAAGACGTTTTACACACTTCAGTAGGATTCCCTCTGCTGCTCTAATGGCTTATCAACAAAGACGTAGAGGGTGATCAATTTTAACATGCCTTACATAACAAATTGCTAATGAATGATGCTCATGTGAGAGCATGTGGAACTGCTGGTCACAAAAGGAGCTTCACGGTTAACTGACTAAATGTAAAGTGCTCAGTTATATAAGTCAATACGTAAAAGGATCCCACTGCCCAATCTTCAGAAGAAAACATCAGACTGCACCTTGTACAGTAAATAGCTGAACTAAAAAATAAATTAAAATCGCAGCAATTTCCATTTCAGAGACAGAATTAAAATATTTCTGCTTATTAGTCCAATTATTTTGCTCAATATATTTTGGTCTCCAATTATGTCAAGTCAATATGCCTATATGTCAAGTCACCTTCTATAAAGCACCTTTAACAATACAGATTGTTTAAAAGCAGCTTTACAGTGATATCGGGATATAATGGAACAAAGATTGTTTTGGCTTTACAGCAGCTCTAGAAGAAAGTCATTGTCCAGCTTAAGTTTTTGATTGATTAATTCAAAAATCATTAGTTATTAACTGAAAACAGAAAACTTTTAATGCGTTCTTTGTCATTCATTTACACAACAACAGCATTTTGACGGCCTGAGAAGGCAAATTTTGAAATTTAAAAGTTGGTTTCAAAGTGCAAGTTTTTGAAAACGATACCGTCATCACAGTGTAAACTTCAAAAACGTGTATCTGTGAAAACAGTGGCGACATGAATGGCCCAGATCCAGCTGACTATGGTAAACTTTGGGATAAACAGAGAGACTAATATTAACGTAGATGCCATTATTTTTATGATGCAAGTACATCAGGTGTTATGGGAAGTGTTCCAGGTTCTGGTTGACCTAATGTATGCAGGCTAACAATCATTTAACTGATTTGAATTATAGAAATGGATAATGTCTTATGTGTATACCAGGTTAAAAAGATGTTTTTCATCTAGATTTAAACTGACAGTGTGTCTGCTTCCTGAACAATGCTAGGACGACAGTTCCAGAGTTAAGGTGCTTAATAGGAAAATGATTTACTAGCAGCAGTTGATTTTGGTATTCTAGGTCTGTATATGTCTCATGTGACAGAAGAAATGTCTTAACCAGTTAAGATTTAGCAATAACATTGTGACACAAATGTAAAAATCAGGAATGACCGTTTGTAATATACAGGTGCTGGTCATATAATTAGCTTAAATCAACTTTTTGATTTCACTAATTCCATTCAAAAAGTGAAACTTGTATATTATATTCATTCATTACACACATACTTATATATTTCAAATGTTTATTTCTTTTCATTTTGATGATTATAACTGACAACTAAGAAAAAAATCCCCAAATTAGTATCTCAGAAAATTTGAATATTACTTCAGACCAATACAAAGCACGTATTTTTAGAAATCTTAGCCAATGGAAAAGTATGAACATGAAAAGTATGAGCATGTAGCACTCAATACTTAGTTGGGGCTCCTTTTGCCTGAATCACTGCAGCAATGCGGCGTGGCATGGAGTTGATCAGTCTATGGCACTGCTCAGGTATTATGAGAGCCCAGGTTGCTCTTATAGTGGCCTTCAGCTCTTCTGCATTGTTGGGTCTGGCATATCGCATCTTTCTCTTCACAATACCCCATAGATTTTCTGTGGGGTTAAGGTCAGGCAAGTTTGCGGGCCAATTAATAACAGGGATACCATGGTCCTTAAACCAGGTACTGGTTGCTTTGGCACTGTGTGCTAGTGCTAAGTCCTGTTGGAAAATTAAATCTGCATCTCCATAAAGTTGGTCAGCAGCATGAAGCATGAGGTGCTCTAAAACTTCCTGGTATATGGCTACATTGACCTTGGACCTCAGAAAACACAGTGGACCAACACCAGCAGATGACATGGCACCCCAAACCATCACTGACTGTGGAAACTTTACTCTGGACCTCAAGCAATGTGGATTGTGTACCTCTCCTCTTTTCCTCCAGACTCTGGGACCCTGATTTACAAAGGAGAGAGAACATAACTTTGCACCACTCAGCAGCAGTCTAGTCCTTTTTGTCTTTAGACCAGGCGAGATGCTTCTGGCGCTGTCTGTTGTTCAAGAGTGGCTTGACACAAGGAATGCGACAGCTGAAACCTATGTCTTGCATACGTCTGTGCGTAGTGGTTCTTGAAGCACTGACTCCAGATGCAGTCCACTCTTTGTGAATCTCCCCCACATTTTTGAATGGGTTTTGTTTCAAAATCCTCTCCAGGGTGCGGTTATCCCTATTGCTTGTACACTTTTTTTCTACCACATCGTTTCCTTACCTTCGCCTCTCTATTAACGTGCTTGGACACAGAGCTCTGTGAACAGCCAGCCTCTTTTGGAATTACCTTTTGTGTCTTGCCCTCCTTGTGCAAGGTGTCATCTTTTGGACAACTGTCAAGTCAGCGGTCTTCCCTATGATTGTGTAGCCTATGGAACTAGACTGAGAGACCATTTAAAGCCCTTTGCAGGTACTGAATTTGGGATTTTCCTTATAATTATCAAAATTAAAAGAAATAAACATTTGAAATATATCAGTCTGTGTTTAATGAATGAATATAATATATAAGTTTCACTTTTTGAATGTAATTAGTGAAATAAATCTAATTTTTGATGATATTCTAATTATATGACCAGCACCTGTATAAGTGCATAGAATACACTATACTAGATTGCATTACATTATATTATAGTATACTATATTATACAAATTATATTATTATGATATTAATACAAAAGGAAGGTTGCAATATTACAGCTGAATCTTCTCCAGTACAAAAAAAAAAAAACTATCACTAATAAAATGTCATGTGGAGACAATTAATTATGTATTTCACTTAATTTTCTGTTATTCGATCATAGGTTTCATCATCACACATGTACAACTTAGCTTATGATGGCTGGTACGAACAGCTCTGTTGTAAAGAAAAGCATAATTTCATGCCATTTGCCATTTCAATCTTCACAGCGGTTTCTATTTAAGGACACATTAGCAGTTGATGACAAAAACGGCAGGTGGGCAAAGTGAGAGGAATGGGGATGACACTAAATCCTAATAAACAGCTCTGCAGGCCAGGAGAAAACAAGCTGTCCGCAGCATACCAAACATGCTTTCTTTACTATCTACATCCCTGAGAGAGAAGAAATTGGTATGACATGAGACATCCATCTGCTGACCTTCACATCAGGTCTACCATCCGCTATAGCTGCCAACAAGCACAGAAATGAACAAAAAAGTATCTCTGATGACCTGTAGCTGCTCCGAAGCATATAAAAAGGAAAACGGGAGGAGAAGAACAATTTGAACATCTTAATATAAAGAATAAGAGACAGAATGAGAGATGGGCTACATTTCATTGATCACACAAATGCTGGAACATTGAAAAAAAAAAAAGGTCCAGAAAGACTCCAATCAAAATCACACAACTGGCAAGACTGCTAGATTTTCCATGGGATTTTAGAGAAAACATCATCAACTTAAAAGGATTAGACCTTATTTATACTGTTTCAATAGAAAAATTGGTCTTTGCAATATCACTGGGGAAGTAATTCAAACAGTTTAGTCAGGCATAAGCTGAGGTGAAAAAGGCTAGAATTTAAATTATCCATATTACAGACAAAAAATATTTGCATATTACAGTTGATGTCCAATTATATTGTTAGTAAGGTTAACAACTTTAAAAACTACAGCAACCAGACCTGAAAGTGCCCCAATTATGCTATTTTAAAGGTTCCTAATTTAGTTTCACAGCTCTATATGCATCCAGGGTAAAAAAAAAAAAAAACACTTTCATTTTCTCATAGTATACATTGCAGCATCACCTTTTTTCTCTCACACTGTCTTAACACTAAACCCCCACCTTTCTGAGAACCTACTCTGCTCTGATTGGTCAGATGGCTCAGTCTGTTGTGATTGGTCTACAAATCGTGTTGGAAACGAATCGCCCATACCGTATCTGAATTTCAGCTCGGAAGGCTTCCTCAGCACTTGTACACAGTGATGCGAGACGTAACGATGGTGTTGGATTTACTTAATTCAAGCGCGAGTTGAGTACCCATCCTTTGGGAGGGCATGCAAAGTGGATTTGCTTTCACAGCGCAGAAGACACCGTCTTCTCGAAATGTCGACAACACAACCCAAACTCTTCCAGGCCTCAGCTACAACTACAGTGTTTGAGGGCGGGTCAAAGTAGACGGGTCATGGGCATCCAGTGAAGAGTATTATGCAAAGTTGTTACAACATAGGTTTCAGGAAGTTCAGAAAATCCATTTAAAAATTGCACACTTTGAAAGTCTGCAGACCTTTCACATTCCTAAAAAGGCACATTTGAATTTATTCTTCTTTTTTTTTTACCACTAAATGGCACAAAAAAATTCAGCTCAGCACTTCTCTTAAAAGACCCCTGTGGTGAAAATCTAGATTTAAGTGTTGTTTATGTCTGTCTATGTGGGTTTTTTAATATGCTTTAATGCAGTTTGAAATCATCTGTGTTCCTTACGTCACAAACTATCTTGTAACCAATCACGTCAAATTGCAGGTGGGCTTTAGCATATCATTACTATTCTGTAAAGTCTCAAGAGAAGCCAGGTTATCCCGGTATATTTTTCTGTTGATATGAAAAATCAGGTACATTTAGCAATATAGCTGGTGAATTATGTATATTACAATGTTATGATAAATTATATGCCTTTCTCCACTGAAATGTTGGTTTAATTTCCATCTCTGCTATCTCATACGAGGACATGAATGCACAAACGTCATCTCCAGAGCCACTGAGAGTCACTTTATGAGCATTTTACCGTTTCATTTGAGAAAAACTACTGTCATACAGTGTTAATTTTGACAGCAAATTTTGATTTAGTTTTAGTCATAGACTTTTGACTAAAATGCCATTTCGTTTTAGTCATATTTTAGTCACCGGAATTGTTTTTAGTTTTAGTCGACTAAATACTGTAGATTTAGTCGACTAAAATCTTTTGATATTTAGTCAACTAAAATCAAATGAGTTTAGTTAAATTGTAATGCATTAAATGAGAATTTAAGCATTATATAACCGACTGTTACTTGAACTGACATTGTGACATCATTGTGTTTTTGACATTAAAAATACATGAAAGAGTAACTTTTTTTTTTTTACATCTATATAGTTTTTATAACTTTGTATTTCTGTTTTAGTTAGTATATCAGGTTCAGCTAAAGCTTCAAGTTTGTTTATTTATTTAAGTAATGGAGATTTTTAATGGCTCTATGTAACTATTATAACCATGATACTGAATATGTGTCAAATACTGGTCTTTCCTCCTGACTATGAATTAAATGGGAATGAAATTAAATACAGTTTATTATGTAACCAAAAACGAATATATAATGCATGACTTTTAAAGTCCTCATGAAATCAAAATTGACCCTCTTTACCTTGTTAGCACATATTACAGGTCTTAGGTTGAACAATTAATCCATGCAAGTTAATACACAGAAAAAAATTGTTTGACGCTGTAATCTTTAATCAAAGTCTGAAAAGTTACTTCCGGTCTGGAAACGGCGTTCCTTCTCAGATGATGTCAGTTTGACGGCTTAGGTTTGAAAATGTGTAACCACTCCCCTCCAACCGTTAGTCTCCTATGAGCGAGAGATGGAGAAGGAGGAGCGCTGAAGTAAAACCCTGCCTACTATTCAATATTCCGTTTCACTTGGAAATACGTCACAGCACTGAAGAAAACTCACTTCCTACTTCCGGTTCAGTGGGACTTTAATTATAAACAAGCTCGGAATGCACCGGGACTCTTATTTTGAAACGCATTATTATTGCAGGGAGATAAAATATGCATTGTTACAACCGTCTTAAACATATTACTATATACACATCGTAAAGTAAACATTGTCCTTGTTCATCAGCATTAATTCATAAACAATTGCCTGATATAAATGTGTGCTATTCATTGATTGAGCCGCTCTGAAGTGCGCATTGGAGATGCGTGACCCTGGAGAAGCACAACAGCGCCGTGTGTTTTCCAGCTGTTAGATCCGCATGTTACAACCATAGACTGTATAGATGTTACAACTCAAATGTGCGCATTTGTTACACAGGACATCAGTTCTGACTGGATCTCTTCCCTAATCGTCCCTCCCTGACATTTTCATCTCGTTTTTATTCACTGACGAAAATGACAGTAGATTTGCGTCATAGTTTTTGTCATCCAGCACTAGTTTTTATTTAGTTATCGTCTCGTTTTCGTCAGTGAAAAAAGGTTGTTGACGAAAATTATTCGTCAACGAAATTAACACTGCTGTCATATCATAAACACACAAAGCTCTTCACGGCAACCTGTCAAAATAAAAGTTTGATTTAATTTGACATACTACTGTTGTACAGTAGAATTTAGATGCGTGTCAATGTAATAATACTAACACTAATGTTGTAATAATAAATTATCAAAACTTTATTTTTTTTAAGTAATAAATAAAAAAATCATGTTGTCATTTTAACTGTATAAAGCTCAGTTGTGCAGCACATTGTTTGACAAAAAAAGGTTAATTAACAGATCAAATTAAATTAATGTCGTCTTCATTTGATTGCCAAAATACACAACACATAATTTGTAGGCAATCTTTTCATAGGAAAAAAAAATGTATATGGTTGTTTTTATGAATTCAATTAAGTACCTAGTAGCCTACTATTTACTAGTAAATATTAGAGTATACAAACATCACAGACAATGGCAGACAGAGACCAGGGCAGCTCTGGCATAATGTCAATAACACTTCTATAAATGAGTTACAGTTTCTTTACAGTTATTGATGTAAACATCCCAACCGAATTACCGAAAAAGGTACCGTTGGGTACCAGTTACAATTTAAATGATACCCAACCCTAAGTATGACGACAATTTATTCAATATTCAATATAATTTATTTCAATATCATCATACCTTTATACCGTGATAAAAGCTTCAGCAATTATAGCAACCTGAAAATTGTATACAGTCACATGCATAGCTGAAATGTGCCATTTCAAAAATGTACAACCATATAAATTCATACACCCTAGAACAAAACCTCAGCTAGGAAAACTGAAAGATCAGCACTGTCATAATCAAATCAACGGTAATACACATTCACGGTAAGCAGAAATCAAATCGATTACAAAATCCTTACATTTATAAAAGAGCAAACTTTCACATCACACATGAAAAAAACCTGAAGCATATCAAAGACTCATTCACCACTTTATGTGTGGCAAGCACATCCCAACAGGATTAAATCAATGCTACGCAGAGCACAGCTTGGCTCAGGAACTTCATCCGACAAATGCACAGGCAAAAGAGTCCAGGCAAAGCAAAGAAGCATCTGAAGAAGGATGCATGTGAGCTTTAATTATCAATGTGGAATCGTGTGTATCCAAAAGGCTTCACTCACATTGCTGACTTCAGTCAGGCATCAATAGAGCTTGGTGACAGCATGGAGAGAGGTGCTGTATTATTTAAACAATCTTCAGCCCCCTTCCCACAAACCTACTATCATTTTTATCTCCTCAGCACTATACTAACTAACCCACCAGATACCAAAAAGCTCATGCAAATTTTAAAACAGATGTCAATAGCTTAGCTCAAATTCAACACCCATGCTTAAGATATTAGGATATAATTATCATCAAGGATTTTTGGAGTATACGTCCTTGAATAGTTTGCCACTAAACCAATTTACTCTTGCAATTATGTCACAATGATTTTTACAGCTACATTAATGAGCAATGGATTTGGTTGAACAGTAGTGTAAAAAAAAAGAATCATTTTATTTAGCAAGGGTGCATTACATTTATCAAAAGTGACAGTAAAAACGTTTACATTTTTGCAACGACAACAAAAAAAGATTCAAATAAATAATATTTTGAACTCAATGATTCCTGACAAAAAAAAATGTATCACGTTTCAACAAAAATATTAAAGCAGCACAACTGTTATCAATGTTGAGCATCAAATAAGCATATTAGAATGATTTCTGAATGAGCATGTGGCACTGAAGACTGGAATAATGTAGAAATAAACAGCTGTCAGTGATGTTCATTGTTAGTTTATGATCCTGAATGAGTCTTTTTGTAAGCTTTTGTAGATTTACTATTCATTATTGTGCAGTAAACTGGCAGCAAGATGCAATACCTATAAATAAAACATGCAGCCAATTATGCACTTTGAAAGAAATCTTTAACTTAGCCATCTTTATTTAGACAGGTTTTTGATAAAAATGTTCAATACTCATACATCAGTATATACAATTTGAAGTGGCTATGAAACATTCATTGCAGTGCTTCTGCTACGCACAAATGGCAAGGGGTCATCTCTGTGCTTGCCGAGGATTGACGGTCATTAGGAGTTAACAAGGGCTTCCCCAAGCCCTCTGATCTCACACTTAGAAGAAAAGAAGGTTCAGCTATAATGAGAGGAAGCCTTTTAGGACGGATCAGTCCGATAGGCGCAAAGCAGTGATCCTCTGTTCAAATTGCAATGCTTGGTAGATGTAGACAACGAAGACTAACCATTCAGTCGTGAAATAATTCAAAACACAAGCTTCTTCCCCACAACCCATTCGCACATAGTAGATATAATTGGGACGCAGGCTAAGATACCCAGAGGACTAGGCAGTTACATAACTAAAAGAACTTGCTATCCTGCTCTGACCTAGACGAGCAGAAAATGGACCAAAAGGAATCCTGGGCCTGAGCTTTACTCTTGATAAGGAATGAACACTTCAATTGGGCTGCGTTTATTGGCTGAAATCAGTTAATTTCAGCAAACAGAAGCCCAGAAGTCCCTCAGGATTTCTTTCCCAGACGCATGTGGTTTGTGCACCACAGTGGTGGAATTAAAGGCAGGATGGAACACACGTGCAAGCAAGATACAGTCTGAAATTTGATCTCATTGACCGTTTCGTTTTGTCAGACTAAAACTGGACAAATGGAGACTCTGTGAGGCTTCCAACCTAATCACAAATGAAGATTAGGATTGCATGCAAAGGAATGGATCATTGCCATGAGGGTGTAACCTGGAGCATATGTAAGGTGTCCTCAACAAAATGATCCTCAGTGTGAGAAGAATATTAGCAGCTTAGAGTCCAGGGACCATTTAAGCAACTAAGTTTAAGCAACTGTCCCTCCTCATGCATCTTTCTGATAAATCTTTCAAAACAATCCCCTACCTTGCATCCAAACATAAGTGAGATGGTGCTGTTGGTGCATGCTACTTTACAGTGGCACAACATTGGCGAAAAGCAATCCAAGTTTTTGATGCTGGGAGACATTCTGCGCCTGGGCACTTCAATCCATCAGCGATTGAGGTGCCGGCCAATTGCTTCCACAAGCTCTGCCCGCTGCCTGCTCTTGACGTGCAGCCTCATCTCTCGGCTTGGTCCGTGGAAGAGGGAGCAGAAGCGGCGACGTGATGCCTTCATCCAGCGAGCCCTTGTCAGTTGAGTCCACCGCTCTTCCGTCCTATGTCTCTTGACTTGGCCCGACAGATTAAAGCGCTCCTGAAGAGAGCTGTACTTGAGAGAGCTCTGGAGAAGCCATGCTGCCTGCCGTGACCAGGGGGTGTTGCGGTGGGAGAAAGAGGAGGAGCAGGAGGAGGGTTAGAGGGCAGCGGAGTGCGCGGGGTCTCGTGTCACAACGCGAGGGACTCTCCGCGATCCATAAGCGTTGCTGCGCTTCCACCTACTGCAGAGGAACTGCTGCCATGACTCGGAGGAAAGAGGAGCAGGTTCGGACGGTCTCCTACTCAACTATCCAAACAAGACACACAGAGCGGCGCGCGAGAGAGAGGAGAGGTAAGCAGACTTGGAGGGGGAGGGGTGAGCAATAGCATTGAGCTTATTACACAGTTCACTAGAGAGAAACTGAAGAGTTTGAGCCGAAGGTTGCAAGATGCAGACTGGGAGAAATTATCCGGACCATTCGAAGGTGAAAAGGAGGGACACATATAATGCACTCTCAACAAATTTACAAAATCACAAGGACAACGGAGAAGGAAAGATACTGAATCAAGCGGCAACTAGTATGACCTGATTTGCAGTTATGAAATCTGATTTCAAAGAGGAATCTGTTAGTTAAAAACAAATTTGACAGTAGTTCATACGCAAGGACGCTTTATGCTTTCCCATATCAGATAAATAACTCAAACCAATTGTTTTCTTGAGTAAACAAAGTTCTAACAATGAGAGTAGGGTCCAAAATGTACTTGTGAATTGAGAAATATTTTATTGTCGGTAGCCTAATATGAGTAATATTTCACATATACATCACAAAGCTGTGTTCTGGAGAAACTTCAGACATCCTAGATTAATTTCTGATGCTATTTTTCACACAGAAGTTAAATTAGTTGGAAGAAAAATGTGAATGACAAATATGAGCCATGACCAAAGAATTACTAAGGGCACTGATTCTGATAAAAATTGCAATTTCAAGGACTACATAATAACAATAATAATCATATTATTATTTAAATAAAAATATTCAACAACAAAAAAAAAGTAAGAAAAATAATACAAACATTTTATTTTGGGATTGGATAAAGCGCACTAAGTCAAGCCATACCGCGATTTCGGTTTTATTTTGATCAGTCGTGCAGCCCTACTTAAAACTATAAATGAACTTCAAATAGACAATCTTTTTGTCTGATAATATACATCAAACTGATTAAAACACTGAAGGCAAAACAGAATTTCATGGACATGTTGCTTGGGGTAGTCCTATCTATAAAAATTAATGGTAAATCATTTTATAGAGACCATTAAAGCTTAATTTCAGCAGTCCAGGTGACATTTTCAGGTAAATCATGAAGCATTGGTATAGCAGTCTGTAATAAATCGGAGTGTTATCGTTTCTCCTCTGCCCCTCCTCCCTCCTGCCCCCCTGCCACACTACATCATTTGAACTGTTACATCATCAGAGTGCAGAGAGGCATGCAGATCCCAGACTACTACAGCACAAACACACACATAACCTCACCATTATAAACAAAATCAGCATCCTTTGCGGGACATGGCAGCTTAATTTGGTTACAGGAATAAAATCAGTAAAATCAACCTCTCTTCACTATACAGCAAAATGTAGTAGTAGTAGTAGTAGTAGTAGTAGTGTACTGCACTGTGTACCGTATTTTCCGCACTATAAGGCGCACCGGATTATAATGCGCACCTTCAATGAATGGCCTATTTTAGAACCGTTTTCATATATAGGGCGCCCCGGATTATAATGCGCATAGAATAGAAGATACTGCAGTCAAACGTTTGCGTAATGCATCCACTAGATGGAGCTCTGTGCTAAAGGGAATGTCAACAAAACAGTCAGATAAAGTCCAACTTTATTAAGCGTTCTGACAACTCCGTTCACTCCCATGGTAACATTGATGTGCATTTAAACAATATCTCCCAGCCTAGCTAACTTTTCTCCCAAACGTGGAGGGGAACTTTTCCTTAATTCAGTAAACACGTAGTAAAAGAAACAGGCGGATACCACTAAATCAAACGTTAGTGCATAACTCCACATTGTTCAGTTACGTATAACACGTAAAGCTCACTTTTTCAGTTCATTCCCCGTCCACGAATTCCTCGAATTCTTCTTCTTCAGTGTCCGAATTGAACAGTTGGGCGACTACGGCATCCAACCTGCCCGGCTCACTCTCGTCATTATCCGAAAGCACAGTACCGGACCGGTGTTTACTGACTACGGTAGCCGTAATGCTGCAAGCGGTGCAGCTTTGTAGTTTACCAGTCGTTCTGAAACATTTTATTGGTATTAAATTGTTTTTAATGGTTTTTCATACTGAAACATTTTGACAGATCCATATATTGCCTTGATCCATATATAAGGCGCTCCGGATTATAAGGCGCACTGTCGTTTTTTGAAAAAAATGAAAGGCTTTTAAGTGCGCCTTATAGTGCGGAAAATACGGTATTCATTGAATATAACTATAATATAATATGTATAACTATTAAATAAAAGACGATATTTAATCTTATTTATTATCTAATATATAGTTAAACCAAAAATTAACTAGATATAATCTTTTACTAGTGGGTGCAGGAAACTATACTTAATTAATGTAAGTGAGGATAGCAAAATAAAGTAAACTGACATGTAATACCCAAAAATTCTTCATACAGTGGACTACCAGTAAAATTTATAAAAAATTTGGGACCAAAATTATTTGGATACTTTGACCTGACCATGTTTTGCATTTGTGTTTTTTCTTTAATTGCTAATGCGACCTTTTACACCACAGACAAAATCATTGCTTGGGAACTGGTTGACCTAAATTGGTATTATCTAATTAAAATGTAACAATCAACAGATTGGTTGATTGTAATCCATTACATACCATTCTATCGAAGTTATCTGACATTATCAATATACATTTGGTCTGACACAGATTTTTTTTTTTTTTACAAACTATAGCAAATAAAATGTGATAATGTGAGAAAATGTTGTATCCTATAGATTTTCTGGGTTGACTGTAAATATAAATATCTCCATGATGAATGATGATCGTACAAGGTCATAATAGTAAAAGGTCATTGCTCATTATTGGCGAAAACATTATGAGATAAGAGCCATAGTTTCTATAGTACAAATATTTCTTTTTTTTTACGCATTAAGAACAGAACACCATCCATCATCCAATCCTATCTTCAACAAAGTGATTTAATCTGGCAGCGTGACATTGGTGATATATACAATGACTTTTGGAGGAGTTTCGATCCAGAAAAATTATTCATCCAAAGCTGAAGCTTATTATTAACTTCTAAATCAATCCCTCCCGCTGAGAGTTTCAAGGAGAAAAGGACGATGTGTACGTAGATCCATAAACTTGGCTTGGTGTTGAAGCATTTCTTCAAGCAAAAGTTTGTGTATTGCTGTAGCCAGCAGTTTCTGTGAGAACAATGAGGACTTCTCCCCTAATAAATTGTGTACGCAGGCTGATGCTAATCATTTGACTGCTTTGCAGAAGCTCTCAGAGAATATCTAGATGGCAGACTGCTGAATTCCTATGATACCATCAAAGAATCAGATACCAGTAAGACTGAAACGGTGTGTGCAGAGAACCAAGTACATTAGCGGAGAGAAACTCGTCTCTCATTGGCCAGGTGAGTCTTTGTTCCAACATTAATTTCTGCTGAAATTTGTCTTTTAGTACCTGGATGCCATACAGAGAAAAGCCTATGTGATGACATGGTGGGAAAAGTTAAAAACTACAAAAGTTATCAAGGTTATGACAGATATGGTAATATACCATATGGTATATGGTCCCATAGCTCAGAAAAATCTGAGGTGATCTGAAGGCGAAGGTGACATTTTACAAGTCTGAAGAGTCTATCATTATAAAATCAGTCTACGATGTTATAATATATAATTATAAATATATATTTATTTAAATAGGATTTACTTTGAAATGGTTTTAACAAATAAATGGCAAGTCACACTGAAATAAATGTGAAATTTTGAAGTAGAAATATTAAATAGGATTTTCTTGTGAAACATATTCCAATAATATTTGAAAAATCATTCTTTAGGAATAAAGTGTTAATGCCAACATGAACACTGTTTTAGCTGAACAGTAATTAGTAGGATTACGTTTAATTATAGTAGGAATTAATTCTTAATCATGCATTTATTTTGGTTTGATACAGTAGCAAATTGCACATGCGTTTGTGTGAGAACCTTCCAATGAGCTGTAAAATATGGAGCATCTGCACTCACTGGACTAAAGTGTTCTGATGACACACAGTGGTCAGATGTTAGCATCAGACAGAGAAAGCACAGCTCATTCCGAATCTGAAGAGCAACAGAAATGCACTTTATTTACGTGGTTCAGGTACAATATTATTTTGAGTTTCTATTTAAAACCAATTTCCTTCGTTGTATTAACTCTAATTTTTTATTTAAACTAACTCAAAAAAGCAAGTAACCTGCTTGCCTTACAAATTTAAGTTACACCAACAAAAAATTTTGTATAATCTAAATACCATGGGACAGGAATATTGCAATTCTACATTTCCATGGTATTTCTATCTAATACTCTGTGAGATATTAAGTACTTTTCTTTGGTGAGGGATACAGGTGACAGAGGCCATTTATCTTCTCCATCACATCCTGACAGAGAATGTCTGGAGGAGCTGAAGTGATGAAACCAGTCTGAAACAATCCAATTACGTTACAGCTTTGACATTAATGAAACAGAAGACCGAGAGATTTAATTCAACAGTACTCATAAATAATTTATATAGCATTAAGCTGGACAAGGAGCATGTAAATATTTAAGACGCATAGAGTAGGAATGTGCAAAATTACAGATTTTCAAAAGTCATTGAGTTTCCGGAACGACGATTAATCAGTCTCATGGAGGCTCTGTATAATTAGGCTGGTTTTGAGTTCACCTGGAGAGTTTCTTACAGGACATTAACATAAGATGCTTCTTGCATTCAAAAAGACCTAGACGGAGTGCAGAACTCAAGGTCTTAAGATTATTTTTTTAAAGTTTACACCATCTTAAAACACAATAGCATGGTGGGACGCCCAAACAACACCAAAAGCTCAAACAAACCTGAATAGACTTAGTTGACCGTATGGAAAAAATGGATACACAAAGACTAATACTTAACAATAAGGCTCTGAATGTAAGATTTGTGAATAATTTAACTGAATTTGTGAATAATGTGAATAATTAGTTTTTAATCTAATTCAATTAAATTATCAATACTTTATCAGCATTTATTAATGTAGATTAATGGCATTAAATGCATTTAGTAATACTTATTTAATATTTCAAAAAAGTAAATATATTACTAAACATTTGTTTAATTAATAAATTGTTGTTCCTTACAGGGTTAGATAACTAAAACCCTAAAAACATTTCCGTTAACTGAAATAAAATAAAATATAAATATTTTATTTTAACTTGTTGCCCAAGCAAAGTCTCTTTTTTCATTTAGTTTTACTTGATGTAACTCAAATAACACAACCTAACACTGAAATAAAAATGATAAATGACAAAAACACAAAATTACTAAAGCTTTAAAATGAAAATGGAAGATATGAAAATAGACTTATTCAAAATATTAATTAAAAACTAAACTGTAAAAAAATATTTTAAATGTTACCTGTTGCCTTAAAATTTTGACTTCATTTGAAATTAAAATTTTGAGATAATACAATTAACATTTTTCATAATCGACACCACCCTTTATTCAAATATTATTAAAAGACTTTGTAAATATATTGTCTAATCGTGTGTTTTATTTGTTATAATGCAGTGAAAAATGCCAAACTGTGCTATTTTCATGATTTTATCACTTTTATTATTTTTATTTATGTGGTTCAGATACAATAATATTTAGATTTTCTATTTATTAAAACCAATTTCCTTCGTTATATTAACTAAAAAATTTTATTTAAACAAACTAAAATTTAAGGCAACCAGGTTACTTGCTTTTTAAAGTTAAACTTGAACAATATTTTTTTTATAGTGTAGTATCTCAGTGATACTATAATAACAATTTGCATTTGTAAGATGTCTTGGGAAAAATGTAATAGCAGAAATTAAATTTTAAAAACAGCAAAAAGACACTAAAAAAAATGGACCATGAAGAACATTTGTACCAACTCAACAGTCTCATTATTAACCTCAAGGGTAGACCATCTGTTAACTACATTAAAAAAGACTGCAGCTCAGCAAGCAGCTAGATGTGAAGAAACCAACTCTTCAAAGCAGTACATTTAAATTAACTTACAAGGACAAGGGGGTATTCCAGAAAGCAGGTTATGTGACATACCCAGGTATGTTTAAAGGTGTGACATCTAGTGGTGAGGTTGCAAATTGCAACCGGTCACCACTCACCGGTCCCTTTCGAAGCACATTGAGAAGCTTTTCAGGGTATGCAGGTAGTAATACACACACACACACACACACACACACACATTTGTTTTTGTGAATTGTGACCATGCCCCTAAACCTACCCACCACAGGAAACATGCTGCACTTTTACATTTTCAAACAAACATAATTTAGTATGTTTATAAATCCATTTAAATGGTGGGGCCCGCTGGCTGGTCCCCACAATGTAGTAGGTGACATTTGTAGGGGACATTTGGTCCCCACAATGTAATATAAACACGGACACACACATACTTATAAGTCTAAAGTCAAATTATGAATTGGAAGAATATCTACAGTGTCAGAGAAACAAAGCAGAAACGGATCCTGACCAAGTACAGGCTCAGTGAGCACAGTCTTGCCAGTGAAACCGGCAAACACAGAAAGAGCTGGACACAGAGAGCAAAGGGTGTGTGTTCACTCTAGGACAGGAGAGATAGAGATAGAGATGCACTTCCTCCTTCACTGTCACAAATACATTATAATATATATATTATAATGTATTTATAATGAATTTACACTCGTTAGAGCAGCGCACCCTGCAGCTGTCAATCAAACAGGAGAGTTTATCAGTGACTCCCGTTTTATTTAACAAATCTCTTAACTATATCACGTATACAAAGTTATGATGAAAGCATTCGTTGGTGTACAGAAACTGTGTTGCAATGAGGAGTTCGCTGCTTTCATGCGCTCAGCATGTGTGTGATCGGCTTCAATGATCATCACTACAATCCCTCATGCCACAATCTTAATATAATGCCATAGATCTAAATATAATGCCATATATCTAAATGTAATGCAACACTTTTCACGATTAGTTAACCATGAGAGCTGTAATTGTAAAAACAAGCTAAAAGAGAGAGTAAAACTATTTCAAATGCAAAGATATTAGCCAATCACAGCAGTGGATGTTTACATTGAAACCCTTAAAACAGAGCGTTCAGAGCAAAAAGCTAAAATTAGGGTAGGAAAAATGCCATTTATTTATAAATTATGACAATTTTTTATGTAAAAAGCATACTATCATTATAAGTGCACCCCAGGAAACATCATAAAACCATAAAAAGACACAGTTCATGACCCCTTTGAACAAAAAAAAAATAAGAAAGAGGGGTGCAAACTCATCAGGGGTGAAAAAGGTGACAAAAACATGCATTTACCGGTATTTAACAGGTTGGTATTCATTTCAAACCATAATATCACAGAATATCTTGTGTGTGATAAAGTACACAAGATATTCTGTGAAGAATATCTTCAGGAAAAAGCTTTTTTTATTATGTTGTGGTTATGATAGTAAAGCTGCATTCATTGGCAAAATAATGTTAGTAGTGAAAATAGCACCATCAAAATAAAAGTCGGCCATTTTAACAGTTCCAAGCTTTACATATTACTGAAATATTAAAAGTTTATCATAACATTTCTTTAACAGATGCTTACCTTAATAGAGGTGGGCGATATGACCAAAATCACAATAAACAATAATAATAGGCTATTTATCATGATAATAGTTATTTTATGATATCAACATTTTGATACCATATAAATGTCACAATTCTTGTCCCCAATGTCAATATCCCAAAAAGCTACTACCCTAAACAAATAAAAATCAAACTCACTGAAGGCAAGTAAACAGTCAGTGATGAAATAAGTAATTACAAGAAATAGAACAAAAAAAACTACAGGAGAACAAATAAATAATAAATGTCTCTCAGACAGCGGTCAGTCGTCTTTCGCTGTTGACTGCGATACAAAGGCTTAAAATTGCTTGTTTTTACACCGCAATGCTTACAAACACATGCAAATGAAACGTTTTCGTGACCACGCAGCACAGCAACCGCCTGTGAATGAGTAACTTCAGATGGCGCGAGTCAGTTAATGTCAATCACCATGACTCCGCCCTGGAAACACCAGCAAAAATCGTAAATCATTACACCCCTATTTTTGATCAAAAACGGCAAATTTCGCAGAAAGGTGACAAGTTTGCACCCCTGAAGAAAGTAGTATTATGGCCCGCTTTTTCTTTAGAGTCCGTTTCCATTGTGATTCGTCTTGTGTGTTCACTGTGAACTCAGGGTTGCCTGAACTTACTCGCGAACGTGTTTAGCATGCCTCGAGTAAGCAAGATTTGGGCTAATCAACTGAGAGTTCAGGGTATGTTTGACTGTAAGATAACCTCGCTTTCTGGAATACACCCAGAAAGACTTGTTCCCAAAGTTTACAGGGCAAATAATTACACTTCTGTACTTAATAGCTCCAGAATTAATATGGCTGTCAAAAATAGGTACTCTGATGACACTAGCACTGTGGTATTTGACACTGCTGCAGGGATGTAGGAAATCATTAAGATTGACAGCTCGTCAGGCTTAGAATTATTGAGCCGCACTTAAGCCTGTTACCACTCTAGTACGGGATATACCTCGCTGAGGAAATACCTCACAGGTTCATTTACGGCCATCTAACTGGAAACATCACTGGGGTATAACACTTAAAATATTGCATTTTTGGAAACATGGATGTGATGGAAGTAGTGGTTTGTCTTTCATGACAAAAATCATTCAGTCCAGCAAGCATCTAGCTTCTCATGCTCTCTCTTTTTTGATTTCCAGCCCACAGCAAGGTATAGAGTATGTTTAGGCCCTGTCTGCATGACTGACTTTTCCACACGGACGGTCCCACCCTCCCCGATCTGCCGCGGTTCTCTCTGCAATCTGTCACACTGCCTCACATAGACGAACTGTTGCTTCTTCACAGCCACGTGGGAGCTCTCTGGGATAGCCCTGGTAACCTATGGCGACAGCTCTGGAGGTATCACTGATATAAAAGCCTCTTTCTTTCCTACAATGCACAAAGAGCTATATTTCTGGAAGAAGATGAGCAACTCCCCTCTGTGGTCAAAATGTGAAGCACAGAATCATTTTGACTATAAACAACTTGTTTCTCACCTAGAAATGTCAATGATTCAAGGATTCTGAAAATGACAGAAACAGTGCCACTTCAAAAAATCCCATTTGAGAAAATAATGAAAATATATGAATATTACAAAAATATGAATATTATGAAGACAAGATTCAATAATACGTAAATCCAACACGGGTAAAAGCAACAACAATAGCCATAATAATACAATAACAACAATATTGTATAAAATTGTTATTATATAAATTGAGGAGAAGGAGGAGAAAAAGTTAGTAGTAACAAATAAATGCTAAAAAAACATATGTATTTAATTGTATTATTGTAGTTACTTTTATAGGAATGTAAAAAAATTAAAAATGCATTTTGATGTTGTTATTTAGTTTTAATAATTACATGTTAATATATACAAAACACAGTTATTGCTTTTTAATAGTGTACACAAGTTAGATTTGTTTAGACACATTGTGTCTCATTCACTATAATTGTAAATAAAATTTATATTACACCATTCTCACATTACAAGAAAATCTCAAAATTATTTTGATTACCATTTGGAGTTATTGCACAGAAATTCCAAAGAATTAACATTTTCTAGCAATGGTGAAAAGCAAATAAAATGTTCTATTTCTTAGGTGACTTCTCTAAAGTAAACTGAAAAAAGTGTGGCACTACTCCCATTCACACACCATCATTCTTGAATTCAAAGCAAGTGTGTTTAAAAACAAAACAAAACAAAAAAAAAAACTTGTATACAGTTTAATGTAAAATTGACCAGAACACCAGAAAATAAACCCTGGTTCCACTAAATACAGTAGAGGGCAGTGTTAAATTACTTTGAGATTATAACTCACCACAGAAAGCCGTGGGATTTGTGTGTGTTCACACGAAAGACTTGAATAAGGTATCTCACACATTTCAAAATAACCTGGGAAAAAAAAAGTTTGGGGGCCAGATTTACAAAACCTTCATAAGAATAACATTCTTCTTACCTACTGTTCTCATTTTCTTATTTTATAGTCCCCCGAAAAAACTATCTTTAAATTTTCACATCTTTATTCTTAAGACCAAAAATATTCATTAAAAAAAATCACTGTAAATATCCTAGGATAACCTGCAACTTGTCATAAATCCCCACAGTTAAGATTTTATCCCAAAGGTAAATTTATTTGGTTGTTTCAAATTATTTGTCATTAAGCATTACAACATAACACTGGCTACATATAATATACACTATATTGCCAAAAGTATTGGGGCACCCCTCCAAATCTTTGAATTCAGGTGTTCCCATCACTTCCATGGCCAAATGTGTATACAAATCAAACACCTAGGCAAGCAGACTGCTCCTTCAGACATTAGTGAAAGAATGGGTCGCTCTCAAGAGTTCAGTGAATTCAAGCATGGTACCGTGAAAAGTCACCGGTGCAATAAGTCCATTCGTGAAATTTTCTCACTACTAAATACTGTAACTGGTCAACTGGTTACGGCCACGTAAAATCACAGAGCGGGGTCAGCAGAGTCAATAGCTACAGACCTCCAAACTTCATGTGGCCTTCAGATTAGCTCAAGAGCAATGCGTAGAGAGCTTCATGGAATTGGTTTCAATGGTGTAGCAGCTGCTTCCAAGCCTTACATCACCAAGTGCAATGCAAAGCCTTGGATGCAGTGGTGTAAAGCAGCCCGCCACTGGACTCTAGAGCAGCGGAGATGTGTTCTCTAGAGTGACGAATCACACTTCTCTGTCTGGCAATCCGATGGACGAGTCTGGGTTTGGTGGTTGCCAGGAGAACAGTACTTGCCTGACTGCATTGTGCCAAGTGTAAAGTTTGGGGGGATTATGGTGTGGGGTTGTTTTTCAGGGGTTGGGCTTGGCCCCTTAGTTCCAGTGAAAGGAACTCTGAATGCTTTAGCATACCAAGATATTTTGGACAATTTCATGCTCCTAACTTTGTGGGAACAGTTTGGGGAGGGCCCCTTCCTGTTCCAACATGACTGCGCACCAGTGCACAAAGCAAGGTCCATAAAGACATGGATGAGCGAGTTTGGTGTGGAGGAGCTTGACTGGCCTGCACAGAGTCCTGACCTCAACCCGATAGAACACCTTTGGGATGAATTAGAGCAGAGACTGTGAGCCAGGCCTTCTCGTCCAACATCAGTGCCTGACCTCACAAATGCGCTTCTAGAAGAATGGTCAAAAATTCCCATGAACACAATCCTAAACCTTGTGGAAAGCCTTCCCAGAAGAGTTGAAGCTGTTATAGCTGCAAAGGGTGGGCCAACCATATTAAACCCTACAGATTAAGAATGGGATGTCATTAAAATTCATGTGCATGTAAAGGCAGGCGTTCCAAAACTTTTGGAAATATAGTGTATATTACTACTACTAAGAATGTGCGCAAATATGAAATTATCGGTCATGATTAGGCGTGATTTGACTAACTAGTCAAATAGACAAATTAATGTAACGGACAACTCAATTTTGAGAAACTTTAAATAAATTTTAAATAACAAACATCAAGTGCCGAACTCATGTCAAGTCAGTCGAAAAATAGAGTGCACTGTGCACACGAATGATTATTACAGTAAAATACGGCCTTTGAATTGAAGCGGAGTTCATTTGAATTGTCGGCAAGAAGAACAGTCATACAATCAGATAACACCATAGCCGGTCATTTCCGTCTAAAAAAAGAATAATAATAAAATTTTATAAATAAGTATGTATGATAAGAATTAGAAACATTCTTATGAACTTTTTAAAAGTTAAGGGGTGCACTTTTCATTCCATTGACTTCCATTCAAACGCATGTAAATGCTTCAGACCGGAAACGCAAGCTCATGCGAAAAGTTTCACATTTTGAATTTGATACTTCACAGCGTGACCTCTTGTCTGAATTAAAAGAACAATATTTTTGCAGTAAAGTCAAGTAGATTGTATTTTTTGATGTTTGAGTGTATTACTATTTGTTATATGTTGAATTCATGTTAATAAAAAAAAATCCAGAGTGTGACATATCAAGACTGTTGTAGTATCTGAAGAAATTTTGCATCAAAATTTAGTGTGACCATGGATTTTAGACATGTGCCGGTATACGGTAATACGATACATCACAATAATGAACATGCACAATATTGTTATCGTCAAAATACTGTGAGTAATTATTTAATTATTAAATAAACAAAGCCGACTCGCTACTAAACACACAGCCATTCAGATTTCTGTATTCGCTATGGTGCTCATCACATGATACTTAAATGATACATCACCAAATACTAAAACAATTAAGGCTATTCATTTTCAAACTTAAATATTTTATATTTTTATCTGGACTACATGTCCTAACTAGATATTTTTGAATATGTTCTGTATCTTTGTTGTCACAAACTTTACAATAAGGCTCTATTATTTAACATTAGTTAATTCATTAACAAACTGACAAAGAAAAATACTTCTAAAGCATTTATTAATCTTAGTTAAATGTAAAATAACACATTATTAAAATTAAAAGTTGTAACTGTATTATTTAATGGACCTGAGCTAACAGTTGCTTTTTAACTAATGTTACCAAAGAAGAATAAGTTAATGCATTGTGAATGTTAATGCATTAACTTGTGTGACCTTATTGTACCTATTGTTCATTTATAATTCTTTTGCACTTTAATCTATATAAAAACATTTTACTTTATACATTTTTGTGTACTGTTTTATTGTATTTAAATGTTCAGTTCTTTTTGTTATAAGAAAGTAATTAAACCCTTTATATTATGACAACACTATTTGTTTTGCAATGTATTTACATATTGTGATAATATCGTATACCGTGATAAAAGCTTCAGCAATTAATCGCAACATGAAGATGTGATACCGGCACATGCCTAATGCCTTTATCTTAAGAAATTTCCTAACTTCTTTCTTAAGATGTGTGTGACTCCGGCAACTGTATTGTTGATTTTGTTCCTAATTCATAATTCCAATAAAAATGCCTTTATCTATCCATTACCTCTTAAACTACACTTGGTTTCTCTGTCTGTAAACATGAAGGCATAGCTTACAGGTGGTGCCCTATGAGAGCTCAAGCTGACTCATGACTCCTTCACATCACCTATAGCCCTTCCTGCCACCCACACTGAGCAAAATCACACTGAGACCACTCCATCAGTCCAGCCCACAGCTATAAGCTCTCAGCAGGCAGACACCTCACCGTTCTACAAGCACACTCACTTCAAACAGAGATTGACATTGAAAGAAATCAGAATAAAACATGTGCTGCAAGGATCACCACATCTGCTCCAATTGTACAGCCACTAAATTATCTAATTGACCCATGAATTGGATATCCTAGCTTTGCTAGTTTCATCACACAGGTTCTGTGTTACAATATATTAAGGTAAATGAATACAGAAAAAAATAAAATGTCCATGTGTTGTGGAAAGTTACTTTTAAAAGTAATGCGTTACAATTACTTGTTACTCCCTAATTTTTTTTTTTACTTTAGATTATTAGTTACTTTTTATGGAATGGGCCTTATGCTACTTTTACATTTCTCAGCTGGCTGAAACTCGCTCTTTTTTACTCAGAAGTTCTTTTTTGCTAGTGTTTAATGCAGTGATGATTTTAACAACAGTCAATAACATACACAACTCTGGAGTTCAATGTCATGTATGGAGGAAACCAGGCACCACTCATCACCTGGCAAATACCATCCCTACAATGAAGCATGGTGGTGGCAGCATCATGCTGTGGGGATGTTTTTCAGCTGCAGGAACTGGGAGACTAGCCAGGATTGAGGGAAATATGAATGCAGCAATGTACAGAGACATCCTTGATGAAAACCTGCTCTAGAGTGCTCTGGACCTCAGACTGGGGCGAAGGTTCACCTTCCAACAGGACAACGACCCTAAGCACAGAGCCAAGATAACAAAGGAGTGGCTACGGGACAACTCAGTGAATGTCCTTGAGTTGCCCAGCCAGAGCCCAGATTTGAACCTGATTGAACATCTCTGAAGGAGATCTGAAAATGGCAGTGCACAGACGCTCCCATCCAACCTGATGGAGCTTTGAGAGGTCCTGCAAAGAAGAATGGGAGAAACTGCCCAAAAATAGGTGTGCCAAGTTTGTAGCATAATACTCAAAGACTTGAGGCTGTAACTGGTGCCAAAGGTGCTTCAACAAAGTATTGATAAAAGGCTAAAAATACTTATGCATATGTAATTTTTTTCGTTTTTATTTGTAATACATTTCCAAAGATTTCAAACAAACTTCTTTAACGTTGTCATTATGGGGTATTATCTGTAGAATTTTGAGGAAAATAATATGTTTAATACATTTGGAATAAGGCTGTAACATAAATTGGGGAAAAAGTGAACTGAATCACTGCATGTGAATACTTTTCAGATGCACTGTGATTATTAGCAAGAAAATTGTAATGCAGTAGTTTAAAAAATTTTAAGCAAATGAATTAAAATGAAAAGTAACATGCATTACTTTTTTTAAAAAGTAACTAACATGAATGTGTTATTAATGCGTTACCTCAAAACTGACCATGCATTTATGTAGCAGCATTGTATTAAGCAGACTTATATAGTCAGCTGGTCATTATCACAAAATAATACCTGTATGACTACATTATCCTTGACATTCTGATGATATAAAAGATATTCAAATTCTAAAAAAACTGTTAAATGCAGCTGAACATCATGTATGGTTTCACTGAGCCCACAATGTAATGGCCCTATAATCATAGTTTACAAATTCAGGGGAAACTGACAGGAAACTCCTTAAAATAGAGCTGCTTCAGTTGACTAAAATAAATACTGAATTCCCTTATAATGTGGTGTGGAGATGACCTCAAAACCGTATGAAAAAATAAATAAAATTGGAAAACTGGTGTCCCAAAATGCATCTCCTTATGGGAAGAATAAATAAAAGTGAATAAAACGGTCAAAATCCAGCACTGCCTATTACTATTCTCACAGTCTTGTTTTCAGCCAGACCACAATAATTTCTTAAAACATGATTTTGTATCCCTCAACACAGGATGGCCCAATGGACGGCCCAGTGTCAGAGGTCTGCTTACTTTGGGCCAGTAAATATATGAACCTTCTGTGTTATTAACAAATACCTCATCTTCAAATAAACATCAAACACTTAACATGACATGAAATGATGAATGGTTTCTTTCCAGCAAAAAAAAAAAAGTTGTAGAGCTGGAAAAAAAATAAACACCAAATTGGGCCAGACCCAGGGAAACACACCCAGCTATGACATGTGAGACTAGGAGGCCGCAATAACTCAGAGCAAATCACAGGACAGATAGAGCTACTGACAAGACAGGCAGTTGAGGGATTTGGATTCGTCTAGGCATGGGACTTTCCAAAAATGGATGTGCAAATCTACACAGTTTCAGAACTGAGTAGTTAGCGTGTTGTCTGAAGCACTTGTTGGTTTTAAAGACCTTTATAATAAGCCAGATTTAGCATCCACTGCACCAGTGTTACTTTATTTTGACTGAGATACTATGATAGTTTCGTTAACATTTTGAATGGATTTTTTTAAATATTTTCAGTTGTTTTCACTTTAGTTAAAGTTTTAATTACTTTGTGCGTTTGGCACTTGTATTTTATTTTTAATTTTTTTGTCTATAGTTACATTTTTGTTTTAATAAAATGGATGTAATAATACTGGTTTATATTTTATTTTTTAAATCAGTACATTTTTTTTTTGTTTCGTTTCAATTAACCTTTTCTAATGTTTTGGTTTTGGTTTTAGTTTCAGCTAACGATACCCAGATATAGCACACAATGATCAGAGATTATGTTAAAAAAATAGCTGGACGGACCACAACAGAATGGATCAGAGTAAAACAGAATACAATAGTTTTTTTGTTTTGTTTTTTTAAACACAACACTCATGGTATAAGATACCAAAAAAACAGCTCAAGACGCAATAGAATGGCCAAATCCATCTGTATGGTGTACACAGACCAACATTTTAAAAACATCTAGAACAAATACCACAAATAACCGGCCCACCTCATCCTCTGTAGATTGTATTGGCTGGTAATTTCTTCATGTACACACTAAAAGTGACTTCTATTAAGCGTTAAAGGAACACTCCACCGTTTTTAGAAATAGGGTTTATTCAACAACTTTCCTACATTTAGATTTCCTACATATATATATATATATATATAGTACAGTCCCTGACAAAAGTCTTGTCGCTTGTGTACTAATCAAGACTAAAGTTTTGATTATCAAGAGGCTGAAGACCAGATCCACTGCTGATGTGGCAGACACCTTCAAAGTGTCTCAGCGTCAAGTACAGAGGATAAAAAAAAAGATTTGAAGAGACTGGAGACGTTTATGACAAACCCAGGTCAGGCAGACCCTGCAAGACAACTGCTCGAGAGGACCGTTTGCAGGGTGGAAGGCAACTTCAATAGTCTAAAATACCAAGAAATCCTTGCCAAACCGCATGGATGCAGTCCTTCAAGCTCATGGAAGTCATACAAGATATTAAATTTGGATTTCACAGCACCACTACTTAATTTGCTGACATATTTTTGTATTTGCAGTAAATTTGTTCAATTTCTATATAGGCGACAAAACTTTTGTCTTGCCAAAATTTGACCTGTCTTGATTAAATTATAAATCTTTTTTCAGTGAAACTAATTTATTTCAGTGCACATCATTTGGGAGGGTTTTAGCTTTTCATATGAGCTATTTCTAACACCAGTTGATGAATTAAAAAGCAGGTTAATAGCAGGTGTTTCTACAAAATAGATAAGCAACACGACTTTTGTCAGGGACTGCATTTATTCTTTAAAATAAATACTACGTTGAAGGAGCAGCTGTTAAAGAGTTTCAGTGTCATTCTGACTAGTCATTTTAGCTACAGTTGTGAGAGCTGCACATAACGCTCCTCCTGCCAGAATCAATGCCCTGGCTGAGTGCATTACTCACTGACTCCAAGGAAACCAGAGCATTTGGACTAGCGATCACCACAGGGATCTGTTTAACCTGACCTGGTTGAGCAAAAAGGACACAGAGATGAATATAACTCCAAACAGATCCTGGCATCTCAGTGACCAAGCTGTAACATGTTGTAGATGTCACATAAGACCAGTCAGCTTTCTGAGATACCCTACACTATCTTTTAAAAGTTTAGAGTCGCTCATTTTTTTGAGTCTCTATTTACAAATAACTTTTATATTTTAATATATTTAAAATTTTAATTTATTCCTGTGATGGCAACGCTGAATTTTCAGAAGCCATTACTCCAGTCTTCAGTGTCACATGATTCTTCAAAAATCATTCCAATTCTGATTTGGTGCTCAAGAAACATTTCTTTCTAAAATAAGCGACCCCTGGTTTTGGGGTGTAGGGTCTGCAGAGGGTGCCAACCTTTGTGGCATTAATTGATGGATGCACAGAAATAACAGAGAAACACTTTCTCTGACACATTCAAGTGGGCATTAAAGCAATCCACAAACAGAAGTGGTGTATTTCCAAAAATCAAGCACAGTCGCATATAAGCAGACTTGTCAACTCTGTACATCACCACTGTGCAGCTGTATTTTAGGAGATTTTGTGTGAAGCCCACTGAGAGTGACTTCAAGGACTGTGGTGATGCTTAAAATATGCAATGCACAATGGCCAGCAGCATAAAACAAGCTGACAGTCTTACTCTACACACTCACAGGTAATTTATTCCTCTCAGACCGGCGGGGTCACACTCAGGGGTAGGCAGTCGCCTCCAGCCCCACCGCAGGGGTCTCATTAAATTGCCTGTGCTGCCCTGTCAACTCCACTGGAGTTAAATAGTACAGCAAATAGGATAACACAGTTCTGTGTCTTTTTCCTGTCTTTAGTCCAGCCAAGTACAATTTTCATCTGGACTTGACTTGATCTTGCTTTAGGTGTAATGGAACCTGAATGATTGATTGCACTCAGTTTAACAATTAAAGGGATATGACACAAGGCATCACATTTTAATTTCTACATGTACTATAAAAATACTGTAGTTTTCAGACCTAAAACATAACATTTCACTGCAAAAAGAGCACTAATTTCCAAAACTCCTTTTCAACTTTATCCATTGTGATGGACATTTCCTTCGACCGTCTCTACAACAAATCATCAACAACACTTATATAAAAGGTGAGCAGTAAGGTGATAAGATGCAATGAAATTAGCCAAATCATAATCAAGAGGACGATTCTTGATGAGCCTTATAGACAGAGAACCGAAACTGATCATTTCTGACAGAGTCATAATACAGGTGGAAAATGTTTTGCAAATATATAACTATTTTAGTGTAAAAGGCATCTATTACACTTCACTGAATCTTTAGTGTCGCATGATCATTCAGAGTCATTCCAATATGCTGATTTTGTGATGATTATAAATGTTACAAAAACAGTTGTGCTGCTTAATATTTTAATATATTTATTAAATATATTTTTATATATTTTTTATATTTTATATATTATACTCTTTTCAAGATTCTTTGATTAATAGAAAGTTCAAAAGAACAGCATTTATTTGAAATAAAAAAAAATCAGTAACATGTAAAAGTTTTTACTGTCACTCTTGCTGAAAACAAGACCCCACACTTTCTGTCTAGCAGCCTGAGGTTTTAAGTGTTTGACCATCTCTGTACGTCTACTGTGTTTGTGGAAATAGTTTTCCACAAGAGCAACAAATGGTGTTTCTTCTGTCCAAATTCAAGCAGATAGCCACAGCATGATAGTCAAGACATAACAGCTCGGGGTCTCACTGCACCAGACTGGGTCTCACCACACGTGCCACAGCATACAAGACAGACAGAGAGACAGAGAGACAGAGAGAGAGAGACAGAGAGAGAGAGAGACATGGGGACACAGCGTGTAGTCAAAAGAATGAGATTAAATGCAAAGGCTGAATGATGACCCTTCAAGCCATAGCACAGCCAAAACACACATATATAGAATAAAACATAAAAACACAAGAAAACTAAAATAAATAAATCAAAAAGCTGAAAAATTAGATAAATGTTTTTAACTATGACATTCAGCTCCAATGTGTGGGCAGTGAATAATCCTGTGGAAGTGAATGGGAAGTGACTCATTAAGCGTGGAAGTGTGAGTGCTGAACTCGGCCACAGCACCCGCAGGCTCCCACCTGCTTTCGCCGCAGCAGCTCTAGACACCGACACACGCACATCACCTCATTGACCTCTGCGACCCCTGCTGACATCACCACAGCAGTACAACCACACTGTATGAAATCTCAGCGCAGCGACAATCACTCAACCACAACAAACCGTTGTCAAATGTTCATATACAGGACAGAACACACAAGATCCTTCATACATTTTTCAGGTGATACAGCATTAGTTATGATAATAGAACAAATCTTTAACATTAAATTACTTCAGAATGGGCTTGTTTGTTTGAGAATGCAAATGCACAGCTTAAAAGAATGTCAGTTTGTGCTATATTTTCAGCTGCCAGTCTTTCCTGCAGAAAGAAACAGGCTGAGAGAGGCAGGACTCGTGCAAAAACCTCTGATCATACTTCTAACGAGACCTACATTCAGAAGAACGACACTCACAGCATCAAACTGGAACAAACAGTGACATCACTTCCTCCTCATGGTGCCACTTACCCAAACTCCCAGAAATATCCCAATATAATAATCTGCTATTATTAATTCACAGTTAGACAAAACTGTAATAAGATACAATTCTCAACAACAAGATTTGTACAATAGTTGCTTAATACGCACAGTATATATAGTCCATTATTATATTTGGAATAGACCCCAAGAAATGTATTACATAAAATGGACCCCAAGAAATCTTTAAAGTCTCTTCATTTCACATTAACAACATACAATAGACAACATCCACATTTAAATTGACCAAACAAATATTCAAAACAGGATAACCAAGCAATATTTATCTCTAGAAATGGCACTCAAAGAGAAATAAATAACAGCATGACACAAGCGATTATTTTAAAAGCAAGATACTTTACATTCTTTCCCTCATCTGAATCCTCCATTTAGTCGAGGACGTCCTCTCCAGTCTTCCCAGAAAGACACCACACTATGACCTCAAGTACAGCAACTGCTCATTAACACTTCCACAGCTTATTCTTGTAGCTACTCAAGTGTATTTCAGTTGACCAAGACAAAGATCAAATTCTCTTACAGTCAAAAATAGGTCTGTCCAAAGACAATTAAGGGATAAATGCTAAGCTACTTAAAGCTTAAAAGGTAAGCCAAGGCTGAAACTTTTACTCTTACAACTTCTAAGCACAACAATAAAATATATATAGGCTAAAACTCAAACTGTAACTTTATACATGCATTTAAGTCCTATTTAATTATTCTAAACAGGTGTAATTTACATGTTAAGAAAGGTTGTCAACACACTCTATAGACCCCCTAAGTAGCTGTGGAAGACCACTAAGAAAATAAGAACTGACCACACGTACTGAAGTTAATTAAATCTCAGATTGATTAAAATCTTTAAAAAGCTACAGAAAAGTTCCAAAAAATTAAGTAAGAAAGTTTTTGCTCTTGAAGTGATAGGATTTCATTGAGTGGAAATTCATAACACATCTGCAAAACACAATCCTGAAAAGCAAGAGAACACAAATGAACTGAGCAAGAGCCCTGAGAGAGCACCTCTTAAAATCTACAAATCCCAGGACAATGTGAGTCCCAGGACAAAGTTTATCCGATTACATTTGGTCCACAACTATTGCAGAAATTTGTAGAGGCAACAAATGAGCTAAAAACAGAATAGAATGAGTAGTTCATCAAATCAGGTTTATTTAATCAGTTAGGCATCAAGACAACAAGAGTTGGAATTAAAGTTTTTTGGTTTACTATAGACATATTCTAACTAGAGGTCAACCGATAGTGGATTTTACAAATAATTAGGTTGGACCAGGCTGGCCGATAACTGGTTAATCCCATTTTTAAAATGGATACTAAATAAAAACATAAAATAATGATGACTTTATAACAAAAATTAAAATACAGTAATGAAATTTTTATATAAATATATTAATTATAAAATATTAATATATTAATTATTCCTTGATCATTAATGTTAGTTCAGAGTGCATTAACTAATGTTAAGAGATAACTTAAAAATGTATTAGTAAATGTTGAAATTAACAATGACCAATACTTGTATTAACCTTAATTAACGTTACAATATTGTGTTGTTACCATTTCATATAAATGCTTAAAGATCGGCATGTATATTTTATGTATACACACATTATTTGCTTCTATTTTAGAACACTTGATTATCTAATCAGAATATCAAAATGCATGTTACATCGACAAAAAAAAAAGAGACCTGAAATTGAAGGCGTTTCTGTTTATAGGTTTCTGTCAGCATGCATGACGATACAGTTTGCTTTCTTACATCACACTAGCTTTCAATATGTACGATAAATGTATGTATCCGCATCTGAAGTGTCCACCTCCATGAATTGCAAAGTCTCACGTGTCAAAACAAACTCCATGAGGGGTCAGGGTCAGTGGGAGGTGTTTATTTCCACCTCTAGAGGCCGCTGTTGTACTGTATAAATGACAGCGGCTTCTTCTCATCCGCTTCAGTAATGGACATAACCCGGAAAAACTATCAGTATGGATTTTGCCCACAATCGGTTATTAGTGCCGATTAATCAGCAAAACCAATCAATCGGTCGACCTTTAATTCTAACAGAAAAATCCCTCCCCAGACCACATATGCCGTGCTTTGAACAAGTAGTTGATCAACATGGATTTTCTGATAAATGATGCCAATGATATCTTAGAAAGCAGAGCGAACAATATAAAGCTGATATACAGGTGTTGGTCATATAATTAGAATATAATCAAAAAGTTGATTAATTTCACTAATTCCATTCAAAAAGTGGAACTTGTATATTATAATATATTATAAAAACACAAACTGATATAATTTCAAATGTTTATTTCTTTTAATTTTGATGATTATAACTGACAACTAAGGAAAATCCCAAATTCAGTATCTCAGAAAATTAGAACATTACTTAAGATAATAAGACCAATACAAAGAAAGGATTTTTAGAAATCTTGACCAACGGAAAAGTATGAACGTGAAAAGTATGAGCATGTACAGCACTCAATACTTAGTTGGGGCTCCTTTTGCCTGAATTACTGCATCAATGCGGCGTGGCATGGAGTCGATCAGTCTATGGCCCTGCTCAGGTGTTATGAGAGCCCAGGTTGCTCTGATAGTGGCCTTCAGCTCTTCTGCATTGTTGGGTCTGGCATATCGCATCTTCCTTTTCACAATACCCCATAGATTTTCTATGGGGTTAAAGTCAGGCAAGTTTGCTGGCCAATTAAGAACAGAGACACCCAGGTCCTTAAACCAGATACTGGTTGCTTTGGCACTGTGTGCAAGTGCTAAGTGCTGTTGAAAAATGAAATCTGCATCTCCATAAAGTTGGTCAGCAGCATGAAGCATGAGGTGCTCTAAAACTTCCTGGTATATGGCTACATTGACCTTGGACCTCAGAAAACACAGTGGACCAACACCAGCAGATGACATGGCACCCCAAACCATCACTGACTGTGGAAACTTTACACTGGACCTCAAGCAATGTGGATTGTGTGCCTCTCCTCTCTTCCTCCAGACTCTGGGACCCTGATTTCCAAATGAAATGCAAAATTGACTTTCATCAAAGAACATAACGTTGGACCACTCAGCAGCAGTCCAGTCATTTTTGTCTTTAGCCCAGACGAGACGCTTCTGGTGCTATCTGTTGTTCAAGAGTGGCTTGACACAAGGAATGCGACAGCTGAAACCCATGTCTTGCATACGTCTGTGCGTAGTGGTTCTTGAAGCACTGACTCCAGCTGCAGTCCACTCTTTGTGAATCTCCCCCACATTTTTGAATGGGTTTTGTTTCACAATTCTCTCCAGGGTGCAGTCATCCCTTTTGCTAACTCACCCTCGTGTGAGTTACAAAACCTGTATTAGTTACAATGTCGGTAACCAAACCATTTCAGTGCTTCTTAGTTAGAATGTCCATAAAATTCCAGATATGTGACAAAAATGCCCGTTTGACTTTTAGTCTCAGAGCATTTTTATACTGGCACGTTTGTTGTGGTCCGCGTCAGAGCGCATTCCCGCCGGTGCTATGCGCGAACACACCACAGGCTCCCTCTCGCTCGTATCCAAGGTAAATCATCAACACTATCATCCCTTACATGGGTTTTATTGAACTAAATACATCGTCATCTGATAAAATGAATGCACAGGTTACTTTTCTTTTTTTTGCGCAACCGAACTCCTCCTTCAAGCAGTCTCGAATTCAGTTCCCCTGAGCTTAGCTTGCCCGGGTCCGCATGACAACTGTCACATTACTAATTATTCGAACTAAACTGTCAGTGTGAAAACGCCCTTACATTTACATCATGATATACCCTACAGTATAAGCAATATAACATGAGTAACGAGTGCAATATCACCCGAGTTCTGTTTTTCTACCCGAGTGCAATATCACCCGAGTTCTGTTTTTCTACCCAGAATAGCATGAGTGCAAATGCGATACTGATCTTATACAGCAGTTTAATACAATAAATAAGTTAATAATGTGTTAAACATAAGAAAGTCATATTTGCAATGACATGGGGGTAAGTAAATGGTGATAAATGATGAATTTAAATTTTTAGGTGACCTATTTAACTACTAGTTAAGATATATGTTAACATGTGCCCCCTAACAGCACAAGTGGACCCTGCCTGACCCCCCTAGTTACAGTGATCTAGAACCGCCACTGGATAGTGGCAAAAGGTTCTATAGATATTCTTCAAAGTAAGAAAAATATATATTTTTCCCAAAATGGTTCTTGGCATCACTGTGAAAAATCCCTTTTTTCGTTTTCTTTTTTGAACGGTGACAGTTTTTCCTCCAACCTCCAATGAAAAAAGATGGGACAAATTACCTAATATTTTAGTAAATACCAGAGTCAAGTGAAGGGAGACCAATGGTCGTTCAGAACTTCTTGACTAACATTATAAACGGTGGGAGGAATGATGAAAAGTATAAATTATTACCTCTATAACAATCAGCAGCACATAAAAAAAAGCTAACTGACTGTATATTTATAAGACTGGAATTTTAGTCACATCCACACCAGTCCCATAAAACTGACAGTGTGCCGCTCTCTACAAACCATGCTTATTATGTTCTTCAAAGAGAGGTTCTTGAAAAGGGCAAACCACTCAGAAAAAAGCAAACCAATAAAAGGGGGGACTAAAATGCATACTAAAAACACTTACACTCTACACTGTATGACATTCATGTTAAAAAAAAAAATAAGCATGTGCAAGCATGCAATGGATTTTAAATGTCATGATTTATCTACAAAAAAAAAACTCTTGCCTCAATTAAGACCATGCATAATTATCGAATCACAAATTCAACTCATAACTCCCATAAGTATCGGAAATCCATCACTGGTCAATTGCCTGTATGAGAACATACGAAAGTCTATGGAAGTTCAAGCATGCTAGACTTTAAAGGAGAGCCCTGGGTGATTTTGCCCTCTGGTAGAGGGTTGGTCACGGCTGAGCATTTGCAGCAGCACAGATGTTGTGCTGTTGCCACTGCACACAAATATAACACACTCCAGATAGAAAAGGCATCTCTAAAGCAGAACATTATATAACCCTAAATTTAGCATATTTCAAGTGCATGCCTGTGAGTGTTCAGACATTGCAAGTGTTCCGCACTCTGCAAACGTCCTCTTTACTTGCAAACCTGCGATAACTGTTGAATTCTTGAGGACTATCTGGTGCAAGTGTGCGCCTAAACACACTTAGCCAGTTAAATAAATTCTGGTGACGGATAAAACCAGTAGATTATGATCTCATTATGCTAGTTTATTCCAGATGCCTGGGTTTTTAAAACACTTCAGTATTCTGTTACGGTGATGAGTGATCATAATTGGCATTAAATGATGAAAACAGCTTTACCTTTCAAACACCGTTTACAAATTTCACCCATTCAAGAGTACTCACATTCAAGTAGCCTAAGAACCCCCTGAAATGAATCTAATTCTAGAGTGACACACTGAAATGGAAGCCCTCGTCCCGAAACACTGTTCATATAAATAAATAGGTCTCTTTGCCTGGAAGGACAGAAAGAAATATTGTCCTGTATATACAGCAGCACAAAGAAACCACACTGAATAACGTCTGTTTGAACAGGTAACTCCGCATCTCGAACATTAGCCTTGAGCAAAGCCTGTGTAGTGAAAGATAATAATAGCAAATATCAACACTTCGTAATGCATCTTTAATGATTACATTTTTAAATTATAATTTCTAATCCAAATTGTCAGGCAGCTCCAGATGATTTCATGCTCTCAGATGTGCAGCCAAAAAAATATGGTCTAGTTTTTCCCCCCAGTTCTTTCTCCTCCATGCAATCACTCAAAAGGAGTTTTTAATTCTCTCTGTAACCACTCCACCATTTTTTCTTAATCTTAGAGAAAAAAAAATATATATGTACATGTATATATATATATATATATATATATATATATATATATATATATATATATATATATATATATATATATATATATATATATATATATATATATATATATATATATATATATATATATATATATATATATATATATATATTTTTTTTAAGAAACAGTTCTTTGAGGAACCCAAAATGGTTCTTGGCATCACTGTGAAAACTCCCTTTTTTCGTTTTCTTTTTTGAACGGTGACCCAACACAAGTGATTGAAGGCAAAGATCTGCAAATCATGCACCTCATGCCATACGTTTGTCAAAGATATGAATGACAACAGTTATCTGCTTCGTTCATACAGCACTTATCAACCTAAACAGCTCTCAAAAAGTCCTGAAAACTTAAAGGAGTAGTTCACTTCAGATTTAAAATTTCCTGATAATTTACTCACCCCCACGTCATCCAAGATGTTCATGTCGTTCTTTCTTCAGTCAAAAAGAAATGAAGGTTGAGGACAGGGATGTTAACGATTAATTGACGACAATACATTTAATCAATAAAACTTATCAGTTATCGATTAAGCAGGGTCATGCTCAACCGCGAAACACAGGAGGAAAAAAGGAGGTTACACCTTCATGACTAAAAGTGTGCATTCGTAGCGTTTTGTTTTGTACAAATGCAAGTTGTAGTTTTGTGTTTATTTTGTGTAGGACTTTCTATATCTAATTTATTACATATAGGATGCATTTGGTTAGGAATCAGAGTTTGAATTATATTTGATATTTAATTAAATGATCAAGCACCTCGACTCATTTTACAATCATATAGCCCTTTATTTAGATTAAAACCCCTTCTCATTCATTTGGTGAGGAACATGGTTTTTTGAGAAGCATTTCCACATCCTGCTGTTGGCTATAAGCCACTGATGTAGAAGCATATTGAAGTATTAAGGCTGAAGATTAATGGAATAATTGATTGTTAATTTAAACGACGGTCGATCATGGAATTAGTGTAAATTGAAATCCCTAGTTAAGGAAAACATACCAGGATTTTTCTCCATATAGTGGACTTCAACTTCCAGTTTCAATGCAGCTTCAAAGGGCAAAGGAATAAGAGTCTTATCTTGCGAATCGATTGGCCATAATTTTTAATAGGTATTCATTTGAAAAGTTGAAACACTCACTTTGCTCTCCACCGCTCCGTTTACATGAATCTCTGCAGCTGCCTGAGCCGAGTGCTGTGAGTGCGATGTTGAAAACATGCGGAAATAGCGCCCTCTGCTGGCTGTAGTCTTTAGCCTCTAGCCAAAAATCCTCCAATGACGCAAAATGATGATATTTGCGTCATCTGAGGATTTTTTCCCAGAAATAAAATAGATAATTCTCTCGTCTCAGGGGGATATGAGGGGGGAAAGTACGATAATTCGGAAATACTCCCAGGTTTCTACTGATACAAAGCTTAATGCTAATCGCTGAAGTAACCATTTAACCACAAATGATTGTATTCCGCCATTACGTAATCAAGTTGGAAAGGTCACGCGTGTTTAAAGCTGCATTGAAACTGGAATTAGGACCTTCAACCCGTTGTACCCCATTGAAGTCCACTATGTGGAGCAAAATCCTGGAATGTTTTCATGTCAATTTACACTAATTCCCATGATCGATCGTCGTTTAGACAAGAAAGACATTAACATCTTGGATGGCGTGGGAGTAAGTAAATCAGGAAATTATAATTCTGAAGTGAACCACTCCTTTAAGGGAGACACTTTAGTTATAAAATGTGATTGTGTAACTCTAGTCTATATAAATTTAGAAATTAAGCTAAAATTTTTTTTAAAAAAAACACCCTCACCTCCACTTTCTAACTATCCGCCTAATCAGTGCGCACTTCACAGTTTGATCACCTTTTGCAGCATTTTTCCCCACTGATTAAACTTAACATGTTAAGCAGACAGACAGATAGAACTTTGTGATTCCTCATTTGAAGCTTTTAGGTATTTCATCATGTGTAACCTGTAAAGCCGTAGCCACAGTACAGTAACCAATAAAGTTTCACATCTGTACATCTTAATCTTACAGTCACTGTTTCATTATAATAAACTGTATATTAAAAATACTCCAGACAGCACGAAGAACAATGCAAACACAAATATGGACACCTTCTTACCTTTGTGCTAACGATACACAAACAGTCCATTCTTCAGAGCGCGACCTCTCAGCATCTCATTGCGGCTGCTCTAATCCTGTCGCTAAAATATGCGAATTCATATGCATGAATGTATCGTGCGCGCGACATGAACTTACTCTCAGTTGAGCAAACAACGTACGCTTCCATATACTCAGAGAAGTCAAGTTTGCATCACCTCGTGTTTCCTTTCAGCGGCAGTGTGTCGGAGATGCTGAGGAGGAGGAGGACGCCTGCACTCAAATTGACGCGCATTCAGAGTTGATAAGAGCACCGCGGGGAGACCGACCAGCATAATGTGCTCCCCTCACCTCTGGACGCGCGCGCTCCAACAGTACGTCACTGTGTGGGTAACCGCGAGCGCTAAACGCCTCTGCCCTCACTCTGCCGTTTCAACATCAACCAGATGACTTCAGACAACAACGAAATAATGTAAAAGTTAAACACATTATTCTTTATCATTTCAATTTTGTGATTAATCGTGTTATGCTGAGAATGTATTTTGTAAGTTTATAGGCATAGGCTGCATTATTATGCAGGCTACATAGTATATGGTATCTAAACGAATGGCACTGTTCTCGTAGTAGTAAATGTTAAACGTTTTTATCTTTTATAATCAAGGGAGATACATTTACAATAAAAAAATGATTAAGAAAAACGTGCCATTTGTTATTTTCATTCATTCTAGTTTGTTGGTAGCCAAAATACCACATGTTGCACCTATGTTTTAATGTGGATTTGTGTGTGTGTGTGTGTGTGTGTGTGTGTGTGTGTGTGTGTGTGTGTGTGTGTGTGTGTGTGTGTGTGTTTTGGGGGTGATGGGATATAGTGGGTGGGATATATTAGGCAGCAAGTGAACATTTTGGCCCCATTTACACTGCATGTTTCAAGTGACCCAATTCCGATTTTTCCCTCTCATGTGGTCCACAGATCGGATATGACATGTGAAGAGATCCGATTCAGGCCTCACTCATATTAGGTAATAAATCCGATATGATTCACATACGTGCATTTGTGTCTGCCATGTAAGCGGTCAAATCGGATATTCCCCAGTAAATGAGAGTCGTACACCATTGAAAAATGGACGGAGGTGAATGAGGTCAACTCATGTGGACTCTTGCTGAGCATATAGTGTAAATGCAAATATCGGATACGTGTCGCTTTTAAAAGATGATGTAAGCGAGTTGCAAAAAATTAATAAATAAAATTGGTTATGGTCACCAAATCAGAATTGTGCATCAAGACCTGCAGTGTAAATGCAGCCTTAGTCGTCAAAGTTGAAGTGTTAAAAGCAGGAAAAATGGGCAAGTGTAAGGATTTGAGTGAGTTTGACAAGGGCCAAATTGTGATGGCTAGACGACTGGGTCAGAGCATCTCCAAAACTGCAGCTCTTGTGGGGTGTTTCCAGTCTGTAGTGGTCAGTATCTATCAAAAGTGGTGGTGAACCGGCGACAGGGTCATGGGCGGCCAAGGCTCATTGATGCACGTGGGGAGCGAAGGCTGGCCCGTGTGGTCCAATCAAACAGACGATCTACTGTAGCTCAAATTTCTCAAAAAAATAATGCTGGTTCTGATAGAAAGGTGTCAGAATACACAGTGCATCACTGTTTGTTGCGTATAGGGGCTACGTAGCCGCAGACCAGTTAGGGTGCCCATGCTGACCCCTGTCCACCGCTAAAAGGCGCCAACAGTGGGTAGGTGAGCATCAGAACTGGACCACGGAGCAATGGAAGAAGGTGGCCTGGTCTGATGAATCACGTTTTTGATGGGTCAGGGCAGTTTGGGCAGCAAAAGGGGGACCAACACAATATTAGGAAGATGCTATTACATGAAACAAAAAATATTTTACAGACCATTAAATATCTTTCTAGGAATGTTAGACTCAATTATAGTTTCTCACATGCTTTCATTGTGGAGAGGCAGAGGTTTGAAGAAAAAAAAAAACTGCCAGTGGAGATATGAATTTTCATCTACATTCAAACACTCATCTAATTCATTTGAGACTTCATAGAAATGAGAGTGCTATGCATTGGTAAAACACTTTCTATCCAGTGTGGCAGATTACTTCCAATCCCAACAGAAGGAAAGTCTACCCACTCTCTAAAATAAATGTGAGCAACAATTTAAATGAAAAATGCATGACCAGACCTTATCCAATTTAAATGAGAAATTAACATTATTAAATAACAAGCTATATTACATAGGAGTTCTGTGATACTAAGTGCAGAATATAGGCCTGGTTTCACAGACAGGTCTTAGATTAATCCAAGATTAGGCCTTAGTTCAATTAGGACATTTAAAGTCGTTTTTTGTAAACATGCCTTAGAACAAAAGCATTTCAGTTATCTTGATACAAAACAATGGCTCTGACATATTGCAAGTTGCTTTCAGTTAAACATGCATTTTAGACTAGGACTAGTTTTAAGCCTTGTCTTTGAAACCAGGGGTATAACTGCAATTAGTTAGTTAGTTCGAAGGTTTAAAACTTCACACGCTCTGCATCATGCACATTAATGAAGGGGCATTACATCCTCAATTTCCTTTTATGCACAAGTTTAACAAATACTGGAGGTTCTGAAGTAGGTTAACCAAAAAATTTTTAAATGACATTATGACGTGTCTCTGAATGATCTTACGCAGCACAACTGTACAAACACATGCAGATACCAACCACAATCCAAGTTCTATAGTGAAGCAATATAACACTCACAATCATCCTGTTTTTCCAAATATCAACAGAGCTCAAAAAACAAAAGGTTAATTTAATGAAAAGTTTAGACAGCATTGCCAGTTACCTTGTCTATTTTTGATCCGATCAAGGATCCGATCAACTATTGTGTTTCTAGGAGCGCATTGCGTTTCTACGTTCTGTGTTTTTGAATGAATCGTTGAATGAATAACTGCTTTCACAAGAATAAAGAATAATTTATTCTTGTCAGGTTCAGCATCAACAATGCTGTCATAAATGGTAGCAATTACTCTGCATGCAGAAAATCAATAACAACATTCAAGATAAATGTACTGCATACATAATACTGCTAGCATATAACTACATAGTATTCTGCTTACCTCTTCGCTTTGGGTATGGATGTTGAGCAGAGTTTCTGTTGGTCCAGTGTGGCTGGGAGGGCTAGAGAGATTCCATTCATTAACAGGAGGAAAAATTTCTGAGGTTTTAAGGTTTGACGGCTCTATGGGCTTATCCTCATTATCCTGGAGGCTCACTTCATAAAATTCCTGGATATCTGAAAGAATTAACAGGTTATAATGAAGTACATGAGATTATAAAGCCACCAATACCATAATCCTTAATGTTAACAGAATCAAACTTTCATGAAAATACAGATTTCACATTATTCAATTTATGTGTGTGTTCTTTTGAACTTCCTATTTATCAAATAATCTTGAACAAAAATGGTACACCACTGTTTATAATAATAAGAAGAAGAAATGTTTATTGAGCAGCAAATCATCTTATTAGAATGATTTCTGAAGGATCATGTGACACTGAAAACTGAGTAATGATGCTGTAAGTATATTTTAAAATATATTCAAATTGAAAACAGTTATTTTAAATTGTAATAATATTTCATCATATTACAGATTTAACTGTATTTTTTTATTAACTGTATTTTTTCACAGCATTTTGACTTGCTCGCACTCATGCTCTTAAATGCATTTTACAGTTTGCACACATCTATTTTTAGCTGCAAATGCGAGTGAAATGCTTGCACTGTCGAGCCTTGTATATGTGCAGATTTTAGATAAGCCAAGCTTTTTGTCTGGATTTAATCATTTATTTAAAAACACATCAGATGCATTTCATACAGATTATGGGCCCTATCATACACCCGGCGCAATGCACAACCGGCGAAGTGTTTTTTGCTACCTTCAGCCTGACATAGTTATTATTTCCATGTCCTGCGCCATGTTGTTTAAATAGCAAATGCATTTGTGACCAATTATTTTTCAAGTTATTGTTATTTCCTGCGTTATAAGCATAGAGAAATTCACTTCCTGAAAATATCGTTACTTGTCGTCCTTGTATCGATACAATATCTTCACACAAAATATTGAGATACTATGCTGTATCAATTTTTTCCCCCTTCCCTAATAGGCAGGTCCACAATGCATGTATTCTTTGCTTATTACAAACACAGGGACGCACAGAGGCACACAAACATTTTTAAATATTAAAAATAAAAGGATTCCTCTGGAGAAGCGTTCAGTTTTTCCGCTTGCAAAATTATGCGCAAATAAGGCTCTGATTGGTTGCACGATTGCACGTTATGCCCAAAACACACCCATTACCCATTAAGAGAATAGGGTCAACCCTTTTAGACCATTGCGCCGGACACACCGACCATTTTTCCTGTAGTTAAACTAGCAAAAGTGGATTCGGACATATTATATCCTTAAAATAGGGCCCTAGGACTTGAATACATACGTTTTTTAATGAACAAGTTTTCAATTTATAAATGACAGTTTAGTATTATATTTTCCATTGGACATCTTCTCAAAATTGTCTAGCCAGTGTATCCGTAAATGCCTGGTAGCCAGTCAGTTACTGGATTGAAGGTGCAATTGTACACTTGAGAAAGGCATGCTGTCTGGGGCGATTGTCCTTGTAATAAGTATTGTATAGATTTGTAAGTCATTTTGGATACATTCATCATGGCTACAGATTTATTTCAGTGTTAAGTGCTATTCCTGCTAATAATGTTTTATTTTTTTATTGACCATTTTTGCTGCCTTCAACACAGCAGTAATGTGATTATTTATTTATTTTAAGTAAACTTAATTCATCTTAACATTTTTGTAAAAGTAGGCTGCACTGCGCCCAGATACATAGAAGCTGACATGCATGTGTGCAGTAAAATTAGATTTTTAAATCGTAAAAAAAAAAAAATAATAATTGTTCCTTTGGCTTTAGAGATACTGCGTAGTCTAGATGTTTACAGCCTAAAACACTCAGATGGACTAATAATAACACAATGAAACACAAATACTCTTTATGGTTGTTAACAGCAATTTCCTGGATTCATGCAGAGATCAGGCCAAGCAAAATGATGAGTTCAAATGGAAACATAATAGTAAGAATGCTGTAACCCTCTGAGCGCAGCATAACTGGAACTAAATAGAACAATGATGCATCTCAAATGCCTCTTAATTAAGTATTGAGGGATTTAAGTATGCACCGCTGTGCTTTGATTTGTCAAATGCTTATAAACGGTGTGGGCACATAAAGATGTTCTAAATTACAAAAGGGTAGGCAATGCTACTGTTAAATGGTTTGCTACTGTTAAATGGTTTGCAACTGCCAAATTCAATTTGTCAAATATCTCACTACAACCTTTTGAAAATGCACACTAACACTGTGCACAGACAGTATAAAAAAAATTAAACAAAAAAGTTATTATTTCACAGCTATTTCTGCACGTTCCGCTGGACTTTGTAACAGTAAAATCTTATCACCACTCATTTCTTCCATTTTATCTTAATTACATAAACTCCCAAAAGAGCCAGCTTAAAAGGGAAACTTAAAGGATTTTCCCAAATTGACGAAAATTAGACAAATGACTTGAAATGACTAAACTCAAAAGTTAACACAGTTCACTCTATTCCCAGCAAACACAATCCAAGACAAATTTTGACAAACAAATGACCTGTTCTATTTCCATCACTTGCATTGTAATTACTGGATGGTCTTTTAAAAAATGATTTATTGATTTGCAATTAATTGCATTTATGAGCCATTAAAGCCTGATGTATGAATATGATACTCAACAAAAAACATAGATGCATATTTATATACTGATGATTTTGGCATACAGCTCATGAAAACGCAAAATTCTCAAAAAATTAGCATATTTCATCCGATCAATAAAAGTGTTTTTAATACAAAAAAAGTCAACCTTCAAATAATTATGTTCAGTTATGCACTCAATACTTGGTGGGGAATCCTTTTGCAGAAATGACTGCTTCAATGCAGCGTGGCATGGAGGCAATCAGCCTGTGGCACTGCTGAGGTGTTATGGAGGCCCAGGATGCTTTGATAGCGGCCTTAAGCTCATCCAGAGTTTTGGGTCTTGCGTCTCTCAACTTTCTCTTCACAATATCCCACAGATTCTCTATGGGGTTCAGGTCAGGAGAGTTGGCAGGCCAATTGAGCACAGTAATACCATGGTCAGTAAACCATTTACCAGTGGTTTTGGCACTGTGAGCAGGTGCCAGGTCGTGCTGAAAAACGAAATCTTCATCTCCATAAAGCTTTTCAGCAGATGGAAGCATGAAGTGCTCCAAAATCTCCTGATCTGCATTGACCCTGGCCTTGATAAAACACAGTGGACCAACACCAGTAGCTGACATGGCACCCCAGATCATCACTGACTGTGGGTACTTGACACTGGACTTCAGGCATTTTGGCATTTCCTTCTCCCCAGTCTTCCTCCAGACTCTGGCACCTTGATTTCCGAATGACATGCAAAATTTGAGCAACAGTCCAGTGCTGCTTCTCTGTATCCCAGGTCAGGCGCTTCTGCCGCTGTTTCTGGTTCAAAAGTGGCTTGACCTGGGGAATGCGGCACCTGTAGCCCATTTCCTGCACACACCTGTGCACGGTGGCTCTGGATGTTTCTACTCCAGACTCAGTCCACTGCTTCCGCAGGTCCCCCAAGGTCTGGAATCGGTCCTTCTCCACAATCTTCCTCAGGGTCCGTCACCTCTTCTCGTTGTGCAGCGTTTTTTGCCACACTTTTTCCTTCCCACAGACTTCCCACTGAGGTGCCTTGATACAGCACTCTGGGAACAGCCTATTCGTTCAGAAATGTCTTTCTGTGTCTTACCCTCTCGCTTGAGGGTGTCAATGATGGCCTTCTGGACAGCAGTCAGGTCGGCAGTCTTACCCATGATTGCGGTTTTGAGTAATGAACCAGGCTGGGAGTTTTTAAAAGCCTCAGGAATCTTTTGCAGGTGTTTAGAGTTAATTAGTTGATTAAGATGATTAGGTTAATAGCTCGTTTAGAGAACCTTTTCATGATATGCTAATTTTTTGAGAATTTGGGGTTTTCATGAGTTGTATGCCAAAATCATCAGTATTAAAACAATAAAAGACCTGAAATATTTCAGTTGGTGTGCAATGAATCTAAAATATATGACAGTTTATTTATTATCATTACATTATGGAAAATAATGAACTTTTATCACAATATGCAAATTTTTTGAGAAGGACCTGTATATGTATATATATGTATACAATGATGATGAGGGATGGATAAATAAATGTTCCCCGAAAGCCTAATGTTTTTAATTGTTAACATTAAAAAAATGTGTATGAATAATCAAGTAAACCCAAGTTGCTTCAGTCCAATTAATGTTTATCTTAAATTTACTTTACAAAAATCATTAAAGATTTGAGCAAAAAAGCAAAAAAACTTTACTTGATTAAAAAGAAAAATTGGCTGAACTATCATTTCGAGGACAGAAGGCATGAAGTAGATTTTGTACAACAGATTTTTCAGCAAAGTTTTGGGCATATTGACAAATCGGCCCTAGAAATTTGCTAATTAAATATGATACAGTAGGCTATAATATATTCATAAATAGGCATTATGTTTATTGTTCAATGGAATTTTATAAAGAATGTTTATTTTAAGTTACGAGAGAATAAATGTTTTTAAAATGTGGCTAATGTTGTAACACACTTTGCCAAAAAAGCTTTTTTTTTCCAATACATTTCATGGGACATACAAACATTTACAGAAAGATTATGAAAAATGTAAAAATATCATTCATAAAATTTCAACATAAACGTAATCATCAACTAAAATTTCAACATAAACGTAAACATCAACTTTTTAAACATATATCCAAATATTGTAAATATGTGAAATAGATCTACTTTTATCTGAAAGTGAGTAGATTTGCCATTACAGGTGGTCATGTTGTTTTTAAATGTTACCTGTAAGCTAAACAAAAAATGTATGAACAAAGTCACCAGATCTCAATATTCACAACGAACACCATTTAAAAATTAAACCAAGAAAAGGACCTTTCCCTGATTCTCCCCACAGCCTCCCAAAAGGGCATTTTAGGGTTAAAGCTGCAGTCCGTAAGTTTTGCCTCTTTGTCAGCATCTCTGTTTGAAACCTGCAATTGCAATTATTTGCGGAATCATCGTCTTTACGTGGGTTGTGCATCTGCATGGCTCCTATGTATACTTCGGAATCACAGATTCTACGTCTTGCAAGTATGACCAAAATAATAATTTTCACTGGAAAATGTCATCGGAACAAGTAACATGTTTTTTTTTTTTTTCAATCAGTGATTAAATCTAACGATCGCTTAGCTCATATCACATCAAAGTGTGCAATTATTATTATTATTGTAATACTTTGTTCTCAATTTGTTCATGTTAACAACATCAGCATTGCGTGATGTTTGTTTAGTGTGTATTAGCGTTACCTCAATTTCTGTACAGTCTTATTCTTCAATTATATTTTTTATTTATTTTTTTGGATGATGGGTGAATCTCCAATTGTCACTGATGATTGTCGTTTGGACATTTCTGGATTAGAAACAGCCATCAAAATGATATGTTTAATTATTCCAGCTGCTGTGAGAAAAGGCGTTAAATGATCCGCCACCTGCAGCATCCTCACACGCACTATAGCCTACTAGCCGGACTCCTTCTGTATGTGTACAGACGTGACGTAATGACGCAAAGACAAATTTCTTGCAGAAAGCTACCAGTACCACTCAAATTATAACACATTATTACAAGCTTACCATTGTGAATCGGGCTGAGGTAAGGAGATGGTTTAGAACACTGGCTGGTTATGTACTTGCTCAAATTGATTTTGGATAATTTCAACCAAAAAACAAATTAAAAAAAAGGTTACAGACTGCAGCTTTAACCATTGCAAACAGCATCTATCTCTATTTGCACTTAATAATCACTGCCTTTTGGGGGGGTGCGGGGGGTAGGGGGGTGAACTATCCCTTTAAGATTTTACGATTCTTTTACATAAGCATTGAAACCCTGCTTCTTTCCCACAGAGTTTAAAATGCTGTGTGCAAACACCATTATTTGCAGTTCAATAAAAAACTAAAACAATGCTGCTGTAATGCACCACTGAACTTGTCAAACACAAATCGTGTTGAAGTCAAACCTGTTTCACCATTTCAACACACAAGACAAATGTTAAGAAACGACGTAGAGGAAAACATTGGTTGTTCTAGCAGCAACTTACCTATAAGAGCCTGGAAGAGTGTACTCTGAAATATGTTGATGACTCTCTCTATTGAAATTCTGAGATGAGGGTCTCCAGTCTGACTGAGTTTAGTTCTGTATTCCTCCAGAAGCTGCAGTGCCCTCTGAGCATCTAAAAAAAAAAATCATTATAAAACACTAGGCTACTGAAAAATACTGGCCAAACAGAAGAAAATAAGAGGTTTAGAGTAGTCAATATATTAAGAACAGTAAATAAACGAACTGAAATATTGGCTATACACAGTATGCATTTTAAAGAGACCTCACCTTTCTTTCTCACTGGCATGGTCAAGGCTCCAAGATTCAAAGTCCCACAATTTGTAAAATGTGACTGTTGTTAAGCATTGGAATGAATGACCGTTCACTTTCACTTTCAGTCGCGTCACTTTGATTTCGCAGTGATCAACAATCACCGGTGATCGCTGACCGGGTCAGAGTGACATGTGAGAGTGAAAGCTCAATATCAACAATCCACCAATGCAATAAAAACTATAAACGATCACTTCTCTCATAACCTGCTGTCAGAGCTAGGCGGCAGGACCCCGTGGGCACTTTCATACAACTTACTTATCAACTTTCTTATATCAACTTTCTGCGGACGAATGAATGGAGTAAATCAGAAAATCACGGTGTGCATTTCAAAGATTTGGAAAAACTGCCTCCGATCTGTTGTAATGGAAGTGGTAGAATAGGCAGAAATACTAATAATCCCTGTTAGAGTGCAAGTAAAGTTCACTCGCAGACGGGTTGCCGTCCATACATCTCTCCCGTTCACTACTGACTGGAGTCTTGGATCCCCACACGTCCGTAATCGAAACTTCTTCTGCGCAACACTTCCTCTTTCTTCTAGTGTGCCCGAAATTCCCAAACTTTCCTGCAAAATGGCGACCTTGATATGCAAACAGATCACATGATCTACTGATCTACTGCCTTCCCTCTTCGCTCAAAGGAATCGGCGCTCAGGTTTCTTCACTCAGCTACTGCGAGAAAAGTGCCGGTAAAAGAGCTCTTTATTAAGTTTATCCTCACTTTAAGTAATGAAATCTGGAGAAACTATAAGAACCATAGAACATCAGTCTCGTTTAAAGTAGGCTACATAGAAAGCACTGTGGCAGTAGCAGCAGAATACAGTCATATTTTATTTCATTTTATTTTAAAACTTAACCAACAGTGAAACAGTTATGTAGGCTATAATAATGTTTATATAGGCTATCTTTGTTCAGGCTGTATGTTGTACATATACATCGTCCCTCATTTCTTTGACATTTAGGTGAAGAGTAGCCTAGCTAGTAAATACAAATTTGTGACATCAGATCAATCCTCATAATCCATTGGCCTTTTTCTGCTAATGAAATGACTGTGATTGAGGTTTATAGTCTCTTGAATGGCAAGCTGGAATTATTAAAATCCTGCTTTACTGATTGCCAGTACTATCACCCAGGACTAAAAATTAATCTTTATGATTTCATGTTACTTATCAGTAAGTTGTGATTTGAGTGAAGTGCAAGAGCCCTTATTCTATTTAATATATTTCACAGTTTGCATTTCTTGGTGGCAAGTAAAGCTTATTGCTTTGTTTTCTTTTGGAATTATTTACATTGACAGAGGGAAAAAAGTATGGATTAATATCTTTATGGAATTAAATGTTACACACTTTAGCCTACAGATAAATAACATTAACAATGAGCAAAAGATTTGATAATGTTAACAAATGGAACTTTATTGTAAAGTGTTACCCTACACAGAATAAAATATGAATAATATTAATTCATGTTTAGTGCAAATAATTAGCATCGTTCTGTAACAGAGTTTGTTTCAGATGAGGCAACTTATCGTAGTATTTTGCATTGTGTCATCCTATCAAAGACACGCTGTTACCAGCAAAGACAAAGTCTAGATAAGTTTGGCTTTTGTTAGTTGTTTTGTTCTTTGAAATGGCTTTTGTCATTTGACTCTTGTGAAGGATGTCGAGTCATAGGGTGCTGTCACATTGCCACAGTTTGGGTGGGGTGAAGTCCCATAAAAAAACAGTGGTGTCTTTCTCAAACGCCCATTAGAGTCAGAGGCTATTTTCCAGAGCATTTCACACAAAGAAACAATGTTATGAATGGCTGTATACGAGCAGAACATTTTCACAGATTTACAATGATCCATTCATGGGAAAATGTGTGTAAATTGAAAGCCAACTGAATACTATGTCTGAGGAATATTTCCACAATTTTGACAGATACTTCTGCCGCCCACACAGTTTGACAAGCCTAGTCTTGACTTGTAGTGTCTGGTTATGCCTAGGTAATGTATTCTGACTATACACATTCTATTGTTTTTTTTTTATGTCTCAGAACCTGCATAGCATTGCTTATATAGTAGGCTAAATGACCCATGCACATGAAATTTAAGTTAATCATGATATTATAGTTAATAATAGAACTTGAAACCCCAGTTCACCTCTAAAGTAGAATTTTCTTTCAATATCTTAGTGATTTATGGAAAGTTACTTCTAGATTTTGTGTTGCTTTAAATAAATATAGCTTTCATCCTTCAGTGGTTATGTATAATTACAGATGCACACACCCTCTGCTTTCTTTGGATGCATGTAAGTGAAGAGCCTTGACATGGAATGCATGGCTGTAACCGGATCTGAGCACTTCTAACCCTTCATATTGAAACCAGGGGGCATTATACGCAACGTACACTTAAGTGTATTGTCTAATAATGAAGAGCATTTTAAAGTATGGATATGTATCAAGGATGTGCATTTCAGACAACAGACCACCAACAGTCCATTCCCTGAACTTCAGATGCATATTGCACACAAAAAAACAGAGGTGTGACCAAATTGTTGTTTTCTAAGTAAGTCTATAGTAAAGTTTGCGTTCAAGTTCTAAGTCAAGTCCCAAGTCAAGATATAGTCCAAGTCAAGCTGCAAGTCCTCAACTTTAAACTACAAGTCTTAAACAAATTAGTGCGTATTGCCCAAATTAGTGTCACGTTATTAAATACTAAAATGTATATTGAAGGCTTTTATAATATGACTTCCCAGTTCAATTTCATGTTGGTTCAGTTTCACTATTTTATATTATTTATTTCATTTAGTAGATTTTAAAATAAAATGAACTGTTAATTGTGGAAATTAATTGTGATATTTTTTCCACACATAAGTTTACAATATTCTAACTGAGCTGGTGTGAGTTTTTTTTTTTAATGCAACCATTTTAGAACAGAGGTTGGGAACCTTTTCATATATATATATATATATATATATATATATATATATATATATATATATATATATATATATATGCAGAAGTTGTCAAATTTTGGACTTGGTTTATTACAGTGTAATGCGGAAGAACTAATGCTTGATTCGGTAATCTGAGTTTCATTTTAAACAACATGTAAATTGTAAAGTGAAATAATCTGGATTTACTTTTAGACGGACATAAATTCTGAATCCAAATGACATACTATCTTTTATTTTCATATGGGGTGCAGGTAAACAGGTGGACCAACACTGCTTTGCAATAGTTTGAATGAGTTTTCTCAGTCTGTTATTATATATATATATATATATATATATATATATATATATATATATATATATATATATATATATATATATATATATATATATATATATATATATATATATATATATATATATATATATATATATATATATATATATATATATATATCATGACATCATAAATCCGTCCCCATGGCTGGTTGTTTTTCATGTTGGTCAGACAGACCTTTCCTGTAGGTGGTTCTTGGCCAGACTAAGATCTGAACCAGACTTTTATGTTGATAGTCAAAAGTCTGGCCATGAGAGATTAGATGCCCCTAATTTAAGTATGAAATAAGTATGACATTCACACTGCATAAGTAGCACATCATAATGTGCATTTTCATTTTTGTACAGCATATAAAGTGGAATGCATGATAAAGTTTACTATTCACTCTCAGAAAAAGATTTACCTTTAGAGGTACAACAGCAGTACCATTAAAAGGACATCTTTGTACCTTTTTTTACACCTAAAAGGTTTATAGTATAGTACCTTAAGGTATATTGCTACTCTATATAATATGCATATTTTATAAAGGTACAATGATGTCCTTTTAAGGGTACTGCCCCAGTGACACGCTGTTGGTAGCATCAATGCATAAATGAATCATTAATAATGATATTAATTATTCGTTAATAATCATTGCCCATGATGACCTTTCATTTGGCCCTCCATGCCATTTCACAAAACATGCCATTGAAGCACATCTTAATTTCTCATTTATCTTTTTTGTTGTTGTTGCTTTTTTAGTTTTTATTTATTTTTAGTTTGCATTGAAATATAGTACAAGTGAATTTGATTAAAATGTTTACATTTTAATATAATACAGTTGGATATGATGCAGCATTTACTTTTGGTCCACATCCCTCAATCAAGTTTAAATTTTGTCCCTTCATAAAGAGTTTTGACACCTCAAGCTGTAGACAATTCAAGCACAAATGGAAGACAAAAATATATATATATATCAGATTTTTAAAAACTCTGTGTTCTCTAATAAAACAATAGTTGTGGAGGAATATTTAGTTATTTTTAGCATTTTAATAAAGTTAGATCATTTAAAAATTATTTTAGATCATCCTGAGTCCCCCTCATGTACTCCGACCCCCAGATTGAGAACCACTGTTATAGCAATTAGTGACTGTATCATTGAATTGTTGGCAGGCTCAAATGATTCTTGGCGACTCTGAAGTAATTAATCACACAACACTAATGAGCCCAATCAAAGAATGCCAAGAGATTATTGTCATCTCATTTCTCAACTTGACCTTGCATTGGCAAATTGTTAAAAGCTACAATTGAGTCAAATATGCACCCAGTCAAAGCCAGTAATGTCCTGTAATCAATTTCCATTAAAAGCACCTTCAGATTTCTGCTGTCTGATATATCTGATGTGATTTCTATAAAACATCACCTTGTTATTCTCAGATATAGGCCTATCATGCTAAACTGGGTTCATGGTAAATTATTTGAATGATTTGTTTGATTAAATTATTAGTTTATATTTTAACAGTTCAATGGATTTTCACCTTAATGGTGTCTGTTTGATGCCAGTTTTAGACATTTTGTTTTAATTAATATGTAATTTAACATTTTCCTTTGTGCTTTCTTCTATATGCCGATGAAATGCTGACTTTTTAAGGGCAGTTATTCGAGATATTAAGGTCTTTTATTGTGGTGTGTATGACACTGACTAGGTTTAAATGCTTCATTGCTGACTCAGGAACAATAATAATCCAGTAATATGTATAAAATTGTGTTTAATTTTCTTAAGCAGCAGTTCTGCATCACTCAGAGCAGATCTCATTAGTGAGAAAGCTGAGATCCAGCAGTTAAGCTGCAGATCAGCTCTGACAAACTGTCTCATAAAATCATGTATTATGACTGCACCTGTTATGGGTTTTTATTATTAGAAAATGTATAAGTAATACTGAGGTCTTTTGGTTTCAGTAACGAGGTAGGATCGTGTGAGGATAAACAATCAGCCCAAACTGTGCACAAGTAGTCCTATGACATGAAATTAGAAGCTCAGGTTTAAAATTTTCAATACATAAAAGCTGTTGAGATGTAAATTAAGTCATAATATACGGTTTTATGCTGTCTGTTTTTGGATATTTAAAAAATATTATATTATACTATTCCATATTGTAACAACGTTTATCTCATTAGTGATGCAAGGTCTCTTGTATTTGTTAATTTATTTGAAATGATTAAATAAGCCTATATAATCAAACTTTGAATACCCAGTCAAGAATTTCCAGTAGATGCAACATCAAAATAATAAAATAAATTGAGACAATATCCATTCGTTTTCCAAACCGCTTGTCCAGTATGGTCACATGGATGCGGGAGACTAGGAGACATGTTGAGTTGTTAATGATTGTGTGTATACTGACACCTAGTGGATATATTGGTGCAGTGTCAAAACCAGACTGCCGTGTGAACTGACCTTTTTCTTTAAGACTGTTAATAACTTTTTATGTCAGTTACATTTGAAGTTTGAAAAGTTCCGAAAAGTAAGTCTGATTACCCCTTGACTTGGCCTGTTTTACATTGGCTATGTTTATACAACTGTTCTTTAAAAAGTGATATGTTGACTAAAATTAAGGTATACATTTATTCCAAAAATCTAAAATGTGTCTTATTAGTACATGTTACACATTAGTGCAATGTATGTTGCTTGCATATAATGTTATGCCATGTGATATCTCAAAATACCGGTAGATGACTACGGGATGAACATGGGGTTACACATTATGGTGTGCTGTGTGGGTCAGTTTGTCAGAAGTTTTCATATAAGACCATATATTTTTGGATTGTGATGGTATATATGAAATTGTCTGTTTAGACAGATGACATTTCATTTATAATCTCTTATATAGCTCTATAAAATTCCTGTATTTCACTCTAGCTGATTCAATTCTTTACTGTAAAACAGTCAAACTTTAGTAAATGCAAATTGCAATCCAACACATGTGTTGTTTACAGGGATGTTATATACTACTGTATACTGCAATGAGATTGTTGACAGTCGAAGTGTTAGCTGAGAATAGATAAATGACCAGTCAAAAGACAAGAAAAGTATAGTTATTTAATGTTACTTAGATATATTTGAGCACACATACACATTATTAGCATGGATATCTTTTTTATCAGCATCCCGTTAAAATCCCCAACAAGGCAAAATCTGTCCACTCCTCTAAAAAAGTTTAGATTATGTTTAGATTACACAGAGTTTCCAGATGATGTTCAGCAGTACTCTCACACTCCCACACTGATTTTAGTTGTATAGCAAAAAATAACGTCCACTAGATGGAGATAGTAGGCTTTATTTGTGAGAAGCACAACCAATAAGCATAAAATGTTTCTGTGAGTGATGTTTTACAATTGTTCACACTGTCTCCACCGGCTTGCCATCTTCCCATAGTGCATCCTGGTGCCATGTGTTCCCCACATAAGTGATGCACGCACCCGTCCATCCCGGCCATCCACGTGAAAGAAAACGTGATTCATCAGACCAGGCCACCTTCTTCCATTGCTCCTTGGTCCAGTTCTGATGCTCACGTGCCCACTGTTGGCGCTTTTCGGCGGTGGACAGGGGTCAGCATGGGCACCCTTACTGGCTTGCGGCCATACGCAACAAACTATGATGCACTGTGTATTCTGACACCTTTCTATCAGAACCAGAATTAACTTCTTGAGCAATTTGAGCTACAGTAGCTCGTCTGTTTGATCGGAACACACGGGCCAGCCTTCGCTCAATGAGCCTTGGCCGCTCATGACCCTGTCGTCATGGTTCACCACTGTTCCTTCCTTCTTCTTTTTTTCCATAAAATTATTTTTCAATTTCAAAATGATTTACTAACTACTACCTCTACACTATTAATGAAAAAACTAAATAACATCCTCCCATCCCTTGTTGACTGGTACATGCTAAATAGGCCTAACAGTAATTTGTTAAAGCACAATCTGAATCTCTGAATATTGTCTTTACTTAAGGCTGGACTGTGATTTCTGAATTAAGTTCTCATGCGTTTATGATTGCTATAAATTGCTATATTTAAAAAAATCTTTTTTTTTTTTTTTTTTTGTAAAATTGGTTGCTAAAATATAAAAACTGGTTATTTAAAACACCACAAGGTGGCATGAGAGGTTTCAGAGTAGTTCCCACCCACACCCTCAGATACTGTGATTCATGCTCTGTTTATCCAGATCACTAACTGGACTGAGAAATTCACACAGAGAGAACTCTCACTGTTTTTCTTCCATGGATTCCTGAAACAGGGAGGTGTAAATGACTACACAATACAAATTTGCACCATGGCAAAATTATGAATTCCCAGGATGCTTAGGCTTGGCCTTGGGATGATTCACTGCATGAATGGAACCAAAAGGATGCAACACTGATTTAGAGCAGCACTTGAATAGAGACAGTTCTGTCTGACATGGATTCTACTGGTCTAGAAACGTCTGGATTTTCACATCACCAAGCAACAGAAGGACTTTGAATGTCTTATTGAGAAGAAATGTGAGTGATGTCAGAATATTACATTTAAATTATAAAATATCCTGATGCAAAAAGTTGTCATATTTGATAAACATGTATATTAGGAGTATAGTATATATAAGCTACAGTAATATATATTTAATTTTAATACTGACATTTTTTATGCCATTACTACAAACAGAGCTTTGTGTATTTCTTGTTGACTGTAAATATGTCTTTATAAATATTAAAATATATGTAAATGAATATATATATTTTTTTGTTCTGTTTCTAAAGTGCAATTATGCAAAATATTATTGCATTGATTTTTTTATATTTTGAGGTCAAATGTATAAGTACAAAAACAGGTACAAAAAAATCCCAAGTTTACCAAACCAAGACATACATTAGCTAACGTGCTTTCTCTTAAATACATTGTCTCTCATTTTGTTACACATAAACATAATAACAAAATGCACACACTCCAGTGGCCAGTTGTGAAGTGCATTTGTAAGGATGTGTACACCTGGAAAGTTTAGTCATATGTAGAATGAATTAATGAAACATGCTTTTACTGTACACCCAAAGCGCTTTACAGTATCAGTGTGTCTCCTCACCCACCACCAGTGTGCACCACTTTGATGATGCGTCGGCAGCCACAGTACAACAGCACCACAGCACTCACCACACACCAGCTGTAGGTGGAGAGGAGAGAGAGTGACATTCAAAGGATGGGGATTATTAGGAGGCCATGATTGATAAGGGCCAATGGAGGAAATTTGGCCAGGACACTGGGAATACACCCCTGTTCTTCACGAGAAGTGGATTTTTAATGACCGCAGAGAGTCGGGACCTCGGTTTAACATCTCTTCAGAATGACGGGGCTTGTTACAGTATAGTGTCCCTGTCACTACTGGGGCGTTAGGACTCACATAGACCACAGTGTGAGCACCCCCTGCTGGCCTCACTAACATCTCTTCCAGCAACAACCTAGTTTTCCCAGGGGGTCTCCTGTCCAGGTACTGACAAGGCTCAACCCTGCTTAGCTTCAGTGGGCAACCAGACTTGGCCTATAGGGTGATGGCAGCCATATTGAGCACCATTATGGCGAGCGCCTGGATCTCTGGCCACACACTGTATGTGGGTTCGCGGTAATTTGTTAGTATATTGGAGTAGGTTTCCTGAGGTGAGAAGTGTCACTACCACTGACAGCCATATTTACAGGATGTGAAGAGTAAGAGGTACAGTGATCTTTTTCTTTCTAACAAGATCAGAGACAATCCCTGGGTGGAACATCTAATGGTAAGTCAATTTAAAGCCTGCTTGTTAGCACAAAGATGCGCAAAGATTTGCACTGCAGTGCTGATGATCCAACCAATTGCTCTGACTTGTAATTATACTTTTTTTATATAATCATACTAAACAATCTGTATTTTTAATGATTCATTTTTTTCTTTAATTACCAGTCAACTGCTCTTTTGTTAGCGCTTGATATGTGCTTGTGGACACATATTTCTTAGAGTGTGCAAATGGTAGAATTAATTTAGACTTTTTGAACACTATTGATCTCTATACCCCTACAATGACCTGCATGCAAAATCAATGTGCTCTAACTGTGTGCTCACACAAACCAATGATTAACACATCCACTATTCATGTTTTCAATGTTGTCTGATAGGTACACCTTTATCCAGTAATAAATAAAATAACACTGACATCTAATGCACTGGACTGCCACTTTATTAAGACATTACATAAGGCAAATGTACATTAAGAATCATTAGCCAGCCAAATCATTTAGACATGATGAACCTTTGATGGCTCTCATGAGAACCCATGTAAGGCAGATCTTTCAGGTTTTTTAATTATTATTATTAAAATCCAATTAGTTTCATCATACTTAGTGACACCCTTATGCCCTAACCTCATTAAAGTTTGTGAAAAATGACAATGACTAAGCCTCTTGAACTAACATAAACTTTGTATTTTGCAAATTATCACTTACAGCCTCTGAAACACTCTATACTGAAGAAAACGTATACTGTAGACCAGAAAATCCCAAACCAGGGCCCGTGGGCCAAAGTTTGCCCGTGATGACCTTTGATTTGACCCTACATGCCATTTCTCAAAAGGGGGGAAACTTACAATTGAAGCATATCCTAAGCATAAATGAAAAAAAGAAAGAAAAAAACCCTGCCAATCAGCTGAGCTTAGCAAATATATATATTTTTATTTAAGTTGATGAATAAAAAAGATAATTTGTTTAAACAGTTTCATCTGTTCTCTTATTTTCAAAGATGCAGCTTGTCAACTAGTTGTTTTTTTTACTAGTTCATCAGGCAAGTGTCATCTTGTATCCTGCTGAAATGTGGTCACGGTGTCTGTCTCACCACATTGTATAGAGGGTCCACCTTCATGCAGGTTAATGCTTGTTGGAAATGAATCATGCATAGACCACAGCAGAAAAAAAAAACTCTGGAATTGATTCACATCCAACTTCCTTATATCTTCATGATATCCTAGAAGGATTCATTTTCAGTCATACTACCTGATTCTAATTTCACTCTAGAAGTTTCCGAACTACTCATTTCAGAATTGATCATCTTCATATGTGGTTGTCTCATTCATTGTTCAAAGCATGATGGGCCTGAACTTTGTCACTTGTTTCTCCTGACACCTCATCATGATAGTGTGTCCTTCACTGATACTTCCTCTCCCTACTTCCTGCTCATTGCACTTTGGGAAGCACCCATTTATTATTTAGACAGGCAAAAAAAAATAATAACATGCATAAAATAAAACTGACCAAATGAACACACAATATGCAGTGTGAGACCAGAACAGGACTTGAATGTCCAGTGAGTGAGCGTCTATTAGCAGGTCACACAGTTTGTCACTGGTGCTCATGATTGACAGTTCTACCTCTAGTTGTGAAATATCAACTCTTCTTTCTGAGAGTTTATAGAGAAAAGCCACCAAAACTGAAACACTTTCACTATTTCCTGTTTTAGCACTGTTAGCTTTTGTGCATATTTTCCTAAGTGTGATGTATTTTCCCCTATACAAGAAATACTTTTGTAGTCTTTAAAACTGTTGTCTGTTTACTTAAAAAGTTATCGTTTATGGTGCAACTCAGATCACCTCATGAAACTATATTCAGTCAGTAGCTAAAAATAGCTTCCGATATTTAAATTTCAAAGTTCAATATCTCTTGAGCTTGCCATTCTAAGAGGACTTTGTGATTTTGATGATCTGTACTGCAAAACCCTCTTGATAAATACACCGAACACTAACATATTTGTCTTACAAACTTGCGTTCTTAATGGAATAACTAAACTTAAGAGTTTAAGGTGGTAGTGGCATTTGACCACTAGTACTTTCATGTTCACTTCACTTTCAAATTAAATCAGTTATCTTGAATCATTTCCAAATAAACCTTTTATATACATGTTATATACACACACGTTGGATTTCCATGTTTTATGGGGACATTTCATAGACATAATGAGGTTTATACTGTACAAACTGTATATTCTATAACCTCACCCTAAACCTATCAATCACAGAAAACATTCAGCATGCATTTTTACATTTAAAAAACTAACACTTTATTTTAGGGTTCAATTTTCACTATTAACTAGTTGCTCATTAGCATGCATTTTACTAGGATATTGGCTGTTTATTAGTACTTATAAAGCACATGTTAACTCCTTATTCTGAATACCTAAATGTAAACGCTACAACAACTACCTTACTATTAATAAGCAGTAAATTAGGAGTTTATTGAGGCAAAAGTCGTAGTTAATAGCAAATGTGTTCCCCATATTAAAGTGTTCCCAAGAATTATAAGCTGTTCTGGGGAGCAAAAATTGTCCCCACAATGACAAGGATTTCAGATATTTCCATCTTTATGGGAACATTTGGTCACCAGGACCACACAGACACAATGCATATAAATGTGAGCAATGTGGCCTAAAGAAATGTGAATATAAATGAAAGAATTCACACAGTCAATTTTATTTAACATAATATAATTTATACCAGATCTTGGAGTCTTAAAGGCCTGAATAATTTACAATGATGTACATTTACTTTTGACAGGCTGATGAAAAACATGAACTGCATCTCAAGATAATGCTGGTTCAATTATTCTTGCCCATACAGCTCCAACATTAAAAACAAAAGTCATGAAAGGAATAAAAGGAAAAAAAGAAAAAGAAAACTCACAAAATAAATTTCGGTTTATTGTCGCACAACAAATTTCACACATACATCAAACAGGCCACAAATAGATAGCAATTTAATGGACAAGAAAGAAAAGAAAATTCTTTTCTTTTGGCCTTGCCCTCTCATACAGTCCAACTACGTATGATACAACTGATGTACATACACAAAGTTACTGGAATGCTTTGAATTAAAGTTTTTGTATGTTTTTCTGTCATTTTTTGTTTCTTTTTTTGCTTATTTTTTTACAAGTTTCCTTTGAGATAACATGACATGGTCAAACCACAAGTAAAATCTATTTCATAGAGAAGCATCAACTTCAAAGCACCGTTTGGTAACCGGAGATCACTGTCAAAAATGGCTGACCTCCTAACAATATGTACAAAAATATAAAATGTAAATAAAAATACAAACAAATTTTTCCTTTTAAAGTATTTTGTAAGAAGGTAGAGCTTTGAAGTCTTGGTTGTTTCTACAAAATCTGCAGTTAGGTGTGTGTACACGGATGCTGGACTCTATACTTGATGATGACCATGTTTTTTGCCTCCCCCAGTGGACAAGTTCAGGAAAGGAGGGATGAGAAGATTTCCAGCAGAGTAGCTTCTTACACACCAGTCTTTTGCTTCTTAGTTTCAACATCATCCTGAAAAATGTGGCCAGACGGAGTTAAAACATTGCAGTTATGAGGTCAGATTCATAAACTTTTCTTGGCTGAGGATTTCAATGACATGAAACGCAAACTTACCTCTTCTTCGTCATCTTCAGCTGCTCTTTTTCCTGCGCCGCCCTCTGCCTCATCGTCTTCATCATCATCATCACCTATAATGTAGTTCATTCTTAGTAAAGCAACTTTGTTTATATGCTTTGGTTGTCAACACAGTTCTCACACCTCTTATTCAATTAAGGCCTTACCTTCCCCATCATCTTCTTCATCCTCTTCAGCCACATCATCGTCTTCCTCATCTACTTCATTTTCTGGATCACCGTTCTCGTCGTTTTCCTAAAAAAAAAACATTATGAGTAAAACCTAAAGGTCATTTGACATTACAAGCAGTACTAATGTTGTGGGCCCTAAATAAATAAAGCTGCGGAAACTTACAGCATCTCCATTAGCAGGGACATCCTTTCCATTTTCTGCCTCCTCAACCTGTTTCTTTTCTTTAAGGTCCTAAATGAAGAAAGAGATTTTTTGTAATTGCTTCAGTTACTTATCTAGGAAATTCCACTAGACCAGTGCCGAATTCAAATCCTCTTTTATTCGTGGAACGTGCTTTCATTTCACATTTGAAACGCGACACTTCCACACTCTTTATTAATTGGACGCCTGTCTCTTCAATCCCCGCCTGGTTTAAAGACCATATTGAGGTGTTGTAATTTGATACGTCGATGGCGTTACCGCCAATGCGCGCTGTAGTTCAGTTTATAATCCACATCGTTGCTCTTGATAAAGACACGCCCGCTAAAAAACTACAAACCCCAGATTACAATTAGTGAATATTTTAACTCAGCCAATAAGAACGCGAACTTGACCAAAGAGAGGCAGGACCGATAAGCCTCAGAGAAAGAGAGTGAGTGAGAGAAAGAGATAGAAGAGAGAGAGAAAGATGGGGGGAACAATAGCGTTGTGCATTTGAGCCTTTAACAATTCGTTTTTCGAGCACTATTATGTTGTTCCCTCGAGAATGACCATTATTCTTAAGAGAAGCCGTTTTATTTATCAAATGATTTAACAACGCAGACTTTTCATCTCTCTGAATGCCATAGGATGTGCTTCCATGCAGCAGCTCGCTCGTATTAATAAATTTAGGTCATAATCCTCAGCTTTTAAGCCGGTTAGCGTCTACATCACGCCTGCAACGCCTTCTCACACCGTCACCATTTCATGCCGCTTTGTACCGCCACTGAGCGTCAGGGAGCCATACATGAATAATGAACATATGCCACTATCTACAGGATAATACTGACCCATATATCGATCAAACAAACAAACAGCGTGGGCAGTAAGTAAGCGGAAATCATCTCCGTTTATCTTAGGAAAACTTAAGAAACGCAGGCTTATCAAGACTAGGACAAAAAGAAAAGAAAAACCAACAAAGGACAAACGGGTCAGAAATGTTGTGCCCACAGCTGGTAGGCGAGTCCAGTGATCCTTAGCTATATGACATCAGCAGAGATTGAGCACAACACGCTTGATAAATCCGGTGGAAAACGATCGTTTAGGTTTGATACACTGTACGGGGCCGTTCACACAGCACACGTTCTCGCGCTCACAAGCAGCTAGACGGAGCGCAACGGAATGGAACGGAGCCTAGGGGTCTCGAGATCCGTTTTTAAAAGTTGAACGGAGCCACAGCGCCTTAAAAACGCGGCGCTCATGCATGTAACGGTAGAATAACAGCGAGAAACAAGCCTCAAGACGTCGGTCTAGTATATGTTTACATTTATAAACAATGAAAAAAGAGAGCAGCTGCCTGTACGGATGCCCCTTAACTTCGGTTTTCGCGCTCACCTCCCGATCAGACCGCGCGCTACAAGAGCAGCTCATTCAGTCAGCCAGACTGCAGCATCCGCAGCGGGGCTTCGCGGGATAAGTTTACACACAAACTCACATAGATCATAGAAGCAACACCATATTTCGATAGCCGCGGATACAATCTAAACCGTTTCTCTTTGCACTGAAAGAGAGAACTATTTTCTTTCATCTTTCATGAGAAAATATAACCCATCCCTACACGTCCTCGGTATAAAGTAGAATGCAGGTAAACTATAGCCAAATAAAGCTCACATCTTAACTAATTTGATCAATAATGTATGATGAACTCAAAATTTCACTACAAAAAAAGGTGATTTGCAATCAGAACTTGACAGGACTTAAAAAGCAATGCGACCTAACGCTCGGCAAAGTCCCATCAAATTGACCGTAAATCTGAGGCAGGTTGGCTCTGGTGTTAACAAGGTATTCTAAAATCAAATTATGTTTTCGTTACACTTGTAACAATGGTCAAACATAAAGTAGACACAATCAAACATCATGGCAAACGTGCTTTATTCACAGTGGCATCATGAATCGTGAGAGCTGCAGTAACTTGTCTGACAGATCGGGCTGCGGGCTGACGAATCACCGCGTTTTGCGGACTGTACGAGGCACCTTCAATAACTGCGTCTATACGAGGTAATAAAGAAACTTGTGAAACAAACCATATGAGCAGGGTAACGTTTCATATAATGTTAGTGCTTACGATTATCTGCGTCCACCCCTCTCACTATCTTTTTCAAAGAGGAACCGAAAAACCGCCTGCATAAACAAAGAACCCGCGCAGAATCTGAACAAAAAGCCTTTTAGTTGCAAATGTCTCCGTAAAGAAGCCCAACTTCACTGCACTGAACAGTTAACGTTTTACTATCCACGAAGTCCTCAAAGTGTCACTGAGCGGTCAAAACACTAACAAAATTAGCAAATAGTGATCCAGTAAAGCAGTATTCTGATTTCCATGCCAAAATTCATATTTCATAAATTCTCGTTTATTCTAATGAATAAAAACGCAGCATCTCTACAAATCAGGGTATAACTTAAGTTGCATTACCTTGGCGGTGACTTCCGAGCTGGTATCGACTTTTGTGTCAGCCATTTTTCCTAAATGTTAAGAATACTATGGGGTCTCGGAACAAAATAATATAAAGAGAAATACGAGATGTATATAATAATAAAAAAGACTATTAAGCGTCTGTAGCGAGCTCACACGGCGACAGAGCCGTTAATATAGAAGACTAGGCGGAGCTTGGAGGCGGGCGATTTTCAGTGATTGGCCAGTGAGGAAAAAACTCAGCTCTTCTGATTGGTCAAAATGGAACAATAGACAGTATTTCTACAAAGTCAGACTCCGCCTCCAAACCAACCTCTGACTCATTTATGTGTGGAATAACTGTCGATCCATACTATCCTGGTCAATCTCCTCTTGATGTATGGCCTAGATGGGCTCAGCACTATTATATATATATATATATATATATATATATATATATATATATATATATATATATATATATATATATATATAAACTTAAGTATTTAAGACATTAATACTGCCCTGAAATGTATGTTCCATATTATCTCAGACATTTCATTTCAGTCACAGAGAGCCGACCAAGTCTGCAGTTTGCATTTTTATAATAAATGTTTATTCCTCCTTATGGTTACATTTACCTGTCATTAAATTACCTTTGACCACGTCGTTACTCGTGTCATCACCTCACCATAAACTTTTTTCAAATTCTCTTAAAGGTGTCTTGTAAACTATCCAGCAGTGATACGCGAATTGAATTGATATGCAAGCATTGAAGTTAGGAGTACTGCTTACCTAGAAGTCACCTTATATATTTTAGGTGGCGCATAAACTTTTGCTCTATCTGAAAGAAAGGTCACGCTCAATGAATATAATATTGCGGCAGTTAGTGGACGCCCTCACTGGTGAAACCTGCTCAACATTTGAGTGACAGTTCTCAAACCCCGCCTCTTTACAGATATTTACACTGGGTATGCAAAATACCACCCTGTGTGATCTATGAAGTTAGTTATTTAGACATTATATAGGAAGGAAGAACGCCAAATAATATGCTGCCGGGCCTACGTTAATTATTAGAGTAAGACAACAATCACAGTCGCGATTTTTTTTTAAGATGCTTGACCGAGATCTTGTTCTTATTGGCAAACACTGATTGTTTGGCGGGCTAGTGAAGGATAACGGATATGCTCATCAGACTAAGCGCTTTATAAACATTACCAGATATGTTTTGATATTTCATGCCATTTAAAATCTGCACGAATGGTGCAGAAAAATCTGCAGGAAAAATGTAATGGTGTACCTCTGTACCTCACCAACATGGCCGATTGAAATACCGTATGGCGTCTTAAAGTCTCCTTATTGGCTGATTGGGCCGAACGAACACAGACTTGACGCTTTGCGAGCGCTGATTGGTCGGTGCCAACGTCGATCAACGGCACCTAGTTTAAGGTGCTAAAGAAAACATGGAACTGGAATTAACTGTATTTTGCATTTTATTTCGCCCGTTCCATGTCAAGGACAGATAAAAGGTGTTAGCAAATACACGTTCAGGACTGGATTTTCACAGGCATGTGGGCTAGTTACAAACAGGTTATTCATTGTCACATTTACAAGTATTCATTTAGCATGCGCTTTTATTTAAAGAGACTTCTAAATGAAAAATACCACAATTTATCCCACAAGAACTATACAATGGTCCTACTACCGCAATGGCAATTAAAGTGAGAGCAAGCTAGTTGGCTACAGAAGCTAGAGAAGTAAAAATGTAGAAAATACTTTTTACAATAGTTTGTTTGTTTATATTTATTAATCATTTTGGAAATGTAACTTTAGCCCACAGTTATAACTTTCATTCAGAGGTATAAAGAGGACCTGAAAACTACTTGAGTAAAACAGTTACAGCGCACATGACTCAATTACAAGTTACAAGTCACCAATTCCAATAAGACCTGAGTAAAAGTCTGAGAGTAGGCCTATCTATAGTATAGGCTACTTAAGTATTTTACTGATACAGATAGGCTCAAAGTTGCAGTCCTTAACACCTAAAAGACAGGCAGTGAAAATAAGAAATTATTGATTTGTAAGGAGAGAAATCTAGTCAAAGTCTATACTTATCACCATTTGCAGTCTTGCCCTCATATAATAAATCAAACACCTGCAATTCAAAACTACCCGATATAATGTACAGTAGCCTACTCGCATTCACGAAAAGTAACTTTGTTGGGGTAATTAAGGGCAAAATGCATGCAAGATATACTTCAATCCCCTGGTGATATCACTTCTTTATAGCAACTGCTGCAAAAAGTTAGGTGCTATGCAAAATGTAACGAGTAATTGCATTACTCATCACAAATGTTTTGGAGTAAAGAATATAGGCTACTTATTGAAAAATGTATAGTCAAGTAGATCTTTGGTACTCAGTGAAACTAACAAAGTAGCCAAACTTAAGTACAGTAACTAATTACATACTTATATTTTACACCACCGCTTTCATTTCACTATTGTTATTAGAATCCTGTAGGCCTATGTCTGTTATTTTGCAGGACCTTTCATTTCATCCCAAGCCATTTACATTAGCTACAGTAATTGCATATATGGATCAAAAAGAAGTTAAGTGCCTCGCTCAAAGGCAAAATGAGGATAGAGCAGAATTGTGATCTCACTAACACATCAGTTCCTGGGTCACTGCTGCTTGGAATTAAACCTGCAACCATCAGAACAGAACTACCACGTCTCATGCATCTATAATTTGTCTCATGCATTTATAATCTGTCATTACAGAAAAAAACAAAACAAATGTAACATATTTTCTACTTCTTCTGAGATTGAATAAATAAATGTTTAATAGTGTCAAATTACATTCTAGGTAATCTGAGATGCACAAGTTTATAGGCCCAGGGACAACAGGAAAAATGTCTCTTACACTTTCAAAACAGCACTGAATCAATTTATTTAGCACAGTATGAGGATATTTATACTATACTTGCTTATGTGAACAACTAATCTTCTTAAATGCTTTAAATTATTAAAAAATTAAAGATTACAGACCAATCTTAGAGTCTGACTAAATTATTAACCTATAATTAGTCTAATAATAACTGCAATGTAAGATTTAGCAATTTTCTTGATAAAAAATGTTACATTATTATTTATGCCGAGGATTTTTTTTCCTCCCTTCAAAACTGCAGAATGAAAAAGTATTTCTTATTTCAGCAATCCAGTGTTTTGTACATTTGCACCTGTTAAATTGTCTCATCATTGATAAAGATCTATGAAATTTTTGTCACCACCCCTTAGTGCAGTGAATATACTCCATCTCCCCATCTTACGTCCTCTCTCTCTCTCTCTCTCTCTCTCTCTCTCTCTCTCTCTCTCTCTCTCTCTCTCTCTCTCTCTCTCTCTCTCTCTCTCTCTCTCTCTCTCTCTCTCTCTCTCTCTCTCTCTCTCTCTAGTAGATCTTTCCCAATTACCTTTCCTATAAAGCTTCTCCTACGACAAACTGTGAGAGGTCTTTCTCAGTGATCTCTGGCATCTAAATGGAGTCTTTTCCTGTCTGCAACAATAATAACCAATCTGGAAATCCCCCTGCTTTGCTGCCGTCTGGAATGGCTGGTCATGTGATCTTGCAGTCCCAGGGGCCCAGAGCCCTACTTGCCCTGGTCTCTTGGATGGTCCTGTTTACTTACACAATCTTTTTGCTGTTAAGAATTCATAAATGGCCTTGGGACTGAAACATGGTCACCCACAGATTATTACAGCCCTGGGTGTTTAGGTCACCTAGCAGCACAAACTATGTAGTAATTGAATTATTTCAGTATTTTCATTTACCATCTTGGATGAATAGTTCATATTTTTTATAATTGTATTAAAATATATATTTATATATTTATTTATATAACATTATGACCACCTTCCTAATATTGTGTTGGTCCCCCTTTTACTGCCAAAACAGTCCTGACCCGTCGAGGCATAGACTCCACTAGACCCCTCAAGGTGTGCTGTATCCGGCACCAAGTTATTAGCAGCAGATCCTTTAAGTCCTGTAAGTTGCGAGGTGGGGCCTCCATGGATCGGACTTGTTTGTGCAGCAGATCCCACAGATGCTCATTGGATTGAGATCTGGGGAATTTGGAGGCCAAGTCAACACCTAAAACTTGTTGTTGTGCTGCTCAAACCATTCTTGAATAATTTTTGCTTTGTGGCAGGGTGCATTATAAGAGGACACAGCCACCAGGGAATACCATTTCCATGAGAGGGTGTACAGGGTCTGCAACAATGCTTAGGTAGGTGGTACGTGTCAAAGTAACATCCACAGGAATGGCAGGACGCAAGGTTTCCCAGCAGAACATTGCCCAAAGCATCACACTGCCTCCGCTGGTTTGCCTTGCCATAGTGCATCCTGGTGCCATGTGCTCCCCAGGTAAGCACGCAGACACACCTGGCCATCCACGTAATGTAAAAGAAAACGTGATTCATCAGAGCACCTTCTTTCATTGCTCCGTGGTCCAGTTCGAATGCTCACGTACCTTCAGTTGGTGCTTTTGGCGATGGACAGGTTTCAGCATGGGCACCCTGACTGGTTCGCGGCTAAGCAGCCCCATACGCAGCAACTGTGATGCACTGTGTATTCTGACACCTTTCTATCAGAACCAGCATTACCTCCTTTAGCATTTTGAGCTACAGCAGCTCATCTGTTTGATCGGACCACACGGGCCAGCCTTCGGTCCCCACGTGCATCAATGAGCCTTGGCCGGCCATGACCCTGTCGCAGGTTCACCACTGTTCCTTCCTTGGACCATTTTTGATAGATACCGACGTTCACTTGCTGCCTAAAATATCCCACCCATTACCAGGTGCTGGGGTGAAGAGATAATCAGTGTTATTCAATTCACCTGTCAGTGATCGTGTTCTGTAAAATATAATTTTATTTGATGTATATACTATAATTTATTATTTCATATAATAAAAAGGCAATGTTAGGTAAAATCGGTCTCAGTCACTATTCAGTTTCATTGTATAGGACAACATAATAAGTTTAGAGTGAGTAAATGAGCTGTCCCTTTAAACTAAAAGTAATCAGTCAATAATCATCAAAGTCAACTGTGTATAAAGGTAAGAACTACTTCATTTGTTTGTCTGTTCATTCGGATTCCAACTACACATTTCAATGTTATTGTTCAGGGCAAGGCATTTCCACACAAAAAAAAAAAAAAAAAAAAAAGAAAAGAAAAAGTGTTGGTCAGGTGTAATGTTACACTGTAGTCATTAACATAATGTTTACACAATGTGAGGTTTTGTTCACATGGGTAGCAGTAGCACAACAAACATTTCCATATGTTAAAACAAATACATTTAGTAAAATGTGATCTTTGTACTATGCAATGCTTCCTCAAACCCATGTGGGTTTCGAAGAGAAGAGTTCATTTGATCTGGGATTCTTCCTTGTTTCTATAGTCTTCCGCTATCCTAATGTATTAGGGGCAGGACTGCAGACGCTCAGCCTGCAGCGTTTTCCCCTCTCTCATTTTTATTTAAATATAGCCTTCACTTGTCCTGCAGCAGCTGGTCCCACAGTTTTCCCACAGCTGGGATAAACTACGAGGCCTATGCTTCAATTCAGAGCAGCCACACGCTAGGTGTTCTTGCTCTCAACTCTCTTTTTCGTCTCTTCATTTATTATTAAAAAAACACCCTTACATATCTAACCACCTCCTTAGTAAATTTGGAAACCTTGCAGATGTAATACAATTTTTTTTTTTACAAACATTTGGAGGTGAAAACGAAATGACATTAAGCTACTCTTTGTCTCTGGGTGGCTCAGTGTCACTAAAGCACAAATTAGGAATTCTGTCCAGGAGACAGCAGTCGATGAGGCAGAAATCAATGAAGCTGATGCATGCAGCATGTGACCCCATGACCCTGAGCTCAGTAATGTGTCTCTGTGCTTTATACGTGTAATTGAGCATGTCAAAGGCTTATTCCGGCAGTTTATTTGTGATATTACCTGTATAATGTTTGTTGTGACTGAACCGGGATTTTTCTTAAACCAATCATTACCGTGAATATAAAAGAATAGGATCTATTTTCAAGCCCAAAGTATTATCACCACTGAGCAGGATATTGGGAAAATCAGTGGTTTTGTTTACAATCTGAGGGCAGTTACGAGATGAATCTTTATTGGTATGTGAGCCTCACTTCCTTCCTTTCTGTTGCTTTGCATGACTGCAAAACAGCAACAGTAGGCCTGTCATTTGCTGGCAGACTGAACGCTTATCTGAGCGCTGGCAATCTGATTGGCGAAGGCAGAGCTTGCACCTTCTGTGCTCGATTTAATTGACGCATTTGGTTTGTTATATTAGAGCCAGTCATCTGACTCTTATTGAACATGAAAATTGGGCCGGTGATTCTTTGAAACATCCATTTCTTCAGCTTTAGTGCTCGTGTTGCAGTTCTACCACTGATACCTACATAAATGTTATGCTATTTATGCACTCTTCAAAGTTTGGCACACATGTAAATGTAAATTTGAATTAATGTAAATGATTTAATATAAATACAAACTATAAAATGATTCATATTCAATATTCAATTATTAATATTTAATTTGTGATCATTTTTACATGGTCTAGGAGCCCCTCCTACACAGCAAGAACCAACCAGATCTACTTGTGTTAAAGCCTAGGTGGCACTGATGTGCAGTCAAGACCTATAAAGCTACAGAGCTCTCAGATGAATTCTCACATTCTGGCTTTACAGGAAGAGATTTCATCGTACAAGTTATGAACAGGAATCCCACAACGCCATTTTCAGACTGTTCCCAGCTGTTTTGCCATGGTAAGTGAACTTTCACAGCAGTCATTCTATCTAAAACAACAGTGCACTACTGATGTTGTATCTGGTTTTAATTTGATTTCTGCTGACTAAAAAAAGAATCACAAGACATATTAGATGCATATGACAGCAACAGATGAAACGTTTTGTATCTAGTATAACATATGGCATCTCTGGTTCAGTATAATGCATCTAAAAAAGTGACAAAATACTGTTAGACAGAGCTTGTTTAAAGGGTGTGGTTAAAATGCATCCATAAAATATATGTCACTTTTCATTTTGTATTAATTTTTAAAACTTTTTTTTAAAAGATCCATTTAAATGATTACCTGTATAAAAATACAAATACCTTACTAGTCTAAATGTGTGAAATAGGAATGGAGGAGACTGAATGACATCTGATTGAAATTTGAAGCTTTTGATCATAAAAACAGCTATATGAAAAAATGTCGACAATCTAGCAAAATATTAGCATCTTAGTTGTGTTGCAGTTATTTTATTATATTTCTCCATGCAACGCAACACATTATAGTTATAAACTCACTTCGTTATTAATAAATGTGATGCACTAAAATTATTGTCACATTAACTTGTGTCATCTAGTCAAAACATGAAATTGTTTATTCATACTAATTATGTGTAAGAAACTAATTTAAGAAACTGTGTACTGGTACATTTTGAATGCATAACATATAAATTCATCAATTTATGACCACAAAAATGTCCCCACATGGACTGGATTTCGGATATTGCCAATATTCTGTCCCCATAAGGGTTTACCAGGACACACAAACTGGCATGTGGTTTATGGGTTTACATAGGTGTAATAATAATAATTTATTTTTATTTTTTACTGTACTATATTCTATCCCCCTTCACCAACCCTACCCTAAACCTACCCATCACAGAAAACGTTCTGCATTTCTCTTGAATTTCAAAAATGAATTTCACAGTTTTGTATTTTTTTAAGCCATTTGGTTTACGAGGTCACAGGAAGTGTCATAAACCATTTTATGATGTAATACTCATGTCATTACATATTTGTGTCCTAATAAACCACATATGCCAGACGCACACACGCACATCACACTTCTGACTCTCCATAACTTTTATACAAACAGCTTTAATGCTTCCATCAGTGCATTGCATGAAATAAAACAATAAATAAAAAAATGGAAAACGAAAATCAAATCACTAAAAATATCACTCTCTCTCAAAAAAAAAGTGTTTTTCTTGGATGTCATATAAAATGTGTCAATTATGCAATATTTATATACACTAAAACTTTTGTCAAATAACCCCAAAATTTGCTTTTTTTGTGGTAACATCAAATATTAGGCTACTTAATAATACTGAATCAACCGATTGGGTTAAAGCAATGAAATTAATTTTTCAGGGTCAGACGAGGTATAGCTCCTTGTGTGGTATGACTAAATTGTGCTACACTTATTACTTTTATCAAGATCAGATTGGTAAGGTAACACGATTAGAGATTATGATCATTATTGGACAAATAGGTCAATACTGTAAGGAAAATTTCAATCATGGGATCAAACAAATCAAGGTAGGTACTAGGGAGGTAAATAAATAAATAAAGTCTCATAAATCTGAATAAACCAACCCGATCTCACGGCAATTGGTACGAATTTGTACATTTGTCTAAACCCCTGTGATGGGTAGGGTTAGGGGCGGGGTTAGGGGGAGGTCATTGGTACAAATTCATACGAATTGGGCAACTCTTAAAAAACATACGATTTAGCCAAAATTTGGCATAAAGCGAATGACCTCCCCCTAACCCCGCCCCTAAACCTACCCGTCACTGTGGTTTAGACAAATCTTACAAATTTGAACGAGTGAGGTTGTACAAATTTGTACAAATTAGCAGCGTAAAATACATAGGCCTACAAATTACTTGTGAGACGTTGCATGAACAGTTAACAGTTTCATATATGATGTGTGGATGATGATATGGTAGCATGATCTGAATGTCAGCGAACAGCTGCTCGTCTCCTTGGTAACTCAGGGTACAAGGTGCAAGAAAATCAGTCCTGTGTACACAATCACTTGTACGCACATTCTCTCTGGAGGGGATAAACCACATGTTTGCACTATAGCTACATGTGTGATGGTGTGTCTGAGCAGTTTTGTGAAGTGATACTAACAGGGCTGTGCTCTTCTGACCTGAGAGGAGAGTGAGCAAACAGCAGATTGCACTTAACCTAACGGCATGTGGCTAGTCAGCCGGAAAAAAAAGGAATAACTATACCGCTTGAGTGGCGGAAGCAGTGGAGCTTACAGAACATGAAGGCATGTTCTCACATAGGCTACATTTAACATAATCACCCCTCACATAGGGAATCCTATCCCAGCTAACAGGGACCGCTTGCAGAACTTTGGCTAACGTTCTGGCAAGGTCTCTCAAAGTTGAGCAATCATCCTTCTAGTAACGTTAATAGAATGTTGACTCAGAGTTATCTGGTCTTTAATAATGTTCTCAGAACATTAGCACAAAAACTATTTTATACGTTGTTCATGGAATGTTTTTTAAAAGTTACTAGGCTACTTGTTTCAGAAAAGGAACACATAAGGTTTGCAAAATGATAAAATGGACTGTTCCCTTAATGTTCACATAGATAAAAAATAAAAACATTGAAAAAGACGTTTTGACGTTTTTAGACGTTTTGAACATTCAGAGAACATTCAAGGAATTCCGCTTCCATTACTAAATGGGAATGTTAGTTAAACGTTCTCAGAACATATTTTTGCTAGCTGGGATAATATAAGCACTACTATGGTGTGAATTTTAATTTAAGATGTTAAGATGTCACTAATTGACACTGTTTAGATGTTAAAAGCACAAAGGACTTCAAGTGTGTAAGATATTAGATCCCATTCATCCATCATCTGTCTGTGTACTCCAACCGTTTGTATTTACAATAGCACAACAAGATGGGTTGTGTGACTATTAGCCTGTATTACATCATACTTTTCAATTTCAGCACTAATGATGGTATAATAAGGCCCAGGAGGAGGATAGTACTTGGGCACGGCTGTTGTTCAGTAGGGAAATGATGCTGATGGCTGCCACAGTAACCAGTGCCAAAAGCTTCATCATAATAGCGTCCATGTAGAACAGTACACTCTCCGAGTAGAAGATTTTGATATTTGGCATACAATTCAGTAATCATAAAAGTTAGATTACATGTTTATAAACTGAAGTCATGTATGGTGAAGGAGGTAGCCATAGCAACCAAGGCTGGGTAACATTCAGAATTGATTAAGAACAGCTCCCTTTCAGTTCATGAGTTAATGAAAATGAACTGATTATGCATCGCAGGAAGTCGAAATGTAATTTGAAGTTGAATTTCAATTCAAAGAATTTCAACAGATGATGGCATTTTGGGAAATAAAGTGTTCCTCCACCCTGATCCATAAATCTGTCTGTCTGTAAAGCACATAAAACCTTCAAACTCCAAAAAAAACAACATTTACACATTTGTGTACCGCAAAAGTGTTACCTCAATGAACCTCAACCGATTTCTCAGTGAAAATTAGAAACAGAAATGGTAAGGTACAAAGAATGCAGTGTAAATTGGGTTATTTAGTTATCCCTCTGTCTTTGGCATGACAAAAGACACGTCGTCCTCTCTAAATGTTTCTAAATATCTCCCTCTCTCTCTTTTTTTCTCTCTCATCTCTTCTGCTCTCACCGACCAAATCATTCAGCTCTAAATTTATCTTCGATTCCCTCATCAGTGCTATTATAATAGAGCAGTTATGGGAGTCTTGGGGGGGTCCCACCTGACCCTGTATGAGTGCTAAGACCTGAGAATTGGATTACAGCTTATCCATATCAGCAGCTGTAGCTTTCTAACAAAGCCTGTGGGCCCCTGGGCATATTTCAAGCAAGCCAGAATTCACCAAGGACACTCCTGACTGGAAAAGTGGAATGGCGGAGGAAAATCTGGTGCCATAATCCTCTTTCCCCTCAACACATTACCTGACGCTCCAGTATATTGCCTGGCTAACACTGCCCACAGAAGAATAAGAGGTAAGAAGTACTGTAGATCTCTATGTAGAAGCGGTAGCCACACAAGAAGAGGGTCGGAGCTTATTTCCAGCCTGACAACGGAGCCTCTCTAAATCAGTGTGATCACAGCTTCACTGACAGGTTGACTAACTCAGTGCCCCTAAATCACACACACACTTGCTGGGCTCAGACCTCACTGCATGCTTTTATTTTTAGAGCTGTGAATGAGGGCATTTCAGGACAAAGCTGCAATACCAAAACAGATTGCACATTATTGAATTCCCTATATTCAATAACCCCACAAGATTTACCTAACTGCATATGATGGCTTGTAAATGTAAATATTTCAAATGCAAAATCAAGATGTATTTGTTTTGTTTTGTTTTGTTTTTTGACTGAATAAAGTTTAATAGTCAAACATGTCTGTAGTCTTCACATATTATTGTGATGAAAACTGATCCAAGATGTGATCCTACAACGTATTGATTATTCTGTGAGTGGATCAGGTCATTCATTTTAGCCTGAGGTCATGCATCTAATGTGACATCACACATGATGTAAGGCAACACAGTGAGCTCAGAGCCAGTTTCAGTGGGAGGGCTGCTCATTTAGAACAGATAAAGGTGCTTTGTTTTCTTCACTTCCTCCTCTCTGGTACATAAGTAGAACATTGTTCCTGTGTTATAGTATTTGTTCATTTGAAGGGAAACTGAGTTGCCCTTTGTGGATCTGACCTAACAGCCACATTCGAGAGAGGAGAAAGTATATTTACCAAGAACCAAAGACAAACTTCCATTAAAAGGAATAAATCATAGAAATAAAAATGAATACACCTAATACTCTGAAATACACTTGCAGTATGAAGGTATGATGCAGTATGAGCATGTGACACTGAAGACTGGAGTAATGATGCTGAAAAATCAGCTAAATTACATTTAAAAATATAAAACATAAAACAAGGCCTATTTAAAATGTTAGGCCTTGTGACACTTTTTAATATTTAATTTAAAATATTTAATATTTCACACCGTTTTGTTTTTTTACAGTATTTGTGTTCAAATAAATGCAGCCTTGATGAGCGTATGTTTCAAAAACATTAACAACCCCAATCTTTTTTTAACATTATTGTATTTAAGAAGTAACATTTGACAAAAAGCTGTTCTGTTAACAATTTAAATAAATTATGAATGAGAATTAATTTTATACAACTAAGTGTGACAACTAGCCCCATTATACAGCTCTTTCTCATGTGTGAGCAAGAAGTTGCTTGAGTAAAGCATCACCTGATATCAGATAACTCAATAACTACAATACTGTAAATAATACAGATAAAAAAAAAATTATGAACAGTTTTCCAATTTCTCCAATTGTCTCATACTGTATATGTCACTGTAATTGTAATTTATTAATTAATGCTGTATTTAATTAAATATAGAGGAGGGGGGGTCATTGTACAATAAACATGTATTTGCTTAAGGGGATTAGAAACTAAATCAAATAAATTGTTTAATCTTCATATTACTCCTATATATACTGCTTTGAAAAATAAGATCCTGTCACAAGGTTACAGAATCCTGGTTCATTTAGTGTTTCAAGGCAGACCAATTCCCCACAGGCATCATATCACTAAATGCATTCATACTTAGAAGACTAACAGCAATCACCAGAAGAGGCTTTCTGAGATGATTTTGATGATATAGTCACAGTAAATGTTGTATTGGGACTCACGTGGGTCCATTAGCCCAATGCTTTATTGGAAAACACGGGAACATTGGAGATAACATAGAGCTGATGATATCTCCTAAAAAAATTACATCCACCCAGCTTCCAGCTAATGAATCATAATGGAGCATTTAACAGCCCTAAATTGTTATGTGGTTCCCTCACTGATATATTTATGAGGTAAAACCAGCGCTTTAGTGTGTACAACATCCCAGTTAACAGGGAATGTTCCCATAACTTTCACTAATGTTCTTTAAAAGTTATGTAGGCTAAATGTTACAAATGAAACATTCTTTAAATACTAGTTATTATAGTTATAGTTATACATTCTCATAATGTTGAGAGAAAATGGAACGTCCCTCTGACATTATTTGTACTTGATGAATGTTCTTGTAATGTTGAGAGAAAATGTTCTTAGAAGAACATCACTGGAACGTCCGTATAATGTTACTTGCTGAATGTTTTCATAATGTTATCATAAAACGTTTTGAGTACAACGTTCATGGAATGCCCTTACAATGTAATTTGTGCTTCATGAATGTTCTCGTAAAGAGAAAACGTGAGAAAAACGTTCATGAAACACCCTAACAATGTTATTTTTACTTAATGAACATTCTCATATTTAGCGGATTTGCAGCTAACAGGAAATGTTCTCAGAACTTTGGCTAACATTCTGGAAAGGTTCTCTCAAAGTTATAAACAAACTTTCTTCCAACATTCATTCAAAATGATCTTGGCTTTAAAAACATTCTCAAAACGTTAGCACAAAAATATTATTTATACAAAGAACATTTTTTGGAATGTTTTAGTTGGATGTTCATCTAACATTATTTAAACATTACAGCTTGTTTGATCATTAAAGAGAATTGAAAAGAAGATAACAAAGTTGTATATAAACTATACAGGCAAGCAGGTAAAATACACTGTCTTCGCTGAACCTATTTCAGAACGAAATTCTCTCATTGTCTTTCTATTACTCACAACTTCATTCCATGCCATTTTTAAACCAAACATCCAGAGTCTGCAGACAAGCGTTAAACTCTAAGGTCTCTCTTCAGCCTGAAGCATAACAAAGCATTTTGTAAAATGACAGTGTTTGAAACTCCATATGAAACAGAACAGAACACAATTTTGTGGTGTTTTATTTTTCTATGTTGTTTTCACCATTTTGTTAGATTTGGCTTTTGTGCTGTCTAGTTGTTTGTTTGAGTTTGTGTTCTTTTTTTCCATTCCATGTTTTGGACTGTGAACGGAGTCCCTTACACGGTTTAGTATACTACTAAAGTAAAATGTGAATCTTAAAATAAAGTCTTATCTGTTATTTTTGTAATTCAAATATTTAAAGCAGATAGAAACTTTTATTCTCTGAAAAAATTTAAACACTCTGGAAAAAATGTGTCTTAAAATTTTAGGGTTGACAATTTCGGAGAGGCTAGCAATAGCAAGCTAGCTTTTTAAGCATGAGATCCCCCAGATCCATTCAGAGCGTCTCCAAAGCCATGCCTCCTTCAAAACACAAGAACGCACAGCAGATTCTGCAAAGCGTCAAAAGAGATGGCTTTAAATTAACTCTCGTCTAGAAGCACATAACAATAACGTAAAGAACTTACAGAGCACTGACTTGCACAACCTGACTGCTGCAGATTCATTTCAGTGTTGATAGTTCCAGTATTGGTCTGTCCACCTCTAGCTGTGATTGGTTTGCCAGTTATCTCAGCAACCGTGTCCAGCAAATGAAGGTTGAAAACATCATATCAGACCCACTTATCATCTCTAAAGGTGTGCCTCAAGGCTCCATCCTGGGCCCAGCCCTACATCAGTGATATAGCCAGAACTGCTGCAAATGACACCGTTTTGTTCTCAATTGGTCGCTCTCCCAATGCTGCGGCTTCCAGTCTTAAACTGAGCTTCACCTCTATAGTTATATTATTTATACCTGTCCAGGCCCAAAACTTATAGTTTTTGTCAGTGTTTATTTAAAAACATCAAATTAGGCAGAATGAAACATATAAATATCTAGGCATCTGGTTGGATTCGTCCCTGTCATTCATTACACATGAATAACCTTCAAGTAAAAGTCAAAGCTAGACTACCCTTTCTTTTTCGCAATAAAGCCTCCTTTTCATGCAACCAAATGCACCCTTGTTAAGATGACAGTACTGCCGATTTTGGACTAATTATTATTATTTACTAATTAATTATTATCTACAGAATGGCACCAAACACAGCCCTAAAAAAAATTACATTCTTTATCACTCAGCCATCCATTTTGCCACTAATGCACCCTTTCACACTCATCAAATGACCTGTATATTTCTAGTCAAATATACAGTCAATCTCAAAGCTCTTTTCCTATTTTAGATGTGTTTTGTATGTTTTTCTTGGCATTCACGCTGAACACCTATCACACAAGATCATGTAATTTTAGCATAATCTTACTTCCGCTTTGCAGCAGTACATGCCTAGAACATGTCAAAATGGTACGTTTAGCATGTACAACAGCTTGTTTCTGGCAGAATTTTCATTTTTGTGTGATAATCCTGAACCATATTAATAAGCACTTTTTCTTCTTCTTTGCTGTCTACTTCTTTTAATTTAATGTTTGTTCATTTGAAATCCATACCTGTGGCTAAGAAAATAATTTCTTATATTTGATCTATTTTTATCAATTGAATCGATATAAACATAAATATAAGCAGGGCAGCACAGTGGCTCAGTGTAGTGCTGTCACCTCACAGCAAGAAGAGGCCTTTCTGCGCAGAGTTTCTGCCATGTTCTCCCTGTCTCAGTGTGGGATTCCTCCAGGTACTTCAGTTTCCCCCAAAGACATGGAGCACAGGTAAATTGGTGATACTAAATTGTCTGTGTCTGAGCCCTGTGATGGTCTGTACAGGGTGTTTCCCCAACTGTGGCCCAAGACGGTGGGATAGGCTCCTTGAGACCCTAGAGAGGATGAGTGATGTGGAGAATGAATGGATGAATAAAAGCAATGTTCCTAGGGAAATGTTTGGAGGATTTTTGCATAACAAAGCATTATTAAAACATTTTAAATAAACTGGACATTTTGAACATTCAGAAATAAAGTGTTCATAACATTTTCAAAATGATAAAATGGACATTCACATAAACCAAGAAAAATGTTCTTAATACATGAAAAACATTCAGAAATAACGTTTACATAACCTAATGGGAATGTTAGTAAAACATTTTAAGCAGACGTCACAGAATGGTTATGTGTGTTTTACAGCTAAGTGGAAAATGTAGTAATCTTTGTCAAGCCAGAGAAACACAAGGCATTGATCATTTTAGTGAAGCAAAAATGAGGCAAACCTGTTTTAGCACATTATAAGCATCCTTTGAAATTAAGTAATTCAGCCAAATAGACCAAATGTACTGATTTCTCTGCATGCCTGCTACTTTCATGGTTTACACAATCCTCTGCTGAACACAACCTCTAAAGGTAACCCAGTCCCAGAGGGGACTTACAAAAACAACTCACTTCCCCAAAGACAAACAAGCAGTGAAGAAGAGGCCTGTTGACCCAGCAGCATAACATCCCCGGTAAGTCCCTGTTGCCAGCAGCCATATCACCCTGTCGCCCAAGGTTGCCCACTGAAGCGAAGCAGAGTTGAGCCTGGTCAGTACCTGGATGGGAGACCTCCTGGAAAAAACTAGGTTGCTGCTGGAAGAGGTGTCACTGAGACCAGCAGGGGGTGCTCACCCTGTAGTCTGTGTATAGTGACGGGGACACTATACTGTAACAAGCTTCGTCCTTCAGACGAGATGTTAAACTGAGGTCCTGACTCTCTGTGGTCATTAAAAATCCCAGAATGTCCCCAAAAAAGAGTAGGGGTTTAAACCCCTGGCAAAACTGGCCAAATTTGCCCATTGGCCTCTGTCAATTATCATGGCCTCCAAATCATCCCCATATGATTGGCTTCATCACTTCATCCTCTCTAATAAGCTGGAGTGTGGTGGGAGTTCTGGCACAATATCGTTGCATCCTCCTGGTGGATGACGCACATTGGTGGTGGTTGGGAGATTCCCCTTTCCATGTAAAGCCCTTTAAGTGCAGAGAAAAGCACTATATACATGTGAATAATAATATTAAAGTTGGTAGATTATACATACCAGGTAAGACTGACAAAATTGTAGTAACTCTATTCTCACATAAAAACAAAGATGTAGGAATTATAAAAAACAAACAGTTTCTCTAAGGAAATGTATGGTGAAATGTTTTTTTTTTTGGATATTTGGGTCATACGGTTTTCTCTTTTACATATTTTGTATTTAGCAAGGACACATTAAATTGATCAAAAGTGATGGTAAATTATGTTATAAAAGATTTATATTTCAAATAGCCTAAATGCTGTCTTTTAAACTCTCAATTCATCAAAGAATCCTGAAAAAAATTGGCATGGTCAACACCAAAATAATAAGCATGCACAGCCATTTTTAACATGAATAATAAGAATAATGTTTATTGAGCACCAAATCGGCATAGAATGATTTGTGAAGGATCATGTGACAATGAAAACTGGATTAATGGCTGCTGACAATTGCCATCTCAGGAATACATACAATTTTAAAATATAGTAGAACAGAACATTTTATTTGTAATTATATTTCACAATATTACTGTATTTGTGATATAATAATAGTAGCCTCTGTGAGCATAAGAGACTTATTTCACAATTAAATTACTTATCTCTTCGATTAACAGCACGTTTTAATTTGTGTATTAAAATGTATTGCGCATCATAAAGTCTGAACATGTCAGGGCGATACAAACGTCACATTGGAGAAAAAAAGCCTCAAATTCTTGAAAATAAAAATTATTCATATATAAATATATCATTTAATAATGAAACATTACTTTGAAATTTTTTTATTTTTAAGTACTTGACCAGAAAAGCATGCATCTAAAAATACTCCCCCCGATGAAAGGCTTGTCAAGAGCAGCAGAAACATGTCCTTTTTATTTTAAACTGATGTAATATATGTCTTACTTACGCCTCAGGAATGCTGCAAACCAGTGTGGGCCTTGTCTTAACACGTATTTCTGCACTTGAAATGAGTTAAGGTATGTCAACACGCAAGAGGTCCCCAGGGACTGAGTCGATGGTGCCTTTGTGTGGACGTAACTGTTACGATGAAAGATTTGCTCCCTCAAACTTTAACCTATTAACCAGCGCCCCAATTTTTGAAATTTTCTGAAAACGACATTCCCAAATGAAAATGTCTGCAGCTCTTAAACCCTGTGGTCTATATTCATAAATCTGGTCTTATTTTAAACTAGACACTTCAAATAGTGTTACCCAAGAGTCATAATAGCTCAAAGTTGTATATGAACAGAGTAATATACATGTAAATATACATGTAAGTGACTCGCTTTTTATTTTTATTATTCACTTAGGGAAAATTATGAGATTTTAATGTTAAGGTCCTGAAAATAAGCATAATATAAAACTGAATGTCTGATCATGTTTTGATTCAAATTTGAGGATGATTCTCTCAAAAATGTAGCTTCTGTAAGCTTTTATATCAAGAAAAGACTAGGCGTCCTTTCCAAAAGGGCTTTTATTTTAGAACATTTGTAATTGCAAAGAGTAGTTTTTTATTCAAATAAATCTGCAATAAACTGCTGATTATGATTAATTTACAGTTACTGAAAAACTAAATGAACTATTTACAGAATTTTTAAAGTGTAAAAACTATTTTAGTTGATAAAACAGTCTGTCATAGTGCCTGCGCGCTCTACTGCAGTGTTCCGCAATCTGACTGGCAGGCGCTATTGCTATGGAGATTGTGACTAGAGGCATATTCACCAATAATGCTTACAAACACAACGTAAGATAATGCATTGTGATTAGTTACTACGTCCGTCAATCAAACCTTTGCTGGCAAGGCATTGGCTAGGCATTGATTGCCTTCATCCAACGAAACCATGTGCACTTTGATTGACAGCTGGCGGAGCGAGTAATGTGGCAACTCTGTGTAATGACTCCTCAGAGAGCCTGTGATTGAAGCAGAGAGACCTGGGAGGGTTTAACGTGACAGGAAGAGTCCACAGCACAGGGAGATCGTCAGAAACGGATTTGAATCACTATTTCATTGAAAATGGACACGATTGATTACTCTAACTCAAAACGCCCAAGCAAACAAAGGAGTATTTTTAGTTTTTTCCTTATTTTTCGTTGTTTTGGATTAAAAAGTGGGATGCATTTGGAAGAGTGGACTCTTACACGGACATGTATGCGGTTGTTTTTGGATTGGTCCGATCTGATCTGCACGATAGGAGATGAAAGATGAGTACTGCGTTCATTATGCTAATGTTTAAATAGCTACTGCTACAGCATTTCATTTAACCTTTTCCTCTCTGGTGTATTTATTGCAAAAACGAAGTTCAGAACATGAATCTCAAGTGTTTTAGCTTTCAAATGATGCATAGTTTGTGATGGTTGATTAAATAGTTTGTATAAAACAAAAGTGAATAAAAGTAGAGACACGCCCACTTACGTCAACCCCCGCCCACGAACCGGTGCGGGTTAACTCGTTAAACATCACAGAAACCTATGAAGGTAGACTCCAATGTAAGAAAACGATTGCTATTTTTCCACAGTCAGATGCCACCTTGCACACCTTCCCAGAATGACTGGTCATATTTGTTCATCTACAGGGCTGACTGACCTCATACAAACCAGAAATTACATCTACTGAAGTATCAAAGGCCTGCATTGCTTAATGACCTTTACTTGAACCATAGACAAATAAAGCCACTCTCTGTGCTTCAGTTGATACCAAGGCTGTATGGCGATCCTGTAGACTATTTGATCTCCACTCAGGTTATGTATGGGAATAGGGCAGGGTGAACTGTCTGTGGTAAGGCTGTCTTCTTTCCGTAACACATGACGGCAAAGGTAGCAGGATAGCCTGGGACAGAAGCACATAGTAACCATGGCAGCTTCCTATTTTAAGTGCTCTGACATCACCTAGTGGTGAGATCTGTAATATTCCTCATTCTGCCATATGTTCTGTGATGACATTGAACTATGAAAACTATGAAATCTGATACAACAGTGAGATGTGGAAAAGGCTATTTGGATCCATTAACACAACCGCCCTAAAAAACACCACTCAACCTGTGATGAAGTGAGAGGAGGATATCGCCCCTCGCAGCACATCCAGGGTTTTTCTGCTCTGGTTAACAAAAGGGAGTTCAGCTGACTGAGTTAACACTGCTGACCAGAGCACCTTCCTCTCACTAATTGTCTATCTTGCTTAGGTAAATTACCTTGTGACCACTAAGCAAAATGTCAAACTTTTCCAAGAAGTGCAATAATCGCAGACAGACAGAAGAAAGAAAGAATGTTGACAACATTTAGACCTATTTAGAACGTTGTGTCATATTAAATTGGTACGTGTTTATGTGTATTCATTATATTACAATTTTAAATATACTATTAAACATATACAATATAACCATTTCAATAATAAACTACTTTTTTCAAATAAATGCTGTTCTTTTTAACTTTATTCAAGTTACTGCTGTAACTTAAGGATCCACACTGATCATTACGTTTTAGTGGAAAATTGAATTGTGTGAGTATAATAATACACACCGACTGACGGGTGAAGTGAATAACACTGATTATCTCTTCATCACGGCTACTGTTAGTGGGTGGGATATATTAGGCAGCAAGTGAACAAAGTTGATGTGTTAGAATCAGGAAAAATCAGGCAAGTGTAAGGATTTGTGCGAGTTTAACAAGGGTCAAATTGTGATGGCTAGACGACTGGGTCAGAGCATCTCCAAAACTACAACTCTTGTGGGGTATTCCCGATCTGCAGTGGTCAGTATCTATCAAAAGTGGTCCAAGAAAGGAACAGCGGTGAACCGGCGACAGGGCCAAGGCTCATTGATGCACGTGGGGAGCGAAGGCTGGCCCGTGTGGACTATCCAATCGAGCATCTGTGGGATAAAAACAAGTCCGATCCATGGAGGCCCCACCTCGTAACTTACAGGACTTAAAGGATCTGCTGCTAATATCTTGGTGCCAGATACCACAGCACACCTTCAGGGGTCTAGTGAAGTCCAAGCCTCAACGGGTCAGGGCTGTTTTGGCAGCAAAAGGGGGACCAACACAATATTAGCAAGCTGGTCATAATGTTATGCCAGATTGGTGTATATATAATACACACACAATTCAAATTACCACCAAAACTTAAGGATCCTGTCATTCTCAGATTCAATGTCATCTTTGTTCCCATGGAACATTTAATGTGTGGGAAGTCTCTAAAAATGCATGAAACATCAGAACTGTATTAATAATTCATACACCACAGGGTGTCCACAGCTGTGCCATTCTTACTATCTGTCATAAATACTAAAAGGATTGCTTTAACTATTCATTCAGTTCTATAAAATGTCATGCAAAATGTACATTTTTGAGTAACTGATACATGTTAACATAATACAGAACAGAATACCTCCATTCACACAGCTGGTTCACAGAAAGTGAAGTCAAAGACACTTTCAACAAAATGTGATGGATGGTGCTGATGTGCAAAATGTCATAAACACGAATAAGATGGATGAATGGACCCATCTCAATTGTCTTTAGATGTTCAACAGTGTAGTTCAACATATAAATGTATATGTTATCATTATAAATATGTGAAATAACAACATAGTGTACATTTAGTCTTCATATTAAGTGCCATGAAGGTCTAATAGATTTTAGCATAACGATACATTTCCATTTCCCATACAAGCGAAGGAAGAGTTGGAGAAAATCAATTACTTGCTGCCATCTAGTGGACACTTTTAGAAACTGCATTGGGTAGGCTATTTCCTGACTAGCCTACTTGAAATTAAAAATATTTCTTAAATCCATTTGAAGGGCTCTCTATCCTTCATTATTATCCAATCGACCAATACAGTATTTAGCCTAATATTAAATCAGCTAGCCAAAAACATTCAAAGAACGATTCAAATGCAAATTATACGAAAATTTATTTTCATATATTCACAGAAAACCCTTTCAATTGCTTTTATTATTTAGCCATGATAATTTATGAAGACATTTTAGCATATAGGGCTATGCAGTATCTATCAGTTATAAGCTGATTAAATACAAAGTGTTGATGTTTCAAATACTTCAATAACTGCAGCATAACTAGAAAATGTTTTAGCAGACAGCATGCTCTTCTCAATGGCATGTCTAGAAAATGTTACTTACCTACATTACCACTTTTCTTAATAAGCACGGAAAATTGTCCAGATATAATTATTAGTAGAATTGTAGGCTACATGCCAAATATACTCCATAAAGATGTGTAGCCGATTCTTTAACAAAAAAATGTATATAGTTTGCTATACGTGCAGGTAATATGTGCAGGTACCTTCATGACCTCTAGAGGGACTAAAAGCAGCCTCTTAATACTGACAGTTATGTTGTACACAAAAAAGTTGCTATTTCTACCCTCTCATAGTCTACTTTAGCATTAAAAGGGTAACAGATCAAATTGGCCGCAAATAATCAAGGCCAGTTTTTTATTGGCCAACTTGATCTGTTATCCTTTTAAAAAATAGCAATATATATATATATATATATATAGATAGATAGATAGATAGATAGATTACTTGCAAATTAAGACATTTGTAAGTCTGAGATGTTTTGCAGCAGCAACAGGCCACTTTCATTTCTTATAAAAGTTTACTATAAGTTCAGTTTCCACCACTATTGTTACTAGTTTTAAATACATAATATGGAACCTTCAAACAATGCAAAGAACTTTCACAATCTTTTTGCTATTTTGTTTATGTGTTTGTTTGGTGATAGCGGTGGTTAACGACATTGTGAGATTTGGCAGACACTGTTGGTAAAAAAGCAAAAACAAAAACAAAAAAAAACACAAAAAATGCATGTCTGCTACGGTAATTTTATTTTTTAAGCTGGGATGACTATTGATAAAAACAAACAAATTAATGAAACATAATTAATCATCTATTTTATGATTAGATAATGTATTTATACGAATAAAGAATAATACAACATATTATTAGAGAAAAGAAAAACAAACAAAACAAACACACACCACACACACACACACACACCGCAAAGCAATGTATCGCCTGGCACAACGTCGACATTGTAAAAAACGGGTATTACTATCCTACAGCCTTCTCTCATTATTGCAGGACTCTGTTCCACCATGACACGGTAGGCGAAAATCTCGATTGTGTGAAATGGCGGCAAGAGGAGGAGGCGAGGACGGAAACATGATACAGTACAGCGCCACTGCACTGAACCAACGAGTGAAACAGAAAACCCGAAACGGATTTAAATCATTGATCTACGCTGCAAGAGAGACACTAATCAACGCAGCTGTCTACTGTGCATGTCAAACAGTCGCGTAAGCCCGCGTGCCTGTCCTTAAAGCAAAGCTGATGTCAATGCCAAACCTTTTATTTAGTCGTTGTATTACACTAAATCGCACCCTCGCAGCAGGGTTTTTTTGGTAATTGAAAGCCAAAGCGATATAGCTAACGCACATTATATTGTTATAAATATATTCAGATGTTAATAACTGTGGAAATACGTCATCACCAGTCAGTGAAAATGGTCCACAACTAGCCTACATGTAGCCTATGCAATAGAGATTATGAGAATCTGCTTAAACTTTCCTGTTTAAACCAAATTATGGTTAAACAAGGAATGGTTCACATCTTGCAAGTAATTTGTTAAGAAATGTAGCCTAGTGCATTTATTTCCTCCGAGGAAAAAGGTGACTTTGTGTTTGAATTCACATAGGCTAGCTGAATTTGATTAAGAACTTAGGCTACATTTCAGGTGAAGCGTGTAATTTAGGTATATGTAAGTAAGTATGCAGTTATATATTCCCAGACATATACATACACCATGTTGCCATTTGTTTGACTTTAGCTTTGTGCTAGCCTACCTATAGGCCTAGTACTTACATTTATATTTAAAAATGGCTCACAATCCTGCTTTTTTAGAATCTCAGTGGATGTACATGATCTGAATGTTGCCTATACTAATGAATACTGAATTTTTGGACATCCTCATAAAGCTGCTACTACAGAAATACAGTCTGGCTGACCCATTTGTTCATAATGGAAGTCTATAAGTCTTAAATATTACTCTGCCCTTACTGTTTTTCATTCTTTTTCAGCTCTGATTATGCCGGTCCTCAAAATAAATAGTTGTTCTCAAGTTAATTTTACCACTGGGGCCTTGACTGTTCCCAGCTGTCCCTCCTCCCATCCACTCTCGAATAGGTCCCTGACCATACATGGTAGTTAGTTGAAGAAAGCGTCAGGCTTAGAGAGCTGTAGGAAGAAGCTGATCTGCCACTCAAACAAGCCTGTGTGTGAAAGGGTGGACCCTGTAACACGGACTCGGTAGCACTGCCCACCACAAAAATGTACACTGTAATGGTGTAGAGCTAAAAATTACCCCTGAAATGGCAGAGGAACAAACAGAGAAACAGAAACTTCAGCTGGACTGTTTGTTTCACTCAGCCTGTAAAGACTTGAACTGACTTTCATGTAAAAGCAACAAATAGGTGTTTCTGGGTGTGGATGTTGAAATACTCTTTCTGTTAAGGTGCTAGTGAGTCATGTTGTATTACAAACTTCATAGAGACAGATCTTAAATCTTTTTCTAAGCGTGTGAATGAGGTGGGATCCGAAGCTACAACATTTGCATGTGTTACATAGCAGTTTGTTCCTTCCACATAATTACATTACATTGCAAACATATTCTTCATAAACAGAACAACTTTAAATCTGAATGTATCCATAGCAATCAAAAGAACTGTCTGATTCATAAAGTAGGTGTTTTTGATGACATTTGAATTTAGTGGGAGATATGATGACATAATTCCTGCTATGTTATTCTAATGAAGTGAGACTGTGAGAGCCTTCCTTCCTAGAGAAATTGTATGACACTGGAATTTATCACTGTTGGCTCTTATAGACCCCATGGAATCACTTTACGAGCATGCGACGCTGTGTTCACCTATTTCTTATTGAAACAAGAAATTTGGCCAGGTTTTTGTTTTTTATAACTAATCCACTTTTTTTTACCTCTCACTATCAAAGAGGAGTAGCCTCATTTTAGAGGTTAGATAGTGTGTCACAGAAGTGGAACATATTTCTGCTTTCACATTCATAGAGACCTCAATGTGCAAAATAGGAATTTACATGTTTGCAAGATCCTATGTGTGAAATCCAACAACAACAGGTTTTTAGTAAATACATAATTAAATAACTTTAAATAACTTTACATTTTAATTTACAAAAAAACATAAAAAAATTCATAAACAAACATTTTGCCTTTAAGAAATAAACACAGATCAAGATGCCCTGACTGTGTAAATGTGTGTTATACCATTCATTGTCTTATAAATAATGTAAACTGGATGAATAGATAAATGTAAGATCCATCCTTGAATAACCACACATAACATGAACAAAAACACTAATAGCCTACTGAGAAAATTATTCTTATCAACCCATTTCCTGCTTTTCTGTCCGTCTGACTATTCCTTGTGGATTCTCTCAGTCCCATATGTCTGATATAATAGGGCTTATATCACAAATTTCCATCATCCTAGCATTTTCCTCATTCTCTGTCTGTTTCAGTCATATTAAAGGGATAGTTCACCCGGAAAAAATGTGTGATCATTTACCCACTCTATCATTTTAAACCAGTATATAATTTTATTTCTGTTCAACACAAAAGGAGAAATTTCGTAATTTAGTCATTGATAGTGCTCTTTTTCCATACCATGAGTAAATGGTGTTCATGGGCTTGTCACGCCTTTGACTTGCTTAGTTGGGGTGTCAAAGGCACTTGCTATTCAGTAATATTATTGATTTGACTGCACTGATACTATTAGATACTGAAAACTTGAACGATTATGACACCAATGTTTTCTACAGAGCTGCTTCATAGCTGATTCCACTTTTGTAACATCAATAAATGATGAGCCCCAGTTATTGAACTGAACTGAATCAACATTGAACTGACTTCAGCTGAATAATGAAGCAATTGTCTTCTGTAGAGCTGCTTTGCCTTATTTTTAATGAAGTTTGCATTATGAATCGTTGTTTTCCTGTTTATTGCTGCTTTGAAACCATCTGTATTGTATAAAGTGCTAAATAAATAAAAGGTGACTTGACTTATCAAACTCCAAAAAGGACAATAAAAGTTGTATTTGTCATTTTTATAACTTGACAGCCCCTGGTCACCATTTACTTTCACAAAGTAAACCATCAACCTGAAGGTTTCTGTTCCTTTAATGATGAGCAAAAGACAGACACAGTTAACTGACCAGATTTCAGTATAGCATCCTACAAGTAAAACAACCCTGATTCAGAAAGCCTACTCATTCTTGACATTACTCATGCTCTGAAAAACATTAACACATTCTCCGGGAGAGGAGAAATATGAGCACCAGTTCAACAAGAGGAGATGGGTAGTAAAAAGCTGGCACAGTAACACACATGCTACTTTAGTCATAGATCACAAAAGGTCTGATTGACATCGACAATACTGCAAATTAAATATTTTTCCCTCTTGCTATCAATAAGACATTGACAAAGCCAACATTTTTTTTCCTGTATAACAGATAGCTTATGACAAACCTCAGCAATTCTGTACTTGTGCTGGTTATTTAATGGCCAAAGAAAATATTTCAAGGAGTTGTTAATCTGCTGGCACACATATGTTGGGTTCATTCCAAAAGGAGGTAATGATTCAATAGTGCAGCTTAAGTTTTTAAAGATATAACCACCCAAACTTGTTGTCTGACCAGTCGAATGCATTTCATTTAAGCTTAGTTTTATGGCCTTGTTTCTTTTTCCACATATAATCAGAAAAATATTATACTTTACTATAAGAAAGTATGTGAAAAAGTGTATGACCATAATGCCAATACTGTTCCAGTACGAACATGACATAATAATACAGTCTGTGTTTTTAGGATGGGATAGAGGTTCGGGTAGTAAGGTGTGGTGAAATAGGCGTATAGTCCTTTTCTTAACTTTGTTAACAGTTTATTTAAGGAAAGTGTCCTATATGATTAGGATTTGACATTTTTAGAGCTTAACTGCACAGGGTTATCTTTCACTGGACGAAAGAAATGCCAAGGTTTTTTACATTTTTGAATTAGAAGATATAAAGTTGGATCATGAAATGTAGGGCCACAGGCCATTGATGGCACTGACCCACCAACAGGATTGGTAATCTGATTTTGTGAACTATTAGAAGCCATTATGAGCCCAAATTGATCCACATCATTATGGATGAACTCAAGGGTATAATGACAGCAAGCCAATGGGGAATGAGTAGCAATAATCTATAGCAATAATCATTTAAAACCTGAATGATTGGGTTCCATGAATGCAGCAAGATGATGCTACATACAGCTGGTGAAAAAAAAAAAAAAAATTCCTAGAGATAATGCTGTAGGGCAGAACTCATCATGCCTTTATATATGGGCTTTATATAGTGAGGAAACATGATTTACATTTATAACCAAAAATCTAATTTCCACCATAATAAAGTACATCTATAGGTACTAGACTTGAAATAACATTCATCATTAAATAAATAATTTAAGCTGTCAAGATACTACAAAATCACATTTTAAAAAATCCAGCAATTCATCAGAAGCCAAATGAGCTGTAAAACCTTTTTTTGGGGGGGCATATGGTTTGCCTGGAGGCACCAGTACTGTACAGATAGATAGTGTGCCAAAAAATATCAGGTTTCCTTTTCACACAGTGGCTAGTGATAAGGTCCTTATAAATATAGGTCTTGTAGTTCTCTTTCACTGAAGAATCTATTCCAATATACAACACAGACCCATCCGACCCCATTAAAATTCTTTTGTTCTGACTAAGACTTTGTTATGGCTACAGATGTCTGTGCAGCCACGCTTTTTCAGGCAACAGAGGTGAAGCATGGAGCGTGTGGAAATTCCCATGCAGAAATCCACTGACAGGTATGCAAGACCTACAACTGAGAGAACGCCCCCTTTAGAGACAAAACTGTGTCAGTACCTAATAATGTTCAGCTTAATGTGGACTTTAGAACTTGCATGTGGATAACGGCAAACAAGCCTCAACTTTGAACACAAACATTCATCAGTCTCTCCCATCCAGGCACAAATGAGCTCAAGATTTCCATATTGACAGAGGGCCTGATATCATACCTGCCTGTATGTATTGGTAGGTACAGATATAAACCCTGACAAATGAGAAGGCGAGATAACAATGGAGAGGAAGATGAAAGAGAAATGACAAAAAATGGGAAGTTTGACAGACAGAGGGGGAGAGAGGGAGGAGGCAGAGAGGGCAAATGCAAACAATGAATAAATATTCATGTTCACCGACAGAAAGGTTGCAGTGTGCAAAATTTCCAGCCTTTTTGCAATGTGAGTGGGAGATACCAATGCAGAACAGAGAGGGGGAGGAAGGAGAACATTTACAAGCCTGAAGAATGATTCCACTGATCAGGAGGTCCACAGAAAAATGTACGTGCAAACTGAAACAGCCTGTTATTGTTTGTTCAAATGTGTCACAAATGAGCGATTCTTAAATAATGAGTTTCTTTCCAGTCTGTTAGATACAAGGAGTTTTTAGTGCACTCACAAGGGCTCTTTGAAGACACATAAGGCTGCAGATTGTAGGGTGCAAAGTCAGTAGAACCAGAGGGTGAAAATCTGAACCACATCTGCTGCTGTTGTGCATGAGTTGCTTGGCAGAAGACCTTGAGTTTTTGTTTTTTTGTTTTTTTTTGTCCTCACTGAATGAGATATTGCATCTAAACCAAGTGCCTTGGGCTTTTAAAAATTACTTAATGTCCTTGTGGCATTTTCTGCACAGATTCAAATTCAGACCATACAAACTTGGTCCCAATTTGTGGCAGACTGGCTCATTCTTCTGTCAACAGCAAGATTTGCAAACTGCAGGTCCAAATTCTCTCACACTGATCATCAGAATTGTTTTTTTTTGTTTTTGTTTTTTTTCTTTGAAACCTTGCATGAATTATTAAATTGCAGAGGGGACAACTTTGTTTCATTTTACTTCAAAACAAAAATATAATAGACTCTTTCAAAATAAAGTATGTGATTTAGGAAATAAGGATACCACACATAGTTAAGGTCTACCACACAGTGTTATTTTTTGTATAATTTATGTACTACCCTGGCAGCAACATAGTGCTGGCCCAGAACTGGGCCACATCTGGTACATGTGTATTCAAGGCATACCTATTTTGCTGTCTGGGTAGTATTTATTAATATTTTTGAATTAGCTTTTATTTTCGTATTTTCAGTTTTCATATATATATATATATATATATATATATATATATATATATATATATATATATATATATATATATATATATATATATATATATATATATATATATATATATATATATATATATATATATATATATATATATATATATATATATACTGTATATCGTTTTTAAAAAACTATTTTTATTTCCATTTAAGTAATTTTGGTCACACTTTAGACTAGGATACACATATTCACTATTAGTCAAGTCACCTTTATTTATATTGCGATTTATACAATACAGATTGTTTCAAAGCAGCTTTACAGTAATACAGCTTTACAGTCCGTGTTGACTAACAAATTTAAAATTATGGATAAAGCCCTGTTCACACTGACAGCGACTACAGTAAAGCGACTTTTTACAGGTACTATTTTGGCACCTGATTAGAAAGGCTAAAACTGCCTTTTACTTTGTATTTAACCATGTATTTTTTTTTCAAGTTATATAGAAAAGTCACACCTCATCCATAAGGCTTAAACGTGTAATTGAGAAATGCCAGTTGTGAGGGGAGTGAAAAGGCTGAATGAGAGAGTTCTGCTGATAACAGTGGGCACAGCACGTTAGAGCCGATTTTAAAGGAGAACGGCACCTCCTACAGACAGCATGATTAATGGCCAAACTGATGTGGACCTCTGAATATGACGAAGCCGTTTAAACTAAACCAATCCTCATGGGAGAAATACACAGACCAGCACAATGACCTGAACACAACTCTTGAGTGGTTTCCCTCTACTGGAGAATATTTATATATTTACTTGATAACCATGAATGTTGAGAGCTCCACTGAACTCACATGTAGGCCTAGTAAGTGAAAACTTTTATAAAAAATATGCTTGCTAGGAATGAACAATCGCTAATAACTATAACATGCTACATGATATCAAATATTTTGGATTGAAGTATGTAGGTCTATTGCTTTCATTCTAAATGGGCAAACATTGAAATGTAAAACGTGTAATTACTTTAGATTAACTATTTTAAGGGATGGCTGATGTTATAGGAGCCATTAGCTAAGTTTAACTTCTTGGTCATTAGCTATTTTCTTAATGTGGTGTAGCAAACTTACAAAATACTCCCTTGGGAACAAAGAAGGGGCCATCAAGTTGAAAGGCAGTCATGGGTTGGAAACAAGGCAATAGGGTAAACATTGGCTTTGCCGTCGGTCACCTGAGGTATACTTCCTGCCTTACCCTCACCACAGGAAGACAGACCACATAAAAACAGGAAACTCCCCTGAACTAATACATCAATGAGCTACTGTGCATAGGTGAAATGTCCTCAAAATAGCAGTGCCAAACTCAAGGCAGATGGAGGACTTCTGTGTACACAGGGTTATGAGAGATAATATGTAAGTCATATTTATGATATTATATAATAAATATCAAAGTTTGCGTTTAAAACGTGAGATGCAGGGGAGTTGAATGCAAAAAAAAATCACAAAGTCTAGGGATGCGTTTTTAAAATGTTGAACTTCTTTTAACTTCAGCGGCGAAGGAAAAAACTTGAGCGCCACATTTTTAGAATGCCATGTCATGGATGACACAAGACGCAGCAAAAGTCGCTAGCGCAACTGTTACGTTTCTGTTTCATGGACTCTTATGTTGATATTCTGTTGTCTTACTGTGTCTGTGTTCAGTTCCTGTGGTTTTGTTCCTGTTTCCCTCATTTCCATTGCTGTCTTGTTTAGTGTTGGGGGTAACGCATTACAAGTAACTTGAGATGTGTAATCAGATTACTTTCTTCAAATAAGTAACGTGTAGTAAATGTGTCATACATAATTCACCTTTGAGATTAAACATAGTTCTACACACTGTTGATTATAAATGCAGCACTTTGTTAGCATGTTTGTTCATGACTGTTCAGGGATCGCGGTCCCTTTAAATGTGTTTAACGTGTGTTGATGTGGGACGATTGTCAGCTCCATTTTGATTCAGAGTTTTCTGCTTCAGATTAATAAACGACACACGGACTCGTGGGCTCAACGTGAGAAGTTGTCTCTTGTTATTTACTGCATTTTCCACAAACAAAGTTAAAAAAGTTAATTTGTTTTTCCATTTATTCAAAAATTTATTTGTATAGCGCTTTTCACAATACAGAAAAAGTTAATCAATCAATCATGTATTAATTTAGGCCATAACAAAGCTTTATTTATTGACTGCCAGCTCTCCTGTTCCCATGTTGAGAGTATGAGCAAATTAATAAAAACAGTGAAATGCAAACTGTTAAGCAAACCTGCAGTAACTAAATATATCAAAATACACAATTATAGCTACTTTATGTACTTAATCTCACTTTTTTGTTAAAACAAACCAGCAAACCCATCCCAGGAGAGAAAAAGTATTAGTTACTTTTTAGGGAGTAATGTAATATTGTAATGCATTACTTTTAAAAGTAACTTTCCCCAACACTGATCTTGATAGTTTCCATAGCAACCCTTGTTTGTTATCATGGCAATATTTATTTGTTCTTCGGCTTGTGTTAACTTAAAGTGAAGCCATTACGTGACTACATAAATAATCGACAACAGAAAAGCAGTGGAATGAATGCCCCCTTGTTTTGGGCAAAAATTCTTATTAAACGTAATTTCGGGAGGAGTACGCCCATCTAATCTTCCAATTAATACTAAGGTATAAACCCAGCAGCTTCCCTTTTCCCCATTGTTAGTTCTTGCAGCATCCCTCCTCCTCCCCTGCTCCTCCTTTTTGTACAGTTTTGTCTGTAATAGGGGGGCAATCGGAGCTCAGGTAGAATATCCTCTCCAAGCCCCTCTATAGCAGACAGCAAGCCAAATCTGTTTGCCACTTTCACTAAGTTTGTATGGGCACACAAACTCGTGAAATAAGATTATGTGCGATCTGGAATTTTGCGTAAACATTTAACATGCAAATTCGCCACATTGACCAATGTAAAGCTGCCTATTTTAGAAATGACCTGCTAGTTCTTCTGAAACATTTTAGTTGGATGTTCACCTAATATTTTAAATGTTACCTACTCCATGTGTTACATGGTTTAAAAAACATTCAAAAATAACATTCCCAGAAATTACGTTTTAATATCTTAAAGGGTTAGTCACCCAAAAATTTAAATTGTGTAATTACTCACCCTAATGTCTTTCCACACTCTTAAGGCATTCTGCAATCTTCAGAACACAAATGTTCACTTTCAGTCCCTCAATTGGGAGCAACGCAATTTACACATTCAAGGTCCACAGGAAATATGGGGCTGACGGAGAGAATTGAAGTCAATTAGAAGCACTCACTTCCTGATGGCTGAGCGTACTGCAGACTCAGACTAAGCTTGAAGATGTAGATGTGACTTGAACAACCTGTCTGACAGTTGTAAGTCCTCTAGTAGTAGGGGAAAGTGAAATCTGAATCACGTTGCTGAAATATTTTGCCAATTGCTTTTGGCTCTCTATGGGCTTCTCCCCATGCTTCTCTCTTGACTTTATCGGACTTTATGCCTCCACGTCCCCCCGATTGCCTCATAGACAGTAAAAGATTGCCTGCAAGTGTCTCCTCCTGTCTATATGGTAATTTATCTACTATGCGACGAGAGTCGTGTGGTTATGACGCAATTGTTAGCCTATTTTTTACAAAAACGGCTTTTACGGGTCGATGATGTAAGATACAAGGTAATGGAGCCTTTTGTACATTGTCGCGTTTGTTTAGAAATAAACAATGGACAAACGGAGTCTTTAAACGCCTCAAATGTAAAGTTATTCGCTGTCAAAGTGACGCCAAAATGAATGGGAGTCAAAGGAATGCTAACAGCAGGTGATGGCTTGGTTAGCAATGGCCGCCCCCATGGAAGGTACGCTTTCCGGGGGCTGGATTACCCCCTTGGTTGAGAGCAGGCCTGCAGCACTCCTGTAAATAACTGAAGCCTCCGCGCCTCGATCGATCACAGGTGGTTGGTCCCAGTATAGCTCATAACCCCTGCCCCTCTGTGTTTTCGTGAGCCGGAGGCTGAAATTGAACAGGAGCAGCAACAGCAGGATGTCTCTATGTGGTATGTACTGTAACTGTATTGCTTGTCAACATTTGTGTGTGTTTACTCATGGTTTATGAGGACATCGTTTGGTTTATGGACTATTGTATGCCACTAAACATTAGCAGTAGCAAGCAGAAAGGTTTTGCACGTCAGACGTTCATTTGCTCTCTCGCTCTGGTCGCGTGCGCACCCTTTCAGGAGAAGTGCCCATACAGCCCGTACAAGGAAATTCCACCCCATTTGACATCACACAAACCCATACTCGAAACAAACTTTCCGAAACTTGTGAGAAACCGGTACTCTTGACACAGAAATACTCCATCAAACGTCCAACTTATTTTTTTGAAACTTTGTCCATGTTTAGCATGGGGATCCAAGTCTTTAACAGCATAAAAAGCTCAGTATGCATGCAACAGCAATTGTTGAATAAAGTGAATTTGTTGTGTTTTTGCGCAAAAAAACAGGCTTTAAAGTTGCCTATGGGAGGGTCAGAAAACTCTCAGATTTCATCAGAAATATCTTAATTTGTGTTCTGAAGATGAACAAAGGTCTTACGGGTTAGGAACAACATGAGGGTGAGTAATTAATGACATATTTTTTTTTTTTGGAGGGGGTGAACTAACCCTTTAATGGGAACATTAGCAAAAAGTGCTTAAAACATATTTTGTTAGCTTGGACCTAAAAGCAGAATCAGCATAAAGAAGGGTTGTTTGGCTTTTCTTTCTACTCTTTAGTTGTGATTTCCTTCTGGACCAGGTTAGGCCCAGCGGTGTTCATTATCAGCTTCATTATCAAACTGAAGGGCATCTGATGATGTGTGCAAACTGTCTTACACATGATGCATGTCAAACTAGGACACAATTCCCCAATGTCACTTAGCACTTTAAGGACTACAAAGAAGAAGAGGGGGAAGGTTAGTTAATTTGCTCTTTAAAATATTGCCGTGGAGCACTCCTGACAGACTCTTCATGCACTCACGTCACATACACACTCATGTGGCTTCAGTTCATGGCTCGCTTTACAGATGTGGTTTCTGTTGATTATCTGTACCCCGAAAAAGAGGGCTGAACAAGTCAGGACGAAAAATGACTGAGCTGTGACAGACACTGGAGCTAGAGTCACTGGATCTCTAAATACTAATAAATTTGAACTGCATCAGAGAACGAGGCTTATTGGTGAGTACATACAATAAGAAAGGCGGTAGAAACAAAGTGAGAGTGAAGGGGGAAGGGTGGAAAGAGAAAAAAGAGTAAGAGAAGGGAGGGGAGAAAGAAGCTGGGCGGAGCTGTTATGGGGGCCCTTGCTCACATTTATCACCCATAATGAAGATGGGTGAGGGGCCTTTGCAGTACCCAACCCCTCTGCGATGAGGGACCCAACACACACCTTTAATGAGCCACAAGACACTGAACAAGCATGGGCAGCACCTACGATCTGTCGCAGAGAAACAGGAAACACACATACACACTTCAAACAGGGTATGCCATTAAATTCCAGTTCTGGTTTATAATATCCTCATAATATATACAATGTGTGGTATGATGCAAGTGCAATTATTAGTAAGAAGTATGCAAATTGTGTTGATGCCTTCATTCAGATGCTCGGCAGGAGATGGGCTTTAGTTGACCTCGAGCGCCATCTTTAGATTAAATATGTGGCTCATCATTCTTCATTTGTCCTTGAAAGCCAAGATGTACTCAATTACATCTATCTCACAAAATAAACATCCTCATAAGGATTTTGTAAAGGTGAATAATAGTTGACCTTACTCTAGTGAAGAAAATCTTTCAAAAGCTACTGTAGTTTACAATGTAAAAATAATAGATAACAAGCGCTCGACATCACAGAGCCAAAGGCGGAATCCTATGAAATTGTAGCTCATGCAACAGCAGCAGAACAAAGGAATAATATCACGAATGAAAATGGGACATGGTAACTCCGTTGCCTGTTGGCTCCAGACATCACACAGAAATAGCTGCTGAGCCAGTAGGTGTGGTGCCATGGAAACTGGGGCTCAGGTTTGATGTCACAACGACTCTCCATAGCAACCAGCCCAGATTGCCTGTCACAGCATGAGGTCAGTGTTGCCATGGAGACACACCAACTGAGCAATGGGCTTGCCATTTTTTGCAGAGTGTGTGTGTATAAGGAAGGGAGGGTGCAAACAAGCCATGTTAAAAAAAAAAATGAACCGCCGCAGCCAGCACATTCCCCAATTAACATTAAGCTTATTCAGGCAGGTGTTTCACTGTTTTTGTCCAATGGAGTGGATCACAGTCTTAAAGAGTTAGTTCTCCCAAAACAAAAAATCTGTCATAATTTACTCATGTCTCATGTCGTCCCATTCATTGGAACACAAATGAAGATAATGTTTATGAAATCTGTTATGAGAGCTACACAACTACAAATTTCAAGACAGGCCCAGAAAGGTTGACATCATGCGACACTTCATATAACTGAGGTTAAAGCACTGAAGTCTTTATACCTTAAAGGGACTTGAAACTAGTAGTTGTGTGGACTGTCAATGAAGGGATAGGAAGCTCTCAGATTTCATTAAAAAGATCTTGATTTGTGTTCCGAAGAGACTTACAAGTTTGGAATGACATGAGGGTGAGTAACTAATGACAGTAGCCTATTTTTGGGTGAACTAACTCTTTAAAGCTTTATAAACAGACAAAAGGTTGATATGTACTGTATATACATGCATCCCTCCAAACTTGAACTACTTAAACTGCATTTCAACATCCCAAAATGTATAAATAAACTATTTCCTCTCAGAAGTCTTTGACTAAAACATGGCTGTTAGTCATCCACAACTGGAGCTTTGGGGACAGCCGTGTTTATGTTTTTTTTCAGCAGCGTTCACTCACAGACGCCTGACCTACAGCCCACCTTCATGAATAAGCATATGGGACAACCCCCCCCCCTTCTCTCCTTCAACAGAGCTTTGCACTTTAAAGAGGGACATTGTATAGGGGTCCATTAAGGATGAATTCAAGCTTTTAAGCCTAAGGCCACACACGCACGGCGTCACGCTTAACCCAGCTGTAAGTTATGAAAGCTACAGGAACAGACTTGACTTGAGCCCAAGCTCAAACATTTGTAGTTTTATTTAGCAGACAATCTCAGCAGCTGAATGTAATGTGACGCCATGTAGGGCAGTTTTAGGTGTTGAGTGCCACCTAGTGGGTCCCTTTGGCAAGTCTGACACCAATAAGCTACAGTTCCTTATTCACACGTACACAAAGGGCTTAATATGATCTAATTATACTGAGACAACAGACTCATATAAGAGCTTTAACACAACCCCTGATTATCCACTGAAACATGCAGGCAGTCAGCGACTTCTCAGTTCTCATCTGCTTACGTTACTTGCAAAAATCTCTGAACTCTGCTTAAATTGTGTAGAAATTAAAGTTATAATGAATAACGTATTTCTTAAATAAATCATCTTTTGGACAGAAGGGCGGTGTTTGGCTTAGATTGGCTTTTCAATTGTCGATGTTTACACTTCTTAGAGAACTGGCAGTTTGCTGATATAATGTTAATATATATTTCATTTATTCGTGTGTGATCATAACACACTTTTTTTTAGAATTCATACACTCCATTCTGACAAAAATATAGAACATATATTTTTTAAATAATGTAAATAAATAACAGTTAAAAAATTATGTTGTTTTTTTTATACAAGAGAACAGGCTGCAGTGGTTTATAAAGCTCCTGGTTTTAGTTTTTCTTTGAATTGTTCATTAAAAATGCTTGCGTCATCAATAAATATACAATAATTACTAATAAAGCACCAATAAAGAAAATTAAATGAAAAATGTACTGGTAATTTTCTGCCCGAACATTGTCTAGCAATTTACAGAAATTTCTAACAACCCTAAAACAACATGAATGTTATTTAAAATACAGGTAAATAATATCCACACATGCAGGAGAAATCATATACAGACCCTCGGACCCTATTTTAAGCACTTCATTATAAAATCATCATACACATCATATTCCACAAGTCCCATCTGCCCACTGTATGACTGTCTTTATGTTACTTTTTCTTTATTCCCTTCTGATATTACATTGAAAACTGTGGGTTTTTTTTATAGAATTTTAAATGTACTAATTTTAGCTTTATAATTTGTATAATTTAGCTTATTTAAAAAAAAAAATGTGTACAATGTATGCATTTTAGCGCAATATAATTGGGTTTGAATTTAAAGTTGTTTCGAAGTCAGTGTGATTTAGAGGAACTTTACAAGACTGTGCCACCCGAATATTTCAGATGTAACAGTTTATAACAAATCCGGCAACTGTGAAGACAAAAAATCTTTTGTATAGACAACAAAAATGACATCCTAAAAACTGTTTTAAAATAACGTTAATAAACAACGGCAAAATAACATTTGTTCATGCATGACCGTAAACTCAAACTCACATAAACTCAAGAACAAGACAAGAATAATATTGCATTAAACTACTGCACATACTGCATTAAAAATTATGCTGAAATTGATTTAACACTGCTTAAAGTATTCAAATAAAAAGTGTGCCATTTCAAATGACAAGGTTATTTGTCAGTTATTATGTAACTGACACAAGGGAAGCTACTCACTACAGCCAAATATCAGCTGAATAATAAGCTGTCTGGCCAATATAAGACAACCATATTCATCTATTTCCAGAATAAAAACTTGCCTGGAGATCAAGCAAGAATTTATGTAACTTTTTTCCTCCTCATTAAAAATATTAGCATGTGTTTAGCTATGAAGCCTGAAAAAGTGCTCAGCATCTGTTCATTGGTACCTTTCAAAGAATGCAAATAGACAAGAGCCAATAAAAGAGCCAAACAAGCCCCTAATTACCGAGTTTTTTTTTTTGGGGAGGGGTGGGAGAGGCGGTTCAAAGGGTAAGTAGAGAGGTAGAGTTACCAGAAGCAAATGGTGGAGTAAGGCTTTTATAGTGCAGGCTGGTTTAATACCAAAACTTTCATAGTAAAATACCAAGAAATATTTTAAAAATTAAAAAACTTTAAACTTTAAAATTAATAAACTTTTTCTTAGGATTAAAACATTCCAGGGTTAATCCAAATACAAACACAATTGTCAAAAAACAAAACAAAAAAACTTATATAACATTTGAAAGTTTTTATTTAGCTGCCATTAGATACATATACAATTGTATGTATTATTTTTCAGCAAAGACATAAATCATTCCTAATAGAATGGATGGATTTTTTTTCAACCAACCTTGAGTTCAGCTAATGTATCATTAAAAGATGCATGTTTCCTGTTGCAACAATCAATGTTGTAAAGAAATAAATGTTCTTATACAGTTGTACGTTCTTGCCTTCGTTTATTAACACAAATCTGAAGTGTTTTGATCATCAGCAAATTGTGGAGTCAAATTTAACTGACGAACCAGGACTTCACCATTAGATATTTAATGAGCCTTCCTCGGAATGACATGTCCATTTGTGACCCAATCAGAAAAAGCCATCTCAAAGGACTCACATACGGCTTCTTGTAATACAACCTCTGTCAATTAGAACGGGTGCTATTTCAATGGGTTACTTTTTTCCGACTGATAACCTGCAACGCAAAAAGATTTGTCAACATCAATGATATAATTAATTATGCAAAGTGCAAACACAAAACATATTTTGAGGGGTCATGCAGACTATACTTGCATTAGCATACATACAGGAAGACTAGATATATAAGGCATATAGCTATATAGTTCTTACTTGTTGAAATAGTCGTCCTGTAGATTGAGAACCAGACTATCTGCGCTCAGGTACACCTTGTTCTGTGAAGCTGCCACCTGGAAAACAACCTTCATCTGGTCAGGGCTTTCAAAAAGGACATAAAAACATTCAGCTTTTTCCAAAATGACTTGAACAAAAAAAGCCATCGAAAGACCAGGCAGACCTTGGCAGAACTGCTAGTGAACATCAAATATTTACATTGGTGAAAAAAGCACCTTTTTCCAAAGAGTAACGTTTACATCAGGAAAACTCATTAAAATTATGAGTAAGCAAAATGCCACATAGATGTGGAAAGAAGTGAATAATAACACTGTACCGTTTTGGCAATGTTCTGCGCAGCCCTGATTCTTCTGAGTTTAAGGTATCCGGGATTCTTTGTGACGGCCTCCCCTAACTGTGAATTAGATCAGATCACAAACCAAAATACTTTTCTCATATAACATTTTTCACAAAAGACACATTAATAATATTTATATTATATAATACTAGGCAGCACTTTATTTTACAGTGTCCTTGTTACACGTCATATGTAACTACTAAAGTAAGATAATCCAAACCCTATAGTAAGTACATGCAGTTAATTGATAATCCACCGGTTTCACAGACAAGGTTTAAAATAGTCCCAGACTAAAAGGCATGTTTGAGCTGGTTTAACTGAAATCAACTTGCACTGACATATCTTAAAATATGTCAGTGCCATAGTTTTGTCTCAAAATGCAGTGATGTTTTAGTCTAAGGCAAGTTTGTAAAAGCTACTTAAATCTCCTAATTGAACTAAGGCCTAATCCTGGCTTAATCTAAACCCTGTTTTTGAAACTATGCCGTTACTCAGTACTTAAACGTAGAATTACACTGTAATAAGGACACTGTAAAAAGTGTAACCTTTAAGGTGTGCATTATTTTTTAATAATTCAACAGCCCGGAGTCAATTATTCCGCTTATACTACGGCTACCACAGCTCAAAACATTGTTCAGATTATGTATTTCAAGACATTTGTCGGGTTTTTGTCCTTAAAAAGCTTTTGTGTGTCCATCTAAACCCAAGCCTCCGTTGCTAATTCCAAAATGTAATTTTAGACCTAGTAACAGAGCCTTCAGCCACTGATAGCAGACTAATGCAGTTATTAATACAGTGAGAGAGAGAGAGAGAGAGAGAGAGTGAGAGATTAAGCACGTGTATTACCTCAGTCTGTGTCTCTCAACAGTGTTCGACACCAGCGTCTCTACTAATAGCGAAATTGTAAATTGATATACTCAAGAACAGCACTGTTATTACCTCGCTAGTAAGAAATGTCATGTAGCTTTTAATTTGTTCAACTATATTACTGATAAAATCGTCAGAGCAGTGCTGACAACACGTTTATGTGTGAGTGTGTGTCCGTACTGTATGTGTGCATTTGAGTTGGAACGTAATTTTGAAATTAATTTGTTTTTATCCTATTGTTTGCTATATTTATTTACTTGGCGAGTGTCGTTGTGTGTTTTAGATCTGTAGGCTGTAAGGGAAATAACTAAAATCATTTGGTGAAGTGATATGGAACTAGACTGGGTAAACCCAGCCTGATTTGCCAGTGATTTGGTTTCGCCCAGCAGCTCAGGCTGAAAACCTGTACATTAATTTAAACCAATCACAGACTGGTTTATCCACCTGGCACGCAATTGGCGGGTTTAACACAATGACGGATAGTGAAGCAATAGATCGATGCCAGTTGAACACGCCTTGTGGTCTGATTGGTTGAAGAAATGTCCAATTGCGTACAGTCTAATTTGAATTATGCTCGTTGATCATGCCTCTTGTGCAGTAGGAAATACAGAGCAGACTCCCCAGACCAATGTTCAATCTTAAAAGATTGAGCTTGGTCTGGTGATAGCTAGACAAATATGGAACTGTAATGCGGTCACGACCTGCCTGGAACTACTTAAAGTCCCTGTAAAGTCAAAATTAAACATGTGTTCTGAGTTTCTCACACCACAGATAAATGTGTTATTAACCAACTAGCCAAATTTGAATCATAAAAAAATCCGCTAAGTACATAAAATATCTTATCGAAATCTTGAAAAAAATAAGCAGCATTCTCTGCTCTCAAACGCTGGGGGCGTGTCCGTTGATCGGCGCCGAAACCACGCCCACTCGCGGGAAAGCTGCCGTAAACACACAAGACAACAACAACACTCAAGTACAGCTCACGAGTCACGACGGCACCAGATGGGGACGGGAGGATGAAGGTCGGGGCGGGAGATAGTCGGTTCGGCCCCATTCTGCAGCGGATTATCAGTTGTTGCCGATGAAAGTTTGTAAAACTATCCGATGTAAAGTCACTGCAGAGGCAGGTGTTGGTGGTGATCCTCAGTACTCCATCAAGGTAGCTGTTCCCAAAATTAATCCACCTCTTCTTGAGATCGTCTTTTTTGTGTGTGTGTAGGCTGTTTTGTAAGTTGTAGGCTATAGTAACTAACGGTACTCGCAATCTAGCGGGTGAACTGATGCGAAATTGCGAATGTGCTCTAGTTATGGGGGAGGGGCCACATGCCAAGCGGCTCCAGTGCGTCATCGAGCCACCGTTTTAATCCCGCCCAAAAAATCCGGAACACAGCAATGGTGAAAAACTTCTTAACGGTCTAACTTCTGAATTCAGTACTACATAGTTCACAGTCTTTGTAATGTGTTTCAACAATACATTCCTAACATTTCTAATGTGTTTAGAAAAAAATCTCAGAATTGCCTTTACAGGGACTTTAAGCTTGAAAATAATTGCACACCTTAGAACACTCGTCAACCAATTAGATTCAACAGCCCCGTAGTATAATATAATATAATATAATATAATATAATATAATATAATATAATATAATATAATATAATATAATATACATGACCTTTGGCAAAAGTAAATATTTTTAGATAAGAAGCTCTTACCATTTTGGCTGCCTGGGCCTCTCCTTCAGCTTGGATGATCTTCTGCCTCTGATCTTGTTTTGCTTTCTCCACAAAGAACTGAGCTCGCTGGGCCTCCTGCTGGGCTGAGAGACCATATTTATTTTATTACAGTAACTATGTACACATATTTTGGGGTAGAGCACTCAAGAACCAAATTTTACCTACCAACTTGTTTGGCCTCCACAGCTGCTGTGTACTCCTTGCTGAAGCTCAACTCTGTGACGGCCACATCATCGAGAATAATGTTGAAATCTTTAGCACGTTCAAAGAGCTCCCTCCGGATGAGCAGAGAGACCTGCATGCAATAAGTGACAAAGAAAGATTAAAAAGGTAATAATTTAGTATAGAGATCTGGATATTCCCTTTCTTTAAATATCCTGGATATATTACGGTAGGTTCATAACTAGAACTAATTTGGAAGGCAGATTGTGAGAGAATACAAACCTGGGCTCTTTGTGTAATTAGTTGGGAGGCATTGAATTTGGCTACCACACTCTTCAGAACTTCATTTACAATGGACGGAAGCACACGCTCATCATAGTCCTTCCCCAGCTGCTGGTACAAGACAGGAAGGTTGGAAGCCACCGGTCGGGACAGCACACGCAACGCAATGTTCACCATCTGCAGGTCTGACAACATTACAAAAAACATTACTGTTATAAAATAAAAAACAACTCGAGGCCTTCAGATTGGGCAGCCACATTCAATAAGGTGAACAAATTATGACCATGTTTAAAATTGAAGTAAACAAAGAAGGCCATTAAAATTAAATACCTTTGCTTCCTGTTAAAGATGATATTTTTCTTGGTCTGGCTCTAATATCATATATGATTGGATACTGAATCCATGGTATCCTATAGGAAAAATGCAATTAAAAAAAAAAAAATTGTTACAACTTTCCTTTTTTGTTATGGAAAGATTACAAATGGGGTTTGCTTCATACAGAAGACTGTTCAACAAGTCATTAAAAAGCTCACCTGAAGTGGAGACCCTCAGCAAGGACTGTGTCCATCTGCATCCCTCCAATTCTATTGAAGATAATTGCTCGCTGACCACCCTCCACTAAAGACAAAACCATTAGTGTGAGAGATCACATGACCAATCCTCTCATTTTAATATTAACTTGAAACTTACATATTTGCACAAATACACTAAATATTCAAAAGTTTGGGGTCAGTGAGATTTGGTAATTAATGTTTAACATGTGAATGTCTTTACTGTCACTTTTGAGCTATTTAATACATCCTTGCTGAATTAAAGTATTAAATTCCTTTTTGATCCCAAACTTTTGAATACTAGTGCATTAATGCACTGCACTAGAAATGCGCTGTTTCTAGGAGGTTTTCTAATGTAATACTCGATGTACCTGTATATGTTGCCTCTTTGACTCCATAAGCAAGTGCACCTGCTCCAATTAATAACTTCAGTCCGAGTCCAGCACCCCTTGAGCCAGAGGACATGCGTCCGGCGAGATCTCTCAGTTGCTGGAGGAACCTCTGTGAGAGTACAAAACAGCAAGAACAACAACAACAACACAATAACAACAGCAACAAAACATTAATTTACATTGCAAATTACATGAAATGACCACTACATTAATAGTGAACCCTTTAAAGGGTTAGTTCACTCAAAAATGAAAATTCTGTCGTTTACTCACCCTTATGTCATTTCAAACCTGTAAGACTTTCGTTTATCTTCGAAACACAAATCAATATATTTTAATGAAATCTGAGATATTTCTGTACTTTCATTGACAGTCCACGCAACTACCACTTTTCATCATCACACACAGATTTGGTAAACAGAAGCTCAAGCATGTTCGCTTGACATGCGAAAACCAATGAGGATACTTTTTGTGTGATTTGAAGATGGCTTGAGCCAGAGCCGTTGAAAAACCAATGAGGTTTGTCCTCGCACATCAAGCATGTACGGTTGAGCCACTGTTTATGTCCGTTGATATGTCAATAAAAGCTTAAATTCAATCTGTTCATCATATAAAGAGATCAAGTCTCTTCAGAAAATTGGGACTAAACTGCTTGATTTATATCATTATATTAGATTTATGATCTCTTTATGAACCTTTTGAAACACAGTGGTAGTTGCGTGAACTGTCAATAGAGGGACAGAAATCTCTTACATTAAAAATATATATTTGTGTTTAAAATATAAATGAAGGGGTAACGAGTTTGGAACGACATGATAATGAGTAATTGATGACAATTTTTAATTTTTGGGTGGACTCAGCTTTTAAATTCTTCCCAACGGGTTAAATGAGACGAAAGCGCCACCCTTTGACACTTATGGGTATAATTCATCATGTCTAGAATCTTCCAGTTTTATAATTAACTTTCAAGTTCCAAGTTTTATATTCAAGTCTTAATAATAACCATTAATAATAACAACCAATGTCTGGGAAATTACTTTATGAGCTGACATTCTGATACAGATCATGGAAGCGCAGGTATTGTAATAAACAATTAGGCAACCTTACATGTAGAATTACAACCAGCTTTAATTCTTAAACCGTTTGTATCATGTCAACTTCAGATCGAAAGAAATGTGTTACAGGTGATATTAACCGTCAAATGCCCAACATACATTAGAGAAGCCGGCATCAGGAGTCAGGATTTCAGCATCAGAGCATGTTATTGAGAAACAGTAAACATTGATATTTACATAAATTCCTACTTCAAGAACCAAGTATACGGTCTAAATGTAGTTTAGACCTTTGTTAAGAGGCCAGACAACAGGTTTAATCTTAAAACGTGCTTAAGTGTATGAGAGCAGAACCGGCTTACTGGTCATTTACTGTACATGTAACACTCTCTTTCAGTTCAATTAAAATCTGGTAGCAAACTGAATATTACAATGTGTAAATTAGGATTTACATTACCTAGTATTTATAAAATTAAAATGTTATAAATCTTTAAAAAATATATATATTTAGTTTTTTTTTTTTTAAGAATTAAGACAGTATACTCACGTTAGGCTCTTTATTCGCCATGCTTGCAAGTGCTACCCAAGGTCGTCACGAACAACTTCCGCTCCGACCGGAAGAAATTCTGGGTGATGTAGTACTCTTGGTTATTTCTATGTTTTGGACATTTCTACATAAGTGGACTGCCACTCTTTAGAAAATAATTATAGGCTAATTCCAAGGTTTTATGTGTTCAATTAAAACAAACTTTATGACTGGATTAAAAATAAAAAATTTTACAAACTAATTTATTATGTGTAATGTAATCCATGTAAAGAACCATATATGCTACATGTTTTAAAACGTTTAAAGTAATTTATTCTTGTATTCCACTTGTTTTATGTTAAATCTGCCATAGTCCTGTGACATAAAATTGGCCAAAAATAGCAAATATGAGAAATACTTTGTTGAGGGAGAAATGTGAGAGAGAAAGAATCAATATCAATATTTTAATCCATAATTACATCATTTATTTAAAACACAGCCTATTTTACAGTTTACCTAAAAAAACAAAACAAAAAACAATGAGACCATGAATGTCCACACAGACTGGGAGAAAAAAACATTTTAAAAACAGCTGATAAGGAAGCAGTGTACATTGCAGGATTTAATTATAGAAGGAGAAGAAGAAAAATATACAAACAGGTAATTTACACAACCAGGTTGTCATGAGCATGATAGCCCTTATGTACAAGTCCTTATCTCCCATAAAACTGGTGTAATCATTTGTCTTGAAACTGGGTTTTACTAAAATGTCCCCTTTAATGCTGTTGTCACAGCGCCTCAGAAGATATGCTCAGTATGTAGAGTGTCTCCTCTGTATATTGAAACTTGTAGTGATGGGTCCATCCTCTGGACTGACAGTAAAAAAAAACAATAATAATAAAATAAAGGTTCCATGTCTCAGACGTAGAAGAGTCGTACCCGGGAGGTGCTGACATGAAGGTCGTCATCATAAAACTTGGTCTCTATAATAACATTACCACTGCAAGAGAAGCAATTTGACCAATGATTAATCCATGATTAACTTTTATGAATGTCTAATATGTCGGACTATCTTAAAAATATATATATATATATATATTTTTTTAAAGGAAACTCTTACGTTAAGACATTTGCAGGCATCATCTGTGACTCTGGTGCAGCTTCTATCAAAGACTGCCATGTGTTTGTAGAATTAGGAATCACAAAGCCAAACTCGAAAAACCACTCTGAAAAAGACACAAAAGGTACACGTGTAAGCATTTTGTGGTGTAAATAATCTTTGCGCACTTCAAATATAGTAGGCCAAGAATAGGAAAAAGGTTTTCATAAACAAGCGTTCAAAAATCAAAAAAAGTTATATAGTTTAACGTCTCAAGTTCTTGTGCATACAAATTTCTGAGCCAGAATTCTAAATATTGTAAACCTTTACAATAAGACTTTGTTTGTAAACATTAGTTAATGCATTAGCTCATGTAAACTAATAATATGCAATGTGTTTTTAAAGCATTAATTTCAGATTTGTTCATGTTAGTTCTTAGAGCATTAACTAATGTCAACAAATGCAACTTTTTAAAATAATGTGTTAGTACATGTTGAAATTAACATTGATTAATATTAAAAAATGTAAAATATTGTTGATTGCTAGTTCATGTTTACTATTGTAACTAATGTAACCTTACTGTAGTTGTGTTACTATTAATATCAGTATCATTCCACAAAACCATGAATACAAGCATAGATGAAACCTGGCTAAAAAATGGCTGACAGTTGCATTGTGAACTAGAGATGGATACATAATTAATTTTGGGTACAAATTGGATAAATTAATACAAAGAAACTTAGAACACAGCATTTCAAGTACAGTTATTCAAGAATCTTAGGCCTAGTATATACGTAAATGTTCAAATGTACCTGTGCCTGATTTGGATTACACTAAATCTAAATCCAACCAGACTATGACCTAAGATGGCTACTATTGACAGTCATATGAAGGTTACATGCTAACAATAGCCCCTTTCACACATACAACCTTTACTGGTAAATTACCGGCAAACTACAATTAAGAGATCATGTGTGAAGAGGACCTTTTCAAAAATCCCGGTAAATCAGTTTTGGCAATTAACCAGTAAGAGAAGTTGTAACATCACCAGCAAATTACTGGTATGAAGCTGTGTGTGAACAGAGAATAAAGATGTATGAGCATGTATGCGGTCAAAACGCACAGACGTATGAAGTTTAGTTTGGGCAAATCATAAAGCTCATTTGAAGTGGTTTATGTTAAGTTCTGCTACTTTTAAAAGTTTTTCTATGTAAACAGGCACTAGACAGACATCTGGCTATTGCACCGCGTCTCACGGTCTTGGCCCTGCCTTTCTTCCATTCAAAAGTGTTGCGGCTCTGCAGTTACTATTGCATACTATTAACCGCAGTACTATAGTTATTATTGTGGGTCTTGTGTTTTTAAGAGCAAAACTGTGTTCTGTGTGACCATCCCCTTTTTATTATTTCCCTTGTTGAGTACCCAATTGGAGCTAAAAATTGTTTTGCTGTAGATGGGCATGCTTTGGATCTTGTTTAATAAAGACATTGTTAAAATAGTCCTACAGTGGTTCTAACCTTATGACACAAAGCGACGAGAATACTTTTTGTGCGCAAAAACAAATAAAAATAACAACTTTATTTAACAATTTCTTCTCTTCCCTGTCACTCTCTTACGGTATTCACTTTGTTGAGCTATTCACAAAGTACTGCGCTTCCAGGTTTTACGGCAAAATGCTGGCTTTTTTTTCCCAATCCCATGATCCCATGCATGTGTTGTGGTGCTTGCACGAATCGCGTAGGAGCCTGGCACGGAAGAGAAGAGATTGCTGAATAAAATCTTTATTTTTGTTTGTTTTTGCGCACAAAAAGTATTCTCGTCATTTTAAAACATTAAGATTGACCCAAAGTTGCAATTACGTTGCAGTCTATGGAGGGGTCAGAGATCTCTCAGAGTTTTTCTAAAATATCTTAATTTGTGTTCCGAAAATGAACAAAGGTCTTACGGGTTTGGAACGACATGAGGGTGAGTAATTAATGACAGAAATTTCATTTTTGGGTGAACTAACCCTTTAAACACGACACTAAGAAGTACATTTTAAGGCGGGTAAATCTTAATTTGTATTTACTGAAAAAGTTATTCTGGTAATTGTACAATAATTTACCAGGATTGCTGTGTAAAAGGGGCTAATGAGTGGAACATTATGATCAAATTGTATTTTTAGCAACATTTATATTTTACACATTTTAACAGAAGCTCATTGCTTGAAATGACGAAGTGTAGGTGTCTGTAGATATTTCAGAACCAGAGACTAAAGAGACCACTAAATTTGCATTTACAATCATTGCTATTTCTTATTACAAAAGTGCAATGTGCAAGAAAGAATCAGAACAACCTTCTAGGCACTGGCCTTTAAAGAAAACTTTTTGCTCCAGTCGGAATTTTTCCAGTTTTTCTATTGAAGAGAAATTGAGCTCTCTGGAGACTGCTTTACATTTCAGGATCTTCTTAGGGACCCGAGCTGGAAAACAAAATCAAATCAGTTAGTTACCAGACATGGCACATTCTGTACCAAATTCCGAACTGAAAACTGATCACAATGACATCACTAAAAAGAGTAGCGAATTAGTGGACATAAGAGAAGAAATTGGCATAGCCAAATCTAGTCAATAGTTTAAATCTTTAATGCAAGGTAATGCTGAGAACCACAAACCTTCATGTTCTACCCCAGGAAGGGAGAGGTCTTCAGTTCCCTGCCAGAGAACCTTTCCTGTCTCTGCATCTCTAAGATTCATCCAGTTTCTGAAGACAAGTTAAGGCATGCTGAACCAAGACAAGTCATTTCACTCGGCGGCCATCTTTGGTGTCTTTCACTCGGGCAGCTATTTCATTCATGCAAATGCAGCTCCTATTCTTAAAAGCTGTCCACCAGGTTTATAATTCAAACTGTCTCATAAATATGGTTTCCTACATTTAAGTAGTATTTAAAGTTTAACATTTAAAGTATTTTTTAGGCTAAACCAGCCAATGCGCATGTGCAGAGTCCTAAGAATGCTCAAAACATTGACTGTTTCTTTAGCAGCCGGAGCTTCTGATGGCAGCTTTTGTGATGCGACGACTTTACCAATCAGCAATTGGCTCCCTTATTTAGAAGGCGGGGCTTATTCTGCCTTCTCCCATTCATAGTAATACGAGTGCACAGTCTTTCTATATAGTCTTTGTGCTGAACAGACTGACAATGTCCACAGATCTCAACACCATTTTTGAAAATGACATTTGGCAGGAAGATAAATTCACATGATGACACTTGTTCAATTCATTAGGCTTAAAAGGACAGTTAACCTTAAAATGAAGACAGTGTCATTATTTACCTTCAAATCTGTATGACGTTCTTTCAAACAAAGAGAGAGATATTTAGCAGAATCTTCAGTTACTGTCAAGACCCAAAAAGAACTAAACAGCACCATAAAGCTGTCCATAAGACACTATATTAAATAATCTACTGTAAAGCCATATGATATTTAAGAGAGGAACAAACTTTCAGTTTTAAGTTTAAGTCATTGAATATCTTGTTTGACCACCAAAGCATTGGATGAAAAAGAGCATCTTCACATAAAAGCATTCTACTAAAATTATTCCACATTATTCCATTATTTTGTGTTCCACAGAGGAAAGTGGGTATTATATGTATGCAAAAGTTGTGATGGGTGAACTATTCCATTAAATGATGCCTACATTTAAGAGTATCTGATCATTATATTGAGAAGCATTTAGTTTTAAATCACAAACAAGTCCAGCAAATCAGACAAAAGGAAGTCTACACTTGAAATCTAAAAACATCCTGACCTGTCTGCTAAACAATGGTTTGTGACAATATCCTGTACTCCATGTCAATGACATCTGACCTCTTCATCTTCAGACCACCTGTATGAGTCTTTCAGGCTGGTCGAGCACACTCACACGAGGCTGTGTGTGTCATTGCAGGTGCACAGCACAGGCCCTAGTTACCAACCCCATGAGATCTCAGTCAGGGCTGCACAAGTGTGCTACATGTATCACTAATCCTAATCTCTTTCAAGCATTAATAGCGGCACATAAATCCAAATCTGTCACCGGTTGGAATGAAAAGGGCTCATCATAAAAAAATGTGCTATACTTTATTTTAAGGTGCCCTTGTTACTGTGTAATTATACATTTTAGTACTGAGTAATATTAATTAACAACATGTATTTACCATGTGGTTAGGAATAGGGTTTGGTTTAGGATTAGTTGCATGTAAATATGCATAATGTACTGTTACTATAGTAAATTCATATAACATATGTAAAGGACACTGTAAAATAAATTGTTACTTTAGTTTATTATATAAAAATGTACAATACTAGTGACACTGTAGCCATAATAAAATGTTTTAATTGTATAAATATATAATGTATTATTATATCAATTATATAAATATAATATTTTATATTTATAATAATTAATTATTATTTGTATAATCATATTTTTATCTTTTATAGTTTATTATATGTTTCTTACGGAGACTAAATTTTATTCTAAGGCATTAAAATACTTTAAATGAATCCCAAGAGACAAATAACCAGAAGCATGACCCAGGATTCATTTTCAGTCAAGCCCTGAGAGATGATATATTGCAAAAGAACCAAACAGAACCACATTCAATTATGCATCCCCCCCTTAGTATCCCCTGATTTAGACCTGAGATCCACTGATTTTATACCTAATGTACTTAAATATTACATTCACAAACTCCAGACTTATGTAGGTAAGAGAGTCTCGTCTTCCCGACTAATTTTATGTGCTGTATCCTGTGATATATTTCGATGCCAACAGCTGAAGTCACTAAAAATGAGTAACTATTCACTTAAGTGCTAGGCTCTGTGTCTGATGAATCAGGCGACTGCTTTTGATATTATTGGTGACAGATGTCTGTGGGAACTCACCTGCTGAGCACATCGAGAGAGTCGCAGGGGAGAGACCCTTTTACTCACAAACACTGTCTCTGTCGAGGTAATTAGTCCCTTCGGCGCCAATGCTTTCATGGAAGCCACATTCATTTTTAAAAAGTAATCTATTGTTGCCATTTTCAATCTGTTATTACTGGTGCAAAAGAGAAAAAAACACCAGCACATCAAACGTATCACATTTTTGCCTTTCTTAAAAATGAAGGCGGAAGAGACTGCACTAACGCAAATAAACTAAGACACAGGAACATAAAACCAGCTTTGAAAGACACAGTGAGCACACAAAATACACACTTTTTCAAAACTCTAGATACACTTGCTCAATACTTGTGCTACTAAAGCTTTCATAATTACACTGCTCTAGCACTTCTAACAAGCATAATTTGGCGCAAGATGCAATATCTATCTTTTTCATTATTTAAGTCAGTGTTTTTGTAGCTACTCAAGGGATGGTGCTTCGCACACGGTAGTCACCTCTGGGGCACACTGGGTAAAAAAAAAACCACACACAAGGCAGATATGATGAAGCCTGGAGGTAAAATTGCATGAAACTTTGAAACAGCCTTTGAAAATTGGTCTGTGCTGCCGCTGCGTAACTACATTGTACCAGATTCAGTGCTAAAAAGAGCTGTGCTATACTAAGATGACACATATTCTGTGAAAACAGCTGAGCTCAAATCTCAAATGCAGGACCAATACCAAGACATTATGCATAAACAGTCTAAATTAAAGGTCAATAGGTAGTTATATATGTGGCATACCAGCCCATGATCCAGCTAACTATGAACAACTACAGTATAAAGTTTTAATTATTTTAAAATAAAACTAAATCTGAATGTCCTCTCCATACATACACTACCATCCAAAAGTTTGGGGTTGGTAAGATTTTTAATTTTTTAGAAATAAGTATCTTATGCTCACCAGGGCTGCAATTATTTAATAAAAAAATATAAAAGCAGTATTATGAAATAACTGGACATAGTTTAAAATGTAATTTATTTATGTGATGACAAAACTGAATTTTCAGCAGCCATTATTCCAGTATGTAACATTATAAATGCCTTTACTGTCACTTTTAATGTGTCAGTTCAATGTGTCTTTAGTGTATAAAAGTAGTTATTTCTTTGTAAATCTAACCCCAAACTTTTGAACAGTAGGGAAAATTCAAAACATTTCCTTACAGACTTGCACTACTTTTGCTCATTTCATTAAAAGACGCACATTCACATAAGTTTGGTCTACTATCATTTTCCCACAGCTTTGCCTCATGCAGCACACAGTTGGATGTGAGGAGCATAAGGCAGCAAATCCCTGTCCTTTCAAATCAAGGATTTAAGAATTACCAGCCAGTAAGACACACCCCTGCTTTCCCAGAGAAGGTCACACAGGGTAGACCCATGTCTACTTGAAGATATATTAGAAAAACAGTGCAGGGAAGCCAAATGTTCCAAACGTGGCCGTTTCTCAGACCACTTTCATGCCATCAGAACGTTCTTCTGGTGCTAGTGTGATTATTCTTGTCAGATTTACAGAGCCTATTATAGAAACACTAGCCAATGTTATGTAATCGTGATGGCAGGCACAAACTGTGTGAGGAGATTTCACCTGGCTAATGCACCTGATCCCAGGAATCAGGTGCCTGTCAGTCTCATAGTATCCTGAAACCCATAACTTCCAGCTAAAGCAAAGAACAGCATCCCAGTTAGTTACTGATGCTAATATGCTCAAATAAATGTTTAACTGCTTTGAACTGATATTATGATTAATTGCATTATAACTGTACTAGAGAGTTACAATTCATATCCCAGTAACTAAAAAAAAAACCCAGGAATGCACATGAACAAAAACAAGCATAATCATACAATTTAGACAATAATCTGGATTAGATAAATAACACCGATTTATCTATTCACACATTACATAGCAAATAAACTGCTGTCATACTGTATAAAATACCTAAAGACTTCACAGGGTAAATCTCAACATGTTTAAAAGTGTTAGTATAAGTTATCCAAAATGAAATGTCAGCTGACAGTCTCACACCAGAGACGCAAATATAGCCTGTAATTTGTTTGATATAATAAAAACATTTGGGTTTATAGATGGAGATTTTTTAAATTAAAAGCAGGCAATTATTGAGCATTATAACTAAAGAGCATAATATAATATGTAACGTAACTAGTTCACCTTCCAGTTTGCCAACTGTATTCAACATCTCATTCAACATCATTCATTTTAGAGTCCTGGTTTCAAAACCGTTAGTTGAATTGCCTAATACAGATTTACGACCGAAATAAGATAGCGAGCTATGATGTAAAGTTGTGTGAGTTTGAGGTTTGCAGCTAACAGGCTAATCTGTCCCATCATCACTTAAGGATACAGTTTAAACCCCTTCAGAATCTCCTTCGCTCTGTCTTCGTCCGAAGACATCTTTTTCCTGGATCTTCCGCTTCAGCAGATGAAAAAAAGACGAATTAAAACGTTCCACAGAGGAATAACTAAAACATGTAGGACAAAATATCTGTTAATTACGCAAAATCCAGCACGAAAAAGCTTTTAGTTACAGTGAGATCCAGCTTTAATCTGAACGGATACACTTGATCCGCTCACAACCTACTGTAAATAGATTTTTGTGGGCGATTGACAGCTGATTCAACCAATCATCTAGCGAGTTTTGAAGGCCTGGATGAAATGCACCAATCACAGAGGAGATGCAAGAACTAGGGCGGGGTCTGGTTGCGTAGGGACGCGTCACCGATGGCAACCCCTCAAACGTCCTTCGAACGCAGCAGAACGGAAGCGCGTGTGAGACAAAAAGTTCTCTGTACATTATTTCATATAGAATTTACAGGGGATAACATATAAATACTGTTTAGATGAATAATGCTTTATTTATGGATAGTGGACTGTAAACGAGGCCAGTATATACGAGGCCACCTTTTTTTGATAGGCCTATCGCTTGCAAACATGTGGCTCAGTAACTTTAGTTCAGGAAAAATTATGTTGAAACATTGGTTTAACCATATTTGTATGTACTCCATTATACATTTTAAAAAAAAAATTTTTTCTAAAATATTATATTTTTCCAAATAATTATAGCCTATGTATTACAATAAAAATACTCATCTAAGTATAAAATGTGTGCTTGTAAAGTAGTCCATAGCAGAGACAAGTACAGTACTACTTTACATATAAATGGCATTTAAAATAATATATATAGCATTTGCAAATAAATGTATGTTCTCACCACACAGTTAGTTATTCTGCAACAGTAGAGAAAGCTCTGTGGCTGAAAATGATATGTCTAAAAGAAGCCCTGTGGCTAAGCAAAAACCAGCACAGGAAATAATGATGGCTATATTTGTGCAAATTATGAACACGTCCTAAAACGTTCTCCTTTAAAGTGTCCGGAAAAGAGTGCTCATGTAAAAACCACAGAGCTAAGTAAAATGTTGGTTTCTGCTATACTCTACACTTCGCTACAAGCATTCAGTTTATTTTATTTTTTTAATTTTATTTTTGTGTCTCGGGATTCATTTAAAGTAGTTTAATGCCTTAGTTAGATAGCCTATTAGTTCCATATAAAATGTAATCGTGAAGAAACGTATAATAAATATAAGAATATATAAATAGGATTATAATAATTATAATGAATTATTTCCTAAGACCTGCAATGGCAGAGTACGACCAGGGGGCGGTGCGCTACTACAAGCAAAGAAAATGGAATAAAAGTTCATCGGCACATTACAGTGTGGCATGATTCTACAGCCTATATTACAACAGAAACATATGATACTTCATCAAACACAGCAATGCTATTTCAGAGATATCACCGCCGAGGGTAAACGGATGAGAATCTGGAAAGGAAGAGATCCCTTATATTAACAGTAAATCTTATGTCTCTGCATAGTCTGCAAAATCCCATGCAATCTAGTTCATAAATTGCTGCTCCCATAGCAACTTGAAATAGCCTATACTTGTGCATGGTTTTCATTTTTTTCCTTTACAAATAAGATTAACATCACAACCTTCAGTTAGAATGTCCGCCCTAATAGCAATGTACATTGCATTTAAAAAATGTGTGTTCTTTTTTTTACCTGACATAAATATAACACCAGCACTGAAAAATGCCCTGATGGATGTTTTCAAAAAAGTATTTTTTTTTAATGGTAAAAAGTTAAAACATGCCAAAAGAACCACAAAACAACTTTAGATATTATGCCGATAATACTTGGGTTTTGTTGTTTTGTTTTGGTGTTTTTTTCCCCCCAAAAGGCTGAGCTTTATATTGAAATACATGTACTGGTACTCATGCTCTGTCAAGATTTGCATGCAGTTTTGGTTAGTGTCAGCTGAAGCAGTGGTGGAGAATGATGTCATGAAAGACAAGAGCAGAGATCCTCTACACCACAAACTCATCACTTCGAATTACTCTTCCAGAGAGGAGACAAACTTGGACTTGAGCTGTTCAATTAATAATTACACCTTTCACCTCATCTTTAATGCATAATTAGGTCTCATATCAAAGGTGGAATGATGAGAAAGCATTCTGGCCCACTGACGTATACCCCATAGAGCCTGTCTATTTCCATTTTTCCCAGTTTGTTTGTTTTCTTTACCAGTGAAAAGGCACTGAAGGGGCCCTATGAGCCCACTTTCACCCTCTTTACACTTTACAGATTCATATAAAATAAGCAGGGCACGTTTTACTACATAGTTGCACTGACTATCTATTTTTAAACTATACTCTTTTAAGAATTACGTTCAAGTAAATTTGATCCGCTGTTTTACTTGTGTTTGATGTTATTCCAGTTCTTTGAACTGAGAGTTGCTTGTGTGGTTGTTATCATGACAGCTCAGAGCAGTGAGGTCATTACATAAAAGACAGAGCTGAATCCAGCCTCACACATGTAATGCAATTTTATGATGTCAGAGCTGCAGCTGTTCAACTCATTTCTAAGAAAAACAACATAAAAGTAGACAAAAGACAAAAATCGCATTACCAGTTCCTAGGAAACTGCAATATTTTGCACTCTGTGGTCCAATGTGTTAATCTCTTAAACATATTATATCATGTCAAAAAAATGAATTGCTTTCTATCTATTTATCTATCTATCTATCTATCTATCTATCTATCTATCTATCTATCTATCTATCTATCTATCTATCTATCTATCTATCTATCTATCTATCTATCTACCTACCTACCTACCTTACTATCCATCCATCCATCCATCCATCCATCCATCCATCCATCCATCCATCCATCCATCCATCCATCCATCCATCCATCCATCCATCCATCTATCTATCTATCTATCTATCTATCTATCTATCTATCTATCTATCTATCTATCTATCTATCTATCTATCTATCTATCTATCTATCTATCTATCTATCTATCTATCTATCTATATCTGCAACTACCTAGCAAGGAGACCCAGGACACCCAAGCGACTTCAAATCAACACCCTAGCAACCACAGAGCAACATCACAAAACCCTAGCCTTCTCCCAGAACATCCTAGAAACCCTAGGAACCATCTATAGCAACCACTGAAACACACTTCCAACTGCTTAGCTACCACCAAACACACCCTAATAACTGTATAGCAACAGCATAGCAACCATCTTTTACAACATCTTAGTGACTGCAGAGCAAAACCTACACAGAACATCCCAGAAACAACCTGCTAGGGTGTTATTTTTTGCTGTGAAGGCATTGCTAGGCAGTTGCAAGGTTCCCTGAGTGGCCATCTCCAGCCGAGAAAAGGAAAGGGTTTTACAGCCCTTTGTCGTACACAAGAAGGATAGGGGGCTCAGACCGATTCTGGATCTTTGAGTTCTGGATCAGGTCATTTACATGCTCGTATTCAAGATGCTCTAACGTGTGAAATCCCAGAATTGGTTCACAGCAATAAACCTGAAGTACGAATACTTTCATGTCTTCGTCCTTTCTCAGCACAGGCACAGTTTATGCAGTTGCCTTTGAAGGCCAAGATCCAGTACAAGATCCTTCCCTTCGGGCTGTCCCTGTCTCTTCGAATCTTTGCCAAAGTCCCTTGCCCCATTGAGGGAAGTGGGCATTCGTATACTCAACTATCTTGACAACTGGCTAATTCTAGCTCACATGGTCCTCTATGATCTTCAGGTCAGCTGGGGAAGAGCAAGCTCTCCTCTGTGCAGAGCATCTCTCTGAGTTGGACTCGGTTGCAATGACAGCATGTTTTTCAGAAATGCTGAACTGCTTGAATTTGTTCAAGTATACAACAGCAGTCCCAAATACTTCCAGAAGCTCCTGGGGCATATGGCATCCTCGGCCACAGTAATGCTGCTTGTGTTGATACATATGAGGCTGCTTCAGCACTGGCTTCATGCCCAAGTCCCAAAATGGGAATGTGGCCGTGGCATTGTGTGACCATCCCAATGGAGTTTTGCCGCATCTTCAGCCCTTGGATCTTGGGTTTCTGCGGGCACGAGTTCCATTAGAACAAGTGTTCCCATGTGTGATGCATTGTGTTATGCATTTTTGTCACAACAGACGTGTCCAAGACAGGCTGGGGCTCAGTATGCAACGGGCATAGAAAGTCTGCAATAAAGTCCTTAAGAGGTTTTCGACCCTTGATTCAGGGCAAGCATGTGTTGATCGGGGTGCAATGGTACACAGCTGGCTCATAAGGGGCCTGTGCAAGTACCCAGTAAGCCTTATTGCACACACACTGTGCCAGATCCGGGAGGACGCAGAACAGATCCTGATGGTCACGCCTTATTGTGGGGTCTCTGGACACGATGAGGAATTCAGAGAGTTATCACCAATGGTGATAGACACAATCACTCAATGAGTAGTACTTATTCTTCTTCCCAAGGAGAAGACCCACAGAAATGTGGTATTGAGTCAGTGCTTTCCTTCCTACAAAAAGGCCTGAAGAGGCACTTATCTACCTCCACCCTGAAGGTGTGTGGCTGCAATAGAAGCAAATCACGACCCCTTGGACGGTAGATCACAACCTGATTATTAGGTTCCTGAGAGGTGCACAGAGATTAAATCCTCCAAGATCATACCCTCTTGGGATCTCTCAATGGTCTTACAGGCCTTACAGAGAGATACATTTAAGCCTTTACAGTCAGTCGAGATCAGTGCCTTCTCTATGAAGAAGGCCCTCCTGACTCCAGTCACTTTTGTCAAGAGGTTGGGGGACCTTCAAGCCCTCTCCATTAACAAAATGTGCCTGGAGGGCCGGCAGACTGTAATGTTTTCCTGACACTCCAGCCTGGCTACGTGCCCAAGGTTCTCACTACCCCTTTTAGGAATCAGGTGGTAACGTTGCAAATGATCTCTCCTGACGAGGGAGACCCTATCTCTGTTGTGCCCAGTTACGTAGCTTGCACACAGAGTTTTAGAAGATCAGATCAGCTCTTTGTCTGCTTTGGAGGACAGCACAAGGAGAAGGCTGTCTCCAAGGAAAAAATGGCCCACTGGATTGTGAATGCCATTGTGATGTTGTGTCCCTCTTGCCACAGCTCTGAACTGCTGCTGAAGGGATTGAGACATTGTGTTGGCTCTTTAGCACAAACCTAAATGTGTGAGGCATGGCGGCCATCTTTTATATCCGGTCATTATTACACTCTAAAAAATGCTGGGTTGTTTTAACCCAATGTTGGGTCAAATATGGACTAACTCAGCAGTTGGGTTGTTTTAATCCTGCGGTTGGGTTAAATGTTTGCTTAAGACAACCTAATCACTGGGTTAAAACAACCCAATTGCTGGGTTAGTTCATATTGACCCAACATTGGGTTGTTTTTTACCCAGCATTTTTTTGAGTGTATCAATTATTATATTATATTATATTATATTATATTATATTATATTATATTATATTATATTATATTATATTATATTATATTATATTATATTATATTATATTATATTATATTATATTATATTATATTATATTATATTATACAAACTGATCACACTTGTAACACTAGTTGTTCTTTCAAAACATGATGTAATGTTTTCATTCAGTTGCACATATTTTCATTCCATATAATCATTGTTTCAAACACAAGATTATTGTAATATGTAATGAGAACATTTTGGTTTAATCACAGAAACACAACAGTATCTTCTTTCAATTTATTACTTTTAACAATCACTTCATTTAATAGCAAACAATGCAAGATACATGTTTCAAATCACCCTCGTTGCTGAAATCTACAGTAACACAGGCTACAGATGCCACACTGTAAAAAAATATTTTAAAAGTAAGTTACCTGGTTGCCTTAAAAATTTTCAGAATCGACATCACCCTTATTTAAATATTATTAAAACATTTTGTAAACATATTGTGTAATTGTGTTTTTTATTTGTTGTAACGCAGTGAAACATGCCGAATTGTGCTGTGTTCATGATTTATCACAACATTTTTTTATGTATGTGGTTCAGATACAATAATATTTTGAGTTTCTATTTATTAAACCAATTTCCTTCATTGTATTAATTCAAATGTTTTATTTAAATTAACTCAAAATTTTAAGGCACCCAGGTTACTTGCTTTTTTAAGTTAAACCAACAAAACATTTTTTTAATTTCCTTAAAGTAAAAAATAAAAAAATAAAATAAAAATTCTGTTTGATTTATAAGCTTGTTTCCTCACAAGGACAAGGATTTAGGATATTGCTATCTTTATTGGCACATTTTGTATATTGGTATCTTTCTGAGAAGTACATAAAGTACATTTATGAGATGTTCAAAAATGTAGACTGAAAAGCCTAAAGTTTAAAATAAGTACTAATATATTTGTTTTTATATTGTTAAATATAACATACAACTGCTCTAATCTTTGAATGTTATGCCTGGTTTTCAAATAAACACCAAAAATATGGATATTTTAATTTAAAAAAAACATCCAGTCAATTAGACTTCCACATATGTGCCTTTCTGCTATTCACCCCATGGAATCATTTTCTTTTTGAGAGAATGGAGAATAAAGACTATTCATGCTATATGAGGGAATGCTACATTACAGCTCTCACTTCAGCTGACGGCCATTATGGGTCCATTGTGACTGTTAGAATCCCGAGCAGAAGGTCCAGGTGTCACATCCAAGGGAACTTAAGTTTTTCCTGTATCTTTAGCACACAACTTATTATATCAATTTGGGTTAGTTATTGCCAGCAAAATTACCAAATTATCCATTATCATTTAAACTTCTCTCTTCCAGGGAGAAATGACGCTAGAATTAGCTCTAATGTTGTCTGGAAATGGAGCTGAACAGGAAATAGAGTGTGTGAAAGGGCTTGCAGTGGCTAAATGGGAGAGCACATAAAAAAAAGCAGGAAATTAGGTAAAGCTCATTAAAAGAGGGTATTGCAGCTGGAAGATAAGCAGACTGTGACTTCTCTATTAGACAGCTCGTTACCTGGAGTTATCGAGCAGCAAAGACCAACCATATTGCATGCAGCTATGAGTTAAAAGAGAAGATAGAAAAGTGTCCACAGACTTTGAAACAGAGAAACTTCTGGACAGGCTGGAGGCCTGCAAATGAGATTGTCAGCATATCATATTATTTTACCACTACTTCATTAAGAATTTTTTGCCACTATGAGGCATTACATCTGACCTGTGAAACTTTGAAATGCTATTTTCTGACTTACATTTGAATCCAACCACTGTGATAACAGTAATATTGATAAATCCCCCATTTGTCAGGCAGCTAACCGTTACTAATCAGAATAGAAAGCTTTTTCATCAAAACAGGCACATTGATTTTTCATCAGAACTATTTTTGTCCTCCTTCCCCATGCACGCAAGTCCCATCCAGCATTAGAGTTATAATTATTGTATCGCTCATCAGACTACATTAGCTGGTATATTAGTCCTGATTCTGCCAGTGGAAAGAAATTCTTAGTTCAGTGTTCACTGAACATTACATTCACATTGAGCTCTCAAGTAAACTGTTTCTCAAACAAACCCTGTCAAACTGTTTCCCTTAACGAAATAGTAAAAAAAAGAGTCACATTTTAGTTTCCTATCCACTAGAAACCATTTTTTAACAATAGAATCAAATATATGTAATGTATTACTATGTTTTACCTTCAGTTCTATCTTTATATAAGCATGTAATATCAATTTTCCAAACTGTACACTACTGTCCTATCTAACTTCACTTGTAGCTTGTTTTCTTCTGAGACAAAATATTAAAGAATTTCTTCTGAGGCAAAATACCATAGAAAATTAAAGTTTTTTTTTTCTCAAAACAATAATTTCAGATCTTTGAACATTATTTCTTATTCACATTTTTTAATTTTATTATTTCAAGCAAATTGTGCAACATGTGCAAAAGATGTGCAATTGGAATTTGCACAATAACTAAATGCACATGGCTTGCTAATCAAAATATACTGAGTATAATACTGAGTGCCTTCTAGACTGATGAAAGACATAAAATGTATTTTTGTCTCATGGGGATAAAAGACAACAACCCCCAGAATGCACTTGCTTCGCTGCCCTACGAGACCACTCTAGGCACCGCTAAAGGATTACTGGATCACTTGCCAACCGCGTTCATTTCCTTAAAATCAGTTCAGTTAGAGACACTACAATTAAAAACTGAACGTGTCTGTTCGATATAATGTGAGTGAGCCGAACTAGAGTCACGGCACAAACGCAGCAGGAGTCAGATTACATTCATCACATAAGCTGAGGTAATCGCGGCCGCATACATTCACAGCGCGTGTTCAGTCTGGCGCATTTTCAGTTCATGTCTTTGGGAGATTAACATTCATAGAAATCGAGCCGAGTGCTGTGAGTGCGATGTTGAAAACATGCGGAAATAGCGCCCACTGCTGGCTGTAGTCTTTAGCCTCTGGCCAAAAACTTGCAAAAACTTCGCAAAATTACGATATTTGCGTCATCGGAGGATTTTTCCAGAAATAAAATACATAATTCTCTCGTCTCAGGGGGAAATGAGAGGGGAAAGTACAATAATTCAAATATACTCCAGGGTTTCTACTGATACAAAGCTTAATGCTAATCACTGAAGTAACCATTTAACAAATATGCTTTAAATGCTTTATGCTTAGTAATGGACCTTCCCACAAAAGAGCAGAAAAGGTCTCAAATTATCAGGGCTACCATCAGATAAGACTTTGTTTATGGCTTGAAAGAATATGAAAAACAAGGGTCATAGGGAGACTCAAAGCCCTTAAACAGACTTCCCTTCATTAATTCATAGAAAAACTGTATAACTGAACATGCACCTCAGGGCATTGTGTGTATGATTATAACTGCCTTGTAAAAGCGTATCTTATATGGTATTCCGCTTTATGCACAGCTTATGAAAAACTACTAGGCAATGTCTCACCTATATCTTTGGTGTCTATGAAGATCTGAATTTAAAGATCTGAATGATTGTGTATATGATATGTCGATACCTGTGCAACATATTAGTATTACAAGAATCTTTAATAGTTCCTTCGTCAGCAACCAATCCAGTTACATATATAAACGATCTCTTTGAGACAAAGGATTGTAAAACTTTCCATCCGAAAGCCTAAGAACGATTGGCTTACTGATCACTCGAAGGAGAGGTTAAAAGGAAACCCTGCACAGAGCCCTCTCACTCTTTTCACGTCACCTCTGCTGTCTCTTAGCTGGATAAGAAGGCCATGCTGGCAGGCCTACACACACATCAAGCCATGTGCGTGTGTGGGACCGGAAACCGATCCGACCACACGTCCGTGGGCCAGCAGGCCCAACAGCTCAAGTCATGTGCAACTTCCCCGACCTCGACAGAGTCGAAATAATCGTGCAAGTTCATCATATCTTCTTCAGTTAACGCAGAAGAAATTGATTGCAACTTTAACACCATCGGACCGAAATATCAAGACTTTATCCTGTGATTACATCGGATACTCTTCAACTGCTCAGGCAAATGCAAGTAACGTACAATATAAAGTCGCTATAAAGTCTTCTTTAATGACTTAAACTTTACATCTTACCCACGTATGTGTAATCTGTATGTATGTGTTTTCTGTTTATATTCATTTTGTATTAGTTGTGTTCGTGATTTAGTTTAAAAAAATTGTGCACATTACATATCTGGTTTTGACTCTCTGCCTGTAAACCAATTGTCTCTTAAATGATCGATTTTGCTCTAAGCGCTGTAAATGCAAAGGAAGAATTATTTTTCTGTGTCCATGAAAAATACCCTTCTCTAACTAATTAAAAATCAATACTGAGTGTTCACAGGATGAACTGATTAAACAACTGTAATGTTAATGCAGCAACATCAATCTCAACTGATTCAGATATTCATAATTAATCATAATGAATAATCAAAAAATGCCAAAAGAATAATTATTAATATTTCATCTCTGAGCTAACTCGCTACATGTTTTACACACATGACAATTTTGCTTACAGTTTAGAGAATGTTACTGTAATACTATTTTAAAACAAAAATTTCAAAGACAAAAATCTATAATATCAGCCATTAATATGTCACAATATAAAAAATAAAAATGAGCTTTATCAGCCAGAAAGTTAATATCAATGCTTTCATTGTAACTATAACTAGGAAATTAAAATTGGTCAAGCTTTGCATTCATCTACATTTTAGGCTGTATGTTACACAAATGGGATGGCTATAAAAATCCAAGAGAAGCCAGTGATCCACATTTAACGTCCGCTTCTAATGTTAGCTCTTGCAGTAGAGAAGTCTCAATAGGCCTCCAGGAAGTTATCAAAATGGAAACACATTTCTGTTTAAATTCACACTATATATCATTGTAGTTCATTGCAAATGTGGCAACATTCATTGTTTTATCGTTACTCAAGATTTTTCCATAAAGAAACCACTATTGGAAATACAGTGTTCTTAATGACTGTGTTCTTACCACAGTTTCTGTGGAATGGTTGGATAAGAAAAAGCATCTGAAAAAACTGCTTCATCAGCAGAGTCCACCTAATGTTTGCTTTATGTTCAGTTTCCAGCCAGCTGCCGATTGTCTATCCACTCCTGGTGGGAAATAACAGAAACATAAACAGTACATGGTGCAAGTGTGAATTACAGAAATGGCTCTAGATCACATCATCAGCATTCAGACGTTTTTGTTTGTGTTTTTCACATCCTCTAAGCCTAGCAATTTAATCACCCAGATTGCTTTTGATGCCTTTATACTTCAAACGCAGCCATGGTAATTTACCAGCTGAATGAGAGGTATGGCTCTGAACATTACTTTGACAGCCTAGGAACACAGAGCACTGTCTGTCAGACAACCTCACATCTGGGTTAATTTGAGGTTATTTTAAGGACCTAATCATACATACGAACAAGGACAGTATTTCCTAGTCAAAGCTATTGTCAAATATGGGTGAATGGGCCATTTAGAAATGAGAGTTGGAGGGTTTTCAAACACATTCTTATTAAAAGGTCAGCAGAGTCAGGACTGAGCTGTGAAAAATGCTGTATTTAACATATGTCTTCAGACTCTCAGCAGTAGCTTTGATAAAGGTCACTGAAAAGCCTCTGTGAAAATTAGTTTCTGTTGCTCTTTTTTTATTTTTTGCTTCTTGCTCAATTTCCTTCATTAAAATTAGCTAACGCAACAAACATTTGGACACATTTATGCAGAATCCAGAATTTAATTTTGTGCTAAACCACTGTCAAGTAGAAGTTTTATAATCTATTTATATTGGGACAACATGAATAACTGTTATTGAGATCTATTTCTGAAAAAGAAACAGACCTTAGCATACTACAGGGAGCAAAACAAGAGTACTTATGAAAGTGTTAACTTAATTCAAGGATTTACGACACTTAACAGCATGTTAAATAAAATATTATTGTATACATTCATATTAAATGCAGTTAGTTGAACTTAAGGCTACTTTGACACATAAATTATCTTTAAATGTAATTTCATAATAAATTATTTTGTCTTTGCAATATGGTTAAAGTGTACTGCTGAAAATTGTGCTAAACTAAAATATACTTTAATGTAATTTCTATTGAAACTGGTATGTCATAAATACACATTTGTAATTATGAAGTTGAAATTTAGTACTTTTAAAATATATTAACTTTAAATGTAACATCAAATAATAATCAAGTTGTCCTTTAGTATGTTTATCAACACAAAAATAAGTGTACTTCAAAGCTTGACATAATAATCATTTATTTTAAATAATCTATTTTAAAATGAGAACAGTTTACTTTAAAGTATGTTTAAAATCTTTTATTTTTTTAAAAACATACTTTAAATGAACTGTATGTAGGATTGTGGCCAACACTGGTACTGCAATCAATTTCAAATTACTGTAGAGCGGTGTATCCCCTCTCCCCCTGACTGGAGGTTGCCAGATAGACTGCAGGAACGTAGGCTGCTACAAGGAGCTTCCAATGGCAAGTGACTTTTTAAAGTTTACTTTGCTATGGAATGTGTACTCAGAACAAAGAGGAATAATAAATGGTTTATTGAAACAGCACAGAGCAACGAGCAATTCGTCAGGTGAGTAGACACTCAATTTAGACTTTGAATCCAGCAGACGTGAGTGTAGCATGAACGAGACCGGACAATTGACTGGGGTGAGGTGTGTGCTTAAAAAGCCACTTGATGAGGGTGCAAATGAGGTGCAGGTGTGCGTGATTAATACTCAGGTGACCGGGTGTGCTGTGGTTGACCAGTGAGAGAGCCTGGCAGATCTGTGAGAGAGCCTGGCAGATCCTCCCCTCCTGAGGGCCGAAGACCCCGACGTTGTGGTGGATCCCGACGCTGACCTCTGCCACAGGGAGCAGGACGATGTGGGTTAGCCTCAAGGAAGGCTGTCAATAGTGTGGGGTCGAGAATATAGCCTCTGTGAACCCAAGATCTTTCTTTGATACTGTGTCCTTCCCAGTCCACTAAATATTCTACAAACCCGATTCCAAAAAAGTCGGGACACTGTACAAATTGCGAATAAAAACAAAATGCAATGATGTGGAAGTTTCAAATTTCAATATTTTATTCAGAATACAACATAGATGACATATAATGTTTAAACTGAGAAAATTTATAATTTAAAGGGAAAAATTTTAAATTTCATAGCATCAACACATCTCAAAAAAGTTGGGATAAGGCCATGTTTACCACTGTGTGGCATCCCCTCTTCTTTTTATAACAGTCTGCAAACGTCTGGGGACTGAGGAGAAAAGTTGCTCAAGTTTAGGAATAGGAATGATGTTCCATTCTTGTCTAATACAGGCTTCTAGTTGCTCAACTGTCTTAGGTCTTCTTTGGCGCATCTTCCTCTTTATGATGCGCCAAATGTTTTGCAGGCTTGCAGGCTTCTGAACTGAGCGCTGATAACAAATTGGGTTGTTCTTGTCCTTTTTAGTCCGAATGACATGGCATCCCAGTTTTCCAAAAAGAACTTCAAATTTTGATTTGTCTGACCACAGAACAGTTTTCCACTTTGCCACAGTCCATTTAAAATGAGCCTTGGCCCAGAGAAAACGCCTGCGCTTCTGGATCATGTTTAGATATGGCTTCTTTTTTGACCTATAGATTATTAGCCGGCAACGGCAAATGGCACAACAATGTTTTCTGGAAGTATTCCTGAGCCCATGTTGTGATTTCCATTACAGTAGCATTCCTATATGTGATGCAGTGCTGTAAGGGCCCGAAGATCACGGGCATCAAGTATGGTTTTCCAGGCTTGACCCTTACGCACAGAGATTGTTCCAGATTCTCTGAATCTTTGGATGACATTATGCACTGTAGATGATGATAACTTCAAACTCTTTGCAATTTTTCTCTGAGAAACTCCTTTCTGATATTGCTCCACTATTTTTCACCGCAGCATTGGGGGAATTGGTGATCCTCTGCCCATCTTGGCTTCTGAGAGACACTGTCACTCTGAGAGGCTCTTTCTATACCCAATCATGTTGCCAATTGACCTAATTGATTTTGGTCCTCCAGTTGTTCCTTATATGTACATTTAACTTTTCTGGCCTCTTATTGCTCCCTGTCCCATTTTTTTGGGAATGTGTAGCTCTCATGAAATCTAAAATGAGCCAATATTTGGCATGACATTTCAAAATGTCTCACTTTCAACATTTGATATGTTATCTATATTCTATTGTGAATAAAATGTAAGTTTATGATATTTGTAAATTATTGCATTCCTTTTTTATTCACAATTTGTACAGTGTCCCAACTTTTTTGGAATCGGGTTTATAGAATACCAGCACAGCGCAGGGAGTGCAGTATCTTGCACACCTGATAGATGGTGAGAGATCCTGGCAGATCTGTCACATACTTAAGTTAAGAAACATAGTCCCGAAAGTGCAGTCTCTTTAAGTACACTTAAGTAGCCTTATTTTATTGGGGTTAACTGAATTCATTTCGGTTTTCAGTTTCCATTACACAAGATATTTGAGATTATGGGTTTTAATTATGAAAATCCAACATTCCACCTTAATTAAGTTCAGCCATATACTTTTTTTTTTATAAACAACAAGCATACATCTTCTTTTACTGTGTTTGGTCATTGTAATCAATAAATCTTTTGGAAGTGCCATACTGGTGTAATTCTTGCTATAGCAATAGCATGAAATCATGCATGCACGTAAAAACAACAGTAAACAGAGTTTATTCTCAGCACATGCTTAATGCAATCCGTTCCTGAATGTTTCCATGTATGTACCATATATATGGAGCTCAATTTTTACAGCTACATTTAAAATGCAGAGGTAAATAGAAATCATTTGACTGACAGTGCACAGTCTTTCAGCGAAAGAGGAAACACATCACGTGAGTGGCATTTCTTTCTTCGGGGTTTCACCACTTTCTACAAATTATAGTGTGAATTTACTGAAGAGTTGTACCACTTTTTGCAGGATATTTCAGTGCAAAAACCTGCATCTTATTCACCAACCACCCTCAATCCAGCTTAAGCAGGTGCAAAATGCTCTGAAATAGTGATTTGCATTATTATTTAGTGAATCAGGTGCTAAACAACCAGCATGTGCAAATATACAGTGAATGCAATTCCTTTGTGATTTATCCTCTGTATATTAAACAAGAATTCTTAAAAAAGGTACTTATGAACGACTTCCAACATTGATACATCTTTAGGGGGCATGATATATATGAATTTATATTATAGGAAATGAACTGTCATTGCCTAACTATTGCCACCATCACTTATAAATCTCTTTTTTTTTTGCTGGCCTGTTTTTATATTGAAACTAAAAAGCAAATGTGACGGTAATCTTTACAGCCTTTATCTCTCATGTCAGTGCAATAGCTCACTTTACAAGTCATTTACTAAATTATGTTACATTGTCATTCATCTTAGCCTCAGCCATGCTAAGTTTGATAAAGGTGCAATTCACTTCGAGCAAATCCACTTGGAGAATGTATAATTTCCTGTAATGGAACAATAATGGAAGAAGTGCTCATTCATTTCCAACTGTCGGTTATCATTACCTCTCATGATGTTACTGATCATGAACACATTATGGAAGGTTTGTTATTCAGTTTGACTCTTTTTTGCATGATATTTGTACACGCAGAGCTCTTACAGAATTTTACTGCAACATACATTCATACTACTTAAACACACCAACTCTAAACACATTTCTAATTACAAAAAAAAAATATATATATATATATATGACACATTCCATTACTATAATTGGTGCTTTTCATTTTAACATAAAATAAATTAAATGGATTGAAAAGACTTTTAACTGATCTGATATTTCATAACATATAGAAATACACAAAGGAAATCTCATTATTATTTCATTGGAAAAACAGGCTTATTATTTTTCAATTAAAAATGAACGTATTGAAGTAAATTAGAATGAGCTTTAAGAAACTGTAGCTGTTGTGGAGTTTATTTTGTTGAGTAATTAGTTAGAGCGGTGATCCATTCCTGTCATGACAGAAAGAAGAATAATTACAGTTACAATGAGTCACTTTGGAGAATTGCTTTGGAGAGTCTCAAGCACATCCACTGGTTTTTGAGTGGCAAGAGCACATGCTGTGATCCAGATGAAGTAAATGAGAACCGAAGATAGCAAATCAGCTCAACGTTCCTGATCCAATACGGTGTAATAATCACCATTAAAAATGTGACCGCAGCAAAAATGCTAATTTAATTTGAGAAAACAATCATGTTGATTCTCCTCAGGTCATGTACCGAAACAGGTATCAGTTTTAGTATTGAGAGAGATGGGAACAGGAGCAGGGAACAATGACTCACTCCTGCTGAGGTAAAATGGAGCAGTGGTGGGCCAGGGCAGTCAGAGGTTTCAGAGATGACTCCTTAGCTGTGACAGGGCAGGCGGAGGTTTCGGAGATGGGCTCCTTTGCCGTTCTTTTATCTTTTATTCTAATCCTATCTGCCAAATAAAAGCTAAAACACACATGGGACCTGGATCTTGTTCAGAATAATCTGACTTGCTTGCTGTGATCTGATTGGTCAAGCCATATACTCGGTTATCACAGATCTGCTAAGTATCATGGTTATGTTTTCTTGCAATTCAGTTGCATTTCCTCAGTGCTGTTTCCATGGTACTGCAGGCAAATGATTAGGTGCAGATATGAATATTTTTTAGCATTAGTGTTTCTCAGTCATCACACAATAAGTGCATGTTTAGGGTCCATTAAATGTATCCACAACACATTCTCACTCCCAACTCGTCACATATTGACGCTTGGTCAGTACCCTCGGCGTCACTTTTTAACGCCGAGGTACTTAAGCGTCATTTTTCGACGTTCAGGGGCACTCCACTGATTCCAAGGAGAAGCCTAGGGCGTCATATACAGACGTGTTGGGCACGTGAATGTTATCATCGTGATGAAATTATTTATTGGGTTATAATTTTTCCATTATGACATGTTGGGATTCTCAATGTAATAAGCCAGCACACTTTTATTTAAATTTATTTAATTTTATTTACGCTATTCAGACACGTTTGAAACAGCCCAACCCCACCGCACTAAACCTGTCCATTTGCGTATTATATGATATAAAACACAGAATATAACAGACAGCAGACACACTTTATTGAAAAAGTCCGGCTATTGCAACTGTTCCGAGGCCAAACGATTGATTTCTGTGAAGAAAAGACCCAAAAGCAATCACCGTCTCCACGGTACCCCTCGGCGTCACGATATGGACGAAATGGGAACTCCATTGCTTTCAATGGGAAACCTTTGGCGTCAACAGAAGACGCGCGTTTGAAATCGCGCTGAAGAAGTGAAGTCTCATTCAGAACACATCGCGATGTTTGGCGTCAGTTCACGTGTGCCACATGTGGGTGAGTAGTCAAATATTATGTCCTGATGTTTGAAATAAAGTATGTTCTGCTTGTCGCTATCTATCAGATTATGTTCAGTCACTGCATTATATCTGTCATCTCCATTGAGGATTTGCATTTCTTTGCTTTCTAAATCAACACATCTTGCTAATAGGGTGATTGCACACTGTCACGTGACATGCTATAGACCTTTAAACAGTTGTTCATATTTAATAATAACTACCAGTGTAGTTTCAACGTGGAATTTGTAGTAGAAGCACAATAAAAACAACACTTGCCACGCTTTTACCACAGTAACCTTAGTTTTAATGTGATAGGTGCAGTAAAGGACAGTAACCTCAAATATTACCATGCTTTTACCACAGTAACCTTAGTTTTAATGTGATGTTTGTTGTAAATAGACAGTAACCACAACAATTACCATGCTTTAAATGCATTTTATGTAAATCCAAATATTTTAATCTAAATAGTACTTTTTCCTGTATATAATGCAATATATTATATATTATGACTTTTGTTCTCTCTTTCTTTTTACCTGAAAAGACCAAAAGGGCCTTCGGACTCAGTCAGCCCATTCTTGTTTGTGGAGAAGTAACGGAGAAGACCAAAAGCTGCAACAGCAAATATTTGCAAAGGTATGTATGTGCTGGTTAGAGCCCTTTATCAAACATATTATTCAGCATTTGTTGTTACTTAAACTTATTCTTACAAATCCCATGGCTCAATCAGTAAGAACATATTCTCAAAGTCTCAATAATTCACAAGATTTAACAAGTAGTCAAATTCATATGATACTCGTACATAATCCTGCAGCTTTTACTATAACTCCTGCCATTGGCTACTGCCTCAATTCCTGTACATATTTATTGTTGTTCCCTTTCTTGGAAAGTAGTCAGATGTCCCACACTGTCAGAAAGTTTATATTAAGTCCATTGTATTCTTTAAAATTATTTCAAATTGGGCTCTGTCTGTTCATGTAATGTTACATGTCTCTTCACACCTCATAACCTACGCTGTTTGCAAGAGTGAAAATTCTTGCAAACACATGACATCAGATTTTCGATTATTTTGTCATACTCAGATCAGTTGCACTGTTGATAACGTCAACAAAAAATCAAGTGAATTATCAACATTTTTAAACACATTCATATGATATAGCTTGCTATTAAATATATACTTTTAATAATGGGCATGCACACATATCAGTGAACTTATTACATAAATGTATTTAACATTTAATTATGCAACGCTTTTTACAGAAAGAAATCCTGCAGTTATGTATAAACTTACAACTTGCATGCAATGTAATAAAATACCCTTTCTTTCTGTCTTGCAGGAATACTTGCAGATTACTTTTACTTTTTTTGTATTTTTAAGATCTCTACAATATCAAACTCATCAGCACTTTTAAGAGTCAACTCTCATGAGCTAGTAGTGATTTGCAGCGATCTTGCCGTAATCAGTCCTTCACAGGTAAAGTTTCTAGAATATTTTTAGTATATCAGTATTTACTCATCAAATGCCTTCCTGAATCATATGATAAATTAACTTTATTGTAACTGTCTTTTTTTTAGATGTTTTAAAAACAATAGTATTTGCACAAAGAGTAAGTGAGACTTTCTTGTTTTACAGCAGAGAAGAAAGACCAGACCGTATATCGAAGCAAGCTAATCGAATAAGTCCTTTGTTTTGGGTGAGGAAGGAACATGGCAATCTTGTGCCCGAAGAAGACAGAAAAGTTTGCAAGTCCACTGGTATGTCTTGTATTGAAGCAATGCTGTAATATGTAGTTAAGAATTTGATGTTGATCTCTAAAAATAACTATTCATTTCAGCAGCGATCATTCTTTCTATTCTGATAAAATACACACCAATATTCATGTCTAAATCTTTTATAACTCCTAAAATGAGTAAATGAGGTTCTGTTTCTTGGATTTATCTAACATGAGAAAAATATATATATATATTTTCTTCCCTTTTGATACAATTATTATTACAATTATTGCCTTTTAGCATAAAGGCTGAAACACTTTGGCCTTCAGTTCTTATCACTATCTGTTTGTCTTAGATAAAAGCAGACATGTAGTTGTTATAAACTCCAGCTATTTCTCTATTGTTTTGTAGACCATGGATGGTTCTGGGTAGCTTTGGAAGATAATGAGTTGTGATATATATTAGGAATCAAATAGTAAATGTTCTTTAAATTATGTGAAATATCTGGTTAGTTCTTTGGCTTGAAACAAGGCTTTATACTCCACTGAATAAAACACATTTTATTTGTGTTATCAGATGGATAGCAAGAGAAGGCACAAACTTCAGAAGATTCTACAGGAAAAAGACTAATGTGCTGCCAAGGAGGAACACAAGAGGCAAAAACTCTCTGAGAACTCTGCATGGCCATGGGTACTCATAAGCATGGTAAGTCTGGTGCCTCGGTACCTATTTCTTAATCCTTACCATGAAATTTGTATTGCAGTATTTAATACTTGTACATTGTTAAGGCTATCACAAGTGATGCTCTTGAAAGTGACTAAAGAAATCTAGCATCAATTATAAAAGCTCCGAAGAGACCATGCCTTTCTAGAAGATATGCTGTTGAAAATGTTTCTGTTGATATGGGTAAAATAGTTTTTGTCCAGTACTTGGCTAATATTATGTGCTGCAATATTATATACATAATGCTTCAATGTGTATATTATATAATGTACTGACTGCGGCTTTGTAAATTTAAATGAGAATGGGAGGTGAAGAGTTTACCTCCAAGCCTAATCGAGAACACCTGAAATTTTTAACCAAAGTCTTCAGGTTTACTTATAGACAGTTATAGACAGGTGGGTTTGAGGTTGGAGCTAAATATGCAGGACAGTGGATGCTTAGGGCCAGAGTCACCCACCACTGCTTAAATCATGCAGAACATAGGCTAACCTGACTTTACATTAAACTTCATTTTAATTGTGTTTTTGTTTTACTTTTAGACCAGGACTGGAGAACTCCTGACACTGGAATGTTCTTCTTCCTCTGGTTGAGAAAAAGCTACACAACATCAGTGACCACATCCTCTGTTCATCAGTTATACTGTAGGGTATAAATGGGCAAAGTGTTTAGAAGAAGAAGAAAATGATGGACCATGAACAGGAAAGAGCCAGAAACCAGTCTAGCTGTGATAATGAATCATTATTTTCCAACACAATATCAAATCTGTTTTCTGTATCACTGGATGGGATTATATGGAACTCATTTGTGTGGCTTCAGCAGCTGTGAATGGATTAATATGATGTTAATGTATTTTTGAAGACGCATTTTTATTTATCTTGAACCTCATTTGACTTTATGCTACTTTATCAACTGTATGCTGTATCCTCCAATAAAGTGTTGAGCGATAAAGTATGGTGAATATTGTGTATGGTGTTTGGTACAGTAAATACACATTTTACAAGTTTATTTAGGTGATCTAATTAATTACCAAGATTATTTTACTTGAGACGTAAAAAAATTTTTGTCTGGTTATATCTGGTACAACAATGCACCAAAAAGTTGTGTATACTTTTAGTTTTCAGTGAAATAAAGGGAAGGATTACAAACACTTCAAGATTAACTGAAGATGATCCATATTGATAATTCTGGTACATCTACTACTGCAATAAAAATTAAAGCATGCACATTACCGATGTCAGGAACGTGGAGACAGGGTGAAGATGAAATTCTGGCAATGTCTCTTGTTATTTTACTTAACGTGCATTGTCCTATGTTTAATAGTAATAGTGAAGTGTAAATATATAAATAGTTTTTGTTTACACTGGAAACTAGATAATGGCAAGTTGTTGCAGGTTCATCCATTATATTTATTTGTGTCTATCCATAAAACGAAATATTAATATTTTTATTTTACAACATCTCTTTCAAATATTTCTGTATTTCATCAGATGGTCTCACAATACCCATCAAGAAATACTGCAAGCATGATGTTAGAATAGAAAAGACAAAATACTTATTTAAAAGATATTTAAATCTGACTCAAAGTTTGTTGTCCGTGATGAGGAGAATAGATCTGTGTAAGTTGTTCTGCCTTCCTCTCCAGGGACCCAGGAGTGGCCCCTGGAAGAGCAAAACAAAACATATTTCAAATGGCTGTTACTCAAAGTCTGGTTAGCGTATCACAGAGAAAATCGGCAGGACAACTGCTTATGCTATGTTTACTAAATAATGTTGGGCACAGTTTTCAGACATATATGGAAAGCTGGCATAAAGGTTTTTCTCAAAATGCTCACAGTAAAATATAAAATTTTAGCCTGCCCCTCATAATGTCATAAAGGTTTGCACAATGCACATATGTAGATATCCAGTTGTCCATTAAAGATGTAATTTACTTAACATTTATTGTTTCATTATTAAACGTTTTAAACTACATTACCCATATATCTTTGTCATTGTATCAATGCAATGGTAAATATGGCGCTGTAGTTCATTGAAGTGTGCAGCAATGCTTAGGGTTAGGGTTGGGTTCTCGGTAAAGGAGTAATTTCTCACAACATACCGACACTTTATAGCTTACTTAACGTATAACTAACATAATAATAACACCAATACATACTTTATAACATGAAACGCCGTTTTATATGGGTTAAAAGATTGTCCAATCACAGTGAGTCCTACGATAAAGTCACAGCCAATGACAATCCAGCTGAACAGAGGCGTCACACTTACGTGTCCATTTATGGTAAATGATGACAGATCTCATCCGGGGATTTCTTTCCAACTGAAGGATCCTTAAATATTTAATATTTAGGCAGCTAAATATTTATTTATTCTAATTAAATAATAAAACTAACATTTTAAAACGAAAGACTTATGTGTGTGGTTAAACTGATGCATAAATATATTTGAAAGAGAAACCTCTCTTTCTATGCAATAACCTACAAGCTACAACAGCACTAGTAGTTTTGCATATTTTGTAACATTTATAGTGTGTGTTTATGTGTATATATATTTAGGTATGTATATAAATATAGGTATACATTTTAAACTTCTTTATGCCACCGTGACCATCTGAACTATTGGAATTAAAATAAATGTAACAAAACCATTAAGAATGCACACAATTTTGTAAGCATATTCCAATATTTAATGTCAAACAGTTTAAAGACATGCACACCAGGATAAAGACACACACACACACACACACACACACACACACACACACACACACACACACACACACACACACACACACACACACACACACACACACACACACACACACACACACACACACACACACACACACACACACACACACACTTTTAAAAATATTACCATGATGAAGTACAAACCAAGAGATGAGGTGCAATTCTGTTCCCTTCGAGGAACTCACACTGCGTCGGAACGACGATTTGGGGATGCTCCCTAAGCATCAGCGAATCTGAAGTCTGAATAAACACTAGTCCAATCCGATTGGTGCGTGCGTGATGACGCGTCATTGTGACGGCATACCCGGAAGTATAAAGGGAACCGCGCGTAATGGCGGCAGTTATTGCTCTTCAGCATAGCCTCTGTCAAACTGTCTGTCATATTTACTGTTGTCTGTCCAGTTGAGAAAGTGTGTGAGAATGGAAAGAGTGAGAGAATACAAGCAGTGTGTGCATCCGTGTCCCCGCTATATTTCGGGCTCGGATACACACCTGCTGTGTGTTCAATGCCTGGGTGCTCAGCATGCTCGGGCGGCTCTCGAGGAGCCGCTTGCGACACTGCGAAGCTGACACTCAGGCTGCTTCGCTCTAGGCTGGCCGTGTTTGATGAGGCCGGCCAGCCTCGTGAGCCCCATGGTTCTGGACCCGCGGTTGCTGAGGCAGCGTGGCGTCGCAGATCATGGGGTTCACAGCGGGATTTGTCAGAGGGTTTTGGGACTGCTGCGGCACTTTCCCAATCCTCCTCTGACAGTTCCGAGATCTTCCTCCCGTGTGGAAGCCCGCTTGGCGGCATCTTCCCCCGGGTTGGAGGGTCCGATGCTCGTGCTCTCCGGTTCCGAGGAACCAGAGGAGGCGGGCATCGAGGCGGGGGATGAAGTGCAAAATATAACGCTTCATCCACCCGCCCATGAGGAGCTGGTCGAGGTGTTGACCCGGGCGGTGGCCAAATTAAATATCGATTGGCCACAAGAGACTCAGGAAGTTCAGCCACCCAGTAGGCTGGGCGGACCGGTTTCTCGCACGGGTCCAAACACGCGCGGGGCTTGCCTTTCTTCCCGGATCTGCACGCCGAGGTGTGCAGATCGTGGAAAGCCCTATTCTTCGCGTGTTTCCAATCCCCGGTGTTGGATTATTCCAACGTTCTGGGGGCACGCGAGCGGGCTATGGGCGATGCCTCGGGTGGAGGAGCTCTCGCGAGCTATCTTTCACCCAGTCGGCGTCGTCCTTAAGGCCAGTGCTGCCCACCAAGCCCTGCAGGGATACCTCATCCTTGGTGGGCAAGGCTTATATGGCGGCTGGGCGGGCTGGTAGTTCCCTGCACACTCTATCTATCTTGCAGGCCTACCAGGCTGACCTCCTTAAAGAGCTAGATGAGGCGAGGTCCTCTCCGGAGGATATACTGGAGCTGCGGAAGGCCGCAGATTTGTCTCTCCGCATCACCAAGGAGACGGCCCGTGCCATCGGCCGCTCCATGGCTTCCATGGTGACTGTGGAGAGGCATCTCTGGCTGAATCTGTCGGGGATAAAGGAGAGGGATCGAGCTTTCCTCCTTGACTCCCCGATTTCGCCTTCTGGTTTGTTTGGGGACGCGGTTAATACCGTCGTCTCCAGGCACCAGGAGGCGAAGAGTCAGTCAGCGGCCTTCCACCAGTACCTCCCTCGCCGCTCAAAGCCCGGGAAGGCTGGCCCTAGTGGGCAGCCTCAGCCGTCCACCAGCTCCTCGCACCGGCAGGTGCAGAAAGAGAGCGTCGCCTCTAGAGCCCCTCCTCCGGGAGCTTGGCAACAGAGGCGGCGCTCTCACCAGCAGCCTTCAGCACCTAAGGGCGATCTAAGGAACGTCCTTCAGGCGCGGAAGGCTGCAGGGAAGAAGTCCTAGCTGCGGCAGGGCTTCTCAGAGCGGTCCCTCCCGCGGAAGGGCAACTGAGGTTGCTTCTTCCGCGGCGCTCTGAAATCGATGTGGTAATCCCGCCGTCTATGGCGCCTCGGGCCACATCGATTTCCGCAACGCGCTGCTCCAGCCGCCTCCGAAAGGACTTGCGGCCGGGCAGCTCACGCGTCGCACATAGAGGCTCGTTCCCAACTACTCCCTGCCGGTCAGCCGCTTCAGGGGGTTGGGAACGAGGCTCGTGTAACACCCGACGCCAGCCTCGAGAGGCTGGTTCCCTTAGTAGATTATCTCGGCGCATGGAAATGCCTTCCGAATATTTCTACATGGGTCCTGCGTACTGTAGAAAACGGTTACAGACTGCAGTTCGGTCATCCTCCTCCAGGGTTCAGGGGGTTGAACTGGACTGTAGTGGTACCGGAGCGGGTTCGGGTAATGGAACTAGAAGTAAAAACCTTACTGGCGAAGGAAGCCATAGTGTTCCTCCGCTGGAAAGGGAATCCGGGTTCTACAGCCGGTACTTTATAGTTCCCAAAAAGGACGGAGGGTTGCGTCCGATCATAGATCTGAGGTATTTGAATCGGTCTCTGAGGAGATTCAGGTTCAAAATGCTCACTATTCCCATGATCGTGAGTCAGATCCAGTCCGAGGACTGGTTCGTCACGATAGATCTAAAGGACGCATATTTCCACATCTCCATCCTTCCATGTCACAGGAAGTTCTTGAGGTTCGCTTTCGGGGGCGAGGCGTACCAATATCGAGTGCTTCCCTTCGGCCTAGCCCTCTCCCCACGCACATTCACGAAGTGCATGGATGCAGCTCTGGCTCAAATGAGGCTTCAGGGCATCCGTGTGCTGAATTACATCGACGACTGGCTCATATTGGCCCAGTCGTACGATATGGCAGTTCGGCATCGAGATGTCGTTCTGGCCCACATAAAGCGTTTGGGGCTGAGACTCAACACGAAAAAGAGTGTGTTGACGCCATCCCAGAGGACTACGTTCCTGGGAATTGTGTGGGACTCGACAACGATGCGGGCACAATTGTCTCCCGCGCGAGTCGAGACCATACGGGCGATGGTCTCAGGAATAAGGCTAGGCCACAGCGTCACTGTGAGGCACTTTCAGAGAGTGCTGGGGCACATGGCAGCAGCGTCCAACGTGATACCTTTTGGCCTGCTACACATGAGACCCTCCAGTGGTGGCTGAAAACCAAGGGGTTTTCCCAGAGGGAATCCTTTCCGTATGATCAGGGTAACGCAGATGCCTTCGTTCCTAGTCATATGGAAGAAACCTTGGTTTCTGTCCCAGGGGCCAGTATTGGGAGCGTCCTGTTGCCGGAGATCCGTTTCAACAGGCGCCTCCCTTACTGGTTGGGCGCGGTCATGGAAGGCCACTTTGCGAGAGGTCTATGGGAGGCCCGGCATTCCTCCTGGCACATAAATTGCCTGGAGATGCTGGCGGTCTACAAAGCTCTCAGGAGCTTTTTCCCGGACCTCCGCGGCCAACATGTCCTGGTACGGACAGACAATACGGCTGTCGTAGCGTACCTCAATCGTCAGGAGGGTTGAGGTCGCGCCCTCTATGCAGATTGGCGCATCTAATCCTCCTGTGGTCCCAAGGGAAACTGTTGTCCATCAGGGCAATGTACGTCCCAGGGGTCCAGAATCAGGGAGCAGACATCCTGTCAAGGCAGGGCTGAGGCCCGGGAGTGGCGGCTCCACCCAGAGGTGGTGGAGGCCATATGCAAGAGGTTCGGCCCAGTGGAAGTGGACCTATTTGCGTCTCGAGAGGCGTCCACTGCCCACTGTGGTTCTCCCTCACGCATCCAGCCCCTCTGGGGTTGGATGCCATGGTGCAGAGCGTGGCCGAGGCTGCGTCTGTGCGCATTTCCGATTGCTCTGCTCCCGGGAGTCCTGGAGAGGGTCCGTCAACAAGGGGTCAGCCTACTTCTGGTAGCACCCTGTTGGCCGACCCGAGTATGGTTCTCGGATATCATAGCTCTGCTGGCAGGTCATCCATGGCAGATTCCTCTGAGGAGGGATCTCCTGTCTCAGGCGGCGGGTACAATATTTTACCCCGGCCCGAGATTTGGAACCTTTGGGTCTGGCCCTGAGGGGCCAGGTACCTAGAGGCTGGCCTGTCGGCAGAGGTGGTAGAGACGTTACTCAGTTCCAGGGCTCCGTCTACAAGGAGACTGTACAGCCTCAAGTGGAATGTATTTTCCACTTGGTGTAGAGAGCGTGAGGTGGACCCAGTTAACTGCCCGGTGGCTTCAGTGCTGGAGTTCCTCCAAGATCGCTTCTCTGCGGGTCTAACCCCGTCCACACTCAAGGTGTACGTGGCTGCCATTGCGGCTTTCCACACTCCTATGGGTGATGGGCCTTTGGGTAGGCACCAGTTGGTTGTACAGTTCCTCCGTGGGGTTCGGAGGATGAGGCCTGCGGCTCAATCCAGAGTTCCAACTTGGGATCTGGCAGTGGTTCTCGGAGGGCTGGCTGAGGCCCCCTTCGAGCCATTGGAGTCGGCTGAACCAAAGAACCTGACCCTTAAGGTGGCTTTTCTCCTTGCCATTACCTCTCTGAGGAGAGTGGGTGACCTCCAGGCCTTGGCGGTAACGCCGACTTGCCTGGAGTTTGCCCCGGGTGGAGTAAAAGCCATCTTACACCCTAGGCCAGGCTACGTGCCTAAGGTCCCATCAAGGGTAGTCAGGTCCTTGGTTCTGCAGGCATTTCATCCTCCGCCTCACGTGACGGCGGAAGAAGGGAGGCTTCACCTGCTCTGCCCGGTTAGGGCACTTAGAGTGTATTTGGAGAAGTCAGCACAGTGGAGGAGGTCCCAACAACTGTTGGTGTGTTTTGGCTCACCCAAGAAAGGATTGCCTGCGTCTACTCAGACAATCAGTAATTGGATTGTCCAGGCGATAACCATGGCTTATCAGGTGCGCAGTTTGCCTTCACCTATGGCCGTGAGGGCTCATTCCACCAGAGGCATGGCCTCTTCGGTGGCCCTCCTTTCTGGGGTCCCCTTGCAGGATATCTGTGAGGCGGCGGGGTGGGCTACCCCACACACCTTCATTAGGTTTTATAGCCTAGATCTCCCTACGACGCCTGGCGCTAGGGTGCTCCAGTCCTAGCTGTGCCCGGTCTCCGGCTTCACACTAGGACAGGCGCTACCCTCGGTGTGGCCTAGTGGGTACTCGTTCCCCAAATCGTCGTTCGGCGCGGTGTGAGTTCCTCGAAGGAGCGGCTCGGGTTATGTATATAACCCTTGTTCCCTGAGAAAGGGAAGCGAGCACTGCGTCAGCGTCGCCACACCTCGGCACGCCTGGAGCGCATGCTTCAGAGCAATAGCTGCCGCCATTACGCGCCGGCTCCCCTTTTATACTTCCGGGTATGCCGTCACAATGACGTCATCACGCACGACCAATCGGATTGGACTAGTGTTTATTCAGACTTCAGATTCGCTGATGCTTAGGAGCATCCCCAAATCGTCGTTCGACGCAGTGCTCGTTCCCTTTCTCAGGGAACAAGGGTTATATACATAACCCGAGCCGTTTTCTGAAAATATATTTCTTCCCATTAAAAATAAATAGGCAAAAACTGAAGAACATTTTACATTCTCAACTTTAATACAATATATTTGTGATTATTGTTCACTTTTACTGCAACTAAATGAAAGTCTAATTAAATTATTATAAATGACAACCATTTTTAGGAAGAAAATGCTTCTATATAATACATTCATGTTACAGTTACATTAAAAGGTAGTGATAATGATACCATAGATGTAGTTATTAATGATACCATAGAGGTAGATGAAAGGTTTAATGAATAAATATTGATTTCAAAAGGTATTCACTCTCACTATCTTCATTTGTTTGAACAAACAACAAATGCAGAAATATACATTGGACTATAGCATCATAAAGTCGCTGCATGGATAGAACTAGTGGATGGCAATAGATATGTCCTTCACTAAAACTCCTGATGAGAACTAATGCTTTTTTGATAAAGGCATAGGGAGACATCAAGTACAGTTTATGAATATTGGTTCTGCATAAATTGAAGAGATCATAAGACTCCACAGACTCAATGTGAAGACTTTGAGAAACTGTGTCAGAAAAGAGGGCACTTCACTGGACATATCCTATGCATACCCGAACAACAACACCCAAAAACACTTATGAAGTGGACACCACCAGGAGGACGCAGGAGACAGGGAAGACCAAGGAAGATATGATACAGATGTTTCACGAAGACCTGAATGCCGGTGTTCAATGAGAAGATGAGAAGAACGTGGCCACAGATCGAATATGTTGGAGGACACATGTTGCCTGATGTGCCCAGGGCAGGACATGATGATGATGTTGTCAGTTTATACATAACTGCAGGATTTCTTTCTGTAAAAAGCGTTGCATAATTAAATGTTAAATACATTTATGTAATAAGTTCACTGATATGTGTGCATGCCCATTATTAAAAGTATATATTTAATAGCAAGCTATATCATATGAATGTGTTTAAAAATGTTGATAATTCACTTGATTTTTTGTTGACGTTATCAACAGTGCAACTGATCTGAGTATGACAAAATAATCGAAAATCTGATGTCATGTGTTTGCAAGAATTTTCACTCTTGCAAACAGCGGTAGGTTATGAGGTGTGAAGAGACATGTAACATTACATGAACAGACAGAGCCCAATTTGAAATAATTTTAAAGAATACAATGGACTTAATATAAACTTTCTGACAGTGTGTGGGACATCTGACTACTTTCCAAGAAAGGGAACAACAATAAATATGTACAGGAATTGAGGCAGTAGCCAATGGCAGGAGTTATAGTAAAAGCTGCAGGATTATGTACGAGTATCATATGAATTTGACTACTTGTTAAATCTTGTGAATTATTGAGACTTTGAGAATATGTTCTTACTGATTGAGCCATGGGATTTGTAAGAATAAGTTTAAGTAACAACAAATGCTGAATAATATGTTTGATAAAGGGCTCTAACCAGCACATACATGTATATATATATACCTTTGCAAATATTTGCTGTTGCAGCTTTTGGTCTTCTCCGTTACTTCTCCACAAACAAGAATGGGCTGACTGAGTCCGAAGGCCCTTTTGGTCTTTTCAGGTAAAAAGAAAGAGAGAACAAAAGTCATAATATATAATATATTGCATTATATACAGGAAAAGTACTATTTACATTAAAATATTTGGATTTACATAAAATGCATTTAAAGCATGGTAATTGTTGTGGTTACTGTCTATTTACAACAAACATCACATTAAAACTAAGGTTACTGTGGTAAAAGCATGGTAATATTTGAGGTTACTGTCCTTTTACTGCACCTATCACATTAAAACTAAGGTTACTGTGGTAAAAGCATGGTAATATTTGAGGTTACTGTCCTTTTACTGCACCTATCACATTAAAACTAAGGTTACTGTGGTAAAAGCGTGGGAAGTGTTGTTTTTATTGTGCTTCTACTACAAATTCCACGTTGAAACTACACTGGTAGTTATTATTAAATATGAACAACTGTTTAAAGGTCTATAGCATGTCACGTGACAGTGTGCAATCACCCTATTAGCAAGATGTGTTGATTTAGAAAACAAAGAAATGCAAATCCTCAGTGGAGATGACAGATATAATGCAGTGACTGAACATAATCTGATAGATAGCGACAAGCAAAACACACTTTATATCAAACATCAGGACATAATATTTGACTACTCACCCACATGTGGCACACGTGAACTGACGCCAAACATCGCGATGTGTTCTGAATGAGACTTCACTTCTTCAGCGCGATTTCAAAGCGCGTCTTCTGTTGGCGTAAAGGTTTCCATTGAAAGCAATGGAGTTCCCATTTCGTCCATATCGTGACGCCGAGGGGTACCGTGGAGACGGTGATTGCTTTTGGGTCTTTTCTTCACAGAAATCAATCGTTTGGCCTCGGAACAGTTGCAATAGCCGGACTTTTTAATAAAGTGTGTCTGCTGTCTGTTATATTCTGTGTTTTATATCATATAATACGCAAATGGGCAGGTTTAGTGCGGGTGGGGTTGGGCTGTTTCAAACGTGTCTGAATAGCGTAAATAAAATTAAATAAATTTAAATAAAAGTGTGCTGGCTTATTACATTGAGAATCACACTCCAACATGTCATAATGGAAAAATTACAACCCAATAAATAATTTCATCACGATGATAACATTCACGCGTGCCCAACACGTCTGTATATGACACCCTAGGCTTCTCCTTGGAATCAGTGGAGTGCCCTGAGCGTCGAAAAATGACGGCAAGGGGTACCCTGTGCGTTAAAAAGTGACGCCGAGGGTACTGACCAAGCGTCAATATGTGACGAGTTGGGAGTGAGAATGTGTTGGTATCCATGGAGACAAATGCCTTGTTTGTGGGAGGTGAGAGATCCCCCTCAATACCTTCTTCTGGTTTGTCTTTGTTGGGATTGTCTCAAAATGGTCTTTTTAATAGCAAGCCCTTGCTAAAGGTTTCTAATAATAAGAGGGTTGAAACAGTGATCGATGAAAGAAGAACTCCACCAATGGGGTGAGTTTTTTACTCACTGAATTTTTTCCTCTTAATACAACTTAAAAAGTGCCACAAACAGCTGTAGTAATAGCACAACAAAAATGTACTAAAAGAAAACAGACTTTACTGAGAATATCCACAATATTAGACACAGGAGGGAGGGAGCATAGGGAGAAACCACGACAAATTAACCACGACACAGAAAACTGATCAAAGGTAAAATAGAAACAGAACAAAGAGAGATGAAACTTTGGGTGGGAACCCTGGACCACTTAGATATACTGATAGTTTACAATGTAGTTTTATTCACATAATATAGATGACACATCAAATTTTAAAAGTGAGACATTTTGAAATGTCATGCCAAATATTGTTTCATTTTGGATTTCATGAGAGCTACACATTCCAAAAGGTTGAGACAGGTAGCAATAAGAAGCCGGAAAAGTTAAATGTACATATAAGGAACAGCTGGAGGACCAATTTGCAACTTATTAGGTCAATAGGCAACAAGATTGGGTGTAAAAAGAGCCTCTCAGAGTGGCAATGTCTCTCCGAAGTCAAGGTGGGCAGATCACCAATTCCCCCAATGCTGCGGTGAAAAATATTGGAGCTATCCACCGTGGAACACAATCCACCGTGCCATTCGCCATTGCCAGCTAAAAATCTATAGGTCAAAAAAGAAGCCATATCTAAACATGATCCAGAAGCGTAGGCATTTTCTATGGGCCAAGGCAAGACACATTTGTGTGTTGATTTCGATGTTTGTTTTGGATCGTTGTCCTGATGGAAGATCCAGCCACGGCCCATTATAAGATCCGTCAGATTAAGATTCTTTATTCTGTTGGTATTTGCTAGAATCCATGATACCAATCCATGATATCAAACCCTATTGGGGTTTTTTGCCAAACAAATGTTTGCTGGGATGTACAATAAACTTGCAGTTTTAATATATTTTTGAGAAATACATCAAATATATCTCTGAGGAGTCTGAAAGTATACTTTCTTATTTTTAGTTTAAAAGAAGTATACTAATAACACACTTGGATAAACGACTTTTTTTGTAAGGGTGACTCTTTCCTGAAATGTCTACATATTAATGGAAATTCATCTTAATGGACATCAATTAATTTTGGCACAATATTATCCACGAGTTCCACATAATTCATCAAGACAGGCCAACATTCCACTTGCAAAGATTCTTCTTTCTCCAAAATGGCATAGAACAAAAAGTATTGCAAATAGGATGTTGCAATTGTAATTTTGTTATAGGATTGTAAAATTCTCTTCCAGAGCTACACTAAATTGTGGCACCAAGTTACTGTGTGAAATAATGTTTTAAATCAAATTGTTTAGCAAATGACAACCAATCACAAACTATATTCATGCACTCATGCACATTCATGCACAGTCACAGAAACGTTCATGTGGTGTGTTTCGTTATAGTGTGTCTGAGAGAAAAATACAAATGTTCGACAACGGCGGAAAAGAAGAGACTGTATTATTCATTTTTACCTTTGTTTCAGACAGACTTTCTTACATTTTCAGACAGAAGCAATTGTCTGCTATAATGTGTATTTGCCTAATCAGTGTTATTGAACTCATACAAATGGAAATAATAATGTAACTCAGGGTTTACAAATGTACAGTGTGGAATCTTGTGAGTTGATTGTACCAGTTTAGGCCTACTTACTAATTTAGGTTACAGTATGAACACTGAACAGTGATATAATGGGCCCTATTTTAAGGATCTAAGCGCATGGTCTGAAGTGCACGGCGCAAGTGCACTTAGGGTGTGTCCGAATCCACTTTTGCTAGTTTAACGTCAGGAAAAATGGTCGCCGTGCCTGGCACATGGTGTAAAAGGGTTGTCCCTATTATCTTAATGAGTAATGGGTGTGTTTTGGGCATAACATGCATTAACCCAATCATCTCCAGTCTCATCTCCCATTCCCTTTAAAAGCCAGTTGTGCTCGCGTCATGCTGGATTTGCTATTTACATGGCGGAATTTGCAAGTGGAAACACTTTAATTTTTCATATTTAAAAATGTTTGTGTGCTGCTGCATGTCCCTGTGTGTGTAATAAGCAAAGTGTATGCACGTTGTGGGCGCATTTTACTAACACGCTCTTGAAATAACGCATTGAAAAAATTGCGCATTGATTTTAGACCAGGTTTCGGTTGGTCAAGGGCGAAGTCTTTTTCAGTTGCCTCAAAATAGCAACACGCCAACAATGTGCCTGAACACACCTCTTTTTTAGACCAGCACACCCATGGGCGCGCAAATGCATTTGATATTTAAACAACGTGGCGCAGGAGATGAAGATGAACTGCGTCGGGCTGAAACTAGCAAAAAACACTTGCATCACACCTGATGCTGCATTGCGCCGGGGTGTATGATAGGGCCCAATATGTCCAGGTTTAAGTGTCTAAATGGGACCTGGGTTAATAAATAAAAGTCTGAAAAGCCCATTACTCAGTGTTATTTCCAAAAGTCTGGGTAATGGGCATTTAAGAGAAATGAACATGAGATGTGCTTTACTGGAAACACAAAGCCAGTTATAAACCTGAAGAAGAAGAAGAAGAAGAAGAGCTCTTTGGCCTTAAAAAGGGATCACAAGAAGACATGCAGGGTTCAACCTCTTGAGGCATTACACAACAGTTTATGCAATGCAGCTTGCAATGTCTCGTCACACTTCAGCAGGTACAGAACTCATGCATGATTAAAAAGAGGCTGAAGTTTGGCTAAAATCTCATCCCAAATGAATTTTGTACTTAGGGGTCAACATCTGGTCAAAGCTAATGCTACTCAGGGCTTGCTGAGACTGCAGTTTTGCTCATAAGGCTGCACAGAAAGAAACCGTTTGGGCTGTAGAATATTTTGCGCTCATTCACAGGTATATTTATTCTTTACATGCTTTAATTTTGGATACCCAGAGATCCCTGTGCTGTACAGTCCCTGACAAAAGTCGTGTCGCTTATCTATTTTGTAGAAACACCTGCTATTTACCTGACTTTTAATTCATCAATTGGTGTTAGAAATAGCTAATATGAAAAGCTAAAACCCTCCCAAATTACGTTTAATGCACTGAAATAAATTAGTTTCACTGAAAAAAAGATTTATCATTTAATCAAGACAGGTCAAATTTTGGCAAGACAAAAGTTTTGTCCCCTATACAGAAATTGAACAAATTTACTGCAAATACAAAAATATGTCAGCAAATGAAGTAATGGTACTGTGAGATCCAAATGTAATATCTTGTATGACTTCCATGAGCTTGAAGGACTGCATCCATGCGGTTTGGCAAGGACAATACAATTTATTGATGAAGTCATCAGGAATAGCAAAGAAAGCAGTCTTTCATGCCTCCCAGAGTTCATCAATATTCTTTGGTTTCGTCTTCCATGCTTCCTCTTTCATCCTATATGCTCAATGATGTTCATGTCTGGTGACTGGGCTGGCCAATCCTGGAGCATCTTGATCTTCTTCGCCTTGAGGAACTTTGATGTGGAGATGGAAGTATGCGATGGAGCACCATCCTGCTGCAGAAGTTGGCCTCTTTTATGGTTGGGAATATAAGAGGTAGCTAAGATGTCTTGGTATTTTAGACTATTGAAGTTGCCTTCCACCCTGCAGATCTCTCGCACACCCCCATACTGGATGTAACCCCAGACCATGATTTTCCCCCACCAAACTTCACTGTTTTCTGGGTGAATCTCGGATCCATGCGGGCTCCAGTAGGTCTCCTGCAATATTTGTGGCGACTGTGGTGTAATTCAACAGAAGATTAATCTGAAAAATCCACCTTCTGCCACTTTTCCAGCGTCCATACTTTTAGCAGGCTGTGGGCTTTGGCAAATTCCACACGGTTTTTCAATTGTCTTTTGTTTAGTGCTAGCTTCTGGGCACTGATTCGACCATGGAGGCCATTTCGAGACAGAATCCGACAAACTGTTCTGGTTGACATTGGGACATCAGATGACCAGGTCTCGTGGAGCTCTGCTGCAGTGGAATATGGCCAGGCCTTGGATTTTCGAGCCAACAAACGGTCCTCTCGAGCAGTTGTCTTGCAGGGTCTGCCTGACCTGGGTTTGTCACAAACGTCTCCAGTCTCTTCAAATCTTTTTTTTATCCTCTGTACTTGACGCTGAGACACTTTGAAGGTGTCCGCCACATCAGCAGTGGATCTGGTCTTCAGCCTCTTGATAATCAAAACTTTAGTCTCAGGTTGAATCTTAGGCATGTGTGCAGAGGTCTAGTTGCAGTCGATGTGAAGGTCTAGTGTACTGGGGTTCTTTTTATACACACCTGAGATCTAATTGATCCATTATTAGTCACAGGTGAAGCTCATATGACAAGGCGACAACACTTATGTCTTTGCAAAAATTGACTCAATGGGCTTTACCAAGCTGTGAATATTAGAATATTTTTTGACAGTTTCATTTTGCACTGAAACATTATTACAAAAGATGTTGGGATTAAAATGAGCCATTTCTTGTAAAAAAATCTTGATAAGAAATATATTTCAGCGGAACTTCAGTTCAATTTGTACACAAGCGACAAAACTTTTGTCAGGGACTGTATAAATAAAACAACATAGTTATTAGTTATTTAAAAATCTGAACTTCTATTTCCACTGAAAATCTTTTGTGCGTGGTCTTTTACCCACTAGACATCTATTATTTATGCTACCATAAAGCAGACATTCACTATTATTTAAAGGTGAGTTAATTATATCCAGTAAGTAACATTGTTAATTTTTAAGGTCAGTCAGTTTGATGCTATAGCAAAACCCCAACCGATCAAACTTAAACTGGTGAGAGTAGGCCTACTGTAGTTTACCCATTTTGTCATTTTAAAATGAATGCAATTATTGTTTTTTTCATACTTTATTATACAAATATAGTCATGTAATATACTTTTCATAGAGGACACATTACACACACACACACACACACACACACACACACACACACATGTTGTGTTTCCATGTTTTATGGGGACATTCCATAGGCGTAATGCATTTTATACTGTACAAACCGTATTTTCTATCCCCCTACACTGCCCCTGCCCCTAAACCTACCCATCACAGGAGACATGCTGCATTTTTACTTTTTCAAAAAACATCACTTAGTGTGATTTATAAGATGTTTTCCTCATGGGGACCAAAAAAATGTCCCCACAAGGACAAAAATTTGGATATTGCCATCTTTGTGGGGACATACCGTAGGGATTACCAGTCCACACACACACACACACACACACACACACACACACACACACACACACACACACACACACACACACACATATATATATATATATATATATATATATATATATATATATATATATATATATATATATATATATATTAAAATCACAGCTAGGTCAATTATTATATGTCTTCTACTTTGAATGGTCTGAGACAAATGTTTCTTGTCTTGTATATGAAGATGCATTTATATTATGAACGTGATTCTGGTGAAATATTCTCTCACCTCTAATGGGAATGTAAAGTATAAAGATTATTGAATACCTTTGCAAACTCTTCTGTTCTTTTCCACTTGTCAGCATTGTGAAAGTCAACCATAAAAAATGATTCAGCATCCCTTCCCAGAATAAGTATTATTAATTTGCGTACTTAAATATTGAACAGTAATGGTTTTAATCAGGCTGCAAGTGATTCAGTAATATTGTTAAGCCTTAGTTATTTATCATGTTCATACTTTGTATTTCCTACTTTTCATTTATGTCAAATGGCACTTAAGACGAAGAGGCGACATTACAGACAGGCAATCTTTGCGCACATATCCACCTTGGCTAAAGGAAATGGGGGGTGTGACCCTGTCTGTCCCTTAGGCAATTCTTTAAAATCCCCATCAGTCTCTGAATATGCTGTTCTGCATGACCACACCAGCCCATTCCAGACTATTCATTGCTTTACCTCTGCCACAAAAAAACAATCCAGAGCTTTGCCAGCAAAGTAATAGCAGGTGTTATCCTAAATGCATTATGAAATGCAAAAAGGTTTTCACTACCAGGGCACTAACCACACATTTTGTACATTAGTGTAAAATACTCTTGGAAAAATAATGAAAAAATGTTGTGTTTACAAAGAATTACCGGCTGTACTAAAACATCATTTTCAATCAAACTATAAAACAATTTCCCATGAAGGACACATTTGTTTGTTTGTGTTCTCTCTGCTATTTTAAGCTCAGTGTTGTCAGATATAATAATCCGTGTACATCCTTGCTGCACTTTGAGATGAAATATTCTGGTCTAAGTGAAGGAGGTCATTCTTTTTACACAATAGCAACAGTTCTCTGACAGCCCACCCGTGCAAATGTATTTATTTTTCACCGGCTTTCATTTCCTGCTGACATGCCAGGTTTTGCATGGACACGTTTTACAGTGTTTGTGCTTTTTTTTGTGAAGCTGATAGTGAGCGGTTAGGCAATGTGATGAAAAAGGAACAGTGCCACTTTCAAATGGAGATTAAGCCCCTTATTTACGTAACAATTCAATATTACTTTGTTACTTGAAAATGTTTCCAGTTCAATTTTAACTGTACACTACGGCCTACATGTTTTCCTTCAAATTATGTATTATATAAAATATTTCAATGGCATTTTAAACTCTGCACCAATTAAAACTGAACGTAGTTTAACTTAAAGGGCACCTATTATGCAAAATTCACTTTTATAAAGTGTTTGAACATAAATGTGTGTTGGCAGTGTGTGTACACAATCACCCTATAATGGTAAAAATCCACCCACTCATTTTTTGTTAATCCCTGTAAATCATAAGCAGTGTCTCAGCACAAGCTGTTTGCAGATTCCTGCAGTGTGACGTCAGATAGACACTGCCGTATAAGCGTAGACCCCCCTCAGAGAGCTGTAGCTGAGCTGTTCACAGTCTGCCATGTTTATCTCCTCACCAGAGCATTAACAGCAGCATTCAAGTAAGAGATGTGTTCTTATTAAAGCTACTAAAGTTCAGTCAGTCAAGAGCAATGAGTGATTTTCTGTTGTTCGGTTCATATTAACAGCAGATAGAGCAATACATACTGTATTAAACCGCTTTCACTTTAGTAACGACAGATGGATCTAATATAGGCCTACACTCAAGATTTCTGAAACTGCATACGTGCACAGGCACAACCAACTGTTTTCATCTGAACTTTGTGTGTTTCTGACATTACCTTGTGAGCATTTGGCAGTTTAATCGCAACAGCATATGAAAGAGAACTAGTTTAATGACTACTCACGGACTATGCATCAGGAGCATGTGTGTGTGTGTGTGTGTGTGTGTGTGTGTGTGTGTGTGTGTTTAAGTTGATAGCGATAAGGCTTTAAAAACGCATGCAGATGATAATATTTCATGATGATGACGAACTGCAATGTCACATGAAAATGTCTGCGATAGATATGATCATCAAAACACACAGATGTCATGTTTCAGTTTTGATTCGGATGTTCTGAAGGCTCCGCCCTCTGGGTGGGGAGCAGCAGCTCATTTGCATTTAAGGGGAACCACACACAGAACAGCTCATTTTTCTTCAACCCCAAAATTGGCATTTTCAACATGGTATATTAAATGATCTGTTTGGAATTTTGATCTGAAACTTCACAGGCACACTCTGGGGACACCTGAGACTTATATTACATATTGTAAAAAGGGGCATAATAGGTGACCTTTAACTAAACTCAACCTTATTCACAGCAGCGCCATCTTTGATTTTTAATGGGAATGAAATCGAGGCTGTGAGGGATAGACACAGACATACATCTTTTCAGTGGGTTGAACTGTTATTTAATGTGTTTTTGGATTGTTCTGCAGACGAAACACTACAAAAATATCTTACCAAGAAACTTAGACATAAAACTCCAGACAACATGAGCTGTAGAAAATGATGCTATCTTGTAGATTTATATAGCTTTTTACAGCAGATGCCATTAAAGATGATACGTCTATCCCTCACATTCTCACTTTCATACCTGTCATGGCACCGCCCTGAATAAGGTCTTTTGGAAAGAACTCTCTTCTGGAAATGCAAAGCATGCTAGCACCATAAAGTGACAATAGCAGACATACTATTCATACAGCTCATGAGGCCTTTAATAGTTCGGAAGGACTTTTGATGTGGGGTGATAATGTACATATAACACATTGTTATGTTTTTCACAGAAAATCTTGACACCAAAAGGCATCCCTGAGTGCAAATTCAAAAGTTATGATCAAGCTGGAAACCAGCAAGTAAGCAAAGTTATAATCAATACAGTACAACCTATTTGCCCTGAAAACCCTTCAGAGCTTACAAATCATTACAGCCATGCATGAAGGCAAGTTGGATAGCTGTCTCACACAACTGCATGAATTGATTTTAACAGCCTATAGAAACATTGTTGAAAGAGCAGATAATATGAATACAAACAGGGAAACACAACCTACAGCACAATGTTTATATCCATTGATATGTCAACAACATTTGATGCACGGCATTTCTATTTTCTTCTCTGTTGTTTAATGTGTTTACACTGAGGATAAGTTGCTTTCATTCATGCTATTTCTTTACTTCACCCGACGGCTATTGCTAGCTGGGAATAGATTATGGGTGGTAAGATGCAGGATTTTCCAGTGAAAACTAGCATATGCTAAAGTGGCTAAACTGTTTAGTGACTATATTCACACCAGAATGTAAAAATTGTTGTGTTTCCAATGAACATACACTATATTGCCAAAAGTATTGGGACACCCCTTCAAATCATTGAATGTTCCAATCACTTCCATGGCCACAGGTGTATAAAATCAAGCACCCATGCAGACTGCTTCTACAAACATTTGTGAAAGAATGGGTCGCTGCATCCAAGCCTTACATCACCAAGTGCATTGCAAAGTGTTGGATGCAGTGGTGTAAAGCACACTGCCACTGGACTCTAGAGCAGTGGAAGTGTAAAGTTTGGTGGTGGGGGGATTATGGTGTGGGGTTGTTTTTCAGGGGTTGGGCTTCGCCCCTTAGTTCCAGGTAAAGGAACTCTTGTTTCAGCATATTTTGGACAATTTCATGCTCCCAACTTTGTGGGACGGCCCTTCCTGTTCCAACATGACTGTGCAACGGTGCACAAAGCAAGGTTCATAAAGACATGGAGGCCTGACCTCAACCCGATAGAACACCTTTGGGATGAATTAGAGCGGAGACTGCGAGGCAGGCCTTCTCGTCAAACATCAGTGCCTGACCTGACAAATGCACCTCTAGAAGAATGGTCAAAAATTCAACAAACTCCTAAACCTTGTGGAAAGCCTTTCCAGAAGAGTTGAAGCTGTAATAGCTGCAAAGGGTTGGCCAACTCCATGTTAAACCCTACGGATTAAGAATGGTTCATTAAAGTTGTCATTAAAGTTTGGATGTCATTAAAGTTCATGTGCATGTAAAGGCAGGCGTCCCAAAACTTTTGGCAATATAGTCTGCAGCAAATATAGCCTGTGATAGGTAACACTTGGAAATCGAGAACAAACTAAGAATAATGAAAGGTTACTGTCTGAAATATCCATTAATTTAGACATTGTGGGGCTTGAGGGTGTAATGCCAGTTTAATAGATCTGTAATCCCAGCTGTGACTTCATCTAAATTGTAAAAATTAAGTCTTGTGCATCTCCCCCTTTTCTCAAATCAACACAAAACTCATTCAAACTGTGTCCCATACAGCATGTGAGAATCTTTATGGCTGAACAAATACCTAAATCACTCATATAAAACTAAAATAAGTTTAGAAATATACAGTTGTTCAATACAGCCAAGAAAACTGATCCTAATTCCAACTTCATCCATCGGTTTAGAGCTTTGAGGCATGAACTTTAACCGAGGTTAACGGATGAGGGCTGAGAAGCATATGAGCCAGTGAAGCAGTCGCCAAGGCACATTATAAACTCAGGGTTGACCCGCCGAGCAGTATTACTATAAGTGGCAATATAAATGTAAATGGAATACTTCAACTTAGAGATCGGTAAAGATGGAAAACAATTACTCAATCCCATTACATGTGGAATAAGTAACACACTACATAGTTGCCAATATGATTAGTTCAGATTTATGGCTTCTATTATGACATTTTATGGCAATGAAATGCTGTGCATATTTATGTGATTATTGTTTTGTATACATAATACATAAATCGAAACATAAATCTCCCAATTGAATTGAATTTTACTATGCACAATAATCATGAGCCTGTTTCTCCCAATATAATTGCAAGTCTTTAGAGAATGGTCTATTGACAGTAGGTTTATAACCAACTCTCTCTGTTTTCATATTAAGGCTTATTGCTTTTTGATGAATTACAACACTAAAAGTTCACATACAGTACAGTCTCAAATAACAGAACCAACTGCAAAAACATTTGGATGCGACCTAAAATTATTTAATTATTTCTATATTAAAAATCCATTAGACATTTAGAGCACATTAAGCTATTTACATGTTATTGTGCAAGTGTTCATCCAAGCATCGCCGTGTTGTGTGTACACATTTTTATCAAAAAGGCAGAAATGAAAGACACTGTGTGCTTTTTCTGTGCTTACATTAGCTTCCTTAAGAATTAGTATTTCAAAACCTTTAAAATTTCATTTGGATATTCATAATAGACTGTTCCCACATGAATAAATGCTTCCTGGCACTTTAGACTCCTTCTGAGAGATCTGAATGCATGCAATTAGATTTGAAGGAGCATCATATGACATGCACCTCAAACCCAATACTCTCTAGCAGCAGAGAGTATCTAATACTTTTTGCCTTTTGAGAAAAGTCTCGGGCACAACAGCCTGAAGATTATTTGTGAATAAACGCTAAGCTGAAAATCTAGAGAGACCATGATTAAATTATTTAACCTACATTCAGTTTAAATGGACACTCTTCCAGAAAACACAACCTCAAATGGATTTTGTAACTCTGCAGAGCTCTTCTTAAGGCTGTACAACACATTTCTCTGCATATTTCATCAAAGTTCCTCTTATTCTATAATAGTTAAGACAACAGTGGACCTTAAGAGTGACTTCTCCCAGACAGGGACTCTTTTTTGGTTAATGTTTAAGAGACACCATGAAAAGAATTAGCCCTGGTCACAGTTATTTCAATTTTCCATTTCAGTGCTGTGTCAGTGGACATTTGTCTGCACTAACTGCATGGGAACACTGCAGAAGTCAGACTTATGTATCACTGTATGGTTGAACCTATAGGCTTGATGGACTCAGTTCGATACATTAGTTGACATCTCTTATATGAACCATGTAGCTGTGGTACAGCTAAAGCTGACTCAGTCTAATGAGTTCAGAGGGGGGAAATAACTTAACAATTACTTCATGATTAATGTTACCTTCTCATCTTCAACAGAGCTAAGCTAGACTTCAATATATACTGTGCAAAAGTCTCTGGCACGTTAGTATTTTCACCAAAAGAAAATGGGTTTAAATGGGTTATTTATATCTTTTGCTGTAGCGTGTCAGGAAATATCATTACATATTATTCATTTTGCCATTTTGAATAATCCAGTGAGATGTTTGTATGCACAAGGAGTCAGACAACAGCCGGTGTGCTCCACACGAAGATCTGATCTCACTATCATTGAGTCTATCTGGGATTACATGAAGAAACAGAAAAAAAATCAGACAGACTAAATCCAGAAGAACTTGTGGCAATGTCTCTGTAACAAAGTTCGTAATTATGGGAAGAAGGAGGCGGAACCAGCAAACGTTTAAATACTTTAATATATAGGTAAATAAATACAAAATGAAAGTAATGCAGGCAATCCCTCACGGACAGCTGCCGCACACACAAATAAAAAACAAAATACAACATAAAATCCAGGCCTGGGCCTCTCTCTTCCTTCACTGTCATCGATCCTCCTTTCATGCATCCAAGCTCCTCTGTGACACGCAGGTGACGCTCATTTTCAATCACAGCACCGGTCTCGCACCGTTCTCTCTAACGGCTCTCGCCCGCCCTACTTGTCACAGTCTCTAAGGCACTTGAAGAATCCGCTTGAAGAAACATATAATGCACTATAGTGCCAAAAGTTTTGGGACGTCTGCCTTTACATGCACATGAACTTTAATGACATCCCATTCTTAATCCGTAGGGTTTAATATGGAGTTGGCCCACCCTTTGCTGTTTTAACAGCTTCAACTTTTCTAGGAAGCTTTCCACAAGGTTTAGGAGTGTGTTTATGGGGAAAAATACATTCTTCTAGAAGCGCATTTGTGAGGTCAGGCACAGATTTTGGACGAGAAGGCCTGGCCGGGTTGAGGTGATGTTAGGCTTGGATGCAGCTGCTCGGCCATGGAAACCCATTCAATGAAGCTCTCTACGCACTGTTCTTGAGATAATCTGAAGGCCACACAAACTGCATACTTTGCGCCTTAGCATGCGCTGACCCCACTCTGTGATTTTACGTGGCCTACCACTTTGTGGCTAAGTTGCTGTTGTTCCCAATTGCTTCCAATTTGTTATAATACCACTAACAGTTGACTGTGGAATATTTAGTAGTGAGGATATTTCACGAATTGACTTATTGCACAGGTGGAAACCTATCACAGTACCACACTTGAATTCACTGAGCTCCTGAGAGCGACCCATTCTTTCACAAATGTTTGTAGAAGCAGTCTGCATGACTAGGTGCTTGATTTTATACACCTGTGGCCATGGGGGTGATTGGAACACCAAAATGTAATGGTTTGGAGGAGTGTCCCAATACTTTTGTTAATATAGCTCATAAAGTAATATAAATTAAGAGACCACTAAACATTGATTTATCTACACACACACACACACACACACACACGCACGCACGCACGCACGCACACACACACACACACACACACATATATAGTAAACATCTATTCATACCGTTTCCTTGATTGAGCCAGAAGTATTATAGATTTTAAGATGGACACTTTGCAAATACTTTAGAATTTTTACATCTGTTGTTCAAAAACATCTGAACCTACTCAATCTAATTGGGAAACCAAGTAAAGGCAATCAAATTGCAATCAGTAAAATATCTGTGTTATTCTGCATCACTGTGTAAAACCCTTCCTTTGATCCAAGTCGTCCCATTGGAAGGTTCAGGGAGGTCACCTGGAATGGTGACTGCTAAGCACTAGAGACTTGCCAGGGCATAACTTGACCATAATTAGCATTAAGCAGATGCTCATTCACCCCGTGCAACATTCTAATTTATGGATTGTGCAATAAAGGATCAACCTGTTGTGCAATAATTCCAATTACGCTTGTGATGCTGAGTCACTGAAGGAGAAGAATGAGAAACCATCCACTCACAGAGTACAGTAATGAAGACAGTATATTAATGCACATTACAGGGGAAGGTGTGAAGGAAGACTTCAATAATTTATTGCTTATTCAATTTGTGGAGGTTATCCAGGTTAACTTTTATAGTTGGCAGTGCAGAACCATTCATGAATGCACAAAATAATGATTTGATATTCTTTCAAAGTGAAAAAGGACGAGCCCAGCCACATAAATTAAAGGGTTAATTCACTGCTAAATTTCTGTTCTGTTATTACTTACTCATATATTATTTACATTTCCATGTCATTCAAACTTTTTTTTTTTGCAATTGCCTGAAAGCTTTTGCAGCTTTAGACTTGTTATTGTGTAATTGATTCAGTTATTTAGTAAGTGTCTTATTGCTGTCATGTCCATCTATAGCAGGAAGAAAATAATGTACTTTTTAACCAAGAAGTTTACATGACATCTCACTTAGTATCTATTATTATTATTAATTTTTGGTCATTCATTTATACGCATTACAGCAATATAAAGCTATATAGCCAAAGAAGGTTACAGCAGAATAATTTCAAGTAGAAGACTGTAGATTCAACAAACATTTTTCCTGTCTGAGACATTTCTTTCCTAATGATATCCTCAGGGTTAGATGAATTGACCTCCATTATAACCAAGAGTGCTTGCTTTAACAGGACAAGGACACACATACTTTTAGATACATACACAACATAGTCAAATGTATGTGGACAATGGCTTTTAATTTAATAGGCCACTTAATTCCGATAAAGAGCTACTATGGCATGCATTCATATTTTAGAAATTTAAGGGCTTCCAACTTTTGGCAACAGTTCGGGGAAAACCCTTAACTGTTCCACCATGACAGTACCCCTGTGCACAAAGCGAAGTTCAGATGGTTTACTAAATCTGATATGGATTTTTGGTAGAACTGTACTGGCCTAGACAAAGTCTGACTTAAACCCTAATAAACACTATTTCAGACTTGTGGTTTTTAAAATTACAGAACACCACTGTAAATGTACTTTCAAAGCGATCCACAGTTTATATTGGGACTAATAATTCATCTATTTTACGGCTCCAAACATGACTAGCGCCATTTATACAAACTCATATTCCAATGGAGACTCAAACCTGCAGACATTTTTACAGCAAAGTGCCCCCAGCTTTTGTCTTTGTCCACACACTTTTTTCTGTTAAGGCTGTAGTCTAAACAAATCTGATGAATGTGAGGGGTAAAAATCTGATTTGGGCCACAATATTCAACTGCAATAGAACTTCATAGAACTTAATTGCTATGCTAGTCAATAATCAGTAATAGTGCTAATAATCAAGTGCATTAGTATTTTAGGCTTATTTTATCTGAGTGATTTGTTTTATGTAATTGTTTTAGTGAATGGCCACACAATATACAATATTTTCCAAATAGCAGCAGATCACAACCATTATATACTGTAGAAGGCAATAATTCAGTTCTAATTGGTCAGTTTTCTGGGCCTGAGACTGAGTCTCCTCATCAAGGGTATTACACTGCATCAGAGTGAGAAAGATGCAATACTCTTGGGATGAAGGGCAAGCCATTATTACAGAAACAGTGATTATGAGGCAGTCAGACCTAGCTTTGCACAGTTCAAGTGCATAACGAAATTGTTGCTCACTTTTTTGTCAGTTGTAGGTATTCTAATTGAGCCACCTTCTGGCTCCCTCTAGCTCTTCACTAATGAGAACATTCCCTTGTTATTTTCTGCCCCAAGTCTGTGGTGTGATTGTGTAACATACATCTGCATTCAAGCACTTAAATTAAAGCTGATGGAGTAACACTTGAACAAATCTTGTCTTAATTTACATGGACAGCAGACAGCTGTTCAAGACAGCTTAGTGTGTGTTAATTTTACGTGGTTTGGATCACTTGACTGGGAAGGTCATCGTGATGTTGAATCACATCACTGTTTGTTGGAAATGCTTTAAATGAACAGTTCACCAAAAAATGATTTTGTCATCATTTAGTGCACTCGCACGTCTGTCACGGCAAACGCATGTGACACCTTTCGCTTGCTTAGTTGATTTGACTGCACTGACATTAGATAAATAATAATGACACAACTGTCTTTTGTAGAGCTGCTTTACAGCATAATTGAACTTGTTTCATAAGGAATGAACTTTACACAGTTATTGAACTGAACTGAATCAACAATGAACTGAACTGAGAGGAATAATGAAACTATTATCTTGCTACAGCAGGATTTTAATCTGTCTCATATTTGATAAAGTTTGCATAATTAATTCTGCTACACTGTCAGAAAAAAGGTACATTGCTGTCACTGGGGCGGTACCTAAGGTACAAAACTGAAAAGGTACTAATATGTACCTTTAAGGTATTAATATGTACCTTTAAGGTACTAATATGCACTCTTAAAGTACTGATATGTACTTTTAAGGTACTAATATGTACCATTTAGGGGTGAGTAAGGTACAAAGATGTACCTTTTCACTTTTGTACCTTAGGGTACCGCCCCAGTGACAGCACTGTACCTTTTTCTGACAGTGTACTTTCCTGTTTATTACTGTGAAGCTGTTTTGAAACAATTTCTATTGTAGAAAGCGCTATAAAAATAAAGGCGACTTGACTTGTTGTTGTACTGGTTGTTCTTTTCCATGCAATTACAATGAATGGTGACTGGAGATTACAAACTTTAAAATATTTAATGGTAAAATGATAGCTTTGCGTGACAAACAGACTAGAACTTCTGTGATCATTGTGTCCGTGAGTTGAACTTAAGAACTTAATAAGAAATGGAACGACAGGAACAACTAAACAGAACATAATTGTGACATTACGGCCCCCTTGAAAAGATGCGTCCTCGTGTTGAATAATGCCCAACTGAGGAGGGAGGGAGGCAGGGGGCTTTGGAAGATGGCGTGGAACTGGTGATGGACAGGGGCAGGGATGACCAGGAGTCATCGGAGCGAAACACCATGGTGGAGCAGACGGTGGTTGGCTGCCTAGTGCAACGCTGATGGGGACAAGGACCATGGGGAGGTCAGAGGAAGGGAGGAGCCCAATGACAGTCTAGAGTGTAGGCACCACCAGAATTCTGGAAGTCCGTGGCGGAAGCTGAGCATTGACCGCTGAAGGCCAACCTGAAGTTAGGAGACAACAAGGCGACAGGCTGACGGGCCGAATGGAGAAATGGGTCTGGAGGACCGAGGTGCAGCTGGGGACTTTGTTGCTAGGATGAAGTTGATAAACCACATGGAGCTAGCAGCAGGGGTAGAGCCAAGGAGCTAGGCGACACAATGGTGCCGATGGATCCAGGGGACTTGCCATGATCATTCAGAACATAAACAGGACATAATTATGACAGTTCTGACATTATCTTAGCTTGTTTCTTTTTTATAATTTCAAAATACTATGAATACAGCCCACAAGTCATATGGGCCAATTGTATGATTTTTCAATCACTTTCATTATATGGAAAATAGTGACCTTGGTATTCTTCAAAAATGTTCCTTTTGTATTCCAGAGAATAAAGAAAGTCATATAGGTGTGGAACAACAAACCATGACACTTTTACTTTAGCTTGAACTGTTCCTTTGTCACAGTTTCTACCAAATTCATGCCCAGATTTGCATCTCTTGAAAACTGATACTACAAGTTCCATCAGGCCTTGCACCATAGACTCTCACACCTGATCTTATCCCAGTGTATATACAGTATATCCAGTCTTCAAATAACTTCTTTGTGAATCTTGCTAGTGTGCCAGAGTGGTTTCCCTGTTGTGTTTTCTGGTATTTGACCTGTGCTTTGAATTTTTGCATTTAACCACTCTGCCTTGTGTTTTGTACTTGTTATCCTTGCTCTGCTACAGTACTGTCTTGTTTTGACCTGTGTCTGCCTGACCTTAATTAAACTTTACCTATGGATTGTAAGATGGATTGTCTGCTTTGTCACATCCCTTAGGAAAGAATGAGCAGAAAAAAACAAAAGCATCACACTTTTTCAGCTATTGCAGTACTGTATACACCAGTCAGGCATAACTTAATGACCACCTTCCTAATATTATGTTGGCATCCCTTTTACTGCCCAAACAGCCCTGATCCATGACCATAGACTCCACTAGACCCCTGAAGGTTTGCTGTGGTATCTGGCACAAATATGTTGGCAACAGATCCTTTCAGTCCTGTAAGTTGTGAAGTGGGGCCTCCATCGATCTGACTTGTTTGTTCAGCACATCCCACAGATGCTCGATTGGATTGAGATCTGGGGAATTTGGAGGCCAAGTCAACACCTCAAACTTGTTGTTGTGCTCCTCAAACCATTCCTGAACCATTTTTGTTTTGTGGCAGGGCGCATTATCCTGCTGAAAGAGGCCACAGCCACCAGGGAATACTGTTTCCATGAAAGGGTGTAGAATGTCTGCAACAATGCTTAGGTAGGTGGTACGTGTCAAAGTAACAGCCACTTGGATGGCAGGACTCAAGGTTTCCCAACAGAACATTGCCCAAAGCAACACAGGGCCTTGACTTCTTCCCATTGTGCATCCTGGTGCCTTGTGTTCCCCAGGTAAACAATGCACATGATTCATCAGACCAGGCCACCTTATTCCATTGCTCCATGACCTTGTCGCCGGTTCACCACTGTTCCTTCCTTGGACCACTTTTGATAGATACTGACCACTGCAGACCGGGAATACCCCACAAGAGCTGCAGTTTTGGAGATGCTCTGACCCAGTCGTCTAGCCATCACAATTTGGCCCTTGTCAAACTCGCTCAAATCCTTACGCTTGCCAAATTTTCCTGCTTCTAACACATCAACTTTGAGGACAAAATGTGCACTTGCTGCCTAATATATCCCACCCACTAACAGATGGCGGGATGAAGAGATAATCAGTGTTATTCTCTTCACCTGTCAGTGGTCATAATGTTATGCCTGACCGGTGTATTTGTCATGCATTCATTGTTAGCTGGGAAACATTTTGTTACTATTGTACAGTGCTGATCCTTATGTAAGTACAGGAAATAATAACCACACTCAAAAAAATAAAAGTTCCTCTTTGGAAAAGTGAATCTTTTAAATCACTGATTTATTTTGGATTAGCTGAATCTCACTGGCAGATGGTTGAGAAAGCAGCTGATCTCATGTTTGTTAAATCAGGAGATCATGTCCTGTCACTTCAGTCTAAGCGTGGCCCCAGAGAATGGCTATTTTTTGTCACCATGTTCTGAAAGGTTCCCATGGGCCCATTCGTCTGCCTCTCCTAAAAACTGCTCTGCTTATGTTGACATAACCCCTATATTTGCAAACAAACACCTCATCAGAGGTAAAAACCACACAAAGGATTTCAGGAAAGCAATTTTTGACAGGACCTTGAAACAAACCGGTAACAAATTTGCTGAACCATCGGCTAAGCAAAACGCGTTGTCCCTTGAGGCCTAGCCATTGCTTTGGAGTCACAACACTGGAACGGTCTACAGCAAACTCTTCTAAATTAATCCCACAGTTGGCAACACACCAGCACACTTCATTTCTAATTTGATAAACTAGCCTCATCCATCGTTTTGAATTATTCAGCGCTATTTGTAATATATTTCATGTAATGTGTCTACTATAATATCTTACTTTTAGATCCCTTTCACCTCAGCGGTGGGCTTTTGTTCCTCAGCGACTGTAATAAAGAATGTCGTCTCGGCATGATAATTCATCATGTAGATTAGACTATATAAAGAGTCTTCCTCTGTCCATGTTTAAAGTATCTCTGTTTCTCAGCTTGTGGGTAGAGTGTATTCATGCTCACAATGCAGTGTCAGAGATTACTTGCTCTGGTCTTAAAAAGTTTTCATAAATCATGAAGCAGGCCTACAAATGTGTCACCCCATAATTAATTGCTGGTTGCTAAGGACTAATCATGACTGATTGCCTGTCCAATTTTGTCTCTCTATCACAGCAACATGAACAAGCTTGTGTGTCCTCAGGGACAGTAAAGACACCTTCGGTTATCAGAATGGAGCAAAGATGGGACTTCTGTGTGTTTCTGCTTTGCTTCGATTGTTGAAATTTGTAGAAATTAGAAGGGTCAATGACGAGATTCTTCTTTCTTGTCCTATTTATTAATTTATTAAAAAATACATGTAAAATGCAATTCATATAGAATGACTTCAAAGTCTTTAAAAATATATATAATTAAAAATACTGTTTTTAAAAAAATACTCTGCCACGTAACATTTTTAAAGTCAATAAATTGAAACTTATCTTAAAATAGCATAAACTTTTACTTAAAAAAATGAAATCAACATGAATTCAACATTTTAAATTAAACATTTTAAACATTTTTTTTTTGTAAACACTCTTGCATGTCATTGATGTCAAATCTATGGTTGAACATGCACTTCGCCATGTTTAGTGATTGGTATTACAGGAGTTTGAGGAAATTTGTCATAATGATATTAAAATACGCCAAGGTATATAAAAATGTGACTTTGCCAAAATGGGAATCTATTGACTTGAAGCAGTGCAACCGTGTGATGAGGCCTTTGGCCCTCGTTTTTATTGAGGAGAGTTGCTTAATGAGGCTAAACATGGCGGAGGTGCTGGACCAAAATGGGGACGGATGTTGCTCTGTCTGGAAGAGGGGGAGGCTGTTATTATAATTGATAGCCCTTGCTGCTCACTCCCATTTCAAAGTTCATTAGCAGCGCTGCACTCCTCACATCAAGCTTTCGCAAGGTGCTTCATGGTTTTTTTCAATGCAAGAGAGATTTATGGACCAAAGATGGATCATCTGGGCTTTAAAAATACACTAAGAAATGAGATCATGCGCTCTAAATCCCTCAAGATCCACAGTTCCCTTTCAGTCCAACTTTCATTTTGCCTTACTGTCATTGCTTTCAAATGAAGCAAAGCTGTCATTTACCCCCAGAGAAATATAAATACTTCAAATGCATTAAATGGAGCAGAGAGATAATAAAAAAGTAATTTAAAAACAGTGACATTGTTAACATTGTTTTATCAGATGTGAAGACTTCTAGCAAATGATGGCGGAGACATACGTTGACTCTCTACACGCCATCTGAATATGCCGAGGTGTGAGGTATTATAGACAGTAGACAGCTAATTATGGCTCTGTCAGTGTGCTGGTGGGGAGGTCACAGGCCTAATTCTGGTTGACAGAAGAAGCTCATTGTGTCAGGGATATACGTACAGTCCCTGCTATAGGGAGTTTCTTAGTCTCTATTTATAGGGAAAGTTCATCAACAAATCTGTGAACTTACTTTCATCTACAGAACAGAAAAAAAAAAATATTTTGAAGAATGTTCCAACCACATTTGTCTATACACTGTAAATGTGGTCTTTATTAAAGACTGCAGTGGTTTAAAAAAAAACAGTTAGTTGTACAGTATGTAAAGTGCAGTGTGTAAGAATGACAGCTAGAGGTTGAAATGGGTACTGCAGTTCAAATTCAAAATATTAAAAAGTCGATGATCACGCATGTTGGCAGTTTGAGGAAACACAACAGGAATGAGCGCAATTGACAACATAAGGCAAGGAGACTTACACACTGTAAGTTGATGAGTTGATTTATCCGTGTTATCATAGGGGTTTTTGAGATGGATGCCGAGTAGGTCTGGGACAACGCGTCGACGTCATCGATGACGTCAACGCAAAAAATACGCAGACGCAAAATATGCGCGCCGATTCGTCAGACCCAAAACCCTGGCCCGTGTCCGACAGAGCAGTAACCGAATCCGGCCCGAAGAAGATATTTATGTCCGAGACTGACAGTTAAAATCCCATTTTTTTCTCGTACTAATGACACATGTACGTTTGTTTGTGGAATGCGACTTGCATTCGGAAATGTCAACAGGAGAAGCGCATCAGCGTTCACGGATCAACTAGCGCTCTTAACACTTTCGTTGTCACGGCTACATAAACAAATTTACACACACAGGAAGACAGATGTTATGGTAATATTTTATGCATTTTAATCACAAAAACGATGTAAACGTTCAAGTGAAAGCATCAGGCACATTGGCTACCTACAAAATAAGCTGTTTTAAATTTAAAATGTTCAATGCCTTATCGCGCTGATGTGACCGAGCCCGACACCACACACACACGCACACACTCACACAGTTTGTGAAAGGAAAGTGCCAGAGTGTAAGTTGTTATTTGCATGTGAATGAAGATGCTGTTTTTCAGTAAGCATGTTCAACATTAATGTTGAATTCTCAATGTTTATTTTCATTATTTATTTTTTGTTGGAAAAGCTCTTTCTGTATTAGCTTAAAGCCCCCAAGTTTACAACAGTTACTGTATTCTTTCAATAGCTCTAAGAAAGGGGTGGCTGGGTGACCTTTTTATTTTTTTATTGAATGCTATACATCAGAATGCATTATTTTGCTCTTGTATAGTCTTTTATTTTGGAATTTTAAGAGCAATATTGCAATGTTAAAGAATTCATGTTTTTTTTTTACATTAAGATATGTAAATCAACATGTATAAATTGCTATTAGGCAATTAATGGGTAGATAATCGATGATCACATCGAATCGGTTAGGGAAAATTAACCGTTAGATTAATCGATGCATCGAAAAAATAATCGCCAGATTAATAGTTTAAAAAATAATCGTTTATCCCAGCCCTAATGCCAAGGCTTTTTAGGTTGAGTAGTATTTGCGATCTCTGCGATCATGGAAGCCAGATTGTTTGCTGGCTTCCATGGCAGCAAAACTGGGAACCTGTGGTGTCGAAAGACAGACATTCCGCCACGGAATGCACATTTCAAAGTAAAATAACTGGCTGTAGCATTGTTTTCCAGAGAAACAATTAGGTGAAATCAGCATGTTTCCTAAATATCTGCAAACATATGACGGTATTTTTATGTTTTAGTACAGATAAAAACTTGTATACAGCAACAAGTTCCCTTACTATACTGTGAAAAAATCTAACAAGATTTTTACAGTAAGATACAGCTGAATGTGCAGATTCTAGTAGAGCTATAAATCCTACAATCTGTAAAAAAAGTACAGAATTATATATATTTTTAAAATAAAATCATAATATCTTCTTTTGTTTTCCACAGGACAAAAAATATATATGCAGGTCTGCACAACATTAGCAAATAATTATTTTTAAAAAATTTGGAGGGTGAACCATCTCTTTAGCATCGGTAATCTACAGTTTAAGATTAAAAATATGATAAAGTGCTATTAATGGATCCAGCTGCTGTCTTAATGTTTAAATACTGTTGAAAGCCAGCAGAGGGATCTCACAAGATCCGACACAAAACACAAAGCAGTAACAAGCTCTAAAAGCGAGACCTGCTGTTGCACTTGTCATAACTATTCATTTAAAGCATCAATGGTGAATGAAATTAGCTTTCAAACTTTGGTCTGGTAGGCAGACAGTATTTATTATAGTGATGGATAGTCACAGCATCTCTCTTCCTATTTTTGTTACTGTACGTAAATTGTGACTCTGGACAATTTGTATCGGGTTGATCTTCTCTCTGTTTGTTTTTACGATCAATAATCTAGCAGGATCATCAGTCTTACGTTACATAGACTGTATTACATGACTGGAAACAGGACAGAAGATCACTCAAATTTAACATGCACAAGCAATGAACAATCGTTTATGATTCAGTATTGCAATTTTAGACGATAAATCATGCCCTCCTTTTTAATGAGTACAGGACATCTAAGAAATCCCTGCAGTGCAGCCTACTCCGTTACAGCTGGACTGACAATTACTGCAGTCTGCTAATCAGTTTATTCTTTTCTAGAGAGCTTTTGTTTAAAATTATCTTCAGTGACATATTGGAGACATTTACAAGAGAATTGAATGCTACTAAAATTTTGTTCCTGAAGCATCAGCATGCATTTTTGAGAAACATTATAGTGCATTATGTGTGTAATAGCATATATTACTTACTATCTACATTACTTACTATCTATATTACACCATCCAAGTAAAGGGAGCAATTTCTCATCAAAGTAATCTTTTTATGTCAAACCTGAGTCAGATACTAACAAAATCCCAGCACACTGTGGTTTTAAAATTGACATAATTTCTAGACTATGGGCCCTATTTTTACAACCTGAGTGGATGGTCTGAAGCGCATGGCGCAGGTGCACTTAGGGCGTGTCCAAATCCACTTTTACTAGTTTAATGATACATAAGAGTTTACACACACAGTGCACACACCTATAGGCGCATATTACTAACGCGCCCTTTAAAAAGCAAAAAATATTGTGCCATTGAGTTTAGACCAGGTTTTGGTTGGTCAATTGTTTCAGTTGCCTCAAAATAGCAATGCGCTTGAACACACCTTGCTTTCAGACCAGCACGCCAATGGTTGAACAGATGGGAGTGAGGGAATTTGCTTTAAACGTGGCGCTGGATGTGAAATTGATAACTGATAACGTTGGGCTGAAACTTGCCGCACCTGCCGTCGTATTGCACCGGGTGTATATAGGGCCCTAGAAGATGAAGCAGAGTACCACCTCTTTACCTTGAAGACCGAGTCATGTTAGTCAGTGAAAACACCTTATATTATCGCAGCAATTTAATACTTAAAAAAAAAATTATCTTTTGCATTTGTTTTCTGCAAAACGGAGAGGAAAAGGCTAGAAAAATTTTTGTACAGTTAATGTATTTGCATAGTGTCAGAACACAGGAGGGTGAGAAGTGTTTATTTTTGCATCAGCGCTTTCCTTAGATCATTACATTTTCCTTGCAAAAATAACTTTTCATTTGTCATTTATATCTTTCTATGTATGCTCTGAAAATGGCTGAAAGCTGACAGCACCATTTTGTACTCATCCAACATAATCAAAATGTATCACAGTTGTTACCAAAACATGAATAAAAAAAAATAAAATAAAATAATCATATTAGCTCAGATTGCCAATCAACAATATGATCCTAAACAATATCTGTTTTTGTTTTCCGCAGCTCACACAGAGACCTAATGATGTCACTGGGGTACAGTCAGTTTTTCCATGCAACCTGGTCTGCTTTCAAGCCTGGAGTGTCATTGAGTGACATCAGTATTCCCATCCAGACCTGGAAACCCTTACTTGGAGTTAAACCCCTCTCAGTCATGCACCATAGATCTGTCAGTGACATCACATGTCCTTATAACCAAGCAGCAGGTCACACAAACACAGACAGCAAACACAGACTCTCATATGGGATAAATGATGATGCTGTTATATTGACAGATAACAATGAATACCTTTTAGACATCTGTCAGACTGTATTCAAAGGCAGCCCATGAAGCCTCTCAATTGATTCAGTTACTTGTCAACAGTATAATATGATGTATGTATGTAAAGGTGATATCAAACAGCAGATGAAATGGAATGGACAAATATAGAGCAGAATCTTAAATTTTTTAAATAACGACCATATTTATCATTCTCAGAGTATTTTAAAATTCTTACTGTGGACAGATTATTTGAATAAATGAAGACATCTATTCTTGCCCTTTCTTATAAATATTTAATTAATCTAATCACCATTCTTTATGAACAGAATAGAGGGCATATATTTCATTGATTATAAAATAGTACATTTTAAGAACTGTTCCATTCTCTTGAAGACATTCTTAAAGAGGAATTGTAACCGAATAGAGTTCTGTTTATTATGTTTTTTTGTTTTTAGTTTTTTTTTTTAATGGTGAAGAAAACGTTTAAATCAATTAAACTTTTTGGGAAAATACAACTAATAACAAAATATTAATGTTATTAATATTTATTGTTAAATGCACAATATGCATGATTTTTGGATTAAAAAAACAACAATGTTATATATTGTGTTGACTTGTGTACTTACATCCCAAATGTTTCCAATAGTGTTTAACCAGGACACAGTATCCGCAGTATCCGGCCCATGGGCCGGAGTGCTGCAAGCCGACACTAGAACGGGCACTTCGTGCTACTGGCCACTGGGGCGAGTACATGATAAGATACCGGCTCCACACGGACGCTATCAAATCTAGCGAACGTATTTGGTGTCGCCCAGCCCGCACCTCTACATATATCTGTCAGCGAGGTGCCTTGAGTCAGCGCCCAGGAGGAGGCAACACTCCTTGTGGAGTGTGCTCGCAACCCGAAAGGGCAATGTCTTGGGACTGGTAAGCTATCCAGTGGGCTAACCTCTGCTTGGAGACAGCCTTTCCCTTCTGCTGGCCTCCGTAACAGACGAAGAGCTGTTCTGAGGTCTTGGTCTGAGGTCCTTGAGTCCGGTCAATGTAGGCCCGAAGGGCGCGGATGGGACATAAAGCCAGGCCTGGTTCTGCCTCCTCCGAAAGCAGCGCTTGCAGGTTCCCCACCTGGTCCCGAAAGGGAGTAGTGGGAACCTTGGGCACATATCCGGGCCGGGGTCTCAGGATGACGTGAGAGTTACCCGGTCCGAACACTAGGCACGAATCATCGACCGAAAGTGCGTGCAGGTCCCCTACCCTCTTGATAGAGGCCAAAGCAACCAGGAGTACTGTCTTTATGGACAGGATCTTTATCTCTACAGACTGCAAAGGCTCAAAGGGAGGGCTCTGAAGTGTTCTTAGCACCAGAGCTAAGTCCCAAGAGGGTACCGAGGAGGAGGGAGACATCCACCATCCTCGCACCTCTGAGGGACCTGACGATTAGGGACCTGAGAGAGCATGGATCACCCACGAAAGCAATCTCACCTGTTTACAGGTCCTTCTCAAAAAATTTGCATATTGTGATAAAAGTTCATTATTTTCCATAATGTAATGTTAAAATTAAAATTTCATATATTTTAGATTCATTGCACACCAACTAAAATATTTCAGGTCTTTTTTTGTTTTAATACTGATGATTTTGGCATACAGCTCATGAAAACCCAAAATTCCTATCTAAAAAAATTTGCATATTTCATCCGACCAATAAAAGAAAAGTGTTTTTAATACAAAAAAGTCAACCTTCAAATAATTATGTTCAGTTATGCACTCAATACTTGGTCGGGAATCCTTTTGCAGAAATGACTGCTTCAATGCGGCGTGGCATGGAGGCAATCAGCCTGTGGCATTACTGAGGTTATATGGAAGCCCAGGATGCTTCGATAGTGGCCTTAAGCTCATCCAGAGTGTTGGGTCTTGCGTCTCTCAACCTTCTCTTCACAATATCCCACAGATTCTCTATGGGGTTCAGGTCAGGAGAGTTGGCAGGCCAATTGAGCACAGTAATACCATGGTCAGTAAACCATTTACCAGTGGTTTTGGCACTGTGAGCAGGTGCCAGGTTGTGCTGAAAAACGAAATCTTCATCTCCATAAAGCTTTTCAGCAGATCAAAAAATTTGCATATCATGAAAAGGTTCTCTAAACGAGCTATAAACCTAATCATCTGAATCAACTAATTAACTCTAAACATCTGCAAAAGATTCCTGAGGCTTTTAAAAACTCCCAGCCTGGTTCATTACTCAAAACCGCAATCATGGGTAAGACTGCCGACCTGACGATGTCCAGAAGGCCATCATTGACACCCTCAAGCGAGAGGGTAAGACACAGAAAGAAATTTCTGAACGAATAGGCTGTTCCCAGAGTGCTGTATCAAGGCACCTCAGTGGGAAGTCTGTGGGAAGGAAAAAGTGTGGCAAAAAACGCTGCACAACGAGAAGAGGTGACCGGACCCTGAGGAAGATTGTGGAGAAGGACCGATTCCAGACCTTGGGGGACCTGCGGAAGCAGTGGACTGAGTCTGGAGTAGAAACATCCAGAGCCACCGTACACAGGCGTGTGCAGGAAATGGGCTACAGGTGCCGCATTCCCCATGTCACGACACTTTTGAACCAGAAACAGGGGCAGAAGCGCCTGACCTGGGCTACAGAGAAGCAGCACTGGACTGTAGCTCGAATGCATGTCATTCAGAAATCGAGATGCCAGAGTCTGGAGGAAGACTGGGGAGAAGGAAATGCCAAAATGCCTGAAGTCCAGTGTCAAGTACCCACAGTCAGTGATGGTCTGGGGTGCCATGTCAGCTGCTGGTGTTGGTCCACTGTGTTTTATCAAGGGCAGGGTCAATGCAGCTAGCTATCAGGAGATTTTGGAGCACTTCATGCTTCCATCTGCTGAAAAGCTTTATGGAGATGAAGATTTCGTTTTTCAGCACAACCTGGCACCTGCTCACAGTGCCAAAACCACTGGTAAATGGTTTACTGACCATGGTATTACTGTGCTCAATTGGCCTGCCAACTCTCCTGACCTGAACCCCATAGAGAATCTGTGGGATATTGTGAAGAGAAAGTTGAGAGACGCAAGACCCAACACTCTGGATGAGCTTAAGGCCACTATCGAAGCATCCTGGGCTTCCATAACACCTCAGCAATGCCACAGGCTGATTGCCTCCATGCCACGCCGCATTGAAGCAGTCATTTCTGCAAAAGGATTCCCGACCAAGTATTGAGTGCATAACTGAACATAATTATTTGAAGGTTGACTTTTTTGTATTAAAAACACTTTTCTTTTATTGGTCGGATGAAATATGCAAATTTTTTTAGATAGGAATTTTGGGTTTTCATGAGCTGTATGACAAAATCATCAGTATTAAAACAAAAAAGACCTGAAATATTTCAGTTGGTGTGCAATGAATCTAAAATATATGAAATTTTAATTTGATCATTACATAATGGAAAAAAATGAACTTTTATCACAATATGCTAATTTTTTGAGAAGGACCTGTATATGTGAGAGAGATCGTGGCCGTCAAATGAGGACAGGAAACAACCGCATCCAGAAACACACGGTTTGAATGACATCTTGAAAAAGACGTAGGGTCAAACCGTGCAGCTCTTTTAGAAGGAAACGCTCTTTTAGAAGTGCTGAAGCACTCAGGGAGATGACGGCGGCTCACAGCAGTCCGATGGCAAGCCTGCGTGTGAGCACTCAAGAACGGAAAAGCCCAGCCAACCAACACAGGAACAAGTGTATGTTGCAGCGGCCACTCGCTGACTCGCGCTGTCACACCAGCACCCAGGTAAGAGAGCGATCCTCCTCGAGACTCGTCTAAACACTCTTTGTAGCAACAGCTTGATACAGCAAACTATTCGGCTCCGAAGTAAAAAGCAAAGATGCGGTATTCCACTTCCGTATTTATACCTGCACAGCGGGGCGGTGCATGGAATGCGTGAACTGCATGCCAATGTCCATTGGCTTGTTTTTAATCACTTGAAGTAGGCCGGTCTCTGAAAACAGATCCCAATTTGTCGGTCAGTTCCGTCATACATCGAACGTGACCAACTGAAAGGGAACTTTTATTTAAATAATAACAATAACAACCCAATTAAACCAAAAACAAAATTGAAAACCAGGGAGTAGAACTCAGGACTTCAACAAAACATCCTACAAAGGACAACAACAGACAAAAAACATGAGAAACACTAGGGTAATTTGCAAACAAGACACAGCTGGGAACAATCAAAAAACTAATCGACAAGAAAAACTACAAAGGACTACAAAACATGGCGCATAACAAGAAATAACTTAAAATAAAAAATTGTTAAACGTAAATTTAATCGTAAAATATGCATAAACAAAAAAACGAAAAGAGAGGCAGCAGCCGACTGCGGCATATAAGCATAATAAAAACAGCAGTGTAAAATGTCCCAGGTCTGCTCTGCTTCATACTGTAGTAGCGCTAATAAATCTTTAATAAATTTGCTCATCCATGAACACTATTTCTGCCTGAGTTCCATCAAATCTCTTTTCGTGGCAGTAAAGACGACAACCATGATTTCACACTCATTCGTTGTCATCAAGCCTTTGTTATTATTTTTAATAAGCAACCTCTTTAGCGGCGAAACTTACATACAGTGCCTTTTCAGTTTTTTAATAATTCACTTTCTTGAAACTTTGAAATGTTCTTGAAACTATGAAATGTTCTTGAAACTTTGGCCCCGTTTCTCAAAATTAGGCAGTCGGGCTACCACATTTTCAGCTGGATTGTACAGCTAAACTTGTAATTATAGGAATGTCAACAGATTAATTAATTAATAGAGAGCAATTTGACATTAACAGAACTTTTCACCTGTAATTAATAATTCATACTTGCTGAGATTTGTTTATTTGGGTTCTCATTAATGTACACACAGCACCCCATATTGACAGAAATCACAGAATTTTTGACATTTTTGTAGATTTATTAAAAAAGAAAAACTGAAATATCACATGGTCCTAAGTATTCAGACCCTTTGCTCAGAATTTAGTAGAAGCACCTTTTTGATCTAATACAACCATGAGTCTTTTTTGGGAAAGATGCAACAAGTTTTTCACACCTGGATTTGGGGATCCTCTGCCATTCCTCCTTTCAGATCCTCTCCAGTTCTGTCCGGTTGGATGGTAAACGTGGGTGGACAGCCATTTTCAGGTCTCTCCAGAGATGCTCAATTGGGTTTAAGTCAGGGCTCTGGCTGGGCCATTCAAGTACAGTCACGGAGTTGTTGTGAAGCCACTCCTTTGTTATTTTAGCTGTGTGCTTAGGTTCATTGTCTTGTTTTGAAGGTGAACCTTCGGCCCAGTCTGAGGTCTTGAGCACTCTGGAGAAGGTTTTCGTCCAGGATATCCCTGTACTTGGCCGCATTCATCTTTCCCTCGATTGCAACCATTCGTCCTGTCCCTGCAGCTAAAGCCCCCACCCCACCCCCTCGATTGCAACCATTCTTTCCCTCGATTGCAACCATTTGTCCTGTCCCTGCAGCTAAAGCCCCCTCGATTGCAACCATTCTTTCCCTCGATTGCAACCATTCGTCCTGTCCCTGCAGCTAAAGCCCTGCCCCAGGTGATGAAGAGAGCCTGGTTTTCTCCACACATACCACTCAGAATTAAGGCCAAAAAGTTCTATCTTGGTCTCATCAGACCAAAGAATCTTATTTCTCACCATCTTGGAGTCCTTCAGGTGTTTTTTAGCAAACTCCATGCGGGCTTTCATGCGAGAGGGGCTTTCATTTGGCCACTCTCCCATAAAGCCCTGACTGGTGGAGGGCTGCTGTGATGGTTAACTTTCTACAACTTTCTTCTATTTCCCGACTGCATCTCTGGACCTCAGCCAGAGTGATCTTTGGGTTCTTCTTTACTTCTCTCACCAAGGCTCTTCTCCCCCGATAGCTCAGTTTAGCTGGATGGCCAGCTCCAGGAAGGGTTCTGGTCGTCCCAAACGTCTTCCATTTAAGGATTATGGAGTCCACTGTGCTCTTAGGAACCTTAAGTCCAGCAGAATTTTTTTTGTAACCATGGACAGATCTGTGCCTTGCCACAATTCTGTCTCTGAGCTCTTCAAGCAGTTGCTTTGACCTCATGATTCTCATTTGCTCTGACATGCACTGTGAGCTGTAAGGTCTTATATAGACAGGTGTGTGGCTTTCCTAATAAAGTCCAATCAGTATAATCAAACACAGCTGGACTCAAATGAAGGTGTAGAACCATCTCAAGGATGATCAGAAGAAATGGACAGCACCTGAGTTAAATATATGAGTGTCACAGCAAAGGGTCTGAATACTTAGGACCATGTGATATTTCAGTTCCCTTTCGAGAGTACTCTCGTATTGCGTTTGATAACACTATGGGGAATTCCTTTCCTCGAGATATTGAAGCAAAATTTTTATCCTAAAAATACCATATAACACGCAGTGCAGCTGCACAGCTCTCAGCAGGAAGCTGCTGCGTGCTGATTGGCTGTGCTGCAGCAACCTATGGCGAGACCACTGGGCGGGACGGACCAATCAGGTCCTTCTAAATTCCCGCCACAAGGGGCAACAGAATTTGCATAGCCAAGGGTATGTAACACCCTGTCTCGCCAGGTTAGTCAGATTAATTCTTCTTCAGTGACTCACCTTGCTGAGCTCTGGATCGAAGCCTGTCGTCGACACGCACCCAGCGGAACTCTGCAGCCTGAGAACGTCGGACTCTCCGCCTTCAGCCTGCCTTCCAGCTGCGCCATCCGGCACATATCCTTTATATTACCATTTCTTTCAATATGTCTTGTGCATGCGCCTCGTGCAGAGGCTTTCTCTCGGACGAGGATCGACACATCATCTGAGCATCATGTCTCGGACGAGACCACGCGCAAGCTGCACTCAACCAGGGCGGCTGCCCGGAGTGCGACAAACTGGCGCTGCAGACCCTTCGGGTTTCGACCCGAATCCAGTCCCTTGCTTTCAGCCTCTCGAGCCACAAAAAAAGAAACGTCGCGACCAGAGGCCCCCGGAGCGCTCTGACGAGCACATGCCGGTCATTTCCCCTCGTGCCTTGCCATCGCCTGTTATGTTCGTCGAGGAACAGCACAGCTCCCCTCGTTTGGCGGCTGCTACTGTTTCCTTCGGCTTGACAATTTTTATCTTGCTGCATCCGAAAGCAGGGGGTCGGATACCGTCTCGGAGCACGCCACTTCGACGCGGACTGCCAGCGGCGGCAAAACCTCAGTGGACACTGAGCTTATACGCCTGCTCACGAAGGCCCTGGACGACCTCGGCATTGACTGGTCTCAACCCGAGGAGCCCACGAGAAGCAGACTGGACGAGTGGTTTTTCGAGAACTGTCGCCAACCGACCACTCAAAAGCCCGCTCAAAAGCCCGCTCAAAAGCCTGCTCCCTTCTTCCCAGAAGTCCACAAGGAACTAGCTAAATCGTGGAAGGTGCCATTTTCTTCTTGCGCCAAATCCTCTTTTTCTCCAGCGCTCTCGTGGTCGATGGCGCTCAGAAAAAAGGATACCAAGCCCTTCCTCCCCTCGAGGAAGCCGTCGCTGCAGACCTTTGCCCGCCGTCCGCTGAACAGCTCTTTGTGTGCTTTGGGCAGCCGCACCCGCTGGTGCGCGGTCACAAAGCAGACCTTGTCACGATGGATAGTGGATGCTATCTCGCTGGCTTATGAGTCTAAAGATCTCAGCTGTCCTATAGGCGTCAAAGCCCATTCTACTAGAGGCATGGCCTCTTCGTGGGCTTGGTCTACTGGCATTTTTCTGAATGATATCTGTGCGGCGCTATGGGGAACCAATGCAAAACGCTGTGCTTGCTTAACGGCTCTGAAGCCCGGAGACACCATACCCAAGCCGACCTGATCTTGGAATTTAGATTAATCTAGATTAAAATGGCTTATTTGAATTCTGACGAAGGCATTCAGAATATGTGTGCTACCCAAATAATGACTGGTGCTTTCCCACTTGGTTCAATTGCCTGGACCAAACCAGAGTTCGATTGCTCCCCCCTCCCCCTGCCCCCGCTGGACCGTGTTCATATTATATTATTTGGCTCCGAACCGGGGTGCGTTTGCGTCATCAAAGCAGCAGCTGTTTACCTTGTTGCTTGGTCTGAGTATTTCACAATCTGCTCAGTTACTGGGATCTTCACGCGCAACCATTTCTAGGGTTTACAAAGAATGGTGTGAAAAGGGGAAAAACATCCAGTATGCAGCAGTCCTGTGGGTGAAAATGCTGTGTTGATGCTAGAGGTCAGAGGGAGAATGGGCCGACTTCAAGCTGATAGAAGAGCAACTTTGACTGAAATAATCACTCGTTACAACCGAGGTATGCAGCAAAGCATTTGTGAAGCCACAACACGCACAACCTTGAGGCGGATGGGCTACAACAGCAGAAGACCCCACCGGGTACCATTCATCTTCACGACAGATAGGAAAAAGAGGCTACAATTTGCAAGAGCCCACCAAAATTGGACAGTTGAAGACTGGAAAAATGTTGCCTGGTCTGATGAGTCTTGATTACTGTTGAGACATTCAGATGGGTTAGAATTTGGCGTAAACAGAATGAGAACATGGATCCATCATGCCTTGTTACCACTGTGCAGGCTGGTGGTGGTGGTGTAATGGTGTGGGGGATGTTTTCTTGGCACACTTTAGGCCCCTTAGTGCCAATTGGGCATAGTTTAAATGCCTCGGCCTACCTGACCATTGTTTCTGACCATGTCCATCCCTTTATGACCACCATGTACCCATCCACTGATGGCTACTTCCAGCAGGATAATGCACCATGTCAAGCTTGAATCATTTCAAATTGGTTTCTTGAACATGACAATGAGTTCACTGTACTAAAATGGCCCCCACAGTCACCAGATCTCAACCCAATAGAGCATCTTTGGGATGTGGTGGAATGGGAGCTTCGTGCCCTGGATGTGCATCCCAGAAATGTCCATCAACTGCAAGATGCTATCCTATCAGTATGGGCCAACATTTGTAAAGAATGCTTTCAGCACCTTGTTGAATCAATGCCACGTAGAATTAAGGCAGTTCTGAAGGCGAAAGGGGGTCAACCACATTATTAGTATGGTGTTCCTAATAATCCTTTAGGTGAGTGTATATATACACCGATCAGTCATTACATTATGACCACCTTCCTAATATTGTGTTGGTCCCCCTTATGCTGCTAAAACTCCACTAGACCCCTTAAGGTGTGTTGTGGTATCTATATGGCACAGGGATGTTAGCAGCAGATCCTTTCAGTCCTGTAAGTTGCGAGGTGGGGCCTCCATGGACTTGTTTGTTCAGCACATCCCACAGATGCTCGATTGGATTGAGTTCTGGGAATTTGGAGGCCAAGTCAACACCTCAAACTCGTTGTTGTGCTCCTCAAACCGTTTATGTATAAGTGTTTTCACACATGATCATTGGGTATAGGTCATCAGTAAATGAGTGGGGCATTTAAATGGCAGTGTTTCCCAAATTAAACAAAAGAGCTATTCGTTTTGAATGTGTGTAATGTAGAGAACTGTGTTTAGATTTTTGCGAATTGTTTGTTTTACAATAGCAAACTGAGCTTAAAACACAGAATGTGCTTGCAGTTTTGCAGACTTGGTCTAAAGATTAGGTAGCCTATATAATTGAATAGTTTCACTAAGTGGGCCTCAAGTACCACTTTAAGTGTCTAAGCAATTGTAATGTACCTTGTGGGGTCAGCTTATAAATCTGTCCAAAAATTTGAGAAAATTTTAAAGTGCATAACGTTTGATGGGTAGGTTTAGGTTTACAGTTTTTACAGTATAAAATCCTTATGTCTGTCCCCATAAAACACGAATACGTGTGTCTGCGTGTGTGTTTGTATTGTATGTAGCCTATGTATGTGTATAATATATGTGATAGGCTAGCTATTTTGCATTGAGACAACTTTCCTGTTTAGTGATGTAAACAAAACCTTTTACTATTTAAGAAACATATTGTGAAAATAAGCATTTATTTGGCATGTTGTTACTAAGCATGTCGTCTGTTATATTCCTTCACCTTATCACACCTCTGGCAACTGACTATTATGTAACAAAACAAATGCAAGTGGCGCCTCCTTGCTCCGAAGCTATGAGGAACAACACACGAAGAGGAGGACCGAGATATCTATTCACTTGATTTTGTTAGTCGCTATTGCTGAACATTAAAGCTGAACATTAAAAATGAGAACACCTGGACTGAGCATCTGCGCGTGCAGCGACGCTTCTGTGAATGACGGAACCGGCTCCGCCTAAATCCGTTAGGGTAGAGGAGGGGGCGAACAGTCGACCAGAAGAGAGGGAGAGGGAGAGAGTCTGATAAAGGAGGGAGGAATTGCTGAAGAATCAGACCAACTAAGATAAAACGCTAAGAGCCACACCGGAGCTTTGATAATGACGTAGGCACGGTTCTCGAGCGTTCAGTGCATCCATCACGCGCCGCAGCAAGTTTGGTGAAAAGACTTACCGGCGCGCGTGAAGCTTGGAAGCAGCTGCGCTGAAGCCTCCTCACATTATAAAGTGCATCGCTGACGAAACCTATCGCGTGCGCGTAAATTCAGCACTTGGTTCACGAGACAGCTCCTGTGTGTCGCCTCCCCTAACTGGACTCAATTTCAAGAGCAATTCTTTCAGTACTTTCAGAACACTCTCGCACGCATGAACATTAGAAGTGTCATCATATTTCTTGTGCTCATCTAGCTGTGTGCTCCATAGTCTGGGACCTTTTTTATTCTCCAGTAAATATGTACCAGGGGCATTTGCAGGTAAGACTCTGTTCACATAAGACGTACAATAGTTTTCTTTCCATTTATGATGGCTGTTATTTGTATTGCTTTAGTTACACTGAAATCACTGGATTGCACTGGACGCATGTTAGGTGCAATTATCAAGTGATCAGTGCATTAAAATCATGTCAAAGTTTTATGAGTCAAGTTGGATTGTGTCCTCCTCTTAAAGAGTCTTGCTTGCTTTTGATGTCTGTTGTGTTCATTAATTTTTATTCCATGATTTAAGATATATTAATGACAGATACTGTAGTCTCAGGCATGGTAAGTTAGAGTATGTTGTTTATATTATTTATACTTACCCAAAACCAAAGCATGTTAAGCCAGTGCTGTTCATCTTTCACATGACGCAGGTGCCAGTTGGACAATTTAAAAAGTAAAATACTCTGTAGAAAAGAAAGGAAAGCAAAACATTCATCTTCTGTCTTGTTGTGCGCTTTAAAGATTTTTTTTCTTTTTTGTAGTATCGCCAATAGTGAATTACCCAAAAATCTTGTTGTACCACTTAGTGAATAATAAAAAGGCCTACGCAGTTGAACTTGAAAGAGCAATCCATAAATCACATTATGTGCAAAATGAGACCCACCAGGGTCCTTTAACCTTTAAGCTTACCACAGCAACAATAAGGTTTGATTGTGTTTCTATTTGGTGAAGATCTTCTAATTATGTAACTGCTTAAGCAGGCAGCGCTTTGTTTACCAAGTCTTATAACTTCCAAGTAATTTACAAGCTGAATATTTTATGACTTCTATTACAGCTTCTTAGGAAACCAGAGTAGCTTTTTGATACCCTTTGTCTCTTTGGTCTGCTACAGATGTGTCTTCAGTTACCTTTATATCACTTAGTGATTGGCTACATTTGTTTAATTAAATTATAATCCACCATTTCACTATACTTACACATATGTGAAGCTTCTAATCTAATTTAAAATGATGTGCTATATGCATTACTGTACGAGAATAATTGTTCCGTTGTGTTATTAATGTTCCAGGAGACAGAAAATAGATGTGTTTTGAGGCAACGGTAATCGGACACTTGATAAGAGTCTCATATGGTCCTATTCATAACTGTTCTCATCATGTTAGAGGCTTTTATTTCAGGCTTTGGGGAGTTAGGGAGAGTAAGATATCACATTTTTCTCTGTCAGGTAGGGAGGTAATTTAAGAGGAAATGTTCTCTGTGCAAAGCAGATGTTTTATCTGTCCTTCACTGGGCTCTTTGCAGCTCCTCCTTCCCTAAACAGACACACTTATCTTGACAGTGATGGCTCATTCTCCCTTGAATCCATCTCAGAGTATATGCTTTTTCACTTCATCGCTGCTAAGAATGAGTTTTTTTCTTTTTCTTTACTAGTGTCTCAATGTATATGAGAGGCAAACAGTTTGCATTTGCACATTATATATGAGTATACATAGCAGCTCTGCCACAAGCAATAATACGTTGATACTCAAGTATGCAAGGATGTCACAGAGAGTTGTTCAAAGCTACCTCATCAGCCATTAACAGATGAATATGCTTTGCTGGTTTTATTAAAGTTAAGTTAAAGTAAACTTGGATTCCAAAGCTTTACCTTGTGGAGTGTTTGAGAAAAAAAATCAACTCTTACCACACTAGGGGGCATTGGAAATCAGTATTTCCAACGATTATTTTCATATAGACCATCTCTTTTTTTTTTTGGGGTGAAGTGTAAGTTCTGTCCTTTCTTCTTCAACAACACAACAACATGATTTGATAATGCAGTAATATAAATAATGCAAAACAACATGTTTTTTGATACTCAGCTCAGCTGATCATGATATTTCCTTCGTAAAAACGCAGAGGTATTGTTCATATATTTATCCTGTGACAATCAGTACATTGACAGTACATGCAGATACATAAGTAGTTTTATTTTAAGAGCTATTTGACCTATTTAAACCAAATATCTGCTCACACATTAGATGTAACACGTGTTATAATTACTATAAATAACTCCAGTTGCTTGGGTGATTCCTGCCCTTTACAGCCATAAGGCTGTTTGAGATTAATTTGCAATTCAGTGTGTTGCGTTCACTATCAAACATGGACATCACAAGCAGTCTAAAAGTGCAGCTATTGTGTGTGTAATTTGTCTATCTTGCTATGGCTATTGCTAGAATGCATCACACTGTCCGCCCAGGATAAAGCACCTTATGGAAAGCTGGCAAAAGCTCCTGTGCTTTTTTACCTTCTTATAACTTTAATTAGTCAAGGCATCTTTTGCATATTCAGGAATTAATGGAGTGTCTCTATGCCTCTTTGCTCAGTTCAGGCTCTACTTGTCATTTTGGGAAGTAATTCTTGTTTTCTAAAACCAAACATGCTTCCTTTTCATCTCCTTTTCAGAAAATCTCAGTCTGTGTGTTCCCTACAGGATGAAACCATGCTATATAATCCAATAAAGAATCTTTGGTGTCACAGTTCAATATTCACGTAGTGCATCAGTTCCTTTTTCTATAAATCAGTTTATTTATTTCATAAATGATATACAACCATACCACCCTGAAATTATTAATTATATTAATTATTGATTATTCAAATTCTGGTTCTTGAAACTGATTAGATCTGATGTATCACTTTTTTTTTTTAGATTTACGCATTTCAATTAATAGTACAATTCCATCAAATTGAAAAATAGGGCATAGGTAACGTCCCCTACAGGAGCCCGTCCTGGACCGACTTGTAAGGTCCAGGAGACATTGCAAACCTGCTCCATCTCTTCCATCTCAGATAGGGGTGACCGCATTTAGAGTATCAGGCAGATAGGGATCTATTTATCCACATTTTGAAATTGAAATGTGTAAATCTAAAGAATAAAAAAGCTTAATTATCCAGCTTTGGCTTCATTTGGCTTCAATATTTTGCTAGTGGGGGAACATAAAGACAAAATAAATAGCCAAATTGGGTGTACAATGTAAGTTACTCAGTCTTTGCTTGTTTTATATAATTGTTGAAATGGTATAGGAATTGACACATACATTTATGCTTTTGTTCTGAATCAGCATTGTTTTTCTGAAGCTCAGTCACATGGCCTTTCTGAATTTCTGCAAAACAAGTTTTTTTTTTTTTAGATTATTATTATAATTCCATTTATAACTATAAATGTCTTAGTAGGTGCAGTAGGGTAAAATACTTCACTTAGAGCGAGTTGTTCTGCCGGCTAACAATTGGCCATTATCCTCAACAGAGCCTCTGTATAGCATTTACTTGGCTCTTCCTGTCTTTTTTTTATATATAAAATGATATAAATTATATAAATGCGATGTTATCCTCCAATTTTCTAAATTGCCTTCCTAATGGGTACCTCATAGAGTTTTTGTGTTGGGTATAATCTTTGGTGTGGCTTTGCCTGTGAATGGAGTCTGATTTCCCACAGGTGTGCGGACAATCCGGTCAGGTGTTTTCCGACCATGCTGCTCTGTTAGGCTAACAGGCATGAGGTCCATTGGCTTTTTCATGTTTCATCTCTGGCTTTGACAGTGATAGTGCTTTTGGTGAGGAGGTGAACAGCAGTTCATCTTGGGCTCTCGCCTTTTGAGCTGCGTGTAGAAAAAGAGATTCAGACGTACTTGTTTGACACATCTGTGAGTGTGAAATATGCAGGCCCAGATTGCGGCACACTGAGGCGAGCGAGACCCTACATTTGTGACAGCTATTGATTTATATCTGAGGGTCTTAATATGACCTTTCAGGGACTTTCCCTATAGAAAAGACTGAGAAAGAAAAAGGCAGATCTCTATCCTCTGAATATTAATGTAATAAGCATAGATTAATCCTTTGTGGCTAATGAAGGTTAGATAAATGGTGTTTCAAGCAATGCTGCTATACACGTGATCGAATTACAAGCAAATTATAATAGCGCCCTGCTGGAAACAGCAAATTTACATAACAGCTTTCTGTAAACTGTAATAAAATGTGAAGGGAAATGTATTGTGGCCAACCATCTATTCATGCAGATTCCAGCTCTTTTCAAACGTCTCTCTGAGGTTCAGAATTCTACCAAATTAAAAGACGGCAGGTTCAATCCCTAATGGACCTCTTAAGTGTTAGTTCAGTTGCAGACGTAAAGGGACCGTTCACTCGAAAATAGACGTTCCGTCATCATTTACTCATCCGCATGTTGTTCCAAACCATATGACTTTCTTTCATCTGTGTTTTTGTCCATACAATGGAAGTCAATGGTTTCCAAAATTCTTCAAAATGTCTTATTTTGTGTTCTGCAGAAGAAGTAAAGCCATACAGGTTTTATATAACATGAGGTTGAGTAAATGATGACAGAATTGTCATTTTGGGGTGAACTTTTAAGAGTCTACACTTTAGCGCTCCATAAATGACTGCCATCTTCGCAGAAGTCTAAACCTCTAAAGACGTTTGAGTAGAGCTGAAATCTGTTCACCCCAAAATGAAAAGTATATAATTTACTCACCCTCATGTTGATCCAAACTTGTATGGCTCTCTTTCTTCTACATAACATGAAAGTACATATTTTGAAGAATGTATCAGCTTTTTGTTTATGTCACCATATTTTATGTCATTTGTGCATGTGCATTGATGTGCAATGTTTTGGTTTGATTTTGATATGTCTCTGTACACTGCATTTTACTAAAGCAGAGTGTCGGGCAAGCTGGTAGGTACCTACTATATCCAAAGACATGGACATAAATGTTAATGAAACATGTTTACATAGCTCAACTGGTACAACATGGTCCATACAATACCAATGTCATGGGTTCAATTTCCAGTGAACATGCATACTGATAAAAAATGTATAGCTTGAGTGCAGTGTAAGTCTCTTTGGACAACAGCATCTGACAAATGCATAAATGTAACACCACAGAGGTTGTGTGACACCTTGTGTGTTACGACTACCATAATGCTTTAATGCAGTATTTTCAGAGATTGCGCAATCAGTTTGTCTAGCTGTTGAGAGTGCATATGTCGCTCAGTATCCGTCACAATAATACTGAAATCCTGTTGATAAAGTCCGGAAGAGGGACAGTGTAATAGAGAGGGACATGTGGCAGCCTTTCAAATAAAATCAATAGACCATCTGTCTTACTCAAGGTGTGCTTCTTGACAGGGGGTATTTTTACATCACCAGTGAGGAGGATGTTGCTTCTACTATTTGAATTTTGCATCTCTGGCTCAACTCTTCAAGCTAAATTCCTGAAGAAACAAAAAAGACAAGGGACTATTTTGTCCTTTACCTGTTAAAGCTGATTAGGCTGAGTGTGTCACGTCTCTCTTGGACGCTTATCGGAGAGGACAAAACTCAAGGCCGGCAGGGAAAACAATCAGCCAGAGATACTGGGGCGGGGTGGGGAAATAGACTGGAGCAAGTGGAATAAGCGATAGAGTTCGCTGTACCCCCGGAGAATATGTGAGCAGAGTTTGTGGAATCTTTATCTCGTTTTAGACTGTGATGGTTGGTCTGACTCTGTCACTTCTGTAAGGGAAGTAAATAAATGATGAGGGTCTTACATGAGAGATGGTAGCAAAAGCTGTTATGTAATGCATAAATAAGAGTGTAATTAATATATAATCAATTAGAAATGTTAAAATTTTAGGGGTGGAGGGAAAGTTGCAAGGCCAGTGAAAGACTTTCATCGAGAAGCTTCTTTTGATGTACTCAGCACACAGCGCAAGCTTTGCAAATATTGGAAAAGCATGAACCTGGAATACATTATTGTGTTTATTAGCTATGGGTTTTTAAAAATTAAAATATGATGGTATGCAGGGAAGTAATTAATGAACAGGAACCAACCAAGGTTGCCATTAAGGGATGAAGGGAATTTAGCATGTCCAATCCAAGTGTGCCACACAAGTCCTGAAAAGTGAAGCCAAAACGCTCCGATGACCCCCAGGTGGCTGGGTGCAGTATAGAGGGTTTGCATTGACGTCACTTTCCCGCCGGAACACGCCCCCTCAGCCGGACTGAGTGGCAAAAGCACTGCTGCATGACTGGATTTAATAGGGGAAAATGCAAACGATTATCAGTTTAAACTAAAGGTTGGACTTGATATAGTGTTCCTTACAACTTGCCAAAGATCAAGTGATTCATGAATATTGACATGCAGCCTGGAATCGTGTTTCCTGACATTTATACGTGCCTGATTTAAATGACAGGGAAATACATCATGCAAATTTGCATGTGAACGCTTTATATAAATACAATATAAGTAGGTCTAAATCTGGGTGATCTCTTATATCAGTGTTGTATATATCATCATATCATCCAATTATGCAGAATATATGATGGTAAATATTTAATCGATGAGTTGTCAATACAATATATAACAATACAATATATAGGGTATGATTTTACACCAAAATTCAACATATTGACGCAAAATGATAACTGCAAATCCACGTTTTGCTGCGATCCATTTGCTACTCTTTTCTGTAGCTTTCATCAGTCTGTAAAAATATACTTCAGATTTCTTGTCAAATCTGTTTATACAGTCAATCTCAAAGCTCTTTTCTGGTTTAGATGTGTGTTTTGTTTTTTTTTTGCTGCATTTACACTGAAAACCAATGATGGAGTCTTTTTGCAACTCATTGAGCATAACTACGTACAGTCACTCCTGCCGACGGTGACATCGGACGCATATCCTCTATAGGTCATAACCAAATTTTTTACATTTTTGTTTTTACAACAAGTTTGGTTTTAGTTAGATATTTGAAGCTATAAAAACAGGGTGTGACGTCATGATTGACAGCTGAGATTGACAGCTTCTCTGAGCGAAGCAGTCACTGAAGCACCAACTGACTTTTTTTCGGAGCTTTAACTCCATACATTTCCATAACTGTTTATTTCACACCAACATAATGAGATGTTCTGCACAGTCTACTGCGCAGACTCTGGTTTCAAAATTTCAGAGCAATATTGGGACATCGGAAGAGAGTGAAGGTGCGTCGTCCATGTTTTTTTTTTACAGTCTATGGTCCTATCTCATAATTCAATCTCAGCAGAAGCTTTGGATATGGAACTATAGTACAATGAAAAGGTTGGTTAGGAACAAATTCCTTTGAGCTTTAAATTCAAACCCATTGCAAAAAGTAGGGCAGTTACCACTGTCCCTGTCTGGTGCCTCATCCATCTCTAAGTGCAGCCTATAGATACAATCCCTCTATATTCATCAGGGTCCATGGTGGACTCATCAGCTATAGGCGTCATATGAGGCTAGGCATCAGGGAAGGCAGGATGTGCTTTGGCACTGGAAAATTTGGACAGACAAATATGGAGCCACATCTAATCTCTTTGAAGTGGCACCAGTGCCAGCCGAGCAGCCATTATTACTGGGTGAACATGACCCCCAACCACCCACTTCAGTTTTATTTCATTTTGGAATGTACAGTTACATTATGTAGTTAGAGCTCTTCATAAAATGGGAGCCAGTGTAAATTTCTGTCTTTTTGTTCTTGGTGTTAGCCTGGATTTTTTCCCTTGGTCAGTTTAAAACTGAGAGATAAACTAATAAACCGAAGAATCCTTCCTTTCTTGAAGGGTTAGTTCACCCAAAAATGAAAATTAGCCCATGATTTACTCACCCTCAAGCCATAAAAGTGCATCTAAATCATCATTAAACTGCTCCACACGGCTTCGGGGGGTTAATGAAGGTCTTCTGAACTGAATTGATGCATTTGTGTAAGAAAAATTAAAATTAGTAAAGTAAATTATCTAGGAAAAAGTCTAGCACCCGCGCCTCTTGTAGTTCAAAATGCTTACCCTATGTCTGACGAGCATAACTGGTGTGCAGTGTCATTAGACGTAATTTATGCATTTTGAACTATGAGACACACGGGCGCTACGCTTTTTCCGTAAGTTGAATATAGAAGGCGATTCACCGGAAGCTAGATAATTTACTTTATAAAGTTTTAAATATAGATTCTTACACAAACACATTGTATTAATCTAAAAGAAGAATGTCATATACAACTATAGGATGACTTAAGGGTGAGTAAATCATGGGATAATTTTCATTTTTGGGTGAACTAACCGTTTAAGTTTCTGATATCTCCACAGCAACCCAACCTAAAGACAAAGAGAAAACATTTTCAAAATGCAATTACAGCACTTTCTGTTATGGACATCATATACAAATGAGGTTGAACAAAGATAACGATAAACGATTTATATTTCCACCTTAATCTATCCACTCTTTTGCATGTGCTTTCTCTCTCTGTCTCTCTCTCTCTATCTCCCCATTACTAATTAGCTGAACCAAACCATTCTGGAAACTAGTCCACAGAGATCAGAGGGGAAAACAAACAGAGACTGCTCTGATTTTTCAAATTAATGTTTAAAGCTCTGTGCGACACAAAATTGTCTCAAAACTCTTTTACGTAACATTTGTCGGAAGCAACAGAATCTGAGAGCATCTTGATACAAACAATCAAGGTAATTGCTGTAGAAGAAGGTGTGCTTAATTGCATGAAGCGAGACCAGCAACTGAGGGTGAGGATGTAGTCAGATTTCTTCTTTTTGATGTTCGAAGATTTATGGTTGAGATGTGAATTTTATTCATCACACAGCAGGCAGTCTTCAGCTGTAATTGAATCAAAAACCTGACTAGATTTCAGTACTTTATTCAAGCCTTTACAGTATGTTGTCAGCTAGTACATAGCAGCATTTACAGGGCATCATTTGTAATAACAGAAGGAAGTTTACCCCAAAATTCTGAAACATCATCACACTCACAAACCCTCTTGTCTTTCCGACCCTGTATGACTTTCATTCTTCCTTGGGAGACAAAAGGAGATGTTCAGCTCAGCTGCTGTCTTCCATACTTGGATGGGGAACAATGGCTGTCAAGCTCCAAAAAGGACAAAAAGCACCATAAAAAAATGGTAAAATATAGTCCATCTGATTTATGTGTTATATTTCAAGTCTTCTGAAACCATAGCATTGCGTGAAAACAAATTAAACTTTAACCTGTTATTCGCCAAAAAGATTGCCCTGAAAATCTGCCATGGTCATCATTCACTTTCATTGTATAGAAAAGAGATGCATTCTGCTATAAATAATACAATAATTTCAGCTGCATTTAAAGGGATAGTTCACCCAAAAGTAAAAATTGTCTCATTTACTTACCCTCAGGTTGTTCCAAACCTGTATAAGTTTCTTTCTTCTGTTGAACACAAAAGAAGATATTTTAAATAGGGCCGGGACTTTAGCGCGTTAATTAAGATTAATTAATTTGCGTGACTTTAACGCGTTAATTAAGATTAATTACGCAAAAATAGATAACAATTTTAACTTATTTTTGCACGAGCGTTTTTAATGAATGCGTTTGGCGGACCGATTATACTGGAACACCAACTAAGCGTTCTTGACTTTTGAACACAACAAACCACAGTGAACATGAGCGCAGAAGCTGGCGAGACTGCTTTGCTTGGCCCTGTGGATGGGAATTTTGTTTTAAAAACGAAGGATGAAAGCGTCGACAAGAGCATGGTTGTGTGGAAGCTTTGCAACAAGGAATTTGCGTGCTCGAGCCTCAAATATCACCTCAACGCAAAACGCTGGACATAAATAAATAAACAAAATTTTGTTGATTAAGCTTATGTATTAAGTCATTATTCAATGGTATACAAAAATCCATGTGAAAAAATTACTTCTCACTGTTCTCAGGTCAAATATTTATATGCAATTAAAATGCGATTAATTTCGATTAATTAATTACAAAGCCTCTAATTAATTAGATTAATTTTTTTAATCGAGTCGGCCCTAATTTTAAAGAATGTTGGTAACCAGACAGTTGACGGTAGCCATTGACTTCCATAGCATTTCTTTCCTACATGGAAGTCGGTGGCTACTGTCAACTGTTTGATAGAACATTCTTTAAAATATCTTCTTTTGGGTGCATCAGAAGAATGAAACTCTTAGGTTTGGAACAGCTTGACGGTAAGTAATGATAATGATACAGTTTTCATTTTCATGAACTTTCCTTTAACACTTTTAGTGCGCTCAAATAAAAAAACTTGTCTATGTCAGATTTTTTGGCATCCTGAAATGCATAAGACAGCTCTTTGGAACACTTCATGTTAAATAGAGCAGGAAACCAGGCTTTAGACCCCTATAAATATGCATATTAACCCTATTATGCCAACCAAAACATTGTTGCACTGCCATTACAGAGGGCAAAATACAGAAAGCAACAACAACACTGGCAGGCAGTTTGGGGTTTACCTCAGTAGAGGGCTTTTTTTTTTTTATTTTTTAAAGCGACTCAAGGATACTTCAGCAGGGGGCAGTGCCTCCAGCACAGCTGTGACCCAAACCCTTGCCTGGTCCCATCTGTTCCGCACAAGCTCACATGTGCTGAGGTCAAGTAGTGCTGGCATGATGAATTCCCCACCCAGAAACAGAAGAGATCTTGCTGCATGTAGTATAAAAGGTCAAAGGACATCATGCTATCTATCCTTTAGATGTGGCCAAGCTTGACAAGAGTGTAATGCAAACAGGAAGGACAGAGAAGGACATAGGAGACAGTTTATTGTGTAGGAGTAGATTGACGAGATTGCAAAATGAGAAATCAACATTTGTTACATGGCACACCACACTGCAATAAAGTGTGGAAACCAGCTCTCTTCCAAAAGCCAGTGAACTGCCAAGGGATGCAGCATTTTAGGAACATAGGCGCCCTTTTGACAAAAAAGTTGTTCCAGAAGGAAGACATCTTAATTATTCTGCTTCAGATACTTCGTTTTGGCCAAATTTTGAGTCAGAATCGCACTTATCCTTTATGGAGAAGCCAGTCCCATGATGCATTATGACAAGAAATTATGATTGTGCAAGGTTGGGTTGAAAAGATTTAAGATTATTCAGATTTAAAACCAGTTTTCTAAATGAATATATTTTTGAAATATAATTTATTCCTGTGATGGCAAAGCTTTTTAGCAGCCTTTACTCCAGTCTTCAGTGTCACATGATTATTTCAGGAATCATTCTGATATGCAAAACAGCACTGATTTGTAATAGAAATATTTTGTAATAGTACTGGTATTATAAATGTCTTTAATTTAATTTTTGATCAAGTAATTCCATCCTTCTTAAATAAAATAAAAATAAAATAAAATAAAAATAAAAAACTTACTGACCCCAGACTTTTGAATGGTAGGGTAAATTTAATTAAATAAATCAAAATTCTGTATAGTTAAAAGTTAATACTTTTATTCATTATTTGTGTGCTATTGTGAATAGTATGCTGTTATCGTAGCAATACACTAATTACACTGTTATTGATCACGTGGGTTATTGCTATTGGTGTGGTGGTGTGCAGTGCAAAATACAACAACCATAAAGAATTAGTGTAAATTGTTCAGAAAATCTTCTGCTTGTGTTTTTTAATGGACTAGACCCATGTTGTAATGCCTTAATCTGACAGAAGCAATCATACGTTGGGTTAACAATAATAATAATAATAATAAATCCACATAAATCCCTCCCAAAAATACATAAACTGTGAGTACTTGGGGTTAGGGAAAAGTAAAAAATAAAATAAAATATGAGGACAGTTGGCAGCATGACCAACATGTTTTTGAACAGCAGCAAGAGTTTCTATTTTGGTCTGATAAAAGAGCCTATCTTTTGGTCACCTCTGATGAGCTTATCCTCTTAATCACTCACGGTCCTCAAATACTTGAAGTTCAAGCTCAGACAGCTATCTCTATTTGTACCAATCACTAGTAATCTTCGACAAACAGATCAAGACAACATATATATATGAGAGCGAGGGAGAAGTAGGGAACATGGTTGTATTACAAACACTGACATGAGACATTGGCCTACATGGACATTTCCACCAGGTGTTCAGAGATACAATGCGTGAGTGTGATTGTGTTTGTCGATGTGTGCTGGACTGACCCCTAACCACACAGTCTGGCTCTATTGTCATGGGGCTCGACTAGTCGAGACACAGATGGCTCTCTCAGGTAGTGGCTGTGTAGTGTAAGGAGTTTCTCTATGGAATTCCTTCTGCTGAAACAGCTGGTTTTCCCAGTCAAACATTTCTTCCTGAAGCACACACTCCCAACGAATTATCACAAGCACACACCACCACCATAAATCTAACCGCAGATGCTACTGCACTCATTTTCCTCCCATTATATTTATCTGGAGGGTTGATATATATAGCCTATCCACTGGAATTCTTATGGCCCATATCAATCATATTATTTTTTCTATTATAGAAATAATATAATTTTTTTTTGTCTTTTTTATGTCAATTAGTAGCCTGGCGTGGCCATACTCAATTCTAGTCAGAATATGAGTCTGGTACCGCTCCATTGAGCTTTGATTATGGGGCATGTTTCAACCGAGCCAGGAAAGACCTCAATTGGATAGACCCACAACCAATCAGAGCAACGGAGCGATGCGTAACGTTAGTTGTCAAATGTCAACAGAACTCAACTGCACTGTGTTGTCAAGTCCGTGTTTTTCTCCATGTCTGCGGGTTAGAGCGACCCCAATTATGTGATTATATAAACCCAGGAATGCGAATTTTAGCAGGTAACCATGCCAAAATAACATATTTTGCCAACCAAACGCCATTTTTTTCCGGAGAGCCCCCCGGAAAGTTATTGTTTTGGGCTATAGTTTTGAGTAGCAATTGTGCATGACATTGCAAAAAACGTGGCAACCCTGTCTGCCAGCGCTGGATTAAATAACGTTACAAGAAAAAGATGAGTGTAAACGATCTTTGCCAGTATTGTAATAAAAGAATTTAAGGATACACAGAGTACTTACCAACACGATCATCGTTTCTAAGAGAAATAGTGAAGGTGAATGCACATAAGTTCTCCGTTCAGGATAAGAGCAAATTCAACCCAAAGCGCCTTTGATGACGTGGATGATTACGTTACTGTTGATCATCTGTCCATCATCGTCTAAAGCCCGCCCTGACAATTTCATTGGTCCGAACAGTTTCTGTTCAGGCATAATAACTCCTCTATGGAGCGATTCCAGACCGAATTGCCCGAGCAAAAAAAATTGTGGGCGGGGCTAAATTCGGCTGGCATCCAGGCTAGTAAATTAGGCCTACATGTGCACTATTAAATACATTAAATGTACTTTCCTTGTAATATTATTAATAGTAATCAATACTAACCAGTTTATTTAGAATAATATGGCTATGTTCTAGACTTGAACATATCTACTGTCATAATTCTTTAGAGTACTATGCTTTGTCAGCATTTATGACAAGCTCTTACAGTATATCATAAACAAGCCAACAGTCTAAAAAACGAAGCTGAAAACAATTATAATCTTACAATTAATTTTAAAGGTCATGTCTTAGTGTCACAACCAGTTTGCATTTCTCCTAAGACATCCTACTAAATTGGATGGTGTGAGTGCATCTATAGCTCCTTATACTGAGAGCAGTTGAGCATGGCGGATCATTTCTCTGGTGGCATGGGGCTGTTTGTCAGCAAATAAATTAAAGTGGATTCTTGCAGCCAGTGAGGAACCAGTACATTATTGTTTGCTTAGTGAAATAAATTGAGTGGTAACAGATAAAAGGAAAATCACTTACAACTCAATGAGAAAACTGTTAGAAGAAACTAATAATTAAGGCAGAGGCTATTTACTCAATGTTATAAAGTGAGAAAGATGGTGTTTGCACCTGGTATGAAAACCACTTATATTGTCACGATTCCCTGGGTTTACTGTTCCTGGATTTGAAATTCTTGTGTCTTGCTGTATCTGGTTTCTTTTCCTGTTCTTAGTTCATGGCTGAATCTGAATAGCTATTCCTTACGTTAGTCAACTAGAACAGTTCACTGTAATGAGTGAGTGAATTCGGACAGTCGTTGAGTACATCGGCTGTACACACTTTCTTGCGGTGGAATGTGGAATAGAATGAGTGCACTCGATAACGTTCACTATGGTTTCGGACACCACTATAAATGGCTGTCCCCTCAAATAATGGGGCAGATTTCGGATTCAGCCCATGAGATACCCATGTTAGTCAACATGGTTGCTAATGTCCCTCACTTGTTCCTCATTATCTTTCTTGTTACTCAGTGCTACAACAAGCTTGCTAAAGATCCCCACCTCTCCTTGTCCCTGATACACCCGTGACATATATCTGTTAATGTGCAATTTATAGTTTATACTGTATACACAACTGTTCAAAAGTTTTGGGTCTTTTTTTTTTTTCAGCAAGGATGAATTAAATTCAAAAGTGTTAGTTAAGACATTTCTAAGTGTTAGTAAATATTTATATTTTAAATAAATGCTGTACTTTCTATTCCTCAAATAATAATACAAATTTCCCATCACAGGAATACATTTCATATTTAAAAATATATTAAAATTATTTACAGTGGCAATAGTGTAGGGGAAAGGCACATGGCAGAAGGCTTTAACGCAAATCAACCGAGGTTCGAATGCGCCTATTGCCAAACTTGCTCTACTCCCTTTTCGCCATCATAATGAAATCCAAAAGGCATTTATTCTCAATTAAAATGAAGAAAATATTCAAAAAGTGGAAATAAAGCATCTAACATGCATTTAATATTAAAGTGTTTATTGGTTGACAGACATGTGCCGAATTAGAGACGGTAAAAGTGAGTGGGTTCAATATCATTTGTCTTAAAAAGTGGGTGGGTCTTGTCCCACCCACATACAATGGTTCCGACACCATGATTACACATACTATGCTAAAAAACAACCTACCAATACATGTGCTGTACCCTCCAGAATCTCCAGTATCAAGCTCACTGTCACGCTGTGTGGCCTGCACTACAACGAACGCAAATCACTAATCATCGACAAAATGAGAATTCCATTAAAGGGTTACTTCAGTGATTTAGCATTAAGCTTTGTATTTAAACTGGGTCATTAATGTAGTAGAAATGTGAAAATATTTTTGAATTTAGTGCCTTCTAGACTGAGAAAAGACAGAAAATGTATTTTTGTCTCATGGGGATGAAAGACAACAACTCCCAGAATGCACTTGCTTCACTGCCCTATGAGGCCACCGCTACTGGATTACTGGATCACTGACCCACCGCGTTCATTTCCATAAAATCAGTTCCGTTAGAGAACAGAACGTGTCATTTCAATAAAGTGTGAGTGAGCCGAACTAGAGTCACGGCACAAACGCAGCAGGAGTCAAATTATATGCATCACATGAGCTGAGGTAAGCGCGGCCGAGGCATACATTCACAGCACGTGTTCAGTCTGGTGCATTTTCAGTTCATGCCTTTGGAAGCTTAACTTTCATAGGAATTAATTTGAAAAGTTGAAACACTCACTTTGCACCGCTCCGTTTACATGAATCCCCGCAGCTGTCCGAGCCGAGTGCTGTGAGAGCGATCCCACCCCCCATGGACCGGTTGAAAACATGCGAAAATAGCGCCTACTGCTGGCTGTAGTCTTTAGCCTCTGGCCAAAAAATCCTCAGATGATGCATATGGCAATATTTGCATCATCAGAGGATTTTTTCCAGAAATGAAAACACGATCATTCGAATATACTCCTGGGTTTCTACTGATACAAAGCCATTTGCTAAATCGCTGAAGCAACCCTTTAAAGATTTTGTATGATGACAGAGATCTACATTCATGAGCCGACCTCATGAATTCCGACGTCACACTTTAATGTCAGACACGTCCTTTGCAGGCAGAACAGATTGTCTATATTTTTAACCCAAATGATTTCTGCCTGTCATGGTATACCAGTCCAACTAGCAAACCCTCAAGCAGTGGACCATGTCAATTATATCCCATCCTCAGGCACAGATCCTATCCAGCGTTGTCTGCCAAAGCAAAGGTCAGTCATGACCCAGGCCCTGGCATGAAATTCTCAAGTCTGAAAGCAAAGAAAAACAGCTGTTTCCTAGAAGTCATTTATTCGATTCAGTTCTCACATTGATAATTCTTTGCATCTTCAAAATCTTGTACCACATAATTATCTTAATTATCTAAATTGTTTTGTCTTTGTAACTTCTGACATATTTTCCAGTAGGCTACATTGTTATAGTCGACTAATTCGGGGCTGATAAATACATGCCAACTGGCAATTGAGGAACATGGAGCTTAACAACAAAGCTGTTTGACTGAAAAGAAAAAAGAGGATTGAAAGCAATAAACAAATATCAGTTTTGAAATGAGAACATCGTTGTTCTCAGTGGCTTAGAGTTAGACAACCTGCTAGCGTCATAAAAACTGTACTGTACCTTTAAATTGCAATCTGATGCCATGCATTGTGTTGACAATAAATAAAACAGCTGGTGATGAACTCACTCAGTAATTGCTACTTCAGGGGGAATAAGTTTATACCCAATCATTTCCCAACTTCATTCACTGTAGTTCTGAATTTCCTTGCGTCACATTTGTGACCCGCAGTGTTGTTTTAGGAAATGAGGATGGATGGCATGATTGCTCCGATCTCTCTGTGGCTCGTGCAATCAAGACCATGGTACTTGTCTAATCTCACTCGGAGCCCTTGCTCTCAGTGCAGCCACGAAGACAAGTCTAACAAAATGGCCCTCCGCGATGAAGTCCTCAGCAGAGTTTCAGTGATTAGTTTATGCAGATTGACATTTATATGGCCGTGGTAAAGCTCGCTTCTACAAAAAAAGCACTCAAGTGAAAACAGCCTCGGAGCTCTAGCCTCTATCATTTGTCAGTACCAAAAATGTATGCCCCTCTTCCCAACCTTCTAAGACTGATTGCCACCAGCACTTCATGTTTTTTTATCTCTCACTTGGAAGAATATTGCTGATGAACCTATCAAATCATGCAGTTCACATCTTTCATTTGGAGTGATGGGGAAGGAAGAAAGCGAGCAAAAGAAAGCGAAAAGCAGATGATGATGAATTTCTTTTTCATCTTTGAGTGCATTATACACACCTGAAACAGCATTGTAACTCCATACCTTGAGATCAATAGGTGGAAGTGGGCCAATGGCTAGTCTAAATCTGTCTGGGCTGTTGAGGGGGGACGCCGTGGTCTTCCAGTGCACAGGGTCTTCATTAGGTACAAATATCACATTACTGAGATGCCCCCGCAGCACAATCTCTGAGTACCACATATTGATCCGAGCTGTTGGGCTTACGCACTAAACTAAACACTTTCACTGCTTTCTATTTTCAATCACTGCTATATTTAGTAAAGGCAAGGTTCAGGCATCATTTGGCCCATACGTGCTTCCGACAATGTTAGCCCTGCATGGGTTTTAATGGATGCAATTTAACATTGTTAAATCATTTACAGTAAAATGTGCAGGGGCTGACAAATGATCTACATCACCTGATTACATTAATAAGTTGGATGAGAGGATGAACCCCACAATGTACAGATTATAACCATGCTGTTTTTATAGTTGTTGTTGGTTTTTGTCCTTTTATAGATGGGTTAGTGATTCGAGAAATAAGTAGAATGAGATCAAACTGTTCCAGCTCACACACACCATTCACCACAGTTGTGTGCCATACAGATCTGAGATCTTGAGAAGACTTTTTAAAAGTTCAATTCAGTTTCTAAATTTCAATTGAGGTAACAAATGCAGAATTGCATTTCATTTTGAAATGTAAGTAAGTAGTATTAACCCTTAAATCCATGAATGTTTTACCAATAACACTGTCTACATCATACACATGATACAAGGGAATTACAGTAGAAAATAAATCATGGACATTGAGTGTCCTTTCAGTAAAACAATGTCCAGGTCAAACATCCTGATTTCACTGTGCTCCTGGTGCATTGCCGAGCATGTGAATTGGGTTTAATGAGTCTGTCTGGTGGCACTCACTGGCGGAGAGTGGCTCTGACGGCCTCATGTGCAGCTGTGAATACAACCAAGTGATTTCAAAGCAATCTGACGTGGTGCCCATGAAAACAGAGGCGATAAAGCCAGCACCGGTATCTGGCCCCTCTCAGCATTACGTGTGAATGGTTTCTGTTCTCCTAATCTGCTTTCCAGATGTGTGGCTTAGAGCTGCCATATCAGGACATCAAGCTTCCTGACAAAGCTGCCCTGCTGCCAGCCGAGGCCAAGCGATTCAGCAGGGGTTGTGACTAGAAAGCACCCAGCTGGTTAATGGCTGAGTCTCAGGCAATGCATACACCCAATCAAAGCCGACCTCCCATTAGAAACGTGGAAGGGCTCAGGCCACTTTGTTACAGATGTCAGAAGGGATTATTATAGGATTGAGGCCAACATGTTTGTGATAGAATGTAGTGACTATCGTATGGATTCTGATCCTGACCATATTTCACATTTAACAGCCAGTACATGCTAGTATAATATGGAAGTTACTGCAGGACCTGGAATGATGATGGGGACCTTCCATTGACTTGAAACTGTTATTTTTTTAACTAAACTAAAGACATTTTTCTACCCTCAAACAAAACTTTTTTTGTTTTCTTTAAGTGAACATAACATCATACTTACAGTTTAAAATGTATATATTATTTTTGCACTTTGAAGTATACTACTATGTTTTATTTAGGTATTGATATTTAGGTACTAATTTTTAATACTTGAAATATACCTTTTACTGAACTTTAACTCTTTCCATTAAAAACAAAAACAAAAACATTAAAATAGGAACAAAGAAATGCAATAATGAGTGAGCGCGGATCAAAATAAAAAGTAGCAGTCAGCATTTGGTTTGGCCAACAGCTGCTTTAATCTACTACAATTTAGTCCTCATGGACTGCAGGAGATGTTCCTGTTCTTGCTGTGAGATATACTCTCGGTTTCACAGACAAGGCTTAAGCCTAGTCCCAGACTAAAATGCATGTTTGAGCTATTTTAACTGAAAGCAACTTACAGTAGAGGTTTACTCACATCCCAAAGACTTTCAATAAATTTAAGGTCTGGACTCAGAGGTACCAATTAGATATTATACCCTATATTGCAAAACGTTTTAGGATGCCTGCCTTTACATGCACATGAACTTTAATGACATCCCATTCTTAATCCGTAGGGTTTAAATTATGGTGTTGGCCCACCCTTTAAAGCTATTACAGCTTTAACTCTTCTGGGAAGGCTTTCCACAAGGTTTAGGTTTGGTGTGTTTATGGGAATTTTTGACCATTCTTCTAGAAGTGCATTTGTGAGGTCAGGCACTGATGTTGGATGAGAAGGCCTGGCTCGCAGTCTCTATCGGGTTGAGGTCAGGACAACAAGCTTGCTAATCCATGTCTTTATGGACCTTGCTTTGTGCGCTGGTGCGCAGTCATGTTGGAACAGGAGAGGGCCATCCCCAAACTGTTCCAACAAAGTTTGGAGCATGAAATTGTCCAAAATGTCTTGGTATGCTGAAGCATTAAGAGTTCCTTTCACTGGAACTAAGGGGCCTCCACCAAACTTTACACTTGGCACAATGCAGTCAGGCTAATACCATTCTCCTGGCAACCGCCAATTGTCCATCGGATTGAAATTCGTCACTCCAGAAAACAGGTCTCCACTGCTCTAGAGTCCAGTGGTGGCGTGTTTTACGCCACTGCATCCGACGCTTTGCATTGCATTTGGTGATGTAATTCTTGCTCATTCATGCCATTTCAGCTGCTCGGCCAAGGAAACCCATTCCATGAAGCTCTCTACACACTGTTCTTTAGCTAATCTGAAATATGTATTTTATTTATTTCTACTTCCTGTTGTTTTGTTTTAAAGTTCTTTGAGTTAGATTTTTTAAGTCAATCACCATAAACGGCATCTGACTGATCACTTTATATCAGTGTATATATATAATTTCAGCAGGAAAAAATATAAATACATTTTGCTCCGTTAAGAACCCTCTTAAAATTGGACACTTCTAAATTGGACCCTTCTGAAATATCAACCGTATTATAATCAATCAAAATACACAGCTACATTTCAATGGCTGCCAATGGAGAAACATTTTGCCTGCATTACAGCGTAATCTACCAGCAGGGGTTAACTGCTGAGGGCAAACCAACCAAAACCTTCAGATTTAACCCATTTAAGCTGATTTGCAAACCGGTTGTAAACATGATAGGCGATGATTACAGGGAAATCAGCCAATCATAGTGTCCTGAAGGCATTGAATCTATTCACATGACAAATGTATGTTTACAGCATGCTTTAGGATCTCAATGAACAATCTGAAGCGAGGCAAAAAAAAGACATGAGAAATTGACATACTATGTATTTTTATGTAAAACACTGCTATCATTCTATATACTTTACATAGCTACTCTTGCTTCCTGTGGTATACAGCATTGAAATTCAGATAATCAAACTGCAAGCATATTGGCTAATTAAGATAAACTGCAGCTAAAAGGGTAATCAGTATTATTTAATGCTGCTATATGGCCTTTTTGTCACATCCATTAGTGGCTACAACAGATATGCCATTTTTCACACAGCATTCACAGACAATTACAGCTTTATTTAAACATGATAAATGCCACATATTGTCATATGGTTTTGCCATGTAATTCATAATTTTAAAGAAATTGTTATTTAATTGCTCAAATGAGATTTATTTGCATAAAATACCAGTTGGCAATGGCAGGAAAGTTGCAAGTGTTTTTTGTTAAAAACGATTAAAGGGTACATAACACACTGTTTCTGCAAATCACATGTGACCTGTATATATATATATATATATATATATATATATATATATATATATATATATATATATATATATAGGTCACATGTGATTTATATATATAGGTCTTTCTAAAAAAAATTGCATATTGTGATAAAAGTTCATTATTTTCCGTAATGTAATGATAAAAATTTAACTTTCATGTATTTTAGATTCATTGCACACCAACTGAAATATTCCAGGTCTTTTATTGTTTTAATACTGATGATTTTGGCATACAGCTCATGAAAACCCAAAATTCCCAAAATATAAAATCTCAAAAAATTAACATATCATGAAAAGATTCTCTAAACGAGCTATTAACCTAATCATCTGAATCAACTAATTAACTCTAAACACCTGCAAAAGATTCCTGAGGCTTTTAAAAACTCCCAGCCTGGTTCATTACTCAAAACCGCAATCATGGGTAAGACTGCCGACCTGACTGCTGTCCAGAAGGCCATCATTGACACCCTCAAGCGAGAGGGTAAGACACAGAAAGACATTTCTGAACGAATAGGCTGTTCCCAGAGTGCTGTATCAAGGCACCTCAGTGGGAAGTCTGTGGGAAGGAAAAAGTGTGGCAAAAACGCTGCACAACGAGAAGAGGTGACCGGACCCTGAGGAAGATCGTGGAGAAGGACCGATTCCAGACCTTGGGGGACCTGCGGAAGCAGTGGACTGAGTCTGGAGTAGAAACATCCAGAGCCACCGTGCACAGGCGAGTGCAGGAAATGGGCTACAGGTACCGCATTCCCCAGGTCAAGACACTTTTGAACCAGAAACAGCGGCAGAAGCGCCTGACCTGGGCTACAGAGAAGCAGCACTGGACTGTCGCTCAAATTTTGCATGTCATTCGAAATCAAGGTGCCAGAGTCTGGAGGAAGACTGGGGAGAAGGAAATGCCAAAATGCCTGAAGTCCAGTGTCAAGTACCCACAGTCAGTAATGGTCTGGGGTGCCATGTCAGCTACTGGTGTTGGTCCACTGTGTTTTATCAAGGGCAGGGTCAATGCAGCTAGCTATCAGGAGATTTTGGAGCACTTCATGCTTCCGTCTGCTGAAAAGCTTTATGGAGATGAAGATTTCGTTTTTCAGCACGACCTGACACCTGCTCACAGTGCCAAAACCACTGGTAAATGGTTTACTGACCATGGTATTACTGTGCTCAATTGGCCTGCCAACTCTCCTGACCTGAACCCCATAGAGAATCTGTGGGATATTGTGAAGAGAAAGTTGAGAGACGCAAGAACCAACCCTCTGGATGAGCTTAAGGCCGCTATCGAAGCATCCTGGGCCTCCATAACACCTCAGCAGTGCCACAGGCTGATTGCCTCCATGCCACGCCGCATTGAAGCAGTCATTTCTGCAAAAGGATTCCCGACCAAGTATTGAGTGCATAACTGAACATAATTATTTGAAGGTTGACTTTTTTTGTATTAAAAACACTTTTCTTTTATTGGTCGGATGAAATATGCTATTTTTTTGAGATAGGAATTTGGGGTTTTCATGAGCTGTAAGCCAAAATCATCAGTATTAAAACAATAAAAGACCTGAAATATTTCAGTTGGTGTGCAATGAATCTAAAATATATGAAAAATTAATTTCTATCATTACATTATGGAAAATAATGAACCTTTATCACCATATACTAATTTTTTGAGAAGGACCTTTATATATATATATATATATATATATATATATATATATATATATATATATATATATATATATATATATATACAGTATATATATAATGCCAGAATGTCAACAAAGTGAATTTTTATCAGATGTACACATTTTAAAATTTGCAATAAAATTCCAATAAAACAGACCAAAATAAATGGCTCTCTGGAGTGAGAATGCCAGACCTGCTAATAGCATTTTCAGCAGACTAGCGAGCAGCAAATATTGGTTCAATGTTATGATGTAACTAAGGCCTACGCTGTGTCAGAAATCATGTACTGTCAAAGAAGCTACTACATTTTAATTTTAATTTACTTTGCGACTGTTAAAAAAGAGCACTCTATAGTATTAATACAGGTAGAATGAATGAAATTCGGACGTGCTACATCTGCCATGTTGTTACGTGACCTACCAGCAGTTGTATCACTTTGCTTCAATTCATAAATCGCCTCCCGTGGCCTCACGGGATAGTAAAGTGTCCATCGAATGCGCACTTCAGAATCTCGCCGAAAAAAGGTCATCTGGGAGACTTTTTTTAATTACTGTTTTTGGAATACTATGTATTATGACTTTCGTAACATTGTTTTTCGCACATAGTATATAGTATAGGGGAGAATTCGTTGTCTGTTTTTAAACTTTCTCAACTTCGTTTCATTAGTCAATACATCATCACAGGAAAGAAAACTGTGCTCATCAAGTGATTTTTTTGGGATCTATACTATAACAGTGCATAATCTTTGATAATTTTCTGTCCACACACCCACTTCAGCCAACTTCAACAGATATAAACATAGATTTATTACTTTACAAATGAGGATCTTTTTCCCCCATATACATGGATAACCGAGACAATACAGCACAGTGCTGAACTGTTATGTTTACACAGGAGTCATCTATTAAAGTGTGTTGGGTTGCTGTGATGACCTCAGCACCACCGTGCAGTCCTGTGCTACATTCTCTTGTGTTTCTGCCAACTGTGCCACACTGCATTTTTTTCTTCATTAAAGTTCCTCTGTAATGAATCCAGTCTATGCTGCCTCATACTGCCTGCCTGTCGATTATTATCCTACACATTTACATTTCCCGCAATTCCCCAATAATGTTTCACTGTTTTACCTTTGACATTAATTACGTTATCCAAGGATTTGGCAGCTCTCATGATACCAGTTTGTGCATCTCCACAATTACTCATGCACACACATACACACACATACATGCCCAAGCATGTCCTCTCTTACACACATACACATGTAGAGATGTGAAGGAGGGGTCATGAGCTTAACATCTGCTACCTTGAAATATGAAACACCTTTCACTTCGTCCATCAATCAAAGGATGTAGGGCGAATAAAAGTATCTACACCACCAAGGAACAAAAACAAATAAAACTATACAAATAGTAATGACCGTAATTTATTGAATAAGTTATAGATTCAGTGGCCATCTTTTATTCTGACTAATTCCTGTAATCTATCCTACAATGAATCAACGAACGCAAGAATCATTTGAGCCTGAGACTTATTGTTCATGAAATGTACAACCCAGGCTCACTGGAAATATGTGCCTATGGTGACATCTCTGCGAAATGATATCACGTTGCTTCTTGAACATTTTGCGACCCTTCCAAAGTAAAATGTCCGGCGCTAAAAACATATTCAGTTTTATCTGAAACAGAGTAATGTGAATCCTCCAATGTTATATTGTGTTGGTTGTTGTATTGCCGTAGTTCGGAAATTAAAGTCCAGCCATTGGCATTAAAAGACTAATGCTCTATTGGGTTTGAAAATAATGTACCACCTACACTAAACCCTACCCTAAACCTAACCGATAGTGTTAGCAATAATAAAAAGCAACAATGCCCTTTTAGCTTTCTTCTACAAGTCTTTGAGCTATTTTATCATTACTCGTGTTTCACAGGACTCCGCATCGCATGTACCAGGTGAGCTACTGGGTAAGTTTACTACATTAGAAAGGCCATATAGTCTATATGGAGCTGGTTACGTGACCCTAATGACATAATGTATTGTTTTGCAAATCGTGTACAATGGCAAAAGTGTTTTCAGGTCATAATATAGTATTGTGAAAGGAGATTATTAATCGATAATCTGTTCCTGTAAATTGCGTGAACAGGAATCAAAAGTATTTTGGTATTTTACTTCCACTAGTGTTCATTTCTTTTGGAAACTACCATGAAGAATGTATAGATACCAAGAAAAATGTAAGTAGAGACACGCTTTTCCATTGAGCCTAAGTTGGAAATGTACCAAGATATGTTGCATAGTTGAATGAGCTTTTCTGAGTAACAGAACCTCAGAGCAGGTATGGTCATGAGCATTAGAGACGCTTGGTATAGCATCATAGATCTAGGACACCAGCCGAAGAAGCTCTCTTGTGAGGATGAATTGGCTTTCCTGCCTTTTCTAAGTCAAGATAATCAGGCTAGATTTAGTGCAGCCAAGAGAAAGAAAATTCAGAAAGAGAGACTGGGAAATACAGTAAGCTATATTAATGTCAACTCAAGCCCAATAACAAGACAACAGTTCATAACAGAATCATCTTAATCAGATCTGACTCTGAGGTAAGGATGTGCTAAATTTAGACATTAGCTCTGTTCCAAAACATATTTAGCTGCCTCTCTGACTAGTGCCTACATAGGCTTCTGTCTTTTAAGGCAACTCATACGTGTATGCTTTTCACAAGCAGCGACTATGCATGCCACACAAATACACAATTTGAAAAAAAAGAGTTTGCTGATGGACCTATCTAAAGGCTTGTTCACACTACGACAGTGCACTAAATATGTTAATGCATCTATTTAGACCAACACAAAGATTTTTTCCCATTGCACTGCAAAGAAAACTAGTTAAACTATACAATTCACTTTTAGTCACAACCCTCAAATCACTATGCTACGTTCCTTAGTGCTCAATTACGGTTTATTGCTCTGATCTGATTCCAGTGTAAACCAGATCCAGGTCCTGAACTGACCCACATGCGCAAAAAGACCAATAAAAAGACATTATCCAGCACACTGTTATACGGAAGTAAACAAGGACATCAAAGTAAGCAATTACGTGTTTATTTATTGCGTGATCTGCCACGAAAACCCAGCGATTTTATCTGCGGGCTATATTAAAAACAAAGACTAGGATAAAAAAAAAATGACAGCAGAGTTTTTAAATATTTCTGATATTTTGCTTTTAGAGCTGTCACAGTAATACTTATGAGTTCTGACACATTACTGTCCTTCACTGACTACTTTTCCCAACTGTCTTGATAACTTCGGGTTGTGCCGCAACCTTCCGCAGTCTCTCTTAACCCAACACAGAAGTGACTTAAACTGCAATTCATCGACTGGCCGCTAGAGACAGGTTTCAAAAGGGAGTCAAATCTGTCCCACATGTGAAACTGCCCAACTTTACAGCAGAAAAAAAAAAAAATGTTTACAGCCTGGTACAAAAAGCAGTTTTGGTCTAGATAGCTAATTTTGCCCTTCGTGACAGCTTTGAGAGGTTGAATTGTTTTGTAACTCATCCGATTAAATTATATTAAGCTTTAAATTCTGCATAATTTAGGGCGTGGCCACTTGAGTGACAGGTGGATTGCCACTATGGTCGAGCCAGGCCGGTGTGGTTTCAGCAACCAGGCACCTCTCCTCCACCAATGTCCCACTTCTTTGCTCATTTTCAGTTATCTGGGAGTGACGCACAGTGACGCGCTGCCAAGATGGTAACGGCCTGCTTTTAGGCTTCAAAAAAGCTCTTTAGAAACCTACGGGTGAAGTCACGGACACATTTTTTTTACGGGTGAAGTCACGGAGTCCATATTTTTTTACAGTCTATGCTACGGGTATGTAAAATCTTTTTTAAGTGACTCCAATGAGTGCACAATTGTGACGAATGTTGATCTACAGTGATGTAAAAGTTGCATGAATTCCTATATGACTGTTCAGACTGAAGTCATGTTGCAAAACATCAGACCTGTATCGGATTTAGGATCACATTTGGAAGTGGCCCAAATTATAATAAAAAAGATCAGATTCCAGGTGGTTTGTGCCTGTTCACACTGTCATGACAAAAACAAATCTGGACCACATTTACCTTCAGTCTGAACCTATGACTATGACTTAGTGGTGTTCACAAACAAACTACTTTGCTAAGTGACAATGAATATTTGAGGCAGAATCCAGAACCAGCTCTCTTATCTCTGTAATCTTGTATTTGATGTTGCTTTTTAAACACATGGCGGTTTAAACACATTGGGGTATTTCTGCTTTTCTATAAGTGCCACCTACTGTCCAAAAAAAAAAGAAGGATGCTCATCTGTGGTCTTTTCATAGTGCTTACATCCAGATTGAAGGGTTAACAATTTACCAATGAGGTGATTGGCAAGGTGGCACATGTATTGGCCAATTAGCTCATGTAGTGTCATTTTGAATGGCAGTGTTTTTATGTCAAAGTGACTTTATGTCAAATTGTTGTGTCTTATGCAGAGAACTGTGTTCAATTAAAAGTGCTATTTTGAATTGCAAAATAAGTGTAAAGTAGAAAATGTGTTCAAACTTTAGCAGACTTGAGTAGAGGTTTTGCTCTCTGTGTGTCAGTTTAAATAATTGTGCTGTGCATGTCATTTTAGTGTGTTAGCAATTGGGGAAAAAACTGTAATAAGCAATAATATTTTTTAGATAAAATCTTAGTAGGAAGCATAATGAAGTTGTCAACTTTTTGGAATATACTTGAAATCCTGTCTCATTAGGTGGCTCGCTAGATTTCGGAACAGCATATAGTGTTTGTGTGTGTGTGTGTGTGTGCGTGTGTGTGTGTGTGTGTGTGTGTGTGTGTGTGTGTGTGTGTGTGGACTGGTAATCCCTACGGTATGGGGACAAAATGTCCCCACAAAGATGGCAATATCCAAATTTTTGTCCTTGTGGGGACATTTTTTGGTCCCCATGAGGAAAACATCTTATAAATCACACTAAGTGATGTTTTTGAAAAAGTAAAAATGCAGAATGTCTCCTGTGATGGGTAGGTTTAGGGGCAGGGGCAGTGTAGGGGATAGAAAATACGGTTTGTACAGTATAAAATGCATTACGCCTATGGAATGTCCCCATAAAACATGGAAACACAACATGTGTGTGTGTGTGTGTGTGTGTGTGTGTGTGTGTGTGTGTGTGTGTGTGTTGCACAGTACATTTTCTTAGGCTATGACTAATCTGTCATTGGAAGTTTGCTAATATCCTGAAAAAAGATACAGTGGAGATCTTATAAAATGTATTTTACTCTACAGTAATTATATAAATTAGCTGTCCAGTCTTCCACTGAATGCTTTTTATAGTTAATAAAAAAAGACAGTTGGCATTTAAAATAGACAAAGAGATGTTACCTGTTTAGACTGGCCCTTTGGCAGCTTCAGATTCAAAACATTCTCTCTTGTTAAAACATCTGCTTTCTAAGATATGCGTTTTAACATTTAAGAGCTATTAAAGGTTAGTTTACCCCAAAATTTCTGTCATTAATTACTCACCCTCATGTTGTTCCAATCCCATAAGACCTTTGTTCATCTTCAGAACACAAATTAAAATATTTTTGATAAAATCTGAGCTCTCTGACCCCTTCATAAACAGCTATTTAATGAAAACTTTCAAGGCCGGGAAAGGTAGTAAAAACATTGTTAAAATAGTCCAAAAATAACGACTTTATTTAACAAATTTGTGTGCTGGCCTCCTACGCAGTTTACATTTAAAAACCCATGTCATCATCACACGCATGCATTATGGCACTCACATGAACAGCATCGGCTGCTATAGAACTTGAAAGCGCTGCACTATTTACAATGTAAACTGTAGGAGCCTGACACAGGCTAGAATTAAATAGTTGAAAAGTAATCATTTTGGTTTGTTTTTGCGCACAAAACGCATTCTAGTCGCTTCATAAAATTAAGGTTGAACCACTGGAGTCACATGGACTATTTTAACCATGTCTTTACTACCTTTCTGGGCCTTTAAAATGTTAACTAAATAGCAATCTATGGAGGGGTCAGAGAGCTCTCGGATTTCATCAAAGATATTTTAATTTGTGTTCCGAAGATGAACGAAGGTCTTACGGGTTTGGAACAACATGAGGCTGAGTAATTAATAATAGAATTTACATTTTTGGGTGAACTAACCCTTTAATAGCCTATATTTGTTCACAACTTACAAAAAGTAACATGGTTTTGTGGATATGTTACTAGGTAATGCCATGTTTTTGGATGTTAATACCATTGTATTCTCTGAAGTACCATATAAATAACAAGGTAGCTTACATAAATATGGTAATCCTACAATACCATGGTTAATATCAGTAGTATGATATTTTCACCTAAAAACATTGTTCATATTGGCCATATTGTTCACTGTTAGCTTACACACTTTCAGGTAGAGAGATGCATGATGTAATTCTACAAATCTTGGATTCTGTTCAGAAGAATTGGACATTTTTCCTCAGCATGAGATCGTTGTGATAATAAGCCCTTATATTGAGGGCTGTCAAAGCCCAAAAGTTTGACAATGTGCAGCTCTGAAAGTTTTTTGGTGACTGTGCACTCTTTCACTAGTCTGCCTTTGTTAAATTCAGGGAGACCCCATAAATACATTGGCCATCTGTGAAAGTCAAAGACTGTAAGCTTGCAGAAAGGCTTTGCTCATCTGTCTTGCTAATGTGCAAGTGGATGCAACGACCTCAACCCCTCCCGCACTAGAGTTAGAATGAATAATGCCATGCCCCACTGGTGAATTTTATTTTCAACAGTACACCTGCCTGGCTGACAGCCCCCAGAGACAAGATTGTGGTTTAATGGCACAATGTTTCTTCTGTCCCACAGCCAACGAGAGCAGAGCAGTTGCTTGCACTGTGCTGACGTTAACACTGTTAGCCATGGGACGGTGAGGCCCAGTTTCTCTTTGTTGTAAACTGTAGGACGCTTGTATAATGACATTGGAATTTCAGCATTCTGTAATGAGCTAAGCAAAGCAGAGAAGCTTAGTTCTTACTATGCTTATGAATATGAGCAAAAAAAATATGAGCTGTGTGTGTGTGTGTGTGTGTGTGTGTGTGTGTGTGTGTGTGTGTGTGTGTGTGTGTGTGTGTGTGTGTGTGTGTGTGTGTGTGTGTGTGTGTGTGTGTGTGTGGACATGTTTTTCTAGCCTGGTGGGGACTTCAACCTGACTGCACACAGACTCAGGGTTGCCAACTCTCACGCATTTGGCGTGATACACACGCTTTGAGGCTCTATCTCACGCTCTCACTCTGCCCAACTTAAACTCACGCCAAATTGCCAAACCGGTTTTCTATATTAAACAAAGCTAAGCTTTTACATTTGTTTTAAGTTTTAATGCGAAGTTCAAACAATAAATAGTGTTTTGGCGCTAATGTGGCATAATGTTAAAGCCAGAGGCGGTGAAGAACGGAGTTGCGAGTGTGTGTGTGTGGACTGGTAATCCCTACGGTATATGGGGACAAAATGTCCCCACAAAGATGGCAATATCCAAAATCCTTGTCCTTGTGGGGACATTTTTTGGTCCCCATGAGGAAAACATCTTATAAATCACACTAAGTGATGTTTTTTGAAAAAGTAAAAATGCGCCATGTCTCCTGTGATGGGTAGGTTTAGGGGCAGGGGCAGTGTAGGGGAATAGAATAGATAGTTTATACGGTATAAAATGCATTACGCCTATGGAATGTCCCCATAAAACATGGAAACACAACATGTGTGTGTGTGTGTGTGTGTGTGTGTGTGGACTGGTAATCCCTACGGTATGGGGACAAAATGTCCCCACAAAGATGGCAATATCCAAATTTTTGTCCTTGTGGGGACATTTTTTGGTCCCCATGAGGAAAACATCTTATAAATCACACTAAGTGATGTTTTTTGAAAAAGTAAAAATGCAGCATGTCTCCTGTGATGGGTAGGTTTAGGGGCAGGGGCAGTGTAGGGGGATAGAAAATACGGTTTGTACAGTATAAAATGCATTACGCCTATGGAATGTCCCCATAAAACATGGAAACACAACATGTGTGTGTGTGTGTGTGTGTGTGTGTGTGTGTGTGTGTGATAGGTGACTATCATTTTAACTTTTTTTCTCACTCAACCAATAAACCACAATAGGCTCAAGGGATGGTTAAATGATTCACGTTTTTCTTGTGAGAAAATTCACTTGAGATCACATGAAAATGAGGGAAAATCATCCTACAAAAGGCTTATTTATAGTTGTCTGCATATAAGTATTTTAACATCAAAAAATTACACACTTCAGCTTTAAAGCGGCAATATTTTTCTCATGAAAAAAGATGATTCATGAACATCATCAGAAAGACCTGGAAGACTTGTTTTGCTGTCTTGCAGTGATACATGAGAAGCAAGATCAGAATTGGAATGATTCATTGATCTATACGTTGCCGGAAAGGAAACATAACATTCTTAAGGTAATCGCTATTGCACCCCGGAATGGCCTTGACTTGCTTTTGCTAAGGAGCACAGAAGTGAAATAGAAGAAACAGGGCTGAACAGATGGGAAAGGATATAGACTGACACAGAATAACAAGCTAAACACGAAGATTTGTGAATGAAAATGGGGTTGAGGAAGCATGAATCATGTTGCTCAGGGACACATTCTTTATGTTCATACAATGTTAGACATGCACTTCATATATCCAATTTCCTTTTAAGCTAGACTAGTAATTTAAATATCCCTCAAAACCCTTTGACTAGTTCCTTTCTTTTGCTGTAATTGTATTGCAAATATAGCAAGTGGTTCCGTGTTTTTTTTCTTTCTGTGTTCTTTTTCTGAATTGGTATGAAATGTATCATTTGCTTGTGATTCACTGTAAAAACAACAACAGCAATATAGATGGCTTTGGCAGGTATTAACAGGTTACAAAAATCATTGGAGACAACATCAACCCTCTGCACAATATAGGCTAATAGAGACTTTTTGAATTGGACCATGCAGGAAGCAACCACCCACAATGCCCTAGCAACCATTCATAACACCCTGTGCTATAGGCTATGATGCTGGTGGTTTTAAACAGTGAAGAACCACTCACATTTTCTTCATAAAATGTAAAAATCTAATGCTGCACGTAATTGATAAATGTTTCCCTAACCGTTAGAAATGATTACACCGCAAAATCCCATTTCTAATAACAGAATCCCATCCCAGTTATTTAAGTGTTGTCAGCAGCAAGAAAACATCCTTGTAAGCTTTTCCTGCTTAGGACAGACACATGGCTGCAGTGCCAGCCAACATCAGTCCTCAAATCTGGAGACTGGATTACCAGTAGCTCAGAAGCTTTTGGTTGTCTGTTTATCGAGACAGTAAGACACAGAAAATAACCGTTGACTCCGAAGGTTCGTTGAACAACGATGTGATCAATGAAACTTCCATGCTTTTGTACACAGGACTCTCATTCTCAGTTTGTTAGAAAATCTAAATGGCATTACATCCTGTCCACAAACTGAATGTTTCTGTTGATTAAATATGTTTGTTTAAATGAACAGTAAGCATATTTATATAAATGCAAATTAGCATAAAATCCTTTTTTTAATTTTCACATGAATTTGTTGATAAATCAGATATTTTTCATTTAAGGTTTTGACTTATTTTATAAGGTGCAATTAGCAATACATGTACAATTAATATGCAAAGTATGCACGGTTACAAAAATCCGGCTGTGCACGTTCAGTACGGACATACTCTTGGGATGACGAAATTCGCGTCACGCGCACTGTACACTGGCCGACACGTACGTATAAAAATGTAAGTATACTTTGGTCTTAACGTGTGTCCACTTAAGCTTTTTTTTTTTTTCAAACAGTCGAATAGTTTGAAATCATCATGTATCAAAATTCAGTGTCATCAGTTTGCCCAAAAGAAAACAGAACTTTCAAATGTTTATATACACCATTTACACATAAACTTTTTTCGGACCAAATAACATTTTGAAAATACGAACAATTTCATGAATCCAAAATTTTCGGCAGATCCGCTTACGAACGTTTTACACAAACTCTCGTGTTTCCTGAATGAGGCCCATTGATTTTCTGTCATCTTGGGGACTTTCCATTGTATTCTATTGTTTTTAATGAGCTAATAATATTTTCTGGCCCTTCACTTAACACATGCCTTAACCTTCGTCCCTTTTTAGATTTTCATTAAAATATTTATTATGTGTAATTAAACCGTTTTCGTCGTGGGAATCATTCACTGGAATAACCAAAGGTGATTTCAGATTTTACTGTACTTGTGGGGAGACTTAGTCCCTACATTGTTGGCAGCACTGACCTATGAACACACACACATGCACACGCAAATCAAATTAAAATGTATTTTCATTGTCAGAACAATTTAAAAGAATATGTGGAATATCTTAAATTCTAAATGATTGCAAAATGTTTCAGCACCTCATCTGCTTTAAGCATCGTAAGCAAGTCAAAGGTAAACAATCTTTCAGACATGACATTATAGTTCTTGTTCTTTATGTAAGGTGAGAATTGTCAAGATTGCCAGATCTGTTCAGGAAACTGAATGTAATTTACACCATCAAGACCATCCAAAAGCCTACGAGAGCTCAGTATCAAAGCCTCAGTCTCATCCTTATGAACAGCGAGATCATTCTGGCCACTCCCTAATCCTATAGCTTCACACCTCTGCGATCCAGCAAAGAAAAAAAAAGGTCTTGTGGGACATAGTTTATGGGAAATGTTTTGACCTCAGGTCAGGCTTTTCCAGCTCTTTTCCTTAGAGACCAAAAAAGATCCGTCCTAGAACAGTCCCAGTGACGCACCACAAAGGAGTAGCCTCCCAAAAGAGGAGAAAGTTAGGGCACCCATTAATTGGAGACTGTTAAGACTCGGGCTGGCTAAATAATGGCGATAATAGGCTTTGCGCTATAGAACAAGGGATTTGGAAACAACAGACTGTGCAGGGCATTCTGAAGGGTTCTGATCACCAAAAACTGGTCATGCATAGGGTGGCGGCTCATTACCAGCTCTCCGCCCAATCATTATATTCTCATTAAACAGTCAACAACAAATCATGAGGAGATGATCAGGTCACCCTGCAGAACAAAGTGGACAGGAAGTTTGTGGCTTTCATAGATATATACAGTGTTTTTTCAAGAATTCAAGGGGTCAATTACAGGTTTTCTGTAATGTATATTCTCAGTTACCACCAGCTCAGAGACACGAGCAGTGCCTTTAATCTGAATATATTTTCACTGTTACTGATTTGAATGTCCTTATGGTTTCGTATAACATATACAAACATGCATCCCCACCTCAGGAATGAGGTAATGCAATGCAATGCAATCTCCCTTTACCTTTCTCTCTCTTGCCGTTCCACAATATTTGCATGCTGGGGCATGAACCAATTATTTCACATAAATAGATTGGTTTCCTTCGGCACGTTGTTTATCATTCTGGGTTGGTAAATTTGTTTGTGTCGCCGTAATTATTCCTCCATGTAATATCTTCAATGCTCGTTTCATTTTTTGAGAAGATGGCACATGAAGCTGCTTTACAGCTATCAACAAGGGTAATTAAAAAAGTGATCTTAAATCTCCATACACGTCAAAACACAGCGGCGAAACTCTTAAATTACTATATATTCACATCACCTGGCAATTACTGTAAAATACTACAGGCTTAACGAGTCTCAAGGGCATTGGTGACGTTGCTGAAAGTTACGCAGAGCCTCCTCTACCATGATGCCAAAAACTGACCCATAGGGGAGGATAGGGGTAAGACGCTAGCCTGACGTGGTCATACTCAATTCTAGTCAGAATATGAGTCTGATACTGCGCCGTTGGGCTTTGATTACGGGGCATGTTTCAACCGAGCCAGGAAAGACCTCAATTGGATAGACCCACAACCAATCAGAGCAACGTTAGTTGTCAAATGTCAACAGAACTCAACTGCACTGTGTCGCCAAGTCCGTGTTTTTCCTGAGGGTTGTTCTCCATGTCCGCGGGTTGAAGCGACCCCAATTATGTGATATATAGACCCAGGAATGCGAATTTTAGCAGGCAACCTTGCCAAAATAACATATTTTACCCCCCAAACGCCATTGTTTTCCAGAAAACCTCCCAGAAAGCTATTGGGATTGTTTTGGGCTATGGTTTTGACTAGCAGTTGTGCGACATTGCAAAAAAACTCAGCAACCCTGTCTGCACACATGCTGAAATAAGTAACGTTAGAAGAAAAAGAAGAGTGTAAACAATCTTTTCCAGTGTTGTAAAAACATAATTTAAGGATACACAGAGTACTTACCAACATGATCATCATTTCTGAGAGAAATAGTGAAGGTGAATGCATATACGAATGGATGATTACGTTACTTTATAAACGTACGTATGTTTATAATCTGTCCATCATCGTCTAAAGCCTGCCCTGACAATTTCATTGGTCCAAACAGTTTCTGTTCGGCATAATTACTCCTCTATGGATCGAGTCCAGATCGAATTGCCCGAGCAAAAATGTTGTGGGCGGGGCTAAATTCGGCTATCATCCAGGCACCACCCAATGGAACATCTTTAGACATGAGTTCAGAATCACCAAATATTTTTGCTAGGGAAAATAAATGGAAACATTGGCAAATGTAATTGTGAATACAGAAAATGTAAATTATTTTATCAGATGTTTGCAAAATGTATAAAAATATTTTTTTTGAGGTATTAATCATGTAAAATACTCTAATGCTCTAGTTATATATACATCTTATCGATTTATTTCATTTATCGAGTTAATACATTTATCATGACTGGGAAAAAAAGGAAATGTTTAAAATGTTTTACATTTATTAAAGACATTTTATAACACTGAAGAGATTGCAGAATAGCAACAATGCTATATATTTAGACTGAATCACTCATTTATTAGCTTATGATGAATGAGGAAGATTAATTTAATAATTAATAGAAATAAATGTTTTTTATTACTACTATTATTTAGTTGCTCCTCATGCCCTCATGTGTATCTCTCTGTACTGCACCTTTAAGTTTATACAAACATACAGCAACTACTTAAAAAATTAAACAGGTGATGTACAAAGTCCCTTTCCTCAACAGGTTTGTGTATATGTACATTGTATTGTATCATACAATATTTATAATTCTGTGTACATTTTTCTCCTTCAAATAAATAAATACCAAATATAAATTATAATATGTAAATTATTAATTATTAATCTAAATGAGTCATTTATTAATATTTTTTTTAGTAGGTTGTATGATTCCTCCTTCATCATCATTTCATCTAGTGACAAAAACATCAACTAACAACAAAACTGATGGAATAAATCTCACTCATGTTGATCTTCAGATGAAATGTCAAATTTAAGAGCAAGACATTTCAATAAATGTGCTGAAATTAGATTTAGTGGCCAAGAAGACAATTGCTTCATCTCATAAAAGTCTCATTCATTAATATTAGTCTACAATTCTAAGGTAGGAACTTTCAAGTCTAAGTTGTCGATTTGGTTAAGGAAATGGAAAGGTAAGGCAAAAAAGAAAAACACAACTTTGAGTTAACAAGTCTTTAATTGGCTGGCGTGTATTTTTAACTCTGCCCTCAGATGTTGAAGGTGCTTTTGTGCACCTGAAAGTGCTCTGCAGGGGCTCTCTGAGTTTAGCATTAGCATTTAACATGTCGCCTAAGAACAAAGGAAAATGAGGAAGAAAGCTTTTACACAAAACCTGACCTTTAAATTGTTCTTCCTTGGTTTTGTGAGTGGCAATGGTGTTAACGCTGCAGTGACGAGTAGCTCATTATCAAGATTACTTGTGCTGTACAATAAAACTTAGTCCAAAGAGACTCATGGAATAGACAATGATGCCTCATAACAAGGGTTCGGTGAGTCAGACACAAGAGGATGGCTATAGGCAGCAAAGCCAGATGAGAGAACTATTTACTGGCCACAACGAGCATCAGCGCAAGGACATCTAGATGCCCGCTGATTGCAGGGAACTCTGTATTTTCCTCTAGCAAAGAAACTCACTGTAAACTGAAATTATGAGTCTGATCTTGGACACTGTATATCAAGTAATTGTTTGCTTTATTTTAATATATCTGTTCAAATCTGAAAGGCATTTCAATACACTCAGTACCAAACTTTGTTTAACAGTACACAGACAGCCCCATCAGTAAAATACCACTTTTTATTGATACTAAACCACAAATGTGTTTCTTTTAACTCATAAGATCTAATTTAGCATTGCCATTTCTCATTTTGCTTGTATTAAAGTATAGAATAATTGCAATTATTTGCTTTTAAACAAAAAACAATCACTATCATGAGTGAAAAACAGATTCACAAAATTCACAAAATTTAAGCATTTAAAAAAAAATCTTAAAGTCCCCCTGTAGGTAATTATCTTATCCCTTAAAACTCATCTTTTATCACCAGAATTACATATTTAAAAGGTTTTTTTCCTTGAAAAAAAATTATGCCTTAAAATAGCTTGAATGTATCTCTACACCCTTGCCTCATTTAGTATATGCCAACCTGATCTCACTGCAATTCATACGTATTTTACGAGGTGGCTAATTTGTACGAATTTGTACAACCTCACTCGTACGAGTTTTGCTAATTCATACGTATTTGACAAATTGCCCAATTCGTATGATTTCTTGTGAATGACCTACACCTAACCCTGCCCCTAGACCTACCCGCCACTGCGGTGAGCTGGTATACAAATTCGCCAGGAATTAGCTACCTTGTACAAATACGTACGAATTGGTCATGAGGTAGCGTTCTATATGCAGATCTATGAATATGCAAATTAGTCCCACCTCCACTCGTTGACGATCACACATTGACGTGATTGGTTACAAGGTAGTTTGTGACGTCAGAAACACCAGCAATTTTAAACCTCGTTTTTGAGACTGTCTTTTGCTCACTGCAGTTTTAAGGAGAAAATACTCGGCAATGATGTTGACTTATGAATTTGCACATGGTTCAACCTTAGGCCCCGTCCACACGGAGACACGTTTAGCTGTATATGTATACATTTTAAATGTATACCTCCTACCATTGCTGCACCCCTTCTAACCACAACTCTTCTTCTCCGTTTTTTAGTGTATTTCTGTTGCAGAATTACAGCGCTACACACTGGTTTGGCATGTATACTACATCGTTTTGAGTCGGTTTCAGTGCTCTTGTGTGTATGCGGATATTTCTTGAAACGAGAAAAAAAAAAGAAGATTGGATTGGGAAAGCTCTGGCTTCGTGTGGACGGGGCCTTATTTTCAGCATAATTACCTTGTTTAGCTGGTTCGGGTGTGTTTAATTGAGCCCGATCTCACGAAAATGCGTATAAATAGTACGAGTGTGCAATCTCGTAGAATGTATACGCCAAAACTCATTTTGGCGTGCATATGGTGCGTCGTTTTTGCCGTGCGTGTAATCGCACTTTATGGCGTATTATATGTACGAACCCCACACCCCACCCCACACCCCCACCCATGTTTGGCGTATACATTCTACGAGATTGCACACTCGTACTATTTATACGCATTGTCATGAGATCGTGTTGGTTTAATTGGTCTTGGAGCTAAACTTTCCAGGACAGTGGCCCTTCGGGAGCGCAACTGGACACTCCTGAGATAGAATGTCCGAATTTATAGTATTGAAAAACAGTACACGAAAAGTACATTGATGTGACGACTTCTGCCAAGATTCTGAATTGCATCAGATGGACACTTGTAGGAGTGAGTAGGAGTTGTGAATGGCAGTAAGGTGATACCACAAGTAAATGACAACATGGCAGATAAAGTGGTAGATTTCATTCATATTACAGAATATACTTTTTAACAAAATAAGTTCCTCATCACATGTACTCAGTAATGTAATCTACTCAGACAGAATGACATTTTGAATCACTGAATCATTCATTAAAACAATCGGTTCAGAAACATTGATTTAATCAGGGAACAAAACATCATGTTAGTGTTGGTCAGAAACACAAATGGTAAATTATGTTGTGGCAACTGGCAATTTTGTGTCAAACATAAAAGTGGCTTAATTTTTTTTTTCATTAAAGTTACTTAATATTAACTTCCATGACCATCTCTGAAACTTGCTATACTTTCCAGGTGTACTAATCTAAATTCCAGTACAACTATCTCTATACGTGAGCCCTCCTTCTGAATAAAGTTGGTCAGAAATTTTCCCAGATTATCAGAACAATGTATTCCATCTCTGCTTAGTCCCTGAAATGCTCTAATTAGATCAGCAGCCGAAATTGCTCCCAGCACAGGGAGAAAATTAAAATCATTAAATGAGAGGGAGTCCGCCACATATTTAGAGCACAATTCTATGTGCGGCATGACGTACTGCTGCAGCTGCAAATTGGCATAAATGACTACATTGAAGAATTGTTTATATTTATAACATGGGACATGCAATATCTCACAGCACTTCACTTTAATACCCTCTGTTAGAACCAGCTGTGACTGTAGAGCATTGTGGATTGGCATGTCAAGGCTAGCGGTTTGTATTAGGACACAGTGGGTAATGTAAATACATGAAAAGCACCTGAAAAGAGAGTGTCAAAGCAGTTCTAGCTCTTTTAAGAGATTGGAACCTCTGCTGATACATCAGTCATAAACATTTAAAGGTGGCAGGCATGATGTCTGGTTATGAATCAGATCCAGGAACTTTGAGCTCCCCTTAGGAAACGTCTTTAGAATGATTTTCTTCAGTGGTGGTGCGGCCATGCAAGACTCTATATTTCTATTTCTAATTGGGATTTTGACATTTTTACATTCAGTATGTTTTCAAGTCCCTACTATAGAAATAACTCACAATGATGGAAATCATATTTGGAAATCATAATTAAATGAACAAATAGGATTATATTTAATATATTATTACATTTATTACTTTAAGTATATTGTTCTTATTGTATATTTCGATTAAGATTTAAGTATATTCCAATTAATTTTTACATATTTTTTCTTCATTTTTGGATGTTTTTGGATAATATTGTTTTAAACGGAAATAATTTTCCAAGTTTTCATGTGTCCTAAGTTGTACATTCCATACTGTTGATTGTACGGAACTGTCTTTGTAATATGCCTTTAACACAAACAAAGACCAGTTCCTTTATGTTGTCATCCTCCAAGAAATGACAAAATATTTGGAGGAAAACGACAAAATACATGTCAGTAAGTCGCAATAGATTTGATAAATTCTGTGAAGTTTTGTGGTATTAATTGGTTTGTTTCTAAAATATTTAGCGGATGTCTCAGGCCTTGTCCACATGTACACAGTTATTTTTAGTACACAGGTAATTTTTTCCTCCTCCGTTTACAAAATAAATTTCGTCCATATGAAAATGCAAAAACAAGCTACGAAGCGCTGTCAAGAGCATGCCAAACCAGCAGCTGGCAATAAAACTCTAACCATAAAGCCATGTTGGCCAATCAGAAGCTTGGAAAAAAGGTTATTGCTGGTTCTGGTTATTGTTGTACAGGTCCTTCTCAAAAATTTGCATATCATGAAAAGGTTCTCTAAACGAGCTATTAACCTAATCATCTGAATCAAGTAATTAACTCTAAACGAAGATTCCTGAGGCTTTAAAAACTCCCAGCCTGGTTCATTACTCAAAACCGCAGTCATGGGTAAGACTGCCGACCTGACTGCTGTCCAGAAGGCCATCATTGACACCCTCGAGAGGAGGGTAAGACACAGAAATAAATTTCTGAACGAATAGGCTGTTCCCAGAGTGCTGTACCAAGGCACCTCAGTGGGAAGTCTGTGGGAAGGAAAAAGTGTGGCAAAAAACACTGCACAACGAGAAGAGGTGACCGGACCCTGAGGAAGATTGTGGAGAAGGACCGATTCCAGACCTTGGGGGACCTGCGGAAGCAGTGGACTGAGTCTGGAGTAGAAACATCCAGAGCCACCGTGCACAGGCGTGTGCAGGAAATGGGCTACAGGTGCCGCATTCCCAGGTCAAGCCACTTTTGAACCAGAAACAGCGGCAGAAGCGCCTGACCTGGGCTACAGAGAAGCAGCACTGGACTGTGTCGCTCAAATTTTGCATGTCATTCGGAAATCAAGGTGCCAGAGTCTGGAGGAAGACTGGGGAGAAGGAAATGCCAAAATGCCTGAAGTCCAGTGTCAAGTACCCACAGTCAGTGATGGTCTGGGGTGCCATGTCAGCTACTGGTGTTGGTCCACTGTGTTTTATCAAGGGCAGGGTCAATGCAGCTAGCTATCAGGAGATTTTGGAGCACTTCATGCTTCCATCTGCTGAAAATCTTTATGGAGATGAAGATTTCTTTTCAGCACGACCTGACACCTGCTCACAGTGCCAAAACCACTGGTAAATGGTTTACTGACCATGGTATTACTGTGCTCAATTGGCCTGCCAACTCTCCTGACCTGAACCCCATAGAGAATCTGTGGGATATTGTGAAGAGAAAGTTGAGAGACGCAAGACCCAACACTCTGGATGATCTTAAGGCCGCTATCAAGCATCCTGGGCCTCCATAACACCTCAGCAGTGCCACAGGCCGCTATCGAAGCATCCTGGGCCTCCATAACACCTCAGCAGTGCTACAGGCTGATTGCCTCCATGCCACACCGCATTGAAGCAGTCATTTCAGCAAAAGGATTCCCGACCAAGTATTGAGTGCATAACTGAACATAATTATTTGAAGGTTGACTTTTTTTGTATTAAAAACACTTTTCTTTTATTGGTCGGATTAAATATGCTAATTTTTTGAGATAGGAATTTTGGGTTTTCATGAGCTGTTTGCCAAAATCATCAGTATTAAAACAATAAAAGAACTGAAATATTTCAGTTGGTGTGCAATGAATCTAAAATATATGAAAGTTTAATTTTATCATTACATTATGGAAAATAATGAACTTTTATCACAATATGCTAATTTTTTGAGAAGGACCTGTATAACAGCTGCGGTTTTCAAAATACCCGTTTCGTGTGGACAGGGCCCCAGCATGATGATTCTCTAAATCAAGATGAAAACCTAACAACGCTCCCCTAAGGGTAATTCTGCCAAGGAGGCTCACAGAGAGCCATACGACTGGGCTCTATTAACGAAGGCCACAGCATAGTGACTCTCTAAAATGAGAGGAAGCCTAGCTACATTCTATGCTAAGTACACTAAGAGGCTCAAAAAAGAGCCTAACAACTCAATACTGTCATACAGCCCAAGGGCTTCAGCAAGACGACTCTCTAAAGCGAGAGGAGACCTAACAACACTCCACTTTAAGAACAGATAGCCAAGGAGGCCCACTGAGAGCCATACAACCTAACACTACTGTTCATACGTAGCTCCTAAGAGCAGAGGCCTCAACATGGCGACGCTCTGGAACAAGAGGAGGCCTAACTACGTTTTATGCAATGACTACTTAACAAGGAAGCTCAAAAGGGAGCTCTACAACCTGATACTGCTATCTCAGCGGAGCTCTGGGGAGCAGAAGTACCTCTCCAAAACGAGAGGAGATCTAACTACACTTCCACTGGAAGTCACTCTGGGAAGGCTCAGAGCCATATATATGCCCAGGCTCTGAAGTTCTGAGAAGACAGAGGCCTCAGCAAAAGTACTCTCTAAAACGAGAGGAGGCCTAACTATGCTCAACTTAAAACTTCAATATCCAGTAACACTCACAATCAGTATCCCGCACGAACCAATCAAAGGGCAGGAATATAAATAATAAAACACTGCCAAACAACATCATATGTCCATCCTCAGAGCCTGATGTAAGCACATGTTGGAAGCCTCTAACTAAGCAGCAACCTCTCAATCTCTCTTGAAGCCAACATGGAAGTGACTTAAACTCCAAAAGGGAGTCAAATCTGTTTCTCCTCCATGTTAAAATACCCAACTTTACAGCAGAAAAAAATATGTTTACAGCCTGGTACGAAAAAGTGTTTTTGTTCTATACAGCTCTACATAATTTTTTTTTATAACTCATCCGTTTAAATTATATTAAGCCTTAAAGTTCTGCATAATTAAAGGATGGCCACTTGAGTGACAGGTGGATTGCCACTATGGTCGAGCAAGATGGGTGTGGTTTCAGCAACCAGGCACCTCAGCTCCACCAACGTCCAACCTCTTTGCCCATTTTCGGTTATCTGGGAGTGACGCGCATTGACTGCCAAGGTGGCAATGGCCGACTTTAGGCTTCAAAAATGCTCTTCAGAAACCTTTGGGTGATGTCACGAAACCTACGTCCATTTTTTTTTTTACAGTCTATGCCTGTAACACAACCCATCTGACCTCAAAAGAAGGAATGAGGCAGATGTTATTTGGCCTCTGCATCCTGAAATCACAGAGTCTGTTTACTCTGGATGATGCTCCAGAGTATGATGCTCACCCTCCTAGAGGTTTGGGGCATGGACCTGCACCACCTAACTATATAGGTCTTAAAGGCTGCAGACCACATCTTTGCCTCTCTGAACTTCCTGACCATGATCTCAATGGATGTGCAGAAGAGCTCAGAGGGCGAAATCGGAAATCACAGATCTTGTGTATCATCAGGTGTCAGATAGCTCTGACACAAATGTATGCATTTCCTGAAATCTTTTGCTGCCATAAATGCCTTAGACACGTCACAAACAAACGTCTCCTGAAGACAAGAAAGAGTATGATGTGTTATACTCAGGTCACATCAGTTCTGACCTCATAGGCCAATGTTATTGCCGTGTTATGACATGTGCGGTAGGCATTCCCCATTAGCGGGATGTTTTCATTTCAGATGCTCCTGCAAGTTGAGCTGCTTTGGTAAGCCATTTAAATTTTCGTCCAGAGCACCATTTTATTTGGTCTCTGTTTAAAAAAATGTTTACAACTTTTTACCATACGGTTCTATGGGCTGCCATAGAGCAGAAGCAGAAGAAGAACACCAACAGGTACAATAGGTGTCTACACAAAGTCGGTGCTTGGCCACTAAATATAGCTGCAAGCAGCAATTAAGAGGCCAAGCACAAAGAAGGCATGATAAGTCATCCAAGCATGGCTGGGAGCATCAGACCAACTGCAATAATGAGTAATTTGTTTCTAGCCTTACTGTTCAAATTAGCATAAACGTAAGTGAAACTTTGGACAGTTGGCCGTACTAGAGTCTCTAACTTTCCTGCAAAAGGTTTTAGGGCTGCCATCAGTGTACCAGTGTTTCTGTTTTCTAATTCACCCTTGAGGTTTGTTTTTTTCATTCATTAAAACCAAATAATTTAATCAGTTATTGAATATCAAGAGCAGGGACACGTTTGTGAGCATTTTGTTTTGTGGTTTCACCGGAATGAATAGTTTCCGCAACAGAGTTTCCGCAACAGCCTTAAGCGATCGATCGAAGCGTTCTTTTGTGTGAAGATTGTGAACAAGTGTCAAGAGAATACGGTTGCCTTCCGCCACTGAAGGCTACAGCACCAGCTAGCACTCAGCATGGTTTCAAAAACAACACGTTCCAGCACCAGAACGCCTCTTTTTTAACACAAACGAATAAATTGCTAATCAACTGGAAATGTTTCTTTTGTATTAGGTACATCAGTGCCGCAAGATGTTTAAAAAAAGTAGTGGGGACCGTATCGACGCTGGCAAAAAGTGCATGGGGACACAACCCACCCGTCCCTCCCACAAATTATGCCTGTGGCTGCCATAGAGACAGAGCGACACGTGTCATAATCTGAAGACCACACCCACTGGGCATTTCTGACTTATAACTAAAAAACCAACAATGTCTAAAAGCTGATATGTGACAAGGTGTACAGAAAACAAGCTCAAAACCCAGAATCAAAAACCCAGAAGTTTTTATAAGCTGTTGACCCAAAACACGAGCGTTTAAAGACATAAAAGTGCAAACATGCAATAGAGACAAAGCGCGACGTGATATTACACGGAGATCCTCGCCCACTGGAGGGGAAAGTAATCAGCGACAGGAAATATAATATATAAAACTGACTTTTGAATATTTGACAAAATGTTTACTGCACACGTAGGCATACTGAGTGCCAGGATCCCAAAATGTACCCATTCTTCCTGCTAAAGCTTCACGTCTTATTGCCTGTATCCATTTTTGTCTCCTTAAACGCTAGTTTTTTTGGGTCGACAGCTTATAAAAACGTATATCTGGGCGTGGCCTAAATACACTCTCTCTATACACTCTGAAAAAAATGGTGCTATATGGCACTAAAAGTGGTTATGTGGCTCATAATCATAGGGGAACCACTTTAAGTGCTGTATAGCACCAAATCTTCCAGAGTGAAAGAAGAAGAACACTAACGATTACAAAAGGTGCCTTAGTCTCAAGAACTCATTGGACAAACTAAATTTAATTGAGGGGAGGTTTTCCATCCAATAAATATGTGTAGTCCCAACTTCCAAAATTGTGTGATAAATATGTTTATTACCCTGAATAATTTTTTTTTTGAGCACACCTTTGGTGCTTGGCCCATAATAATTATGTTGAGTTCACTGGTATTCAAAATGTTTAAGCTTTAACTTGACTTTTAGTGGTAAAATCCCTGTGAGGACATCTCCCAACATGTGTCTCTTCATTTCACAGCCAGAGTTTATTTTTGTTACAGGCCATCTTAACTGTCCCTCTTGTACAGACATGTAATATTAGAGGAAGCTCTGTGTTTTTTTCACACATAATGGCTATCGGGTCCAGTGGGCAGTCAAGGCTATTTAATATGAACGTTCTCTTTGAAGCTGCAGGCAGATCCAGCAAATGGACCAAGTCCTGCCATGCAGGAGCTGAACTAGAGATGCATCAAACAGCCATGCATTATCCACGCTACTGTTACATAATCCAAAGACTATGCAGAGTGCAAGCACCAGTTCTGGAGCAGTTCACCAGGTTGTGCACTGTTCAGATTTGACTTGAGAACACCTTCCTGAATTTGAAGTAGAATTTATATTTATGTTTGTTATTTATTTTATTGACCATAATGGAAGAACTCTTAATTTCTCAGAATGCTTTAATACCACTAAATTTTCAAAATGGAGCCTAACAACATTAAGCAACTTACAACATGGAAACATTTTTTTTTTTGTCAACTTCTGTTGGACTAATGAAATTCCTCCTGCTGTGCTACTGTGTTGTATTTCTTTGAATTACTGTTCCATAAAGTCATTTACCTCTCATCATGAATTCATCTTGAATTCAGAATTTTGCCCACCCCCATGTCACATCACAAACGGATTACTGCTATCTTCCTAATTACTGCTAAATATATAAAACCCATGCATTGTGCCTCCAAGATAATTTGGATACATGATGATTTACAAATGAGTGCAAATTTTGTGAAATATAATTTGGAAATGACACATTGTGCATGCAGGAGATGTTAATTTACACAGTTGTATAAAAAAGGTGGGAATACTACTGTTAAATAAACTGAGTGTAATCAACTATTTGAGATATCACTTTTTTGAGGAAGTGATCAAATGTGGCAGACATTTTTACTCATCAAGGAAACTATTAGTTCAGCACCACTGATACCAGCTGATACCAGGCACTTGTGAAATTATTTACATTGTACACTGCGGTAATAGCAGCATTACACTCACTACTAATTTATTTGCACAACTCATTTGCAGTCTCATAAATAATGAGTTCAAGTTTGAGTAAACTTTCCCTTTTTGCCAACTAGATTCACCGTTGTATAGTGCAGAATTTAGCTTGAGTTTATTTTAATTGTGTCAATTTATTTTCTAGCATACACAATGTTGCAACATGTCTTTTATTCAGCAAAGATACAAATTGATCAAATGTGTCAGTAAAGACTTTTATAATGATTTCTATTTCAAATAAATGCTGTTCTTTTTTTAACTTTGTATTCATTGAAGTATCATCAAAACATGGTACAAAATATTAAGCAAAAAACTGTTTTCAATATTGATAATATTAAGAAATGTCTAGCATATTAGAATGATTTTTGAAGGATCATGTGACACTGAAGACTGGAGTAATGATGCTGAAAATTAAGCTTTGGTCACCACAGGAATACATTACATTTTAAAAAGGCATTCACAATTAAATTTCCATTATATTATATTCTGTTAATTGTTTCATGTTTTGTATCTGGAGGTCTTGAGACCCCCAGACAAGTAATGTAATTGCGTTGACGTGTGTTATTAATTAAAATGTTGTCTATAATCACTTTTCATAAGAATAAGAAAAGTATTTTAGTATCTGTCTGATGTGAAATGTTAAATATATTTGAGCTATTAAAATGGCCTAGGGGACATGAGGGTTTAATCAGAGGGCAACAGGGTAAAGATGACCAAGAGAAATCATGATGCGGAGAAGACTTGTCACGTTGTAAGGACCGCTTACATTTTTAATGAAAAACACTTACACTTTATATCAGTCAAATAAGACGTAGAAGTTTGTCTGCAAACACAGGTGTTTTTTGTCTCCTTTAATAGCATTAAGTTCTCTAGAGAGATGTCTCTCAGGTCACGTACACACAAAGGCACTAGACCACTAAGACACAATCATAGAGTAGAGTGAATGAATTGAGAATTGAGCGCTTCTCGTTTTAAGAATGACGACAGTGTGATTCAGAGAGAGAGATTACTTTTCTTATCTCTAATAGCTGAGCCATGCTAGATTAGACCGTCAGGGAATACGTTTTATCCTAAAAAAGATTGCTGGAAAGTTTTAAGGTGTAAATTGTGTGGGAATAGAATAGATTTAGATTTTGCAAAGATGCAGTATTTCATCTTTATTAAATCTAATACTCACGTATCCACACCAAACTAGAATTTGAAATCTAGAGGTGGATGGGGTTTTATACGAGACTGTTCAAATGGCTAGTTGGCCATATCAGATTTTTATTGCAATGATGCATGGGACTTTAGCAATGAATGTTTCATCACTGATCATGTTTTAATTAATTGAATTTCAAAGAATTTTTCTTTTTAATTGGAATTTAATTAGTAATGTTATTTTTATTTAGAAAATCACAGTTTTTCCAAGACAAACTTTGAATGTTGGCTTGACAACGGCTTATTTGAAAGTGTTGAAAACATTTTTTAAAACCCTTGAAGTCTGAAGCATTATAGGCCAAGAATAGGATGATTAGATAGATAGATAGATAGATAGATAGATAGATAGATAGATAGATAGATAGATAGATAGATAGATAGATAGATAGATAGATAGATAGATAGATAGATAGATAGATAGATAGATAGATAGATAGATAGATAGATAGATAGATAGATAGATAGATAGATAGATAGATAGATAGATAGATAGATAGATAGATAGATGTACATTTACTGGACACTGCATTTACTCAGTGTGAATTAAGCCAAGTTGAACAGAGCTGTCCAATTCAATTTAACCCATTATATAACTTGGCCTTGGAGCAATAGGATGTCGTATTCCCCATGGGAGGAAGTGGCTGAATCCTCTAGTGACTGACTGTTCAGAATGGCCATACGTCTCTGTCTCTGTAGCTCAGATAAAAGCAGTTGACAACAGCCACCCTTATCACTTGCATGACTGTGGTGGCCTCTTTGTGATATCACACTTCATCACGCAAAGTAAAACTAAGGGTGACGTGAGAAAGAACATACTGTCACTCCATACAACTGCTTTCATGTGTGGCTTTAGGCAGTGTTTCCTTTTGCTGTGTGTTGTTGACACTCAGTGTGATCATATTAATCTTACATAGCATATAAGCACCGTAGGACGAATAATACTTGGAATATCTAAATATTCTGTCCTGACACAAGTCATTGTTGATTTCACTGTTGTAGGGGAAAGACTCTAGGGCTGCAGATAAGACCGTTGCCATGGTCCTGAAGGAGATACCCAATAAGGCGTCCTCAGAAGGCAAGCCCCTCCTCACGGTGACAAACAAGGTGGGCAGAACTACTGCAGCTATACCGCAAGAGAGAGACAGCACCTCCGTTCACGCTGCATGATGATAACCAATGGCAAGGCTTCGACCATCACATGTCTAATCTCTACCATTTAGCCTAAAAAAATCAGTGTGTCTCTGCCATCATAAATGTCTAACCGACAACACAACAGCTAACACAAGCTTTTTTATTTCATTCAGAGCAGCTCTGTGGGGTATAAAATTGAGCTTTTCACATCAGGCAAGGCTTGTCACTAGCAATAGAATGGGGACAATAGAAATGATCATTTCAGATGGACACATGGGACACACATGGATTTAAATCGTAGCCTTACAGTATGTTTAGTGATGGTCAAGGATTTTACACAGCCAAAAATAGATCACACATTTAAGCTTCAAATACAGGGAAACACTTCACCAAATAAGCAGTTCAATTTCATATATTTAACATTATTTTGCAAATATTTTACATAGCGATACACAATATATCAGTTATATATCAGTTATCAGTCGGTGCATACTCATTTCCACCTATATTTACATTTAGATCACCATTGCTGTCATCTAACGCTCTATACATTTCTAACAATGTTGCAAATCCCAAAATGAACATACATTTTTCATATTGCACTTTGTTATCATGTCTAAATTCACTTCGCTTAACAACCATTTCAAATGATTTATTTTAGTTTTTAGTGTTTTTTAGGTTTCATTTAATACACAAAATAGTATGGAATATACAGAATTGTAATATTGTTGTGTCATCTCTCATTTTACATGCAACAAACTCATGATATGAGAGCAAACACAAATTTATTTGATGCTGGAATCTTTCTGGCAAAAATACATTTCCTTGCTCTTCAGTGGTTGGTATTAGTGTAGTGTCATAGCTTTATATATCATCTTGATGTTGCCTTTGTGGTCTGTGGCTCATTCTGTGTTAAAAAAATATATCTGTATAGTTGTGTGTATGTGTAACTGTCGTCTGTGTAGTACAAGTCTGTGTGTTGTATTGATGCCAGACAGATTCTGAACTATTCAATGATAATTGCATTACGCCAAGCTTTTGTAGCACTTAACTGGCATCCACTGTTGCTTCACCAGTCACTAAATGACAGATAATTCAAATGTGCCTTTGCAAAGCATGTAGTCGTTCATTTTGTAATCAGTCGAGAATCAATAGACTAGAGACCTGAAGCCAACTGCACTCCTTTGCTTTGTCCATACTAGCGTGAAGGTTAGTTTATTTTCAAATCAGGTGAGATCGAATATGGTATGTGAAGCACAGCATCATTCCTCTGTGTAAAGTCTTGTCAATACTGATGCCAGTGTTATCAGATCAATACTGACCTATTTAACACAATGTGGAACCTGTAGTAACTTCAGTCTTGTAAAACAACTAATGGTCCGAAAGAGAAGTTGATTTCATCGGCAACGTTTATTTGGGTGTCACTCGGTTATATTAGGATATTTATAGATAGGATATTTACAAAAAGTCTGAATAATGTTCTGTTGAGAAATTATCACTTCTTATTCTCTGTGTCCCTAAACAATTTAATACTGTGGATATTTAAACACCTGCCATCACTTTACAAAAACTGCAGAGCTTACCGGCTAGACTCTGACTTTATCTGAAGAGAAAGATTTTATAATTTGCCAGGAACAATGAAAGAATGACAGAGGAAGCAGTGTTTTTTTTAAGGGGTCCTATTATTCTTTTCCACTTTTTCAACTTTAGTTAGTGTGTAATGTTGCATTTTGAGCATAAAAAGATCCACTTGTAAAAACACATTTTTATTTAACAGAATCCCCTTTACAAGAACTACAACGAACGGTCTGAAACTACAACGTTGGGACTACAACACGATTTTTCCTTATAAAGTCACAATATTACTCATTTAAATAACCCACGCCCACAGAATATGCAAAAAAGGGGATGAAGCCTGGTTGAGCTGCATTAGAGAAGTGTAGTTGCTATGTCAAAGAGGTACTGTTTCTTCCACCACGTTTACACGTTTAACTCATTTGTTTGACTTTCCTAAGGCTGACAAACTTAAAGTGGTTAACATTTATTTTAAACAATGTTCCTGAACATTATAATATTCAGGAACAATATGCGCTGCATATTTTATGGAGTAAGCTTTCACTTTTTTCCACTCCTTAGGAAAATTAACCATGGTTTCGTGACACAATTAAAATATCACGATTTAGTGGTGGATAACATATAATGTATAATAAAATTAGGTAACACTTTAGAATAATGGTCATTAGTTAACATTAGTTAATGTATTAACTAACATGAACTAACCATAAGCAGTACATGTATTACTGTATTTGTTCATCTTTGTTAACGTTAATAAAAATACAGCTGTTCATGGTTCATGTTAGTTCACAGTGCATTAAAGGGTAGTTCACCCAAAAATGAAAATTCTGTCATTACTTACCCTCATGTCGTTCGACACCCGTATGACCTTTGTTTATCTTCGGAACACAAATGAAGATATTTTTGTTGAAATCCGATGACTCAGAAAGGCCTCCATTGGCAGCAATGTCATTTCCTCTCTCTCAAGACCCATAAAAAGGTACTAAAAGACGTATACAAAGTCCATCACAATACAGTGGTTCTTCAATAATTTTATGAAACGACAAGATTCGTTTTTAATGCGCAAAAAAAAAAAAAAAACTAACGACTTAACTTAGTTTTTAACTTAAAAACTAACTTAACAACACTGCTTCCTGAAGATTCGAAGCGTTATGAATCAGTGTATCGAATCAGTGGTTCGGATCGCCAAAGTTTGGCAGTTTGACACGCGATCCGAATCATGATTCGATCCATCGGATTAAAAAACATTTTTTTATTTGTGTTCCGAAGATGAACAAAGGTCTTGCGTGTGTTGAACGACATGGGGGTAAAATTTTCATTTTTGGGTGAACAAACCCTTTAGCTAAAGTTAACAAGATTTTAATAATGTATTAGTAAATGTTGATAATAAATGCTTTATAAGTTCATTATTAGATCATGTTAACTATTGTTAATAAGATGTATATATCTAAATTATAAGATGTATCTTTAATGTATAAGAAAATTACCAAAAACATACCACTCTGAAATGTCCTGTGTAATCCGGGCTTGCAAAGTCTGTGCATGAAATCTGTTCTACACGATCCTCTTGTTCGTTAACTTTGTCAGGGTCTGAATCGGGCTTGAATTGGTATGAAATAACTTTAATATTGACACTAGAAAAGAACTCGCAGTTATGGAGGGGCATGACATTTCCTGAACAAGCAGTGCCAATCAAAATTGTCGTGTTCGCGCCAGACTGGGGAGGGAGGTGCTGTATAATGTACAATATGTGAAAAATAATGTGTTTTTTGAACAATCAAGCATGAAAACATATTCTAGTACACCCCAAAAACAAAATCAAGACTTCATAAAAGGGCATAATAGGACCCTTTTAACTTAATTGAAAACACTTTGTCATTGCAAGAACCACCCTTATTTATACTTTTTAATATTTGACCAAATGAGAACCATGCTTGTGTTGCATAAACACTTTCGGTTCCAATATCATATTAATTATACAGTAAATTATAAAGGCCTCACATACAATTTATCACTTGAGATAAAAAAGTAGGCCTTTAGGTTTTTAACATGGTATTACTTTTACAGCCAAATAACTCTGAAAATCATTTCTTCATACATAATGCAGTTGTGTACGTTCATGCTGTTATTTATAACACTAATAATTGCCTCAGATGAGCTTTTACCTCCCTCAACTTACCTCCCTAACTCTCCCCCTTAAGACTCCCGCTAGCTAAACTGGCTCCAGGTTCCCTTGACAACAATATCTTGGAGTTACCACCAGGAGCTAAGCCCACGTGACACAATTAGTTGAAGTTTTCCATGACATAATTCAGGATATGCCCTCTGGCTCAAACACTAAGACACAAGTGAAGAGGTACAAAATGCTTGAGTTTTGATAAAGCATAGCTAAGAAGTACTGAGGGAAAAAAAATCTTTATATACATAAGAAATTCATAATAAGTCCATCAACATTAATTTTCTTACATTACCAATTAGCGAGTTTATTCTGTTTTACAATAACTGTAAAATGTTCAGTATCTGGGAAGGGTAATCAGCATTCACAGTAGGAAAGTCAATTTACATAAATTCCGGTAATTGAAAGCTTAGAAGATTGGCTTTACAGTGAATATAGGGAATATGACCATCTCTTAATAAGTCCTTTTAAATTTGCTGACATATTAGAAGCTCTATTTTCATAGTGTGAAAAAAACAACTGCTTTACGTGAAAATGTGATCTGTAAAACCCTTGTACATTGATAGAATTTTCATATATTGATGAAATGTCTAGTAGAATACAATAAGCATATTTGTTTCAGTTAGAGACCAAACTACACCAACTATTTGTATGAAAAAGCACCACTGACACGCATGTAAACAGTACACACATAATGGCTTTTGCACCCCACATTTGTTTGTAACTTCGCAGAACATTAGTAAACCATAGTTTGTCTCGAATGAGCCCAGACACAACACAATACAATGCTTAGACCACGGAGTGACATGACGTGCTGTTTGGCTAAAGCTATAGATATTGACGCATATTTTCCGACTTCATTTGAAATTTCAACCAATGGAAACCGGCTGGGTTCCGAAATTGCCCTCTATACCCATAAATAGGGCACTATTTGAGGGGACTGCCATTTGTAGTGGTGTCCAAAACCATAGTGGGCAATAGAGTGCACTTATTCAATCCCACAATGCACGGCAACAACACAACCGATGTACGCTCAACGGCTAGACCTAGGCACTGAGTTGCGCGCCGAATTAATTCCCACATTTGAACAGAAGAAGGCGCCTGCAGCTGAATCATCCATCCATCAATTTTCCAAACCGGTGCACCTATAGAGCAATATTATACAGGTATAAATACCTTTTTAATTGATTATTAAATTGTTTCATTAAGTTATTACATAGTTTCCATGACAGAGTTTGAGATATATCTTTTCATTATTACTGGAGCTGCCAGTTTGCTAAGTTTGCTACATAAGCAGAAACTCTGCAGAAGCGACAGCTCTTCCGGCACACTCAGTGTCCAAATTCACTCGATTTCTTTCAATTCCCTCAAGTGAACTATATTAGTAGACTAATGTTGGGAATAGTGAATGAAGGTAGGGAGGGATTTCGGACACAGTTTGGATCTCAGGTGTGGTGGGTTGGTATAGTGGGTAGGGACGATGTGTAGAGACCAATCAGATACTGTTTTACAGCTGGAGTGGGCTTGGATTGATTTGATAGCTCAGATTGACAGGTCTTGATTTACCATGCGCCATAGAATAGGAGTGGACAGCTGAAACAGCGCTAGAATACCATCACCCTTTCACCATGATCCTTTAACTTGTTGTTTAATCTATTGTGTCTTTACACAAGTAGTTCTTATTTTCAGTAAAATCACTTATTTGAAGGGTTTTTTGTACCCTTGGTTGATTTTATTTCTAAATAAACAGCTAGCCTACCTAATCCATTGCATGACTTGAAGACATTGATATATTTAGAATACGTACAGTTACTATGGCGTGCTCCCTTCGTTTTTCGACACGTGTGTGCTGCACGTGTTTTGATGACCTTGCTTAATCGAATATAGAATAGTTTTATTCTCTACAATTAATCAATAGTTGACAAATCGTTAGCATCCCTAATTCATGGGGATACATGTAGTAATAGCAAGATGGGACAGAAGCAAAATGAATCTCAGAATAGAACATTTCATGAATAATCAAATCCTAATTAAAGCCAAACTATGTGACCTTGATGTTCAAGTCTTGGCTGAATTTGATGTTGCAATATTCATTGTTTGAATTTATAGGGAGCCTCACGCTTATACAACACACTTCCCCCAATGTATTATTTTATTGAATAATGCTTTTATGTTGTATCTTCCGAGGGACATTTGTTAATGTATGTTTTTTTTTAAAAGAGGAACAGATTGCAGAGAAACTAGGAACTTTAATAAGGGTTCAAAGTGTAAGCAGAAATGTTTAAAAAGTTATTAATATTGTACTAGAATGGTTTAAATTAAATAAACCACCCAAGAAGATAAAGACATTAATCTACTTGTCTATAAATATTAATTCAGTTATCAATTAACTATCTTTTAGTAAGTTGTTAAATGATTTGAGTTTCAACTGATTCATAAAAAAAACTGATACATTCAAGAAAGAAACACTACATCTTTTTTTGCAATCTTCTTTGACTTGTTTTGGAACCATGTCTAATGAATCTAAAATAGACCAAATTGCCGTCAGTAATGTGTCAAGTGTAAGTTACTCTATATTAACGTGCATTTATGCAACTACAATAATCCAAATAATAAGAAAAAGTTTTTTTGTGCACAAGCGCAGAAGTTTTGCTTGGAATTATGCTAAATATTCGCTGTACGAGTCTTTCCAAATAAAACCAAGCGGCTGAAGGTATATCGTGTGGACGGAGCTAAAGAATCACAGCGCGCGCAGCTATTGCGTTGAGAGCGTCTGAAAGCTGTGACATCCTTAAACGTGGTATGTACTGCTTAGCGGCTTGTCATGTCCTGAGTTTAATATCATCAATGAATGACGTGTTTGGTGACAGTGAGCTGCATTACACGCAGGATTTAAATGGTGGCTACAAAGAAATCTCTAGCGCTCATTTTGGTCATGGTTTGTCTTAAAAACGAAGATAATCTATCTTCTGACTTTCGTCTGAGGTCAAATTTGATTGCAGCGGTCATTAATCGGCTGCCGGTGTCAAACTAACGATCAAAGACATCAGATTTTAGCCTAGGATCAGCATTAAAGAACGATCTCTACTGTGAACAGATATAGGATTACAATAATATCAGATTTGTCTTATTTTAAATAAACACAAAAAACTGAGATTGTTACTAGTAAGAGAGCCAACAATTCGATTTCCGAGTGATGACATCGTTGATATCATTTAACATTTTTACTAGGGGAAATGTAATTCCTGATAATAAAAAAAATTGCCATTGTTACTAGTAGAAATCTAATTCCTGATATCAAAAATAAGCATTTTAACTAGTGAAAATTGAATTCTTGATATCAAGAATTCATGTCCTGTGAATGATTAAAAGTCAAAATGGCTTGCCATACCAGACTGCTAATCAGTTAATAAAGAAGTCGAACTGTTCTGCAGTATGACTGTAGTTATCTGTTCTAATTACAAGAATGAGTTTTGTCCTCTTAATAAACCGTACTAATGTCAGCAACCAATTTGTGCCTGAAGTAAAAAAAAAAATAAAAAAAAACTGTTTTAAACGTAATACGAGGCAATCTAATTAAGCTGTAGAGCCCAAAATGTTTCCAAAATAATTCTCCCCCTCTAATTATGGCCCATGTTCTGCTGGCATTCACATGGGAGGACGTTATGCTTAAATAAGTCTTAGAGGGGCAAAATAAAAGTGAGCTCCAAATGCAGCTTAACTATTGTGATATAACATCCGATCAGTAGATGCTGTTACATAACCCAGGCTGACACTTCAAAATGCTCAAATGCTTGCTGATCAGCAAATCTGAACTTTCTGCATTTGAAGGCAAAGACAACAAAAGACAGAGTGCCATCTTTTCTTCACTTTCATCAAAAATGTACAAGGTGTTGTAACAGCAGGAGTTCAGCTTGGGTAGCATCAGGCATTCCAGCCAGCGAAGGAATAAATCTCCTCCCTGACACCAGCAGAGCCAGAGTAGTCTGTGCAACCCAATTAAGACTGCTGGGTCAGCGTACTGGCACAGACTCTCACAACATGGAAGGTTCTCCCAGGCGCTCTGGCCAACATACACTGCTCGTGTTATTCATGAATATTCAGTATTTATTTCAAAGCTTCTGTCAAACTACTGTACGTATAGAGATCACAAAACCCTCATAGAATCGCTAGTTATAAATACACCAGAAAATTGCCATGCACATATTTTTTTTCTCATAGCATAATCCATTTTTCGTTATTATAAATTAATTTGTTTTTCTATGTCCATCTCTAAATTAATTCCTGCTGGACTTTTGTCTCTATGGTCTTGTTTAAGCCCCGGACAAATTAAAAAGAAATCCGAGGGAACATGCAGGAGCCCTTAATTAAGCCAGTCTTGATAAGGTCAGAGTTTTCAATTTATAGTTCTTTTCAGTTTGCTTTAAATGATAAACACACATTATTACACAGTCTATTAATTTAGGCAGCGATGCTTGAAGCATCTGTTGTTGTTAAGTCCATACATGACGTGAATGTGACATGAAATTACATGTGTGCTACTTTACAACCAGCTGCATTTTTTCACATTTTCTTGAGTACAGACTTGTGTAGCATTAATTCAATGCTTTCTTCATGCGTTCAATTTATTATCTACAGCCTAATTCTTAACTGTAAGCTACACATGCACTACTATTCAAAAGGATGGGGTCAATACTTTTTTAAAGAAATTATTTTTATTTAGCAAAGATGCATTCATTTGATGACAAGTAAAATACATTTGTAATGATTTCAAAATTTATAATAATAAGAAATGTTATATAACTCAGCATGAATGATTTCTAAAAGATCACGTGACTCAGCTTTGCCATTACAGGAATAATTCAATTTTAATTAATTTTAAATTAAAATAGAAAAAGTTATTTTGAATTTTAGCCTAATAATATTTCATATTATCTATTATCTGTATTTTTTATCAAACAAGCTCAGCCATGGTGAGCACACTGTAAAAAAAAGTCTTGCATTTAAAATGTTTAAGTACAATCAACTTAGATTTTTAAGTCGTTTCAACCTAAGTTACATTAAACTTTCTTTAAAAAATTAGTTGAATCTTGTATAACTTATGAAAAAATATTTTTTTTTTTGTAGTTTGATGAGTTAACATAAATTACTCGCCTCATGTTGTTCCAAACCATTAAGACCTTCATTCATCTGCGGAACACAAATAAAGATATTTCTGATGAAATCCGAGAGCTCTCTGACTCCTCCATAGACAGCTATTTAATTAACACTTTCAAGGTCCAGAAAGGTAGTAAAGACATCGTTAAAGTTATAGTTCACCCAAAAATGAAAATTAGCCCATGATTTACTCACCCTCAAGTCATCCTAAGTGTATATGACATTCTTCTTTCAGACGAATAATGTTATAAAATAAAAAGTCCTAGCTCTTCCGAGCATTATAATGGCAGTGAATGGCTGATTCGTTTTTGCAGTTCATAAAAGTGCATCTATCCATCATATAGGCTAACTGCTCCACACGGCTCCGGGGGGTTAATAAAGGCCTTCTGAAGCTGGTGCATTTTTGTAAGAAAAATATTTAAAACTTTATAGACTAAAATAACTAACTTCCGGCGGATAGCGTACTCAAGTCGACTTGCGCTAAAAGAGAAACCCCTGACGCGATACAGGAGAATTGCCAGCTTTGACGCCTCACGCAGATAGGGCTGGGCAACAAACTCAAGCCCCTCTTTTCTTATATTGAAATCCTCCACCTTTTTCTCTTTACACATTCTCGTTTTAGACTTCTAATTCATGAACGGTGTTTTGTTTGGCTCTATCCTCTGCGCTTCCGCGTTCGTCAATACGCATGCGTCAAGGGTTCAAGAGTCAAGCTTTACTCTTTTGCCGCAAACACTTATTTCCTAGTCTAAAGAGCCTTTCTGCACTACTAAGAACCCTTTGTGCAACGGAAAGGTTCTTTGGACATTAAATGTTCTTCAAAGAACCATACACCGCGTAGGGTAGCCACCTGTCCTGTGAAATACGGAATCCCGTATTTACAGGCAAAATGACGCATCCCGTTTTACATAGGTCCACACATAGTTCAATAAGCACATAAGCAGTGCCGGCCCTAGCCTCTTTGGCGCCCTAGGCAAGACTTTTTTTTGGCGCCCCTTATATTGCGATTTATATCACCAAAGACAAAATAATAAAAAATACTTGTATAGCACTTTTCTAGATACCCAAAGTCACTTTATGAGAAAACATGAGCCTAAATTATTTTGCCATTGACGTTTTCATTTATTTTGTAAAAAAAAGGTTTTTAAATTCACATGTTTAAATAGTGTGAAAGAAAGTGCAACACTTTTGGCAAAATGCATTAAAAATGCATGCAAAACTCTGTAAAGCATATATGTAAATATTAGAACAACACAGTCCAGTGTCCACAGATTTGATGTAACACAAGAACAGAAAATAATTATTATAATAATTAATATGCAAATAATTGAATGTTAACCCTCTATGGTACGGTGTTGCCTCCAGGCAACATAGTCTATTTTAGTTTATTTTTTATAAAATTAAACACCAATTTATTGTTCAAACCTATCTCAGGGAAGAAGAACTCAAACACTAAACAATGAAAGTGCAAAAAAGTGGTCACATGACCCACAGGGGTCCATTTTGTGTCCTGTTTCATAGGTCACATGGCTCCATATTTTCTCCAATGAAAAGTGCATTTTTCACTAATTTCCGTCCAGTTAATCAACCAAAAAAAAAAAAATGAGTCACCTTCACTGGTAAAGAAGTATTTTCAAGAACTTTACATTATATATCATCAACTGTTTTAGAGTAAATAACAAAAAACTGTGTGTTGCCTCAAGGCAACATTGTACCTTAATGGAATCGCTAAGGCCATACCAGACACACTGGGTTGGATACAAATGTAGGTTATTTCTAAGGAAAAGTGTTAGAATTATCTAAATATATTTGCATTTTTGCATGATTTTGTAATGCACGTATAAGATTAGTAATTCACATACTATAACTGCACATTATGATCTGCACATTTTCTATAGCACTTTAAAAAAGTATAAAACACAACCAATGAGGGTGAGGATGAGGTGTCATGTGATGAGGAAGATGAGGGTCATAGTGACAGGGAGAGAGGGTGAGATTGAAGATGGGGATGAGGATGAAGATGGATATGATAACTTGATGATAAATTGATATGATGGTTTGGTAATACTTGTGTTCCACGATGGTACAATGTTGCCTGAGAGCAACAGCTGAATTTGAAATGTTACTTTTTATTAAATATTACATTTTTTATACATTATAAACTGGATAAATGTGTTTGTTCAGGTGTCTGGTTAAAGAAATGCATGTTTGTCAATAAATATATTTCTTTTTTCTACATGCAAATGTCAAATGTTTAAATTTTTCCGTTGTGGTACAATGTTGGTAACAAACTTTAAAAAAAATAAAATAAATAAATACAATTATGAAAATGTTTATTTGTTAGTGTCTAATTTTAAGTAGGAAAAACATCAAAATTTTTTTACTCATTGAAATCATATTGTGGACCACGGAGGGTTAAATAAATGAATAGATAATACACATAAAAAAAATATTATAAGAAGTACAAAGAGATATTTGAAATAATCCAACATAAATATTACCTGTCTACGCTTCTAGACTTACTGCTCGTTTTAACATTCTATAATCAAAGATATCACTGGTAGGTTTCCACAATATCCATCTTGTAGTCTTAGATGATGATTCTGAACAACTAAATGATTCTATTATTATGCCAAGGTGATAAATCATCTCTTGCCTGCTTAATATTGTCTAGTATTATTAGGCCTTTGCTAACTGCGTTTAATGTGCCTCTCTAACTAACGTTACAGACATTTCAAACCAATTGGCATAGCATAAAAACGACAATGTTGTTGGCCTTAAAAAATGCTGCTTTTCAAGCCATGGTAATGCATGTTTTTGAAGGATTGGATATCAATCTGTTTATGTAGATATTAATCTGTAAAGTTATCTGTTTAACGTGTTATCTAAGTGCATGCGCACAATTAATTAATTCAGTGATTTCTTCACACAGTCTTACCTCTGGCTTTTTCGCGTTTTTCCTCCTCTTCTTTTTTTACAGGCAAAATGACGCATCCCGTTTTACATAGGTCCACACATAGTTCAATAAGCACATAAGTATTTTGCAGTGTGGAGAATACTAATAGCAAATATGAAGAAATCAATTTCACAATAAGTAGTGCAGAAGCTCTGAAGCACGTGATTGCATTTTAGCGGTTTTGTTGTCATAGCGATAGAGACTCGAGAACATGCGCCGTAAACTTGCGTTTTTTTTAAAAAACCATGTCGAGCTAGCGTCCACCGTTTGAATGTAAGAGGATCCCCAGATATAGGGCTGAAAAAGGTATGGAATTTTCTATCTTTTTGGAGGATCTTCTCAAGGATTTATCAGTAAAATTGTACTACTTGTTTAGCAACACTTCTGATGAAAGCCCAGTATTGACACGCAAATTAGAAATAAGAAAAACAAGCAAAAAAATTACCATATGCAATATGTAGTAAGAAAATATTGAATTTATCCACGTTGTGGCCACAGATTAAGGATCAGGAACCTCTTTAATGTTGCAAATGCGTGTCTCTTTCCTGACTAAAGGATTACATTTTCAAAAGAGCGGTAGTTACGGCTGAAGATGCAGATTTGCTGTAGCCATGCACTGCCCGCAAAAGTGCTCTCCTCCGATGAGACCGTGGCATGGCTGAATGAACACTATGAGAACAACCAGATGATGATTGATGTGTTTTTTTCCATTCTGTTAGACACAAGGCCACCTCTTTGCCAGTCTCTCAAGAGAACATACACACATTCTGTCACATAGCACATATAGTACACTGATGGAGTCTTTATAGACAGTCTCACACCTTGTCATAATTACATTCGTACACAATTACTATGTTCTCTGAAATGGGAAAACAAGCACGACACGTAGCTACTATTTGTGATTTTACTGATCTGCTTTCTCCCTGTTTAAGTGATAAAGGGACAGAGAAGCATCCTCAGGCTAGGGACGTTTGTCAGAGGGGGGCAAAGTGAGAATTGTCATCTCAGTCCTGTAAATAGGGAGCAGCTGTAAGGGTGGTGACTATCAGAATTACCAATCACACGCAGAGATGGTCATGGGGCAATGGAGGCTGGCTGCAACTCAAGCAATACAAGAAGAGGTGGACAAGTGCATTAATGTAGATCTTATCGCACTCTTCTGCTTGATTTTTCAGCTGGTGAGCGAACAACAAGAGAGCCGTCCCTTGCTGAGCCCTTCCATCGATGATTTCCTCTGTGAGACCAAGTGTGATGGAGCTGCCCGCCCAGTAACCTCCAACACAGCAGGTACCAGATACCTGACCTTCCTGTACTTCCTCAACAATTATGCTACTCCACTGCACTCTACTATTATGCTATACTAATTACGACATTTTAACAATGTTTGCAATCTCATTTTTAAGAACCAAACTAACAAGCATAGCATATTAATTTTTTAAAGGGGTGATGAATTGAGAAATCCCTTGAGCCTTTGATATATAAATCGTCGTTATATAAGAATATCCAGTAAGTTTCGGAGCTGAAAACTTCCTTGTTAGTCAAAGAAAAGCTTTTATTGACACCAGGCCCAGAAAACACTAGATCTCAGAATATGCGACCCTTGACGTCATCGTATGCTGAAATGCCACCTCAACAGATAAATATGTACGCCTGATTCTGTAGCCCCGCCCACCGACTTGTGGAGCTAAACGGATCGCGCTACAGAGCAATAAACATGCAGAAGAGAGTAAGATATTACGCTGTGCCTGGTTAGGAATGAGTGAGTGGTTGAACTTTATTTTTAATAAAGTTCAATAGGCTACATGTTGGACCCAGGATCAGACTCTGGGTCGAACATGTATGGGCGAATCATTACAATTTTTAAGCAGCAACATTTTTAAGAAATAAAATATTACAGTTTGTACTGTATTTTTTTATCAAATAAATGTAGCCTTGTTGAGCATTAGAGACAATCTTACCAACTCTTAAACTTTAAAACAGTAGTGTAGCCCTGCAGTGAAAAAAAATATATATATATATAATTCTTCCCAGCATGCATAGGCCTACTGGTACAAAAATACATAGGAGAAATTGTAACACTCCATGGAAACTAGAATAGTCCAGCCTAAAAATACTGTTTTGTGCATGATTTGAACAAAAAAGCAAAAAAATAGCATGCACAATTTATCATACTAGTGTTGTTCAATGTTATTCCTGATTGAAATTCAAATAGATTCAAATAGATGTACTTGAATGACTTGAAGTAGCTGCCTGGTGGCATTACAAAGATAACTGCAGAGTTGAATGACTTTAAAAGGGACTTTATTAAGCTTAAAAAGGTCATTTCAATTCAGTCAAGACATAGTATAATTAAGGAAATTATGATTAAACAAAAAACTTGCATACTGTTGCCTTATCAAACTAAACAAAATTCTTCTTTAATGCCTCTGTTCAGACAAACGTGTGATATTTTTGTGTAGCCATTAACATGGCAAAGCTCAATGGTGGCTGCTAACACCAGATATCGCTCATGTTTACGTTTATACCTAATTTATTCCTCACAAGTCCTCTGCATTATATACATCTTCACCACTGATTAGCAGAGCTCACACATTACTAAATTAAGAAGTAAGTGGCCTCTTACCGCATGACAGTTGTATTACGTGAAGTTCACACTGAGAGATTGAACAAGTAAAACTGTATTTATTTAACTTGAATACTGTCTTGCCTACACCACAAAGCAATTAAGACATCCACTCCTACTCCATATAGAGTATCTTGTTTACTTTCTTTTAGAAAACAGCATTTTCAATTTACCAACAGATTATGTTTGGAGGATCTTTCGATTGGGTTGTAATAAAGCAGCAGTCTGCTAATTAGGCTACTGTCCCTCTGAACGGAATGCATATTGAGGTTAAAAAAACCAGGCAGAACTTTCTGCAACCAAAATGTAACAAAGTACATAATTCACAGTATGAAAGATTTTCAGTCTGTCAAACAAATAGTAAAAATGCCAGTTATTGATTTATGTGTAGTTGAGTATGTAAGTGCCTGACTTGAAATGTGAAGCCAGAGTCAATTGTAAACCCTGAATTAAAGTCTTAGGGCACTATTTTAATGATCTAAGTGCAAAGTCTTAAGCACATGGCGCAGGTGCACTTAGGGCATGTCCGAATCCACTTTTACTAGTTTGATTATGGAATAGTAATCAAATAGTTGTACCTAGTCTCTTAATGACCCAATGGGCGTTTTTTGGGTGTAACGTGCAATAAACCAATCAGAGTGTCATCTCCCATTCCCTTTAAAAGCCAGTTGCGCTTGCACCATGGTGGATTCGCTATTTACATGGCGGAATTTGCAAGCAGAAAGATGTTTTAAAAATGTTTGTATGCTGCTGCGTGTCCCTGTGTGTGTAATAAGCAGAGTGTACGCACGTTGTGTACACGCCCTTTAAAGGGTTACTTCAGCGATTAGCATCAAGCTTTGTATCAGTAGAAACCCAGGAGTATATTCAAATTATCGATTTTCCCCTCATATCACCCTGAGACGAGAGAATTATGTATTTTATTTCTGGAAAAATTCCTCCGATGACGCAAATATCGTAATTTTGCGTCATCGGAGGAGTTTTTGTCCAGAGGCTGAAGACTACAGCCAGCAGAGGGCGCTATTTCCACATGTTTTCAACATCACACTCACAGCACTCGGCTCGCGGAGCTGCGGAGATTCATGTAACCGGAGCGGTGGAGAGCAAAGTGAGTGTTTCAACTTTTCAAATGAATTCCTATGAAAGTTAAGCTTCCAAAGACATGAACTGAAAATGCGCCAGACTGATCACGTGCTGTGAATGCAGCCGCGAATCCCGCGATTACCTCAGCTCATGTGATGAATGTAATCCGACTCCTGCTGCATTTGTGCCATGACGGCCGTGACACTCAATCGACTCACTCATAATATATTGAACAGACACGTTCAGTTTTTAATTGTAGCGTCTCGAACTGAACTGATTTTATGAAAAAGAACGCGGTGGGCAAGTAAACCATGTCGTGCCTAGCGTTGGGCAGCGAAGTGCATTCTGGGAATTGTTGTCTTTCATCCCCATGAGACAAATATAAATTTTCTGTGTTTTCTAGAAGGCACCAAATTCAAAAATAATTTCACATTTCTACTACATAAATGACCCAGTATTAATACAGATTCAACTTCCCAGCGCTGAAGTACCCCTTTAAATAAATAAAAAATACTGCGCCATTGACTTTAGACCAGGTTTTTGTTGGTCAATGGCACAGTTGTTTCAGTTGCCTCAAAATAGCAACGTGCCAAAAATGTACCTGAACACACCCATGAGCGAACAGATATGCACGAGTGGATTTTCTATTTAAACAACATGGTGCTGGACATGAAATGATATCTGTGTCTGGCTGAAACAAGCACAAAAAAAACACTTGTGGCATTGAGCCGGGTATATGATAGGGCCCATAGTTTCATGTTGGTACCATTTTAAATATTTTTGCATAATGTTTAATAATTTGATTGTATACTTTTTATGCTCAGTTAAACCAAATTTCTTAAACCAAAATGTAAGAAGAATTTGAATGATTAAAGGAACACCAGGCTTTTTTAAGCAGTGTCTGTCTATAACAGGAATGAAGCTGATTATAGAAATTTATATTCAGGTCTTTAATGGGAACTGCTGTAATCTTTCAAAGGAACGCCTCTGAATTCAATTATTATTCTCTGGCAGATTCTCCTGAGTGAGCTTTTGATTCAGGTTTCATTTTAGCAATAAAAAAATCACTACTTGCTTTGGTTTAAGAATTGTCGGACTATCATATTATCAAGGCGTCAGGACTTCTATACTTCCTTCTTTGAGATGTTTATGCAGTTGTAGTGCATGTGCAGGCTGGTCCTTGTGTGGTCGGCAGACACAAAAGCATGTGGTGTTAACCTGGTTTCAGCTCTGATGTTTGTGCCAGATTTCAGAAGGTGTGCTGTCAAGCCCTCAAGGCTTGGATCATGTATCCTCCATGCTGGCATACAGTATATGCAGTACTGACCTGTATGGACATTTAGTCTAATACCTGGTTATGAAGACCTCTATTCTGCAAGCCAAATGGGTAACAGGGTATCAGAAAGGCAATAGAAGCTGTAGAGTATATCTGTAGTGTCTGTTCTTAATGTTCACGTACTGTATAATGGGGGGTTCAACCATCTAAAAGTTTGCTTTAATCTCACCTAATCAGAAAAGCTGGCTACATTCCCTCTGAATATTGAATGAACACATTCTTCGCAAACCTTCATCTTCTGCAGCGGAACACAGCGTTCTGTAGAGGGTGTTCTTGATAAAGTATATATACACTATATCAAACGCTCTTTGTTCTCTTGGAGAGGAACATGCAACATCAAAGATTATTTAACACAGGCCCCTGAGCTGTCAGAACTGCATGCTGTCTTTTATTGCTCTGTCCATGCAGGTAGATAAGTGCCTAGAGCAATAACTAAGCTAGAATGTGTTATTTTATGTTTTTTCTTTCCTTTAAAACGTTTGGTTTATGCACTAATTTGAAACTGAGCAAAAACTTGCTAAGCCACAATTTATTTGTAATGCACAAATGAGACTTTTCTCTCAGATGGTAGTGTTTTTCCATTTATTGAACACAAAAGTGGATAGATGAGAGGATGTTGATGCATGCTTTTAACTCAATAATTTTATACCTCAAATCAATTTTACCTCATGCGAATATTCCTCCCGCTATTTGCAGTCTGTGAGCAAAATGTCACTGCAGGTTCCTTTCCAGAACCTTCACCCTCACAGTTCCTTTTGAACCTTCATTCAATCACAACTTTCAAACAGCTCCCTATTTATCTTCTTTTTTGCATTTCCCCTTTGCTCTAGCTTCTTGTGTACTAATCTATGTCATGCTTAAAGAGAGTCATGATCTGATCCAAAATTCTCTTGATCTTTTGACATATAAGAGGTTGTACTACATTGTACTATAAAAACATCCTGTACATTTCAGAACTCAAAACTTTCTTGTTAGTCTAAAAACAGCTTATACTGAAACCAATCTGCCATAACGACAGGATGTGGACTGTGCCAATTTATTACATAATAGTGTAGCTAAACACCACCTTTGCAAAAGAAGATCAGAGCCTGCTTCTACATCACTGCCTGTTTAGCCCCGCCCACTGAATCACACTTGCCAGTGTAGTAGATTCACTGTGGATTATTTAGTAAATTTGCAAACAGACTTTTACAATATGGACTCAACAATAATGCGATAATGCCTGATCTGTGACCGGTGATTTCTAATAATGTAATGATTCATTTACAGTCAGATGTTCTTTGTCTATGTGTCAGTAAATCAAATCAGTGACTAAACAGTCAACTTCACGTTGTTTCTCTTAGTAGGATGAAAATAATGTTATTTAAACTGTGATTTAAATTATTTATAGAAAGCGATCAAAGTATGCTCCCTTTGTCATTTCTGGAGATGACAATCAAACAGCGCAAGTTTATTAGTGACTGAGTTCTGTTCTCTCACCAAAACTCCCGTTATAGTAAACTAATCTCTTATTTACATTGTTGTTGCACTGTTAGTTATGATGAAAGCATTCGTTAGTGAGCAGAAATCGAGCTGCAATGACAAGATTGCTGCATTCATGCGCTCAATATGTCTGTGATCGGCTACAATGCTCATCACTGCAACCTTTCATGCCACAATCTAAATATAATGCTATGGAATTAAATATAATGCCATAATCAACACTTTTCATGATCAGTTAACCTTGAGAGTTTCTCATGTAATACTAGCTATTTCATATACAAAGATGCTAGCCAATCATAGCAAGTCATGTCATGTCACCTTTATTTTTATAGCGCTTTTTACAATGCCGATTGTTTCAAAGCAGCTTCACGGTGTTAAAGGGTAACTAAACCTAGAACAACTTTTTAGTTGATGATCTGCAAGACTGGGGCTTTATTAGTGCTGTTCCTGTTCATTGATTCAAGTAAGAGTTTTGACATTTGAGTATAAAGTGTTTTAATTCTATAAAATATGGTGTAGAAACCACCAAAGTGCTGCCCTCTTAAGGTTGAACGGTGGTTACTGCAGTTTAATTTTCCTATTGGACGTTGTGGTACATCGTGACGGATGGTTCCTCCAACGGCTCACTACCACGCCCTGGCACGAGCTCAGCACGCCCTTGGCTCAGCTCCTGGTATAAAAACATCTGGTTTCGTCAAAACCACTGTAGCGAGACAGGAGTTGGAATTTGAGTATTGAAAATTATCAGGATATCGTAATCTAGTTAGCATAGCCGTTTATATAGTTATACAGATTATTTCGTGTAACCTAGTTTAGTTAATTTATTAGCATAGTCGTTAGTGTATTATTGTTAGAAGCATAGTTAGTTAGCATAGTATTGCATCAGTTAAGATAGCTTCAAGTTAGCGTATATTTTTAGCATTAGTTTTATCTGTATTTAGTACAGTGGTTAGTTAGGATGGTACGTAGGTGTAGTGTTGCTGGTTGCAACAGCAGTGCTGGACTGCATAGCTTTTCAGCAGACGTGGGAATTGGCGTCAGTGGTTGCTTGCACTTGGCCTGGATGACCGCGAGTATACTATCCATAATGCTAATGTTTTACCACTCAGACACTGCTCTCTTGCGCTGCGGTTTTGCTAGTATCGTTGGCATCGGGAGTTAACGCAGTTTGAGGCAGCGGCTCGAAACGATACGGCTCTGGCCCTGTGTTTACAGACAACTCACCCTCCTCCACTTCAGGTGAAGACGGCGGAGAAAAGTCCTCTACTTCAAATGACCGCTCTGTTGCAAAACTACTGGTGTCACTCCAGTCATTCTTCATCTTTTCGAGTCTGACAGCTGTTAATCAATCCGTCACTGCGGGGTCTCAGGTGCACGCCCCCGCTCAGCCCCGCCCTCGGTTCGCCTCTGTCTCCGCTGGGCTCTGCCCACTTTTCCAGCACTTTTCAAATATTGCCAGTGGGTGGAGTTAGGCTGTGCACAGGGGTTTAGTTACCCTTTAAACAGGAAAAGAATGCAACAGAATTTAATTTGGCTGTACAGCCGCTCTGGAGAAAACGGTGATGTTATCCTGCTTATTTCAATTATAGTAACGATGTGTGCAGATCAGTAATTTCATAGAAAATGTATTTGAATATTTAGTTGAAAATTTTGTGTCCCCAACTGAGCAAGCCAAGCCAAAGGCAACAGTGGCAAGGAACCAAAACTCCATCAGGTGGCATAATGGAGAAAAATAGACCAGGCTCAGTTGGGGTGCCAGTTCTGCTCTGGCCATCATGCAGTGTCGGTTAGGCAATTATTAGATAGGAATATTCGAAAGATCTGAGTCATCATGCCGGAGACGGGTTTATTGAGGATGCTGTGTCGATGAGGCAATTTTGGGGGAGTCTAATTGACACGGTCTCTGCAGACACTTAAGGGATGCGTTGGTCATGTCTGGGCGCAGGTACACCATCCGATCTGCATATGCCCCGGATCCGGCTGACTGCAGTAGTTTTTTACACTCTAAAAAATTCTGGGTAAAAAACAACCCAATGTTGGGTCAAATATGGACTAACCCAGCAATTGGGTTGTTTTAACCCAGCGATTGGGTTGTCTTAAGCAAATATTTAACCCAACCGCTGGGTTAAAACAACCAAGCATTTTTTAGAGTGTATGTATAATCAACTGGCCAGAATTTTGTGACCGCAATAGACGTGATGGAGTATAATGTGTTAAGAGCTCGCTGTACTGGGGAGCTAAACCATTTAGTGCTTTTAAAGTAATCAGCAAGATTTTAAAATGTATGCTATGTTTAATAGGGAGCCAGTGCAGTGTTGACAGAATCGGGCTAATATGGTCATACTTCCTGGTTTTAGTAAGAACTCGAGCTGCTGCATTTTGGACCAGCTGCAGTTTATTTATTAAGCGAGCAGGGCAACCACCCAGTAGAGCATTACAATAATCTAGCCTTGAGGTCATGAACGCATTAACTAACTGTTCAGCATTTTGCATTTTGCATAACAGTGGGCGTTTACACTGAAGTCTCACAGCAGACATGCCCCTTCAAACAGAGCGTTCAGAGCAGAGGGCTAAAATCAGGGTAGGAAAAATGTCTTTTATTTCTAATTTATCACCATTTTTTATGTAAAAATCATGCTAACATTATAATGGTACCCCGTGAAATGACCCCATTCATGACCCTTTTATAACTAGGCATTGGCCATAAGATGCATCCCACACTTTTAGAATTAATTAACCTTCTGGAGCAGGAAGACAAATAAAAGTGGATGATGTATATTTTCTTTTTGCTTCCTTTGTCCAGTACTGTCCTCCTCACTGGACCTGCTGGATCTGAGTGAGCCTGGTGAGAGAAGACACAGCAAAGACAGGAAGAGCCCTCTTTCTTCTAAGGGCACACCATATAGGAAGAAGCCAGATGAAACGGAGCTGATCCAAGTGGATGTTGAACAGAGTATACCCTGTTCCCGCACACCTGAAAAAATTTCATTGGACTCAGGTATGAAGTGCCACACAGTTAAGTGAAGGGCTGTTATGCCAAGTAGCAAATTTTGCAAATCAGTCAAGGGAAATCAGATGATATATGGAATTAACTGAACAGATTCTGTAACGGATAGTACTTTTCCATTGAGAAGAGCATTACGCCTTCTATGTCGTTAAATGTGTATGATGTAAATCCCTCAAACTTTTGTGTTATTTGTGTTTTACTTAGGTTGCATAATGATAATATATCTCTGTCAAATGACATTGCCTCATTTTGTTCACAGTAGCAGTTCCATCTTCATTGGACAAATGGGAAGAACTCAACCCACACCCAGAGCGAAATGGTAGCAGAAAGTGGAAACTTGAGAGAAGACGTTCGTCAAAAAATTCTGGCGAATTTGTGTGGTAAGTCGCTGCTCTAAAATAATAATTAAAAAAAAGAATATTAAATATGAAACTGCTCAATTTCTTTCATAGTTTTCAGTCACACAACTGGCACTAAGACCTGGGGGGCGAAATATCCATAGAACTGCAGCACAGGCCTGTCAATTTTCCATCTGTTTCAAGTCATTAATATTTAGATCACCTCTCAAAAGAAGAACACAAATTCTGGGAACTTGTCATCCTTATACAGCACCTACTGCAGTATATCAGTCACTAAAACAGACAGTCTAAAACACTTAACATGAAAAACACTTTAACTGCCTTAATGTACTTAAACAGTGATATTAAAAGATCTAATTCAGTATACACATGCATGCTATATACACACTTTTACCCTCAGTGAAGCATGCAGGTCTGTTGTTTTGCGATCTATCATGATTAGGTAATTGGCAAAGTATTTATTGGTCAGCCACTGGTCAATATCAACATCGGAGGTTGTATAATATTGAACCAGGTTGCTATGGAAAAATTCATAAAAACGGAAAGGACACTGTGTCCAACAGTGGGTGCCTCCTTCAGTACCTTTGATTTGCACCTCCTGATGGGTGATGGAGAAAAGCCTTGTTTAACCCACCAGGTGGGCATCCCTATTAAGGTGTGATGTCACATGAAAACTATGAAAAAGTAACACCTTTTTTTTGAACATCAATTTCTTATGTCACACCCCCAGGTCTATGGATTGCAAGACTCAGCTAGACACTGCCCCCAGGAACTCCCTGGAGGTAAATAATAAAGTAGAGGCAGAGGCTTTGCCAGTAACTCAAGTAAGTGCAACACCTAGCAACATTTTTTATGAGTCATGATCATCTGTACATATGTGTCAGTGACTTTCACATGTTTTTTCCCAAGTGTCCCACTCTTTGTTGTGTTATCAAATATTACTATAAGTCCATCCACTTAAACCGTGAATGGTTTGTTTTTAAGCCACTCAATACATTGTGGAACATTCTGTGCTAATGTCTAGAATTCTTTATTTTCAGCTTAACAGGCAATATGTTAGTGGAAGACACGTAAGCCTCTCTGTGCACTCTTTGAATGAATCGCTGAATGGTCTATGCATTTGCACCATGGCAACAGCATCACCACCAAATTCAATACAAAATAGATCAAACATTTTTGGCAATATTGACCTACATTTATGGCAAATAACAAACTGCCCTTGTGCCAGGTCACACAGTTTGCATGGACTTTCAAATTTGTTGTGGTGCTACAGGGTACAAATGTTACACGCTTTTACCCTCAGTGAAGCATGCAGGTCTGTTGTATTGCTATCTATCATGATTAGATTATTGGCAAAGTATTTATTGGCCAGCCACTGGTCAATATCAACATCGGAGGTTGTACAATATTGCCCCAGGTTGCTATGGGAAAATGCATAAAAAAACGAAATAACACCAAATATATAGTGTCCAACAGTGGGTGTCTCCTCCTGTACCTTTGATATGCTCCTCTGGTTTTGTAGTCAGGTTAAAATGTCATGTGGCTCCTCAAAAACTTTGATACACTACCTTTATAAAGTTTAGGGTCTATAAGATTTCTATCCAGACTGCATTTATTTAATAAAAAAATACGGTAAAAACAGTGTAATATTTTTTAAATAAATTGTGAAATATTATTACATTTAAAGTATGTTTTGTATTTTGATATGTTTTAAAATGTAATTTATTAGTGTGACAACCAAGCTGAATTTTCAGTATGCATTACTTTAGTCTTTAGCAAGGCCGTAACCGTGTCTTGAACATTGGGGGCAATTTTTAAATTTTTATAAAGCATAAAGAAACAGAACAGTGAACAAAATTCTAATTGGGAAATATAATCCTTTTGGGACTATTTGCAAACAATATTTGCCTTCATTTGTGTAAAATATATTATTAGTCCTGAGATTCTTCGCATTAGTGAATAAATACATAGATCTGCTAATGATGTTTGAAATCTTTAGTGGTCTGGTGGTAGAATTTTTGTTAAACCGTGTCAAAGGTTCCGGGTTCTAATCCCGGGTTCTAATATAGTTTTTTTTTTCTTCTTCATTGAAATCAAAGATGTTCATCAATGATTGTATATTAAGAGTAGGGACACTTTGTGTGCATTTTGTTCCCATTCAGTCGGTCACTCTTGACGCCATGTTGGAGTACCGACGAATAGGAATCTCGCTAGCGAGAGCCAATCTACTTCGAGTATAACTAAACGAGCCAATGCACATTGGCATGCAATGATTGCACCAGCTGCTCATGCCACGCAGTGCGGGTATAAATGAGGCACAGGTGCTTGCATCAAATTGGCCTTTTGCTCTGTGGCAACCCAGCGCTCGCTCTGCGCCCTATGTGCACTGTCCCCTTGCCTATTTCCCGTTGTAGCATTGTAGGTCTATGTCAGTGTAATGGCTGGGTCGACCTGAGGTTGGTAGGGCTTCTTCGGGGAACCAACCCCCTAAGGCTCCTCCCCCTCTGGCGCACTGCAAGCTGTGCAGCTTTTGGATGGAGTTGCTGGTCCTTCTTATGGGGGAACCTAGCATTTCATTCAGGGCTCCAGCTGGGGATCAGATGTCAATCGCTGCATCGGAGAGAGGGCTGTTGTGCTCTGGGAATGAAGATGATGCGGAGCCCACTGTAATGCTGTGTGCTTTGCTGAATCAGATTCAGAGTGAACAGCCATGCTTTCCTGGAATCAATCCCAGATGTGCATGTAAAACTTGTAAGTATGGAACTACTTTGGTTATGAAAAGGAATTCCAAAGGGGCCAGAACTGCAAGTTTTCCTCCCTCACTACCCTCAATGGTGCACCACCCGCCCTGCACTTTTAATGCACAATGGTAGTTCTGAGTCGGGGTTGAGCTGCGCATGTTGACTAACCGTGATCAGGTCACGGCGCAGGCCCCCGGCCAGACGATGTCCACCTCCGTGGTCCAGAAACGCCCCCTGGCTTGCCTTGCTAAAGTGTGAGTGGTCGTCAAAGTACGCTTCACGATGCTTCCATCTCACAAGGTGGCCATTTCGGAAACACTGTCGAGAGCTGAGCCCAGCAGTTCTTAGCAGTCGGTAGCAGACTGAGGAAATCAAGAGCTTCCCCTGACGCACCTTCAGTGTGCCTCGTGGGCCGCCCCTCAGTCTGCTTGTCGCCAAGGGCATCGCACCCCTGCAAAAAATAAAATAAAAAATAAACTCGGCACAGTCTGCTCTACTATGTCTGCTGTAGGAGGATGACGCCACCCGTCTCTACTGCTGTTTAAACGGCTGATGAAAAATCACCTGAGACGGGTGACCTGGAGATGGGCGGGGCTGGTTTTTTTTTTCTCCGGGCGGAGAATGTTTTGAGTCTAAATTCTGTTCTGCCACTGGTCACAACCAGTGGTATCCAAATTCTCAAAAGGAAAAAAGAAAAGCAGTCCCTCTATCTCTGGGCCCTCAGGGGACTCGGAGAGTTGTGGCTGGTCAAACGCCGGACCACACTCATCCGCCTCATCTTCGCCAGTAGGCAGTAGCGGGTGACGCAGGGACACACCACAGCCTCCTCGCGGACCCTCTGCCCTCCGTGGAATCAGGTACGTGTTGCACAGCACACTCACACCTCACTGCGGGCCGCCTCCACGAGACAGCCGCCCCAGGCCGGTGCCTGCATTCCACCTCGCTGCCCCACGGTGGGTATGCCGGTGGTCCTGATGGTCCTGCTTATTCGGTCTCTGCGAGCCTGGTTAGAGCTCCCCAGTCCGTCTTGCTGGCTCATTCGGACCTTAGGCTCGGCTATGCGATTCAGTTCGCCCGGCTTCCCCCCAGGTTCCTGTGCGTCCGCTTCACTTTGGTGAAAGCTGCAGATGCCCATGTCCTGTGCGCGGAGATCGCAGTCCTACTGGCGAAGGACGCGATAGAGCCGGTCCCTCCAGCCGATATGAAGACAGGCTTTTACAGCCCGTACTTCATTGTACTCAAGAAAACCGGCGGTTTACGGCCAGTCTTGGATCTGCGAGGACTGAATCGGAGCCTTCACAGGTTACCGTTCAAGATGCTCATGCAGAAATGCATTTTCAAGTGCATCTGTCACCCAAGATTGGTTTGCAGCAATAGACCTGAAAGACACGTACTTTCATGTCTCGATTCTCCCCCGGCGCAGGCCGTTCCGGCGCTTTGCGTTCGAGGGGCGAGCATATCAGTACAAAGTCCTACCCTTCGGGCTGGCCCTGTCCCCCCGTGTCTTTACGAAGGTAACGGAGGGGGCCCTTGTGCCCATGAGAGAACAGGGCGTTCGCATTCTGCACTATCTCAACGACTGGCTCATCCTAGCACAGTCCCGGGAGAAGTTGTGCGAACACAGGGACTTGGTGCTCAGACACCTCAGTCAGTTGGGTCTTCGGGCCAACTGGGAAAAGAGCAAACTCACCCCCGTGCAGAGGATCTCTTTTCTCGGTATGGAATTGGATTCGGTCGAGAGGACGGCACGCCTCACAGAGGAGTGCGTCCAGTTGATGCTGAACTGCCTGAACACGGTTCAAGGCAGGATGGCGGTTCTTCTGAAACATTTTCAGAGGCTCCTGGGGCCACGCCGGGGTAACACCGCTAGGCTTGCTTCATATGAGACCGCTTCAGCATTGGCTTCACAGCCAAGTCCCGAGATGGGCGTGGCAACGCAGCACTCACCGGGGGGGAATCACACCGGCCTGCCGCCAGACCTTCAGCCCATGGTCAGACCCCTCGTTCCTTCGGGCCGGAGTGCCCCTGGAACAGGTGTTCAGGCATGCTGTGGGTTTCACGGATGCCTTCGCCATGGGCTGGGGTGCCACGTACAACGGGCATGCAGTGTCAGGGGTTTGGACGGGTCCGCACCTGCATTGGCACATCAATTGAGTTGTTAGCAGTACATCGTGCACTGAGCCGCCTCAAAGGCCGGTTACAGGGCAAAGATGTACTGGTCCGTACGAACAACAATGCGACCGTTGCATACTCAACTGCCAAGGTGGTCTACGCTCCCAGTCGCATGTCGCAACTCGCCCACCATCTCCTCCTCTGGAGTCAGATGTGTCTGAGGTCGCTTCGGGCAATTCATGTCCCTGGTATGCGCAACTGTGTGGCCGACGAGCTGTCACTAACTGCGCTCCCGGGAGAGTGGCGGCTCCACCCCCAGGTGGTCCAGCTGATCTGGATTCAGTTCAGGGCAGCACAGGTCGACCTGTTTGCCTCCCCAGAAACGTCCCACTGCTAGTAGTTTTATTCGCTGATCGAAGGCACACTCGGCACGAATGCACTTGCGCACAGCTGGCCCCGGGGCCTGTGCAAAATGTGTTTCCCCCAGTGAGCCTACTTGCACAGACCTGTGCAAGGTCAGGGAGGACAAGGAGCAGGTCCTGTTGGTGGCCCCGTATTGGCCCCACCGGACCTGGTTCCCAGAACTCATGCTGCTCGGGACAGCCCCTCCTTGGCCGATTCCTCTGAGGAAGGATCTTCTACTCAGAGACGGGGCACCCTCTGGCACCCGCGTCCAAACCTCTGCGGGACGCGAAGGTTCTAGGTGACTTACCCCAGGAGGTAGTTAACACCGTCACTTCGGCTAGAGCACAGTCTACAAGACAGGCCTATCCCTTGAGGTGGAACCTGTTCGTCGATTGGTGTTCTTCCCGCCGAGTTCGATCGCGTCTGTGCTTTCCTTCCTGCAGCAGGGCTTGGAGCATAGGCTGTCACCCTCCACCCTCAAAGTTTACGTTTCTGCTATCTCTGCCTATCTATGACTATATAGATGGTAAATCAGTTGGGTCGTCAGGTTCCTTAGGGGGGCGAGACGGTGACCCCCTCTCCGTACCCTCTTGGGATCTTACTCTGGTGCTCTGAGCACTTCAGAATGCCCCATTTTAGCCTTTGCAGTCAGCAGAACTTAAGATTCTCTCCATGAAGACTTTGCTGTTGGCGGCATTTGCCTCCATCAGGAGGGTAGGGGACCTGCAGTCATTTTTGGTCGACGAATCGTGCCTGGAGTTCGGGCCGGGTGACACCCACGTGGTACTGAGATCCCGGCCTGGCTACGTGCCCAAGGTTCCCACCACTCCCTTCAGGGACCAGGTGGTGAACCTGCATGCGCTGAGGAGGCAGACCCAGCCCTAGCTTTGCTCTGTCCCGTCCGCGCTCTGCGGACCTAGGTGGACAGAACCCAAAGTTTCAGGACCTCAGATCAGCTCTTTGTCTGTCATGAAGGCCAGCAGAAGGGAAAGGCTGTCTCCAAGCAGAGGATGGCCCACTTGATAGTGGATGCCATCACCTTGGCTTACCAAGCACAAGGTGTGCCCTGTCCGCTCAGGGTGCGAGCACACTCTACTAGAAGTGTTGCATCCTCCTGGGCGCTGGCACATGGCGCCTCGCTGTCAGACATCTGTAGAGCTGCGAGGTGGGCGATACCCAACATGTTCGTTAGGTTCTACAGTCTATGTGTAGAGCTGGTCTCCTCCTGTGTTCTCACCTCAAACGGGTAGAAGGACTGAGAGGCCCGGCTCTTGTCGGCTTGCTGCGCCTCGGCGCTTACCTTCTCCAGAAGCAAACTCTGTGAGTCCTCCACCGCCCTCGGTGCCGGGCGTGGCGGAGCGCCCGGCATCAGGCCTCTTGCCGCTGAATCCTTAAGAACCGGTATTGGGCTTGGGCCATGTGAGTGACCCTGCGTGGGATCCAACATATTTTTCCACAGTTGCTCCTCTCGGAAGCGGTGTCTTTCCCTTGGGAGAGCTCCCTTCTTAGGAGAATTTGGCCATTTCTAATTATTGGGAGGGACTTGTTGACCTCAATGTCTATTGTGGTTACGGCCCTGGTCTTTAGTGTCACATGATCCTTCAGAAATATAATATGCTAACTTGGAGCGCAAGCAACATTTCTTTAATATCAATTTTAATACCATAAATAGAAAGTTCAAAAGAACTGCATAAAAGTATTAATTTATTTCTATAAAAAAATACTGACCCTAAACTTTTGAACAGTAGAGTATTTATTATTTAATCATTTACAAAAACTTTTGGGGAAAAAAAAAAATCAAAAAACATTTGATAGTAAAATTACATTTTAAAACATTTATTTAAAAAAATAATAATTAGTGTTTCTTTATCACGGACACGGACACTCTTATACGTCACTGACCCTTCTATACTAAAACCTTGCATTAGGAGTACAGATACATTTTCCTAACATTTCTTAAGACTAGTCATGATAAAGCAATCATCACACTTGTGAGCTGCATGGTTCTAAAAACACCAAGCTCAAATTGTCTTTCGACCATGGGGTGCAGTGGAAATGGAATGTGTAATGTTAAAGGTAATTGTTGCACTGACACAGGGTCTGACAGGGCACATTAAATGTAATTATACAGCGCTACACCAGCACAATGAAGCAAGACCAATTGTCCTTTTTGAGGCCTCCATTATGGCCTCCTGTATGAAATTCGTTTAACTTGGTAACCTTGGTAATTGATTAATATCCAATGAGGCGGGTGGCAAATACTTCATCCTATTCCTTTGATTCAGTCTGCCTGGAAGGCTTTGTTATACCGAGAATTGAATTGGGGGAATGGAAGTTTGCCTTTGATAGCCCAGCACTTGAACAGTCACATAAGAACAAGATACAAATACAGAGGGTACATTTTAAAGGGTAACTTTATGATTACATTATTCATTAAAATGACAAGCAACTTTAAAGTTTAAGTAGCACCAAAAACATTATTATGAATGAAAATGCAACAACTAGGGACTAACTTAACATGTTCATTTTGTTTGGTTGAATTTTTTTAAAGGTGCAATTAAAAAGTAATTTTGCAATAAGGAATTTTCCTACCATCAGAACAATTTAAAGACAGCTTTAGATGGTAGATATATCAAATGCAGTTAATCAATTTACAACCCTAGCAGTAACCTAGTTAGAAAAATATAGTAGTGTTTCTTTTAACATCCTGAGCCATCATCACATGTAAACAGAAAGTTCCTATTGTTTATTATGCCAATATGTCACCCTCTAAATTTGAAACCCCTTCAGGTGAAGCCTTTATGAAAATAAAACTCTTGAGATCTTACTGTTGTGTTTTATTTTGCAGTAAGCTTGATTTCCATTGCTGCGTGTAATACACACACACAGCAGTGTAGTCAAAATGAATGGCTTTCCGCATGTGAAGCATGTCTTCAGGTGTACAGTGCTGAAAATGGTGCGTATTTGACGATTCATGCTGAGCAAAGGTCTCCTGCCATGCTATTTTCAGATTTGCATACTGAGAAAAATGTGCAGGGCAGCGCGCTATGCATTACAAGCCAGTCCAGAGCCATTATGAGTGTATGAACATTAGGTGTGGACAGCAGGACCTCAAAAGAAAGAGAGAGAGTGAGAGAGAGAGAGAAAAAGAAAACACAAAGACCCTGTGCTGCTAATGCTGGCATTTCTCCTTGCCTCTGGCATCAGGAGTTTGGCAAGGGCAGGGCCTTTTCTCCTGTCAGAGTGACTGAGAGATGGCTGACCACGTTCTCTCTGATTCCTGCGTGTGTCTGACAGGGCCGTTTGAGCAAAGACCAAAGGTGGGGTAGCACACTGTTGTCCCGAAACCAATCTCTGGAGGAAGAATTTGAAAGAGCTAAAGCAGCAGTGGAGGTAAGCCAAAACCATCTATTAAATCACAAACATTGTCTCATGGGTCATAGGCATTAATGGCCAGTGTCTATATATTAGTAGTTGACCAATATATCACCAGTATATAGGCCAATATTAGGCATTTTTTTAATTATCAACAGTTTTTCTGATTGACTGATGAGGTGGCTGCAGGACTTTTATTTTGAAAGTGTTGAGAACAACAGCACATGTAATTTTTACTTTGTACTGCATGTAAAATCAACTCTACCTTCTCTTTATTTGAAAATATGGTATGATCATTGGTTAACCACTACTATTTACATGGAGTGCAAGGCGTTGACAGGTTTTTTTTCTCTCTAAAGACACTTACACTTGAATTGAGCTGAATACCTATTGTCTTCTGTAGCCTGCCCTACATTTTTTCTAATTTCAGAAGTCGTTTCACTCGGATATATGTCACAATAGGGAAAAAAATGACAATCACAACCTCCGTTTCATGCCGTCTTTAACTCCATCATTACTTAGATATTTTACCTTTAGTACAAATAGCATTGTGGCAAGCAGAACGAGGCAGAGGGACCGTGAGAATGGGGCGAGGCCAGTGGTGAGTGATAATGAGCGCCATTCTCACGGTCCCTCTGCCTCGTCCTGCTTGCCACAAGCATATTACTTTAATTTGCTCTTTTTGTGAATAGCATCTGTCACTATTTGCACTATGTGTTGCTACAATACTCAGTGCAAATAGTATCTACCAAAATTTACATTCGGTGTAAATTGCAATTGCCTTTTTTATACTTATTGTATTTATAGAAAATGTTGTATTACTGTAAAATTGTTCCAAAGTCTGTGTTTATCAACATATCAACAGAAAAAGATCAACTTTTTTTCTATCCCGGTTTTAGCGGGAAATCATAATAGATCATTAGTGCACTCAAAAATGAGAATAATGTAAATCATTTATTCATCCTCATGTCGTTTTAAACCTTTATGACTTTCTTTCTTCTGTGAAACATAAAAGAAGATATTTTGAGATTTATTTATTTATTTATGTACAGTTGTGGACAGAATTATTGGCCTCCATGGTAAATATAAAACAAAGAAGCCTGTAAAAAATAAATCTGCATTGTTTATCCTTTTGATCTTTTATTCAAACAAGTCACAAAAACCTAACCTTTCAAAGAAGTAAAACGATTGAAAATATGGGGAAAATCTCCTTATGAAATAAATATTTTTCTCCAAAACACGTTGGACATAATTATTAGCACCCTTTTATTCAATAATTTTTCAACCTCCTTTTGCCAAGATAACCGCTGATAAGATAAGATAAGATTTCTCCTATAATGCCTGATGAGTTTGGAGAAAATCTGACAAGAAATCAGAGACCATTCTTCCATAAAGAATCTCTTCAGATCCTTTGTTGGTGCTTTTTCACCCCACTAATTTTCTATAGGGTTCAGGTCAGGGGACTGGGACAGCCATTGCCAGAGGCGGACAGTAGTGGAGTATTTTTATTTAAGTGTCTATTTATCATAGAGTGTTTTTCTTTGGAAAACTTATAGCATAATGTCCTACTTTTTACTGCACAATGTTCCATATTGAATATCATTTAATACTTAATTACTAATTTTTAAAAAATTATATTGTATACTTTTACTCAAGTAAAAGTAATTACAATTTTAAATAGTAGTACGAAAGTACTATATTTTTAATGTAATTAAGTATTAAAGGTGAAAAAACAACAACTTTTATTCATGAAATGTAGTGCAGTAATATTATTGTAATATTAAAGTAATATTATATATTATGCTTTGGAATGTAGTGAAGTAAAAGTTTTCCAAAGAAAAACACTGATAAAGAAAAATGTAGTTGAGTAGAAAGTAAAAATACTTCACTACTGTCCACCTCTGGCCATGGCAGAAGCTTAATTTTGTGCCCAGTGACAAATTTTTGTGTTGATTTTGATGTTTGTTTTGGAACATTGTCCTGATGGAAGATCTAATCACGGCCCAGTATAAGATTTCTAGCAGAGACCGTCATTTACCTGCTGGTATTTGCTAGAATCCATGATGCCATGTATCTGAAGATGTCCAGGACCTCCAGCAAAAAAAGGAAAAAAAATGTCACAGATCCAGCGGTATACAGTATTTAACCGTGGACATGGGGTACTTTTTATCCCTGTTAGCACCAAACCCATCTGGTGGGTTTGCTTCCAAAAAGCTCTTTATTTAGTTTCATCTGACCACAGAACCGGGTCCCTTTTGAAGTTCCAGTCGTGTCTGAAAACTGAATATGCAGGAGTTTGTTTCTGGATGAGGAGGATTTTTCTTGAAACCCTGCCAAACAACATGTGGTGATTTTTTGCCAAATAACATTTTTTATGACTTTCTGACTGCAAAACTCAACCAATCTCTGCAATTCTCTATCCGTGATCCTTGGAGAGTCTGGACTAGTCCACTCAAACTCTCCTCTTAAAGGTCCTTTCACATTGGACGCGATTTTGACTGTGCATTAGGACGATATAGACACACGTCCTCTTCCAGTCAGATTTGTAACATCTTTAGTTGATTGGAACTTAATTATTACCCTGTTTTTTGTTGTTGTTGTTGTTTTTATTTGGTTTTACTCATTGTGATGAATGATTGAGGGAATGTGGCCTTTGTGTTTCCTCATATTTATACTCCTGTGGAACAAGAAGTCGTGGTAGGACCATTTCATGTTCCTAGTCACCCTGGTGTGCTAAACATTTTTAAAATTAATGGGGATACACATCAGAGATATTTATTCTAGGGGTGCCAATAATTTTGTCTGTGTTAAGAAGAAAAAAACATTTATTTCATAATGTGATTTCCCCCCACTTTTAATTATTTTACTTCAATGAAAGGTTAGATTTTTTATAATTTTTTGAATGAAAGATTAAAAGATTTTAATCTTACAGCCATCTTTGATCGTATTTACCAAGGGGGCAAATAATTCTGACCTCAACTGTATGTATGTATGAATGTATATCCATACAATGGAAGTTAATAGTCACCAAAACTGTTTGGTTACCAATATTCTTCAAAATATCTTCTATGTTCCACAGAAGAAAGAAAGTCATACAGTTTTCGAATGACATGAGGGTGAGTAAATGATGATGAAATTTTTATTTTTGGGTGACTTATCACTTTAAATTGGGATGGAAGAAACTATTTTCGACATGATGTAAATTGAAGGTGTGGACTCTGCTAAAATAACAGTTTTAATAAGGCCTCACCTTTGGGGCTTTGGAGGAGTTGAAAACCGTCTGCTGTCACGAGTGTAATGTAATGCTAATTAGCCTCACTCAATAATTGATTGATTATAATGTCATCACTGCTGCTCATGGAATAAGTTGAGGCATGTAATAACTTTCCATTGCTCATTGAGAGGAGAAAATAGGCCAGCCATGCAGCATCAGGTGGCAGAGGAGAAGGTATTGTGCTTTCAGAAACTAGATATGGGCTAATTCAGCTGGAGACCCTGCTATCCAACATCGGTTCCTCTGCTTCAGTGATCACAACCGCTGATGCATTGGAAGAAATTATTCTAAGGCCTGTCACTCGTATCACTGAAAAAAACATCTAGACACCATATCTCTTACTCAACCAGAAAGCATTTTTTTTATATAACAGCTAAATTGTATATCAGTATTTTCAGCAGTTGTGCTTGGGTAAGAGTCTTTGACATTTTTTATTTTATTAATTTTAATTTTAAATGATTAATTTTCAGTGTTGAATACACATAACAGTGAGCAAAACCTATAAAAATAAATAAACATATAAAAATTATGTATTTCATCACAATGTACATACGACTTAATTCTGTGTTAAGAGTTCTCACTGCTTAATAGTTTATGTTGTTCTGATGAGTGTCTGCTGTTGAACTTGTAAGAAGCCAGCTATTGTATTACATGTGATGCAGAGGTAAAGTGCTAAGGGCAAAAACATGGGGGATCTGTAAGAACATATGAATAATGTATGAGGAAGGGCACATCTAAAAGTGAGAGCTGTACTTACTGTACGAAGAACCACTCAATGCAGAATTTATACTGTGCACAGAATCACTGGTTATGCTGCCTATTTGGAGCCCTTAAGACATTACAGCTATAGGACTGAAATGATGTTCGGTTTGGAAGGGAGTTAGATGGGGCGGGACTAAGTGTACAGTAAGTAGTGATTCTAAGGCTGCAATGGGAACGAATGGAGGGTTGATCGATAGCACCATCCTTCAGTTTCGATCATTACGGGAACACTGGCCTGCACGCTGAGAGCTGCCCTTCTGCCTCCAGCTCTTCCTATAAGTAACTGCATATATTTAATATGATTATTAGATGAATGGAGACCTGAATTATCCAGAAAGCTATACTTTCTGGGGCAGTGAGGCCAGTTTCCAATTATTTCCATTTGTTGATGTCCTGAATGAAGGAATACCTTGGAGCCTAAAATGAATTGAAATGGAGAATCGCCAGGCTGGGCTTCTTCCTGAGCATTGAATAAAGATGCAAGATAGATGGAAAATACATTTTACGCCCCGCAGTCTTAGGGGAGGATGCTGGGATGCAGGAAACAGAATACAACTGAAATTATGCTGCTCTTTTTAGAAACATGCAAGCAGACAACAGAGGTCAAAGCAGGATGTTGGTCAGGGCCAAATATAACACAAAAATGTGTTAAATGTAAGGATTTATGCTGTGAATAACAGCATAAATTGTGAAAATTAATCATGTATAAATACCGGCAAGGAACCTTCTGGGTCATTAAGACATGCCACTTTAAAACAATAATAGCATTTATTTCACAAAGAAAAAATAGTGTAAATTACCATATAGGAATTATTTTTACATTAGCACATTAAATCCAGTTACTCAAAATCCATCTTCCGATCCTTTCCATCTTCTAACATGTTGGTTACAAATGATGCAAAATGACAGGGATCGGTTTTAACAGCGGGACTTGACAGCTTGTCAATTCTTTTTTTATATGCTCATCAAACCAAACTCTCACTCAGAAAGTTCCTGAAACTACAGCTACTGAAGGAGCAGTAGTGTAATGCAGTATCATGATCATTCTGTCTTGCAAAATTGTTTTATTTAGTTAAGTTATTATGATGGATATTAAATATTAATGTAATGTTAAAATGTATATAAGTACAATATGGTTTACTCAATTTGTGCCCTGACGGTTTTGTTAGGGCAAGTTGTTGTTCAGAAGTTTAGTAGAAGCCTCATTGGAATTTGTATGTACGAGTGTCACACTCAATCTTTTTAATTGTTTGTCACGTCTGTCTTTATCATTCCAATCATGAACTGACCCTTGGTCTCTTTTAGTTTATAATTATGAGATGAATATATTCACTTGCTCCTCTATTAAAGAGATAGTCTTTGAGAGAGTTCAAATAATTATTTGCATCCACCACCCCACCTTTCTCCAAGTCAAACCAGTCCACGTCCCTCTTATATGCTGGGCCCTATTTTAACGATCTAAGCGCATGGTCTAAAGCGCACAGTGCAGGTGTACTCATGGCAAGTCCAAATGGACTTTTGCTAGTTTAACGACGGGAAAAAAGGTTGGCTTGCCCAGCAAATGGTCTAAAGGGGTTATCCCTAGTTCTTGATGAGTAATGGGTGTGTTTTGGCCATAACTTGCAATAAACCAATCAGAGTCTCATCTCTCATTCCCTTTAAAAGCCAGTTGCACTTGCACCATGATGGATTCGCTACTTACATGGTGACAGAAAAAAAGAATAAACTTGATTCAAGATGTATATATTTTTTTAAACTATTTTTTTATATCCTATACAGTGTTGCTTCTAATGTAAATGTGTCTTATTTTAAGGTTGCGTAGGTATTTTTTTACTAGAAACTAACACAGAAATACTAATTAAGCTCACTATTTCCAGAGTAAAACATGCGCCAATAGTGTTTAAATACTAAGCTTTTTTGTACCATCCCAATTGAAATAAAGGTCTCAAACTTGTGAACCAAAGGGCATTCTATTTCAGAAACAAAGACCAATTAGATAAGACTTTCTCACCTCAGCATGGCCTTGATCATGTGTCTCTTGTTTGAAAACGAGGAAGACAGAGCACTGACCTCCTTTGGAGCCATCAGTTAAGGCCTCTGCCATGGCCTGCTGAGCTCCTGACAACATTTCAGACTTTTTTTGCGCTTATAGAGCTGTATCACAATCTCTCAAGGGACGAGTTTTGATGTAAAAGAACTGAAAAGGAAAGATGCCAGTCTTGAATGACAGATAATGTAACATAGGTGTTTAGGAATGCTTTTTCTGTGCCCCTTACACAGTAACAGCTTCAGGGGATGTCATAACACAGCTCTCGTTATTCTTCATGGATCTTTGTCAGTGTTTCTGACATATATTTCAATGAAACATGTTTTTAGAAATAGTCCAGGTGCTTTGCACAAAATAGGTGACCAAAGTTGTTAAAGTAATAGTACACCCAAAAATGTCTCTCTGTGGAACACAAAAGGAGGATTTGGTAGAGGATTTTGGTGACTGGAGCTTTCAAAGATGCATTCAGGATTGGTGAAGGAATCAAAAGAATGATTCTCAGACCTCAGTATTACTTTTATGAATAACTATTCATAATTTTCACTGAAGAACAACTACAATTTTGGGACTAGCATTTCCTTACACAAACCTATCATTAGAAGACTTTAAAAAATATTGTTTTAGTCATTATTTTTTAAGCTTTATTTTAATTACCAAAAAGAAAAAGATTTGTATTAATAGTGTTAGTTTTAATTAACATAAAAAAGTGGCCTGGATATTCTTCAAAAATGTACTTTCTATTTCACGGAAGTAAGTTGAAATGACTCGAAGGTGAGGAAATAAAAATAGAATTTATTAAAGTCTTCTTTTTTAACAAATGTAATGTTGCTAAAGTTATTGAAAAGAGGACTCTAGAATTTAGAAACATTGAACAATTGTGAAAAACATGCTGGATTCAAGTAAATGTCTCTGATGTGTTCAGTGAAGATGTGTGCTGTGAAGGATGTACTTAACACAAATGTTCTGGCTATTAAAAAGTTCAGGCAGTCTTTTTTCTGAATGAGAGATAATGAGTTTTCAACTTTGACCTTTGACTAGTTGGATTCTCTCTGTGCTGAGCTGTTGGGGGGACGAGGGGGTGGGTCATCCAATTACTGTAATTGGCCACTTAGTGAAGCTGTTGCCCATCATAAAACACGGAGGACCATTTATCTACAACAAAAGATGTCATTGAACGAAATAACATCTGATCAACTTTCAGTCGCACAACATTCTTTGAAAACCACTATCATAAATACAATCTCTGAGGGAATCATGCTATGAAGGCTTTTGAGAAGCAGATAGCTCTCTTAAATCAGTGCTTTTCGAATGAATATGAGCCATAATGAAAGGATACTGGGACTTGTGACCTGTATTGATTGGTAGGTGACTTCAGCAAATACTCCTGTCGCTTCAGATTTTATAACACATGACAGTGATGTGTGAGGTTTTGACAAACATATATATATATATATATATATACCGGTATACACACACACTGGTTAGGCATAACATTATGACCACTGACAAGTGAAGTGATTAACACTGATTATCTCACGGCATCTGTTATTGGGTGGGATATATTAGCCAGCAATTGAACATTTTATCCTTAAAGTTGATGTGCTAGAAGAAGGAAAAATGGGCAAGCGTAAGGATTTGATTGACTTTGACAAAGGCCAAATTGTGATGGCTAGACAACTGGGTAAGAGCATCTCCAAAACTGCAGCACTTGTGGGGTATTCCCGGTCTGCAGTGGTCAGTATCTATTAAAAGTGATCCAAGAAAGGAACAGTGGTGAACCGGCAACAGGGTCAAGGCTCATTGATGCACATGGGGAGCGAAGGCTGGCCCATGTGGTCCGATCAAACAGACGATCTACTGTAGCTCAAATTGCGTAAATGCTGGTTCTGATAGAAATGTGACAGAATACACAGTGCATCGCAATTTGTTGAATATTGGGCTGCATAGCTGCAGACCTGTCAGGGTGCCCATGCTGACCCCTGTCCACTGCCGAAAGCGCCAACAGTGGGCACGTGAGCATCAGAACTGGCCCACGGAGCAATGGAAGAAGGTGGCCTGCTCTGATGAATCACATTTTCTTTTACATTACATGGATGGCTGGGTGCGTGGCTTACCTGGGAACACATGGCACCAGGATGCACTATGGAAAGAAAGAAATCCGGCAGAGGCAGTGTGATGCTTTGGGCAATGTTCTGCTGGGAAACCTTGAGTCCTGCCATCCATGTGGATGTTATTTTGATACGTACCACCTACCTAAACATTGTTACACCCTTTCATGAAAACGGTATTCTCTGATGGCTGTGGCTCTTTCAGCATGATAATGCGCCCTGCCACAAAGCAAAAATGGTTCAGGAATGGTTTGAGCAGCAATATGAGTTTGCTGTGTCGACTTGGCCTCCAAATTCCCCAGATCTCAATCAATCAAGCATTTGGGGGTCCGATCCATGGAGGCCCCACCTCGCAACGTATAGGACTTAAAGGATCTGCTGCTAACATCTTGGTTGCAGATACCACAGCACATCCTCATGTCTAGCGGAGTTTATGCCTCGACTGGTCAGGGCTTTTTTGGCAGCAGAAGGGGGGAGCAACACAGAATTAGGTCATAATGTTATACCTGATCGGTGTATACAATATTATCATTGAAACCATTTTCTCCTTTTGCATCAAATTAAATTGTTTCAGTGTACTCAGTTCGCTGACTAATGCTATCCAAGATTTTTTTTTTTTTGATTAATCAAACTCTTTAGATGAGATTTCCAAATGTCCTAGATGGCTGAGAGCTGAATGATTGCTTGCGTGGCTGTGTAAGTCTCCTCTTGCCATCAATATTCATGCACAGTGATTCATTATTCAGATTGCTGAGCACAGAGAGTTCAGAGGCATGTTGATACAGATTTGAGACATTCATAAATGCGGCACACCTGCAGAGACTCGACTAAAGACTAAGATTTACCCAGAGCTTGATGTTGCGGAGGCAGAATTTCGCCATGAAGTACTCTTCTGGACTGGCTGAAAAAAACGAAACGAAACTGAAACTGGCCTTTTTTCCATGGCTGGTTGCATATAAAATTCCTAGGTGGCTTAAAAGTTCTGTAAATTAATGCATTTTGAGTGAAAAATTGGTATTTCAGCATCAGTTTTCGACCAGAATGTTATAGTTTCCATGTTCATGACCATGTTCTACCTGATGATCTATAGGAACTGCATCACATTAGTATCACCAAAAGTTTTTCTGAGATGATTTTTTTTTTTTTTTGTAATTTGGCTTTGCTGAAAAGTGAATGTGTAAGGAGATTTGTGACATTCCAGCTCATTAGATTTACTATATATACTGTTGCTTAGCTAATATTGATTTTTATAATACACTTAAGAGGTCCTGAATGTAATACCATTAGTTAAATGGAAAATTACAGAATGATACAGTATAAAACCTATTGTCATATTTTTGGATACGCTTGTTTTGCTCTGTCAACATGTATTTCTTATTTTTCCAAGTAATTTTTTTTACAGTATAGCTATTATTTTTGACTCATTTCTCAAATCTCTTTCAGTCAGACACAGAGTTTTGGGATAAGATGCAGGCAGAGTGGGAAGAGCTTGCTCGCAGGAACTGGCTAACAGAGAATGACCAAACGCAGATTCCCTCAAATGTGTCTCCTTTTGAAAAGGTAAAGGAGAAACAATTCAAAATAATTATATATATATATATAAATGAAGAAATAATGGAAATAATTAAGTAGTGGAAAATGTATGAAGGTTTTCCATACAGAAATCATTTTATATATATATAATTATTTCTGTATGTAAAACCTTCATACATTTTCCACTACTTAATTATTTCCATTATTTCTTCCTCAGGGATACTACTTCCACACAGATAACCCTTTCAAAGACTGGCCAAATGCATTTGAGGAGGGATTACGCAAGTCGAGAGAGGGAGAACTGCCTAACGCCGTACTTCTTCTGGAAGCAGCTGTGTTGCAGGACCCTCAGGATTCAGAGGTGAGGGAGTGGACTTACAAAAAAAAGAGTAAGCCAGGTACTTTCATCAAATCAACATCTGCACAGCTTGAAAACAGCAAGCCACATGTTCTGCCAATCAGACTACCGTCATACCTTTCCTACATACAGTGATAAGTGTTAGTTTTGTTCTTGTCCACACTGAACATTTTTACAGGTCATGGCATGATTAGCCAAGGCAGGGGGTTCCATGTTCGCGCTAATTTTCAGTGAGAGGTCCGTATTTGACATCATACTTGACAGTGACTAATGGCAAACCACTAACACTCCTGTAACTGAGTAGGGTTCCCTTTTCAGACGATTTAATGATGTAATATTTCAGTTACATCCCAGAAAGGATTATCCCTCTTCTCCTGGAATTACCCCACCTCTAAATGATTGTGTCTCCAAAAAAGCTGCAATTCACCAGATAATATTACAAAGCAAATAACATTTCGAGGAAAGTTTGCTTGTGAAATATCATCATACTGTTAAGTGTGCAGACTTAGTCAACCATGTTATTTTTAAGGCTCATTAATACATTTTCGTTGTATTCACAAACTGTGGGCTTGTCACAAAGGGTTTTGAAATGCAGTTTCCTCCAACACAAAGCTAATAAGCATGTCTTCTAATAATTAGTCCTACTCAGTGTTCATAACATTACAAATGATTCATAGGAATCATAGCATAAATAGTCAGTCACATAATAAATCGCACATCCACTGTTTTATTATCTCCAAGTAATGGCAACACAAATCAATTCAGTTCCTCGCTAACAATTTGTTGTATGTCTGAGCCACAGGCCTTTGAGAATGAATCATTCCCCCCAGGTTAGCACTGTAGCTCCTGCACAATAGAAGCTCCTCGCCGGAGTCAAGGTGATAACCTCAATGCTCAATGTTCAGTACCTATTTTCTTCTCAGGCTTGGCTGGTGCTGGGAACCACACAAGCAGAGAATGAGAATGAGCAGGCAGCAATTGTCTCCCTCCAGAGGTAAGGAAGTATCCCTGCATGAATCATATGCAAATGATGTTTGGCGAAAGAGCTGTTTGTATATGGCAAAAAAATTATTGCTTTGTATTAGTATGTATGCTTGATGATTGTGTGGTATGTACAGAGATAAACCTCAAATTCTCATCAGCAACAATGTCAAGATTAAAGTTCATCTAAAAGTGAATCCTCATTCAGAACAGAAACGCTATAAGTAATGAAAACAAGTTCCTTCTGCATGTTTGCTTGAGTGTTTAATGCAGAGATGAAGTTCAACCTGAAGAATGTCAAACGGGCCTTGAATCGAACACCTATATGTGGTTATCTGTGACACCGGATGAGACAAAGCTCTCTGCTGTGCCCTCTCCTGCTCGAGATAAAGGGCTACTGTAATAACCCGGTGATCCAATTAAAATTGCATTTCATAAGCGCAGAGGCCTTTGGGAGATTACATTCATTTTGGATAGAACAGCCAGTCATAATCTCATACAATGTTCCTCTGAGTGACCGGGGTGAAAACTCCAATCTATGTGTTAATCATTGGTGACACTCAAAGCTGTGTTTTGGTATCCGCATCACTTTTGAATGGAGTGATTTTATAATGTCTACCTCTATAATACTACCAATCATAATTCAATGTGTCATTTTAAAATAGTGAGTTGCGGTTGGTTTGCATCCTGTTTGTCTTAATGCAACGTCAAAGCTGACACAGCATTTTTTATTAAATATATGATTCGAAAGGTGAAGAATTGTAGGTAATGGATTTAGCTAAATGCTAATGCAGGTTACATGTAAACAACAAAAAATGTGGTGTCAAGACCATTTTTAGTCTTAGTTCTATCTTTGGGAGAGAAAAAAAATTGTACAATGCTGATTAAAAGTTTGCGGTTTGTACGATTTTTTAAAAATGTTTTTGAAATTCACTTTTCTCACCAAGGCTGCATTTATTTGATAAAAAAATACAGTAAAACAGTAATATTGTGAAATATTATAACCATTTGAAATGACTTAAATAACTAATATTTTTATATATTTTAAAATCTAATTTATTCCTGTAATGGCAAAGTCATTACTCCAGTTTTCAGTGTCACATGATCCTTTATAAATCGTTCTGATATGCTGAAGAAACATTTCTTATCAGACTTATAAAACAGTTGTGCTGTTTGGTTTAATATTTGTGTGGAAACTCAATATTTTTGATGAATGGAAAGTTTAAAAGAACGTAATACATTTTTTGTGTTAAGTTTTTGTAAGTCTTTACTGCCACTTTTGATCAATTGAATGTGTCCTTGCTGAATAAAACATTTCTAGTTGTGTTTAAATCCCAGGTAACTACCCTCAATTTCAATAAATCGCAAGGTTCATGTTATTATACATGGTAAAATGACTTCCTTGAATTAACCATCAGGTCTAGCCTAAATGTTAATAGGCTTATGGAATAGGCTTACTGAATTATGGAATTCAGTTACTCACTTTTGTTTTTGGAATGACCCTATGGGTACTGGATCTTCCCTGAAGAACACTGAAGTACATATTCTTAGTATGTAGTGTAAGTATGTAAATTAGAACACAGCCGACATCTTACTTGGGCTGGAAGGGTTGGTTGGTTGAGTATACTATTACCTAAATCTGATTAGATCAGATCAGATTAAATTAGAATTTATATTTCTGATGGAAGTAGCAGGTAAATCGTTAGCAATGTAGACTGCTTTAGTTTTAATGGACAACAAGAGAAATGTTTTTACTGACTTTCATGAAGACAACCTATAAAAGGCTTTTATTTGGCTTTGGTGCATTTCCATATTTATTCTTTGATACACCCGTGTAGCCAATGTGCGGAAATTAACAATATCCAGATGTCACCCTCAGCGTGTTTTTTTTTACACTTGTAAATCAGGGAACGCGACTTCCATCATAAAGCGAGCAAATGATTTGTTTTAGTTTTGTGAAATATATTTACATAGTCTCCATGCAGACACATGAGATGACACAAGCATTCATCCATGAATTAAAACCAGCACTAATCAGGAAGCATCTGTCTCTTATTATGATGGCAGACTGCTAATTAGTGTCCATCAAAAGCAGCGGTTCTTTAGATGCTTCCCTGTTGTATGTGTGTGCAGGTGTCTAGAGCTCCACCCCAACAACCTCCAGGCCCTCATGGCCCTGGCAGTGAGCCTGACCAACACGGGCATGAGGCAGGATGCGTGCGAGGCACTGCTGGGCTGGATAAGGCACAACCCCAAATACAAGCATCTTCTGAAGAGCCGTACGCACCTGCAGGGCTCACCTAGCTCACGGAGAGTCTCCTACTCCTCTTCAACTGGCTGGTATGGTTTCAAATGAATGCAGTGACATGAAGAATATACAGCAGCCCCAAAATTGCTTTGGATACTTAACTTACACTTAATGTATGAATTTCATTACTGTAGAAACTAAATATAAAAACAACAAGTGCTTTCAAACTAATTATGCTAGTCCTTTCAGAACTAACTTAAAGTTGTATCCATGTTTGCAGTTACTTCTAATCAACTGGTCATTTTATTGGATGTATGAGGCAAGTTCCCCAGTTCAAACAGGTGTCCTATAGCAGAGTAACCTTACAGGTGTAATATTCATTAATATTCATGTTCTACTAATGTTTGACAAGGAGAAAGGGTCCAAATGCTTTTGTGTTAATATTGAACAATATATCTTGTGTTGTATCATTTGAAACCTACAAACATCCACTTTACAAATAAATAATACTTTTTTGATATTTAGTATATATAATTATATATATATATATATATATATATATATATATATATATATATATATATATATATATATATATATAATTATATTTCATTATAATTATTGAATCATTTGAATTGTTTTCATACACCTCCATTTTTATGCATTATATATCATATTATTATATAAGTGTTACGTATATACATTTCATGCACACACACACACACACACACACACACACATATATATATATATATATATATATATATATATATATATATATATATATATATATATATATATATGTACACACACACCTAAAGGATTATTAGGAACACCTGTTCAATTTCTCATGAATGCAATTATCTAATCAACTAATCACATGGCAGTTGCTTCAATGCATTTAGGGGTGTGGTCCTGGTCAAGACAATCTCCTGAACTCCAAACTGAATGTCAGAGAGGGAAAGAAAGGTGATTTAAGCCATTTTGAGACGGGCCGGTCTGAGTATTTCACAATCTGCTCACTTACTGGGATTTTCACGCACAAACATTTCTAGGGTTTACAAAGAATGGTGTGAAAAGGGAAAAACATCCAGAATGGGGCAGTCCTGTGGGCGAAAATGCCTTGTTGATGCTAGAGGTCAGAGGAGAATGGGCCGACTGATTCAAGCTGATAGAAGAGCGACTTTGACTGAAATAACTACTCGTTACAACCAAGGTATGCAGCAAAGCATTTGTGAAGCCACAACACGCACAACCTTGAGGCGGATGGGCTACAACAGCAGAAGACCCCACCGGGTACCACTCATCTCCACGACGAATAGGAAAAAGAGGCTACAATTTGCACAAGCTCACCAAAATTGGACAGTTGAAGACTGAAAAAATGTTGCCTGGTCTGATGAGTCTCGATTTCTGTTGAGACATTCAGATCGTAGAGTCAGAATTTGGCCTAAACAGAATGAGAACATGGCTTGTTACCACTGTGCAGGCTGGTGGTGGTGGTGTAATGGTGTGGGGGATGTTTTCTTGGCACACTTTAGGCCCCTTAGTGCCAATTGGGTATCATATAAATGCCACGGCCTACCTGACCATTGTTTCTGACCATGTCCATCCCTTTATGACCACCATGTTCTGATCCCCTGATGGCTACTTCCAGCAGGATAATGCACCATGTCACAAAGCACAAATTATTTCAAATTGGTTTCTTAAACATGACAATGAGTTCACTGTACTAAAATGGCCCCAACAGTCACCAGATAGACCCAATGGAGCATCTTTGGGATGTGGTGGAACGGGAGCTTCGTGCCCTGGATGTGCATCCCACAAATCTCCATCAACTTGCAAGATGCTATCCTATCAATATGGGCCAACATTTGAAATGCTTTCAGCACCTTGTTGAATCAATGCCACGTAGAATTAAGGCAGTTCTGAAGGCGAAAGGGGGTCAAACACAGTATTAGATTGGTGTTCCTAATAATCCTTTAGGTGAGTGTATATTTATATATTAATATTTTTGTTTATAAATCAACCCCTTCCCCTAACCCCACCCCATTTAATTTAACATTAATTTAACATTTTACCCTAAAACATCAAACAAGCTGAAAAATATATATATTTTACAATATTTTATAACCTACAAAAAACTTTTACTGTCACCACTGGTCATGCATTTTAGAAATGTCCTGTGCATGTAGCGGTCCAAACCCCAAATGGAAATCTCTCTCTAGAGAGCCCCTTTCTCTTTTCTTAGCTATTAAATGACACATTTATGATGATGTTGCTGGTAGGGACATCCCTGAAGGGCAGTGCCTCTGAGTCTCTCATCTCTCTCTCTCTTTCTCTCTCTTGTCTTCTGCCACTTCAGCCCCCTGCTGCCAGAAGTGAAGGATCTGTACCTGGACGCTGTCCAGCAGAACTCGGACACTATTGACTCAGACCTGCAGACAGGATTGGGAGTGCTGTATAACCTCAGCGCCGAGTTCAACAAAGCGGTGGAAGCCTTCAACGCCGCGCTTTCAGTGCGGCCAGAGGTAAATCCCTGCTCGGTTTACTCAGTAACAAACTGGGGCTAAATCATACAGAAATCCTAAAGGCAGAGGGCAAAGGAGATAGAGAGAAAGTCACTGGGGCTTACAAAGTGCCTCCGAAATCTTTGAAACGGTTCATTTGAAACTTGAGGGGAGCTTTACCATTCATGAGCGCTGACTCCAGAACCCTGTGGGTCACCTTGTCGACGATTGATGCTTGCTAAGCCAAATTCTGTCCCCCTGTGTAGACTGCATTTACACTCAATCGAAAATCCTCCCCATCTGCTTGACTTGGTAATGTCTGCTTGCCTGCTGGGGGGCTCAGAGCGTGAATACGATGAAAGATAATGCTAATATGGAAGTGAAACTCTGATCAGGCTCCTTGTGACTTCTTTGTACCACTGTTTTAGACCGTGTCACCAAACTTAAAGGTCACATTCATATTTTTATCCCTAAAAGAAAGAGCAGAGCATCACTTAATAGTATTAAACATGGTCGCATGTAACTGCATAATCTTTCAAGCGCAGAGTGATAATTATTTTGATCCATGACACTGAGCCAGAGGGGATTTTTTTGCCGTTGGTGTGTACAGGACTACCTGCTGTGGAATCGGCTAGGGGCGACACTGGCTAATGGAGATCGCAGCGAGGAGGCTGTGGAGGCCTACAACAAAGCCCTGGAGCTCCAGCCCGGATTCATCCGCTCACGTTACAACCTTGGCATCAGCTGCATTAATATGGGCGCTCACAGGTTTGTGACAGAGAGTTGGGCTTGTCCTGAAAATTATGTAAAACATCTTCCCCACTTTTTGTATAAGTACTTTGATCCTGAGTTTATGCCTGAATAAATGCAACATAAAGGAAATGTTTATTCCTTGATTTATGGATGTTTCTTCAACTACTGGTACTTTTGTATCTCAGGGGTTGATTTTTTGAGGGTCTGATTATAACTGTTTTGCCTTTGTAATTCTCATTTATTTGTGCTATTTATTATTATCCCCCCTGGCTCAGAGTCTGATTTTTAAAAGTCAGATCTTTAAAATATATAACTGCATTATAAAAACATTATTATTAATTATGTAGATGAAATATTCCAAGGTACTCATGTGGTCGAGTAAAAAGTCTTTATTGAACTGGGCTAAATCATTAAAACCAGTTAAAAGTAGATATACGCATTTCGGCAACACAGGATAAACTCAATTAAACTTCAATGAGGGGAAAACAAGGAAGAAGGATACAGTAAATTAAACAAACGAGAGAAAAATAATAATAAAAAAAGGGATAAAGTCAACTAAACTTCAATGAGGGGAGAAAAGGAAGAAGGATACAGTAAATTAAACAAATGGGATTTTAAAAAAATAATAATAATTTAAAAAAGTTTTAGGTCAATTAAACTTAAATTGACTTAAAGTTTGACATATTATTATATATTAAAACATAACTATTAAACTAATTAAATTAAAAATATATATAATAATCCAAACAAATCAACGTGAAACTATTTTGATATTTATTGTGATTAAATAGATAATTCGTATAAATTTTTACACAAATTACGCTGTTCTTCAGTCAGTATATATATATTGTGAATGTCCACAGGGCCAAAATTGCTCCCACAGCAAAAAAGCCAGTGTACATTGAGTCAAATTTAACACTCCTGAAATGTACAGGTCCTTCTAAAAATTTGCATATTGTTATAAAAGTTCATTATTTTCCATAATGTGATGATACAAATTAAACTTTCATATATTTTTGATTCATTGCACACCAACTGAAATATTTCAGGTCTTTTATTGTTTTAATACTGATGATTTTGGCATACAGCTCATGAAAACACAAAATTCTCAAATAATTAGCATATCATGAAAAGGTTCTCTAAACAAGCTATTAACCTAATCATCTTAATCAACTAATTAACTCTAAACACCTGCAAAAGATTCCTGAGGCTTTTAAAAACTCCCAGCCTGGTTCATTACTCAAAACCGCAATCATGGGTAAGACTGCCTGACTGCTGTCCAGAAGGCCATCATTGACACCCTCAAGCGAGAGGGTAAGACACAGAAAGACATTTCTGAACGAATAGGCTGTTCCCAGAGTGCTGTATCAAGGTACCTCAGTGGGAAGTCTGTGGGAAGGAAAAAGTGTGGCAAAAAACGCTGCACAATGAGAAGAGGTGACCGGACCCTGAGGAATATTGTGGAGAAGGACCGATTCCAGACCTTGGGGGACCTGCGGAAGCAGTGGACTGAGTCTGGAGTAGAAACATCCAGAGCCACCGTGCACAGGCGTGTGCAGGAAATGGGCTACAGGTGCCGCATTCCCCAGGTCAAGACACTTTTGAACCAGAAACAGCGGCAGAAGCGCCTGACCTGACCTAAAGAGAAGCACTCGACTGTCGCTCAAATTTTTGCATGTCATTTGGAAATCAAGGTGCCAGAGTCTGGAGGAAGAATGGGGAGAAGGAAATGCCAACATGCCTGAAGTCCAGTGTCAAGTACCCACAGTCAGTGATGGTCTGGGGTGCCATGTCAGCTGCTGGTGTTGGTCCACTGTGTTTTATCAAGGGCAGGGTCAATGCAGCTAGCTATCAGGAGATTTTGGAGCACTTCATGCTTCCATCTGCTGAAAAGCTTTATGGAGATGAAGATTTCGTTTTTTTAAGCACGACCTGGCACCTGCTCACAGTGCCAAAACCACTGGTAAATGGTTTACTGACCATGGTATTACTGTGCTCAATTGGCCTGCCAACTCTCCTGACCTGAACCCCATAGAGAATCTGTGGAGAGAAAGTTGAGAGACGCAAGATCCAACACTCTGGATGAGCTTAAGGCCGCTATCGAAGCATCCTGGGCTTCCATAACACCTCAGCAGTGCCACAGGCTGATTACCTCCATGCCACGCCGCATTGAAGCAGTCATTTCTGCAAAAGGATTCCCGACCAAGTATTGAGTGCATAACTGAACATAATTATTTGAAGGTTGACTTTTTTTGTATTAAAAACACTTTGCTTTTATTGGTCGGATGAAATATGCTATTTTTTTGAGATAGGAATTTGGGGTTTTCATGAGCTGTAAGCCAAAAACAATAAAAGACCTGTATTAAATCAGTATTAAAACAATAAAAGACCTGAAATATTTCAGTTGGTGTGCAATGAATCTAAAATATATGAAATTTTAATTTTTATCATTACATTATGGAAAATAATGAACTTTTATCACAATATGCTAATTTTTTGAGAAGGACGTGTATAGATGACTCCCTCTATTTGAAGAAACACACATTTGCAACTTTTTTTTTTCAGGGAGGCAGCCAGTAACTTCTTGACAGCTCTTGGCCTGCAAAGGAAGAGCAGGAGTCGGCAGCTTTCGCACCAGGTCATGTCTGGAAACATCTGGGCGGCCCTGCGGATAGCACTGTCCATGCTGGACCAGCCGGAGCTTTTTCAAGCTGCTAACATAGGAGACCTGGACTTACTTATGAAAGCTTTTAACGTGGATATGTGAGCGAGAATACCCTTTAACCGTGGCAAATATCCAAAGTACTTTATGAGAAGAACTTTAAATGAGAAAGCAACATTTTTTTCTCGCAGAGCACCTTTACATTCCTGAGAACTGAGTGCTGGATGATACCATTTTAAAAGATTTGCACATCAGTTTACGATTATCCTAAAGAGCACAATGCCGGGCGAAGATTGTACAAGTATGCCTTAGAGAAAATATCAGCTAGACCTGCAATGTAACTATGGGAATTGGAGGAAAACGTAATAATTCCACAATTGATCAGAGGAACGCAGACTATAAATGTGCAAGAAGAACATTGACTTTACATCAGTGACTTGATTAGACATGTACTGTACTCCGTAGACTTTGTGTATCGGTTAAATTGCACTCTTTATTTGAGATGGTGGGGTTATTATTGATTTTGATGGCACTTAGTTCAACCCTGGACACTCCTCACCTGATCTCTGCTGCATCATCCCCTTTATTTCCTGGAGCTTGCAGACCAGATTAAAAAGCCTTACTTATCGCGCATGTAAAATAAATAATTAAGACGTTATCGGTATGATATCAGATAAAAGCCATTCCTTGCTATACACTGACCTCTTGATGTAGCATAACTGAAGAGAAGTCTATGTTCCATCAAGGTCTTTTTGTGAACCATACCACATCTTTGAAATGTTACAAAGCATTATTTTGTACAAAATTCGATGCAGGGAATTCTGATATACTGCCCCTTTTGCCACAATTATCAGCCTGGATATGTCAGGAAAACAAGTGTCTCTGTTTTTGAAGAAAGCTGCCCAATATCTAAGCCAAACAATTTGTGATTTTTCACAGTTTTATACCCTAATACTGAGATTGTTACTCATATTTATTATTACGGTTGATCTCCCGCTTGCGTGACTTTCCATTTTGCTCATCAGTGTGAACGCAAGTGCTTAATGTTGCATATGCGAAAAGTCAGTACATAGGTGAATAATTTTAAAATGCTATGCAAAACCTACAGATTTTTTTTTTTTTCTTCACGCAGCCGGAAGCAGAAGAAAAACCTAAAGCAACAGAAAGCTTTACATGCTTGGTCACTTTTGATCTGGTAGTAGATGGTCTATTTCACTTTAAAGCTGCACTATGTATCTTTCTTGTGCTCAAAATTTACTTCATTTATATAATGAGCGAGTACATGAATCCATGAACCGTGTTTTTGTCTTATCCTGAATCAATACAAATACACATATAATAAGTGTTTATATTCAGACTATTTTAGTCTGGTTCGGGTGGCACCACTGCGGAGTAGCACAGTACCTGCGTGACTCGTCATAGACATAGACAGAGAGAAGTAGCTCCGGCTGCAATGTTCTTCCGCAAGACGCATGCAGTTTTGTTTATTACCCACTAGAGCGCCATAAGTTACATAGTGTTGCTTTAAATATTTTGTCTCCCTGATCCAGCTGAGCTTATTTGTAGCATCATTTTCATTATCCCCACACAAAGTGGAAGAATTTATTTATTAAAATATATATGTATCAATGAAAAAGCATGCAAAGCCATTCAAGCACCCATTATCAAGTGTTATTGTCATTATATTTAATTACTGCACTCTGTATTTGTTTTATTATTCTGTATCCGAAACTATTTGAAAAGTCCTGTATATGCTCATCGATACAGTTAGAACAGGCTTGTGCTTTGTAGCCGAATGTTACATTAGATACTGTAGATTCTCTCATGCCTGAGGCCAAACCTCCTCTTTTCTAGAACTTTGTACAATCTCAGGTGTGGTTGTCTATATGAATTTATGCTCCAGAAATACTCCTGATGTATGGTCGCATGCCGAATATAATTATTTTTGAATGCTGTAGATTTATTTATATGCATGAACTTGACATGCCTATTTTAATCTGTACCCTTCATTTCTATTTATCAATGTAATCACAAAATTTTGCATTTAAAAAAATATATATATATTGATCAGAAGAATACGGCATATTAACCGTAAAATGTCTAGAAATAACAAGCAGTTTTTGCAATGCAGTGGGTAAAAATCTCAACAAGATGTTCTTTATAGTCACTTCTACAACTATTGCAATAGCCAGATTTAATAAAGCCTTTAGAATTAGAGGCTCGAATACATTATGCATAATTCAGAGCTGTGTTTCTGAATTTGTACATGAAAACTTTCTGAATGTTTGCCAAAGGCTTTAATAACTCTGGCCCAATATTTAAAAGATAGATGCATATACAAAAGTTATCTTTTAAAATAAAATATTGTAATAGAGTTTGTATGCCTGGTTGTTGCTGTTGATCCAAAATTATTGCCATGAGCGCATGTAGCTGTTATTTTGTCTTAAAAAGGGACTTAAAAACAAATGAAAATCGCTGGTTTCCATACAGCTATCTCCAAATATGAAAATGGTACAGATAAACAATTGTGGATTTTATTGAATAATCCAAACATCGAGTCACAAGTATGTTTGAACAGATTTTCGAATGAGGATTCCCACATTTGCCATGACTGTGTTCCTAAACAATAAATGGATCAGAAAATCCATAAAAAAACAAACTTATAACAAACAAGTGAGCAAGTTTTTATAATAACTACAGAATTGGCACACCTTTTTTGCAAAAAAAATAAAATAAGTTCAACAATAAAAACGTACCACTTAACCTTCATGAAAAACAGAACCCACTAAAAATCAATAATACATTGCAAAATGTCAACTGACTAATCTCTGAGTTTTAGTGCACATTCTGAAAAAGAAAAAAATGTTTGAGAAAGATGCGGCAAAAGCACCCACTTTCACACCCAATATAAAGACAAAAAAGAGAACAGAAAGAAAAGAGAGAGAAAGAGAAGCGGGAGGAACTGGGTGTGAATATTCATTCAAAGTAAGAAAGAGAGAACCTCAGATGAATATGCCGGTAAATGAACATGAGGTAAATGGACAAAGACAACATAACAGGTAGTGCACAATACAAAGAAACATGACAGGGTACAATCTACAATAGAATGTGCAACATCCAGTCGAAATAAATCGAGATGAACAGGCCCCACCTCATCCTGAGCGAGATCACGTTGTAAAAAGTGACTATTAAATTTTAACTCAGCGCTAACCTTCAGAATGAGACTCACGACATCATAAAACACTTTAAATGAATGCACTCTGGTTTTGTTTGGTAAAGACATGCTTCTTCAGCAAATCAACTAAATGTCTGAGGTTTGAAAGCGGTAAAAGGTGGCGGAGGCGGAGCCTCAGATATGTCATAAAGCTTGAGAGCACAAGATTTGGTAACACTGAGCACCAATACATACATGTATCTGAGATCATTCTATGTATAACACTGCTCTATACAGTATGTCATCACATATTGCTTAGGTATGAGATACAAATAGTTTTACATTCTTTGAGATTGGAAATTCCAGTCTTTAAACTGCTAAAGATATGATCAAAGTTAAGCACTTGAAAATTGCATGAATATGTGATATTGGTGCATTTTCTAGTCAGATATCACAGACTGACTGAAAGCGATCATGGACCTAAAGTTGAATGTAATAATATTGTACAAATATTCTTAAAGCCATGCCAATAAATGAGGCTCAATGTTCTTTAATATATATAAAAAAGTTTACTTCTGCCTGAAAGTATGGAAACTGGACAAACTTTTGCTGTTGGGGAGAATAAAAAATGCCACAAATATCAGCAAACAAGGACCATAGTCCAATATTTCAATAAACTTGCCTTTTAAAACTTTTTTCCTCTATGGGCAGGAGTCAACAACATATGTTTTTGAATTAACATTATGCTACAGATCGATTGCCGTTTCATCAAAATCCACTAAACATGATCTCTATTTGAAATCAACTGACAGACTTTTTGTTGTTTAACAACTAGGTAACCCAAATAACATGAACTTGAACTGCAAGTGAGTACATTCTGAGATTCTGAAGTGGCAGTAATAACATTTGTGAATGCAGGCACGTGTTATGTTTTCAAAAGAAGTACGTCTTGAAAATACTGGCACAGGAGCTTAAAGTATTCAACGAGAAATATAACAAATCATTTGAGAATATATTAGGAAAATAATCTGCATACGTAAAATTGCACGCATCCCACTGTACCTTTAAAGCAGACACGAGACGAACAAATAAACAAAACTCAGACGGACGACACACATTTGTTTCCCTGCTCGACCGTTCCTGTGGTATTAGTGTCTGTGTGGGTCTTGGCAGGGACTGAAAGGTTCTCTCTCCGTCTCACAGATGTAAATGCTTCCCTAGTTTCCAGCAGTGTCAGTGGTGCCCCACACACACCTCTCTGGCCAAATGGCTGTGCATAAGGTTGTGAAGGTCCAGATCTAGCAGCTTGACAGGCGCCGGTAAAAGTACATGTAGCCAAAGTCTTTAGGGGGTCTCTCTGACAAACATACTTTGTGGTCATTGTAAATCAGCCATCTGGAAAAAAAGAAGAAGAAAAAAGTTTTGAGTTACAGTCCAACCAAAAATTATTCAGACACCACCAGATATAATATTTTACTAGTGGGTGCAGAACACTTAAGTTGATTTATGTAAGTGAGGATAGCAAAATAAAGTAAACTGTGACATATTACATTAGTCATACAGTGGACTACCAATAAAATTTGGGACCAAAATGATTCAGACACTTTGACCTGCCCATGTTTTGCAAAAAAAACTTTTTTTTCTTGAATTGCTAATGCGACCTTTTACACCACAGACTGAACAAAATGAAGCATTGCTTGGTAATTGGTTGACCTAAATTGGTATTATCTAATTGTGTACTTAAATGTAACAGCTGACAGCTGATTGGTTGACTGTAATCCATTACATACCTTTCAATCAAAGTTATCTGACATGATTAATTTGTTCTGACACACAACTCCGAGTTCTTGTCATATTTTATTACCATTTTCTAAACTGTAGCGAATAAACTATGATAATGTGAGAAGGTGTCTGAATACATTTTGGTTTGACTGTATACACACAAACACACACAAGCACATTTACATATTTTTTTCCCCATTTTAAATATTTTTTCTAATATTTCAATTTTAAAATTCTAACAGAATAACTGTAAAATAAAATAATGTAATTTTTTTACAGTAACACTTTACAATAGGGTCTCATTTGTTAAAATTAGTTAATGCATTAACTAGCATGAACTAACAATGAGCAAAACATTTTTTTAAGCATTTATTAAAGTCAGAGTGAACCAGAAGTTCCAACTGATTTTATTTCAGTGCTGTGACGTATTCCCAAGTGAAACGGAATATTGAATAGAGAGCAGGGTTTTACTTCAGCACTCCTTCTCCATCTCTCTAACGGTTAGAGGGGAGTGGTTAGGGTATTCGAACCCAAGCCGTCAAACTTCCGTCATCGGAAAAGGAATGCCATTCCAGACCGAAAGTTACTTTTCAGATTTTTATTAAATATTACCACAGCAAAATATATATATATATGTGTATTAACTTGCACGGATTGATTGTTCACCCTAATACCAGTAATGTTTGCTAACAAAGTAAATAAGATCGATTTTGATTTCATTAGGACTTTAATCTTTGTTAAATGGGATTTACTAAAATATACATTTGTTCATTGTTTGTTCACAGTGCATGAACTAATGTTAAAAGAAACTTTTGATATTGATAATGTATTAGTAAATGTTGAAATGAACATTTGAAATAAATGCTGTAGAAGTATTAACGTATATGAAACCTTTTTTTTTTCATTTTTAAATCATTTTATAAATGTAAACAACTGTTCCAAATGTTTAAAAAAAATTACATTTAAATTGTAAATGTATAAATTATAAAAAATAAATAATTTTAAACAACTTATTATTATTATGTAAAAATTATTTATATTTATAAAAACGTGATAAATGTGATAATTACAACATTTTAAATTAATGTTTTATTTAAATGTGTCCTTTATTTTTTAATATACGTTTTATTTCCTTTTTAACACTTATAAATGTCTAAAATTTTGAAACATTTATACATCATTGTTGGTTGTTGACAGACTTGTTCTTTGTGGTCTGATTGTAACATCCACAAAATGAAAATGTGTAAATAAATAAAACACATTATAATCAGCATACCTGCCCTCTTTTTTGATGTGACACACATAATGACCAGACATTGTGGATGTTCCCATGTGACTGATGAAGGCAAACAGTTCGTAACCTTTGAGAAAGAAATGGGGAAAAAACATCAGCAATGAAATATCAAATCAGCAATGTGTGTAATCCTTAGTATGTGTTGACCCTCTGTTTGTTGAATTCAATATTCAGCGAGCACTTACGCCCGGGTCCGTCTTTGACGCGTGGGCTGGACAGGTCCTGATCTGGAGACAGTGAGAAGTCGCTGTGGGCATTGGCGTTTGAGAAGCTGTTATCGTTCGGCTCTGTATCTGCTGTGTCTGACATAGCCTCACTCTCCTCCTCGCAGTCTGGGTGTGTGAATATCCAGTCAAGAGCTCGCTCCAAGTTGTTGTTCTATAGTCAGACAAGAAGTAGAAGACAGACAAAATTTAACCTCATGATACTGACATTCATTTTTACCGCTGCCTTCAAGCTAAAAGACAAAATAACTTGATCACTTGAGCAGAGGAGCTCTTAAAAAACACGGCAAGCTTTAATTACACAAGAAAACACAGAACATCGAAATTATATCCTTAGGCAAAGAGCCATTTTTAAATGACTCAGACCAGTCGAAAGTCCTTGATTTAACTGAGGTCATTCTAGCGTGGTCAAAAGACTCATTTAGGCATAGGCACTAATCTGAAATAGCGCCGTGATTCACTGCAAATGCCAGCACTGAAAGCAAATGTGCCCTGACGCCCTCATCTTTTCCTGGACAAATGTGAACGACGTAGGTTGAAGACGTCCACTTGTTACCAAGCTATTATTGGCTGCTTGAGAGGCTATTTTTAAACACATACACACACATGCACAGACTTGTAAAACACCACCATATTGTCTAATAAACAAAGCCAGAGATATATTCAAGAAAACACAGGTCACCATCCTGCATTATTTCATCCTGCTGTGATGGAATAATGTTTAAACATTATATAATGACATGTGACATAATGAACATTAAATATATATATATTTACACACACACACCTATCAGGCATAACATTACAACTCCTAATGTTGTATTGGTCCTTCTGCTCCCAAAACCTGTTGAGGCATGGACTCCACTAAACCCCTGAAGGTGTGCTGTTATCTGGCACCAAGATGTTAGCAGCAGATCCTTTAAGTCCTGTAAGCTGTGAGGTGGGGCCTCCATGGATCGGAGTCAACACCTCAAACTCGTTGTTGTGCTCCTCAAACCATTCCTGAACAATTTTTGCTTTGTGGCAGGGCACATTATCCTGCCGAAAGAGCCACAGCCACCAGGGAATACCGTTTCCATGAAAGGGTGTACATGGTCTGCAACAATGCTTAGGTAGGTGGTACGTGTCAAAGTAACATCCACATGGATGGTAGGACCCAAGGTTTCCCAGCAGAACATTGCCCAAAGCATCACACTGCCTTCTTCCCATAGTGCATCCTGGTGCCATGTGTTCCCCAGGTAAGCCACGCACACGCAACGACTGGTCTGCGGATATGCAGCCACATACGCAACAATCTGCAATGCACTGTGTATTCTGACGCCTTTCTATCAGAACCAGCATAACTTCTTGAGCAATTTGAGCTACAGTAGATCATCTGTTTGATTGGACCACACGGGCCAGCCTTTGCTCCCTAAGTGCATCAATGAGCCTTGGCCACCCAAGACCCTGTCGCAGGTTCACTACTGTTCCTTTCTTGGACCACTTTTGATAGATACTGACCACTGCAGACCGGGAATACCCCACAAGAGCTGCAGTTTTGAAGATGCTCTGATCCAGTCGTCTAGCCATCACAATTTGGCCCTTGTCAAACTCGCTCAAATCCTTCTGAAATGATTTTTTTTCAAATCCCAAAGCCTATTTGTCCTGCATTAATCACTTCACCTATCATAATGTTATGCCTGATTGGTGTATTTACACATTTAGTTACAAGCAAATTTTTACTAAATAACAACATAATCTACAAAAAACGCCAATCCGATACAAATCAAATTTCCTTCGAAAAAAGGTTGTGAAGGTTAGCCAAGTAGTTCAACAGAAGAGATGCCTTCTCCAATCTCACATACTTAGTCAAAGAGCAACGAGGGACAAAACGGATTCTGACATGCTGAAACTTTACAGAGTATGATAATTATATTCCTGCCAAAGAATCACATCTAACAATTTGCAGCTAGTAACAGTTCAAATCTGTAACATCATTTAATGCAGTGGCCCCAAAAAGTACATGGACACGTTTGGACATTTGAATGTATGAATTTCATCTTCAAACAAATTATACTAGAACTTTTATCAGAACTAACTTGAGCCATTTCTGAAATTGATTTTAACCAGCTGGTCTTAAGGTATTTTTAGTAGATGTATGTGTAGAGTTCACACAGGTATTCTAGTATAGGTGTAGCTTATCATAATGCAATGACATTCATATATTTAAGTGTGGCTTAGTTGTCCAAATTCTTTTTCAGGGATACTGTCCATGAAGCAGATAAGGCAGGACACTCACTGTGGCTTTGAGAGCCTTGATTGTGTGATGTCTGGGGAATCCCATGGAGGTGAGGATGGAGATGCTCTCTTCTGGAGGCTGGTTGTCCAGTGCACTGGTGGTAGGGAGGCTGGGGCTGAGAAGGTCTGCTTCCATGTAAGTGGGAATTGCCAGAGGCTCAGCAAAATCTACAGTTAGTAAGTTTCACAAGAGACGTAAGAGTCTTGGTAACACTTTACACATTGTTACAAATGTTATGTGTACTTACTATAGTATTATCAGTAGATTATTCATACTTATATGCAACTAACACGAAACCAAACACTATAGTATGTTGTTAATTAATATTACTCAGTACTTAAATATATAATTACACTGTAAAAAAGGCCACCTTGCTATAAAGAGTAAACCAAGTCTTTTATCGCATATACATTTAAAATACCAGCACACAGATGACACAGATCGTAGATGTAACACCAAGTACATTATGTAGATCTATACATCCAAAGTATCTGAAGAAGAACTTCAGATTCCGTCTAGAGTGCGGATTTATTCACCAAATGTGCAGAGGATGAAAATATCACAGTGGCTGCCCCATTGAGATTACACAGATAAACCGGAAATTCAAATGAACACGAGCCATGTAATCCATTCCCTGTAGTCTGCGACTAATCCTTTAATGTTCAAGATCAAAAGCTGTACTCACACACACACAAACACAATGTATGACAGCACCATGTTTGACCACTAGAAACTACAAACTGACCTGGTCTCTGTCCTACATAAACAAAACTTCCTAATTAAGTATTAAAGGTACTACTGTGTGCCATGCCTAACAATGGACTTTATAACATATAAAGTTTTATTTAAATTATAATTTATGATATATATTCACAACATATCCAGTTCCTTAATCCTTCTATAAAAACTGCTGCCTACTGTCCACCAGTTTAAAAATTATGGAAATCATGGATTAAATAAGAATAATTATTATATATATATAAATAATTATTCTTATTTAATCCATAATTTACAGACACATACACTCACACACACACACATATTATACAAATGCTTTTTGAATTTGTCAAGGAAAACAAGTGATATAATACGAGGTATAAATAATACTTATAGAAAGACTTTTTGAATTGTCTGAAATAATTATAGAAAGACAATTTTAAAATGTATAATAATTTTAGAAATACTGAAGTGATCAGTTTTATAAAATAAGGCAGAGCAGATTCAAATATTTAGACTTTTTAATATTCACAAATGTAAAAGTTAGGATTTCTGTTTTCTTAAAACAAGCCATATATCACCTCCACAGTACTAGCCATATATCACAGTACACAGTACACAGTACAATTAATGCAAGACTAAAAAAAATATGTGTATGAAGCTGTGTATAGCGCACATTATATTAATAACCAGTGTCAGTGATGATTATATAGGAACAGGCCCAGCTGTAGCTGTGGAGCAGACGTAAGCCACACGAGTCCAGGAGACGTGAAGCTCAAGCTAATGGGGTTTGGACCACTAGAGACTCTGCTTGTGTGTATGTCTGAGTCTGTTTGTGTTCTCAGGTGGCTGCTTAACTGGGGCAGGAAAGTGAGGAGAACAGAATTCCCAGCTCACAGGTGACGCTGAAGTGTGAGGACTGTGTTTGCTAGCCAGAAGCGCCAAGATAAACAAGGGTGCCTAGCAAGAAACTTGAAATACAACCTTGTGTAAATTTCTTGTGTAAATCTACTCAGCGAGAAAATTCTTAGTCTTAAATCTAAATTGTACTTGGTTTATTCTTTTGGCATGAATATTTCCCCATCAATAAAAGTACGCAACGGTTTACGTCACATGTATTCATCTTAGAGCCGAGCTAAGTGGCATGCTCCAAACATGAAATATTCCCCTGTGGCTGGAACACAGATAATGAGCCTTACAAAGCACACCAAGACTCCTGCAGCTTATTTATCTTTGATAAAGCATAGCCGGCAGTATATTTCAATGCAAAATGTATGTTTCCTTTATGAAAACAGCATGTATGTTATCACAGGTCTGTTCTGAAAATAAAAATGCAAATAATAAATTGCAATTTACTATATATTAATTTCGTACAACCCCAAACCCAGAAAATCTGGACATTTTGGGGAAAAAATAAATAAGATTCTGGGATTTGTTAATTCTCTTTAATCTTTATTTAACTGACAAAAGTACAAAGAAGACTGTTTTTAAACTATTAATAGGGTAGGCATTGTGTTTGGGTTAAAAAGGAGCATCTTCTAAAGACTCTGTTTGACTATTCTCTCATGAAATTGGCACAAAGTGGTGCAAAGACAATTCAAAAATCACATTTCTCAAAGCAAGATCGCAAAGTATTTAGATCTTTCACCAACTACCATACATAATATTGTGAAAAGATTCAGGGAATCCAGAGAAATCACAGGCCGTTTAGAGCAGGGCAGGTAGCCTCTGGAATATTTCGGAAAACCGCTGTCACTTAACACAGTCTGAATCTCAGACTTAAATCTCTGTTAGGCAAGGAGAAAGATATACATCTGTTCAATGCAGAGATGGCACTGAGTTCTATGGGCCTAAGCTCATCTCAGATGGTCTAAAAGACTGTGCTGTGGTCAGATGAGTCCACCTTTCAGCTAGCCTGCCTGCAATCCAGATCTGTCTCTTATTGAAAATGTATGACCCATCATGAAAAGGAGAATCAGACAACGACAACCACAGACTGTTGAGTAGCTGTCTTGTATAAGGCGAGATTGGGCAAAAACTGCAATAATTAGCATCTTTAATTCCCAAACATTTAAAAAGTGTAATTCAAAGGAAAGGTGATGTAACAAAGGGGTAATCATGCCTCTGTCCCAACTTTTTTGGAGTGTATTGCAGCCATCAAATTCAACATCCGTTTATATTTAAAAAATAGACTTAAGTTGGTTAGTGAAAACTTTGAAAATCTTTTCATTGTACATTTGTCAGTTGAATAAAGGTTTAAGACAATTAACAAAATCACAGATTCTTGATTTTATTGCATTTTACAAAATTACCCAACTTTTTGGGGTCTTAACAATTTGGAGTTGTACATAGTTGGGAGAGCAAAAAAGTCTTATTCATTTTTATAAGGGAGGACAAGATTCTTCCCATATCTTTTGTTGTTGACGTTAAAGGTTGTGCGTCACATTAAACTTTACACTGTTTTATTGAAATCTTGGTAGAAACCAAACTAATTAGGCAGATGCTTCACAAAGCCATGCATATGACCCAGACTAAACTATATACAGGTGAGAGGGTAAATACAGTGAGAAGATATGTTTTGTGTCCACAGTGTGTTTTGCGAATGATTGATTTCCTTGAGATCAATTTAGAAACCAAATACTCATATACAATGTTGTATCGTTTGTTACATCACTTCTGCTGTTGATTATGCTTTAACAAAATCTTCCAACTCAATCTGTTTGTAATGTGTATGTTCTTTTTTGATTTAGGTTTTGAACTGAAAACAGAAAACTTATTATGCATTTTGGCCCTTCATTTACATGAAAACGGCGCTTTTGGGGCCTGAAAATGCTAAATGCAAATCAGTTTCAAAGTGCAAGGTTTTAAAAATGCTTTTACAGTCTCCACGTAAAAAAAAGTGAATTTGTGAAAACAGTGACGTCATGCGTATTACATGTTCACGCATGCGTATTATGTGTTCACGGGGTGTTTCCCAGTGTGTTTGATTGATGATCACATTCACCTGTTTTCTTGTTAATTATCTCATTAGCTCGTTTGTTTGCTCTGTATATTTAATCCATCCGTTTCAGTTAGTTCCCTGTCTGGTATTGTTAGCATTAAAGGGCACCTATTATGCAAAATTCACTTTTACATGGTGTTTGAACATAAATGTGTGTTGGCAGTGTGTGTACACAACCACTCTATAATGGTAAAAATCCACCCACTCCTTTTTTTTAAATCCCCATAAATGGTAAATGGACTGCATTTATATAGCACTTTCAACAGACCCATGGCCATCCAAAGTGCTTGACAACTTGCCTCAAATTAACCCATTCACTCACTCATTCATACACCGACGGCGGTGTCTGCCATGCAAGGCGCCATCCAGCTCGTCGGGAGCAGCTGGGGTTAGGTGTCTTGCTCATGGACACCTCGACACTTGATCAGGTGGAACCGGTGATCAAACCACCAACAATGTAAACATTTTGTCAATTATCCAAATGTCAGTTTTATATATTATATTTCCTGTCGTCGATTACATTCCCCTACAGTGGGCGTAGTTCTCAGTGTAATATAACGTCACGCTCCGTCTCAATTGCCTGTAGCCACTTTTGTGTCCCTAAATGCTCGTTTTTTGGGTCAACAGCTTATAAAAACTTCTGGGATTTTGCTTCTGGGTTTTTTAGCTTGTTTTCTGTACACCTTGTCACATATCAGCTTTTAGACATTGTTTGTTTTTTTGTAATAAGTCCAAAATTACAAGGAGGCCGCTTCACGCAATAGAAAGTTAATGGAGACGTTTGTTTTGTTTCAGTGGGCGTGGTTTTCAGATGGTTTTCCCTGTCTCTATTCGCGTGTTCACTGGTGTTCACAAGCTGTTAAGACTCCGCCCTCTGCGGTGGGAAGCAGCAGCTCATTTGCATTTAAAGGAGACACACACAAAACTGCAAATTTTTTAAAACACAAAAATTGCCATTTTCTGTTAGGAATTTTGATCTGAAACTTCACAGACACACTCTGGGAACACCTGAGACTTATAATACATAATGTAAAAAGGGGCATAATAGGTGCCCTTTAAGCGTAGTTGTGTCTTTGTGTTTTACCTTTCCCTGATTAAAGGACTCTGCTTATTTCCAATGAGGTTTAAAGCAAAACCATTTGAGAATCTTAGTAAATATTGCTGTGAAACTGTGCTGGAGTTTAAAAGAATGTCAACTGGATGATTCATATGCAAATGAAAGAAAGTTCATTTGAAATTTCTAAAATGTCAACAATGAAGGTGTTCCTTTCGAGGCAGCATATAATTAGGAGATACTGTCTTCTGCTCAATTAGACTTTTTCTCACACTTCAGTTCCAACAAAATGGCTACAACCTTTTAGCCAATGGAGCTAAAATGGCAGACACGGGAGTGTTTTCCCTTTGATTACTAGACTGTGACCAAAGCCATTAGAACAAATAAGATCTCATACTTTTAATACTCAGCTGCAAGTTTTAGACCATAATACATGTACATAATTTGTCATTTGTATATATGTAATATTTAAATATATATTATTATTATTTTAAGTAATAATAAGCAAAAGGACACAAAGGATATGCCTTTGTTCAAAATGTGTCGTGTTCAGTCAAGATACGAGGTCCTACCTGGCTCTTCCATGTGCGCTATTATCCAGTTAAAGGCCATCTCTGCCCCCATATTCCCAGTGTAGTACACTGCCTTTCGACAGGCTTCCAGAGGGAAACCCATCTCTGCCAGTTGCATCACGGATGATTCATCTATTTCTGGAGCTGAGGAACAGGTAAAGAAAATGGTTGCTTCAAATCAACAACATCCCACAACTAACAATTCATATACAGATTATAAGTGAGGTCAATTAAATCAGTTATTACAATTTTTAAATATTGTTCATGGAATAAGTACTTTTAAAGTGCACGTGTACAGTGTATAACTATACATGTATGAATGTCATCTTGTAAGTGGTACTTACATTCCAAAGAGTTGTTTGTTGAAATGTCTGAATACAAAAACAAGACTTAGTACACCGCAAAAGGAAATAATATGCAATTGTCCAATTTCAAGCAGGCATTTGTATATAAGCATCTTGTGCTCACCAAGGCTGCATTTATTTAATCAAAGTACAGTAAAAAACTAATATTTGCTAAATATTTAAAATAAAAAATAAGTGTATTTTTTTTAAAATGTTATTATATTTTAAAAAGTAATTTATTCCTGTGATGGCTTTACTCCAGTCTTCTGTGTCTCATGATCCTTCAGAAATCAATTCTAATATGCCGATTTGATGCTCAAGAAACATATTATCAGTTGTGCTGCTTCTTTTTGTGATAAATTTTTCAGGATTCTATGTCGAACAGAAAACATTTGAAATGCAACTTTTCTGAAACAATTTAAAAGTATTTACTACCACTTTTGATCAATTTAATGCATCCTTGCTGTATATATATGTACATGTATGTATGTATGTATGTATGTATGTATGTATGTATGTATGTATGTATGTATGTATGTATATGTATGTATGTATGTATGTATGTATGTATGTATGTATGTATGTATGTATGTATGTATGTATGTATGTATGTATGTATGTATGTATATATATATATATATATATATATATATATATATATATATATATATATATATATATATATATATATATATATATATATATACATACATACATACATACATACATACATACATACATACACACACACACACACACACACACACACACACACACACACACACACACGTTGTGTTTCCATGTTTTATGGGGACATTCCATAGGACGTAATGCATTTTATACCGTACAAACCGTATTTTCTATCCCCTACACTCCCCTGCCCCTAAACCTACCCTTCACAGGAGACTGCGCAGTTTACTTTCTGTGAAAAACCTCATCCTGTTTGATTTATAAGCATTTTGAAAAGTGAGGACATGGGGAACGTCCTCATATTTCACCCTCTTTTTGTAATACCTATGTCATACCCATGTCATTATACACATTTGTGTCCTGATATTTCACAAAAACATGCCCACACACACACACACACACACACACACACACGTTGTGTTTCCATGTGGTTCCATTTTTATGGGGACATTCCATAGACGTAATGCATTTTATACCGTACAAACCGTATTTTCTATCCCCCTTCACTCCCCCTGCCCCTAAACCTACCCATCACAGGAGACATGCTGCATTTTTACATTTTCAAAAAACATCACTTAGTGTGATTTATAAGATGTTTTCCTCATGGGGACCAAAAAATGTCCCCACAAGGACAAGGATTTTGGATATTGCCATCTTTGTGGGGACATTTTGTCCCCATACCGTAGGGATTACCAGTCCACACACACACACACACACATATATATCTTACTGACCCCAACCTTTTGAATAGTAAAGGTTCTCACCTCTGGTGTCTTCAGGAATGACAATGGGAGGTGTAAGGTCAGGCAGTTCCTCTTCTCCTGCCTGTAGCCCTGTAGCCCGGAGGCGATTCAAGTCCAGGAAATCAGGTACATCTACAGAAATATCTGTAACACATAACACAGATTTGTTTAAGGAAATCATATATATGACAAAAATACTTCACTCAGAATAGACTCTGGGCATTATTCCTTTCCAAAAACTTTGCCAACATTTTTCTCCACCACAGAACCTCTGATCCCAAAATTTCCCATTGTATAAAAATAGTGTTACAGTACCCTCTACTGGACAAGGGAAAAGCCTCTACTGAGCAAACATTACACCTTGCAAACTGATAGTCTTTTGATGCAAGCAATCACGATGCATTGCTCAACATGCACGGCATGTGATGGTCTGAATTGCACAAGAGAGCATGTGATAGGCAAACACAGATGACAAACAAGACATTAATAAACCTGTTTTCACAGGAGCTGGATGGAATAAAAATTAAATGATCCAACATTTTGTACATGCTTTGGCCAGCGATATGTTACTTTAACTACAAAAATGTGAAATCAAAATACAACATCAAATCGAGACGACTTAAATTTACACACCTAACTTTTTTGGCACCCAGTCTACACCAAAAGTGAACTTCTTTATCTGCACAACCATGTACTCGGGGAAAGATGCAAAACGAGAAGTCCTGAGGAGAGAGAGAGAGAGATACAGTCTTATAAAGCAGAGGTTTTCCACCTGTATAGATCCAGAGACCCTCGCACTCAGACTTTTGGCCAACTTAGGGATCCTCTTTATAAAAGATATTCATTATTGTACACTTTATTATAACTTTCATTAAGCTTAGCTAACATTGCTACACTATAGTATATATAAAGACATCAGACATCAAACCGCCAAGTCTAAGTGACATTTTTCTTTTAAATTAGCATTTTTATCGGGCTTAAATGTTTAGGTTCAGTAATTTCACTTTAATTGTAATGAGAAGGCCTTATTTAAAAAATGTCACTTTAGTCAAATCATTGGTATTTAACAAATTTGATTGTCTTTAGCTACAAAACCAGCTAAGTCCACCTCTTTGGACAAGACGGTAAACAGTTGCAAAATCACTACTGCTGTGTCCATATCGTATTCAGGTCCAAGTAAATGCTCAGAGGGGACCAAGGTTCAAATGTGACCCACGGTCGTTTCCCGATCCCACCCTATCTCTCTCCAGTCACTCTTTACTATCCTTTCTAAATGAAGTTAAAAGGCTACAAAATATAGTCAAAAAGATTATTCACACAGTATAACCATTATGACACACTTTACTGAATTACAACAACATACTGAAGAAAAATAGAAGACTTATACAATAACTATACCATAAACTATGCTCAAAATAAATACAAATATATAATTAACATATAAATTAAATATAATATAACCTATATACAATGTAATATATATAATATATATATATAAAATGTATCAAAAATAAATAAAAAGAATAAATAATAAATAAATAAAGATGAAAAGTGTACTGTTAAATAAGTTGTGCATTAAGAAATGCATCAAGTCAGTAAACATTAAACTGAGGTTTTTGCCAAAACTGAAGTAATTCTGAATGGGCAGAGGCTGGACTATTTACCCGGATTGAAACAAAATAATCTAATGAACGTATACTATGTATGGAGAGCATTCGCTCAATATCATTGACCAATATCGTTTTTGTGTATATATATATTTTGTGTATATTTTTCGTTTATATATATATTTTTTTCTTTTATAGATAGATAGATAGATAGATAGATAGATAGATAGATAGATAGATAGATAGATGATAGATGATAGATGGATAGATGGATAGATGGATAGATGGATAGATGGATAGATGGATAGATGGATAGATAGATAGATAGATAGATAGATAGATAGATAGATATTATAATAATTTATTTATATAATTGAGAAAATAATAATATATTACACTTAAGTAACATACTAAATTACTACGACATAAACCACATGATACTCTTCTAAATTTTGCAGAATGTTTTGCAAGTCATTGCTTACTTCACTCCGGCTGACTTGGCTTGCAGCGCAGAGCTCCAGAAGTCTGGAACATTCTCAGGCTCAGTGAAGGCTTGCAGACAGGCAGTGAAGGGGATTCGAGCTCTCACCGACTCTGGAGGGGGCCGCATGTTCTCCTCAGCTTCCTTCCGCTTACTTTCATAGGCTATTAGCTCTTCTGTACAGACGACAAAACCATATGCAAATAAAACACAAATATGTCTACCTGCACATTGGATTTATATAATGATATTAAACTTAAAAACAAACAAACAAATACATCTTTATTTATTATAAATGAATCACCAATACAATATTAGGTTTTATTCATTTATTCAGAGTCAGATAGTATTTTAAAGTAATAACTGCACAGTTAAATTTTGTGTAGTGCAGGGGCAATGTTACTACCTCTGTTGCTGGCAGCCTCCAGGGGGGCAGGAAGCTGCATAAGGTAGTCCACTCGCTGCGTGTACCGCACCTTCTGTGTCTGACAGCACTGCACTCGCTCCTCAACTATGAAGCGAAACACATCGCTGGGGTTCTCTGAGCCTGAATTGTTCCTCTGAAAATGGCAAAACACAATATAGCCTATAGAAAGTTTTCTTCTATTCGAGCCATGGAACAGTGGGTAGCACTACACGTTAAAAGAGCGGTTGTGCTCATGGAAACACAGGTTTGAATCTGGCCTGTTCCCATTCACCTTTTCTCCTTAACTTTCCTGTCTACTTATCAGGTCCATTAAAGGGAAAAGAACATAAACAGTTGGTCACACTTCATTTTAGGTGGTCTTGAAATACTATTTACTTAGATGTTAGGTATGGTGTAATTGTTGTGTTCATGCAAAACACTTTGGCTGCAATTGAGGTGGGATACGGGTAAGGTAAGAGACAGGTGTGGTGGTATGGGTAAGTTTAAAGATTAGTTAAGGGGTAAGGGAAGTGGCAACAGTGTAATTATAGATGTAATTACAGAAATTATTAAGCAGGTACAATGTAAAAACATGTATGTACACAATACGTGCATTGTATCAAATGATTCAGTCATAGTAGTTAAAGAGACTTAATATGAAGTAGGACCAAAAGTTCTGTTGCAGCAAGAGAACTTTTATAAATGGGACAGCACTGAATAATTATGGAACACTTGTGACATTACCAAGCAGTCATATGATTAATAGTTCTTAAAACCGAATGCTAAACAAATCAACTTTCTATTTAAATTCAAGTATCTTTAGGGACAGTACAGACTTAGTCCATAATTAAGATCAACGAGGTCATCCTACAGAAGTTTCGCTATTCTGAGGCCATACAAAAATATACCAGACCTCCTCTATCAAGTCTGGGATACCAGAGACCACTGAGCAGAGAACAAACCTGCTGAGGAGGTAGAAACGCACTGTAAGGTCCCCTCACTGTTCACAGGCCCTATGCTATTTCACACAAGGCACAGCTGAGGGCAGCTACAAATAAACCAATCGACATTTCTAAGCAGCACTAAACATTTCAAGGGACTATTGCTCTGTCTTGGTTTTATGAGGTTGACCATCTTGGTTTATGTGCACTGCCAGGACCAAAGCAAATGTCAGCAAAGATTAGGTCTTGATTAGTTGTATCACTTCAAAACCAAACAAAAGAGAAACAAATCAAGCTTGATATTTTTGTTTAAACAACCACATAGAATCAAAATTGACCCTTTTCATTTTCATAATACTGTTTTCTATCTCTATTGTGAAAGATTCATCTATTCATGTTAGTTCAAATATTAAAATGTCCACAGACATTAACGTTGGTTGCTAGTACACAACTGGTTAAAAGTTTGGGGTTAGTGAGATTTAAAAATAAATAAAAACAAAACATTTCTATTTCAGATAAATGCTGTTCTTTTGAACTTTGTAATCATCATCATCATCATCATCATCAACAAAAAAAAAACTATTATAAAAAAAAAGATTCTTGCATATTAATCAGCATATTAGAATGATTTCTGAAGGATCATCATGACACTGAAGACTGGAGTAATGATGCTGAAAATATCACAAGAATAAATTACATTTTAAAATAGAAAACAGTTGTTTTAAAATGTAATATTACACATAATTACTGTATTTCTGATCAAATAAATGTAGGCTTAGTGAGCATGACTTCTTTTAAAGGTACAGTGTGTGACTTTTTGCGACATCTAGCGGTAAGGTTGTGAATTGCAATCACCTACCACTCACCCCTCTCTTTCGAAGCACATATGGCTTTTCCACTGCATGGTACAGCTCGGCACGGTTTGCTTTGTCGCTTTTCCACTGAATGGTACGGCTCGGAACGGTTCGCTTTGACGCTTTTCAACTGAATGGTACGGCTCGGTACGGCTCGCTTAAACAGTACCACCTCGGTTGGGATTCCAAGCGTGCCGTACCAATACTAAAATGAGATGTGTAAAAACTACAGAGAGAGAGAATCGGTCAGAGAGAATCGTCACTACTAGCGTCATTGGATTTGCAACACCAAACCTGCTAGCAGTAACAGCCACGGAAGTATCATTCGCAGGACTTACTGCACAAAAAAACAAGAGAGTATAGGAAGCATTTTGTTTTGCTGCCATCAGCCTTCTTTGAAACAAACTTTTCCATTGTGTGGTGAAAACCATCCACATGCCGGGAATCAAGAACACCACTCCTTCGATGGGCTCCATTGGTCCTGTTTTGCACGTTTGTTATTGTGTCACGTTTACGATGATGTCGTGGCAGTACAGGTGACACAACTACAATGTAATCCCACCTACTTGAAGTGGTACTACTGCAGTGGAAAAGCAACTGAGCCGAGCTGAGCCGAGCAGTGCTTTGCCGAACCGAGCCGTACCACGCAGTGGAAAAGCAAACCGAGCCGAGCCGTACCAAGCTATACCAAGCAGTGGAAAAACGGCAATAGAGAAGCTACCGGGGCTGGCACAGGACAAAGACATCGTCGGAGAGAGCAGAGCGCTCTGTAGAGAAGTTTGTCCGTTTAGGGCTACTGTAGAAACATGACAGTGCAAAATGGCGATTTCACTGTAAGGGGACCCGTGGTGTATGTAGACAGAAATGGCTCATTCTAAGGTATTAAAAACATAACGGTACATTATGTACACCACTGAAAACATAGTTATGTATATTATATTGCATTTCTATCAATAGATCCTCAATTCTACACACTGCACCTTTAAAAGTGACTTCTTTCAAAAACATCTTAAAATCTTACCGAACCAAAACTTTTCAACAGTAGTGTATCTGCAACTTTGTCACAAACCCAATGATGGTGATGTTGCCGATGTCACAGCATCGTTCTGGTCAAAAGCAAACTGCTATGAGTGTGAATGCTCCTTAATAACTTGCTAACCCTCCGAATTGACTTTCCTTTTCAGCTGATGCCAACAAGCACTTATATTTTCCAACCCCTCCACTCTCACCACCTGTCATATTGAAGCCATTTTGCATGATCCATTGAATTCAGAAGTGTCACTTTGTACAATATAAAATGGGTTGGGAACTGTTTCTTGTTGACTTGCATAGTATATCTCACATTATAAAAGTCTAACAGCGTGGCTCCTACTGTTGTTTGTTTTTAAGTCACAGAAAAGTGTCAGGGAAGGCAATGGATTGCATTCTGGACATAGACCAAGTGGGGAGGGTAACAGGAAGCATTATCTGTGTAACTGATAGGGGTATCTAATTTTAACTCGGTTGAGAAAGTCACTTCAAGTGTGTGTCTGCCAGCAGAGGGTAAAGAGTACAGTCCAATGTGTCTCCTGAAACCAGAGCCTGCTGACAAGTCTCTAATTCTACAAACACGTCTGGGGAAATTCCGGCAAAACCCTAGAAACCCTTGTTTCTCTAAAATCCCTTTTGTGCTAAATGAAGATGATTTAAAGAGATATTTCACCTAAAAATGACCATTTTGTCATATGTATTGTCCTCTGTCGTTCCAAACCTGACACAAAAGGATGAGTCTAGAAAAATGTTCAAGCTGCTCTTTTTCCATAAAATGAAAGCAATCCATCAACTTCTTTGAGCAAAAGAAAGTCAAATAGGTTTGGAGTGACATGAAAAATTTTCATTTTTGGGTGAACTATCTTTTTAAGACACAACATCACGATAATCTAGGTAATATTACATTTCCACAAAAGTAGATAGAAAGATAGAAAAGCACATTCGTACCTCCACCAGGTTAATTAAGTGCAGGAAGAATTCGTGAGCATCTTGTTGTCGGTTTGAGGAAAAATCTGGATGTCCTTTACTGACCAGCGCTTTGAACATCTTAAGAGAAATCCCTCTTTGCTGCTGCTACAGAGGAAAACAACATGACACATCTAGGCTCAGGGTCACCAAATGCCCTTTAAAATGCCATCAGAAATCCTATTAAAAAGCTGGATTGCAGCAGGACATTCTTAAACACTCTTAAAAGGCCACAAAGCTGTACTTTAGGAAAATAGCATGCAGCTTTTTTTTCCTGTTTCATATAGCATGAAATTAAAGTAAACAATCCGTGCATTCTTTGAGAAAGGGAGTATATTATTATGGAACCAAATTTACAATTCAGTAGAAATTCAGTGAAACTTCCAAATGACTAAAATTTAGTTTATAATAAACACAAAAACTCATACAAAAAGGAGGATACCCAAAGCAATGATTTATCTAAAGAAACTGTTGGGATAAAATAGTTAATATCTGATATTTTGGCTCCTCTCAAACAAACAATTAAACAAGCCGTACAAGCATACCAAAGGTACATTCACAATTTGCTGCATTTGTGTTTCTACTTATTTGCATCAAATTAAACTCTGCTCAGCTTTGTTGTGTACAATCATTTTTGTTGTTTTCACCTGAAATTGCCAAAGAAAAGACCTCTGGTCACTGCTAATAATTGTCAGTAATGTACCTCAAAGTTGCCTGAGTCTCAAATGGGTATTGGTCTAGCAACCATAGCAAAAACGCATGCAAAGGACTGCAACTGCAGATCTTGTAAGTTTAAGCACAGTTATGCAAACCTAATCGAGCCAAATATCAACAAGACAGACCTTGTATTCAAAGTCAAATACCTTGTATTCTTCTTTCATCACCTGTTCAATTAGTTCTGATTTCATTGGAGGTTTTGAGTACTGGCCTGAAAGAAGTCCATGACCAAGTTTTGCCCTTGAAAAATAAGAAAACAAACGTCCCAATTTACATACCATGTCTAAATGACACACACTTCGAGAAAGATGTGCTGCCATATTAAACTTTCAATCAAATACCTGCATCCAGTAGTAAAGATATTATATTATGTTCCATTATATTATGCAAGAATTTATTTGAATTTCAACATGATATTAACATTCGGTTAGTTTAGGGCCCAATTCTCACTATGAACTAGTTGGTTATTAGCATGCATATTACTCAAATACTGGTGGTTTATTAGTTCTTATAAAGCACAAATGAATGCCTTATTCTGCATGACCTTATTCTACATTCTTAATCCTACACCAAAACCCAAACCTTACTAACTATTAAAGGGTTAGTTAACCCAAAAATGAAAATTAGCCCATGATTTACTCATCCATTAACCTTCCGGAGCCGTGTGGAGCATATTATTTGACGGATAGATGCATTTTTTATCGACTTTTATCGAAAATGGAGCAACAGTTACTTCCATTATAAAGCTTGGAAGAGCCAGGACTTTTTTTAATATAACAACTTTTAATCGTCTGAAAGAAGAATGCCATTAACACCTAGGATGACTTGAGGGTGAGTAAATCATGGGATAATTTTCATTTTTGGGTGAACTATCCCTTTAATAAGCAGTAATTGGGAGTCGACTGAGGCAAAAATAATAGTTAGTAGCTAATAGTTAGTTAATAGTGGTAATTGGACTCTAACCTAAAGTGTGACCTAACAATCTATGACAAAATCACCTACATCTGTGTGTTGAAATCCTGAGTTGGATCGAGGGGCGAGTAGTCAAATATTCTCTGTAGGTTCCCAACATACCTATGATATAAATATTGGTAAGAAAAACAATTACTTATCTCTGTTACACCTGCATATTAAATTAACTGGGTAAAGAACATGGCTAGATAAATCTGGCATCGAATCAAAAATTATCACATAAAAGAAAAAACAGCAATTAAACTGTAAGACGGCAGCGACTAGTCTAAATACTTACATGAAAATGACATGTCTACAGTGTGTTTTTTTCCCCACAGACCCAATGATAATGTGAGGAGAATGTAGAATGCATTGGACCATTGAGGTCTTTAAGGTACTCACGCTCTCTGGAACTCTGGAATACTGAAAAGCACTTGCATAGTGGTGCTCAGGTAGCAGCTGTTGCCTAGGTTTTTGATGCCCGTATATCCTGAACCATAGACGGGCTTTAGCTTTAGACCAGCCTCCTGAATAACTTCCCAGTCACTCACACGCAGCTGTACGTGGTTGTCTGTATGATGCCCATTCTCTGTCTGAGAGGGATAGACATAGACATTTAAGGAGGTTGGAAGAAGGCAATATTGCTTGTCTTTGCAAGAAATTAACCTTTGTTTACAACAGGGGTTTTCAACCGGTTTGATGCCACAGACCCACAAATATGACGATTCCCTTCCCACAATAAGCTATATACAGTATTATCATGTATAAAGACCCATTAAGAATAATAGATATTTAGATTATTATATTTATTTTGTCAGTCATAAATAATAAATTAAATGAACAGAGAAATGTATGAATAAAACTGAAAAAATAAAAACATACCCTTTGCATTTGCAGCATATCTATTCCGAAGTGTAACAAATGTTCTGATATGTGAGGATCAAGCACGGCTTCTTCTTCATCGAAGGAATAAACATCTGCAAAAGAGAGAATGGAACCGAAACATCCGTAAAAACTAAATATTTTATCAGTTTTTTGTCCATTTTATGTTTGAGCTTGAAATTTGTATGTGTCATACATGAAGGCCAACATATTTCCTGGAAGACTATGTGACACATGAAAAACCTGTCATGGAGAGACACCTACCTGCTCCATCTGGGGTGATTGTGTTGAGTTTAACTGCCAGGGGGAAGTTGGTTTCTCTGTAGTGCTCAAGGGCATGTCCGTTCCCTCCGCTCCCATCAAAGAACCATTTCCCACAGAGGACAGAGCCATCCGTCAGGTTTAGCCACAGGTTTTCTCTCATTTCACACTTGGCGCACTTCCAGCCGCTAATAGAACATAAAGCATATTGAACACATAAACAGGTGAGGAACTCCTCATATTTCAGTCCAGGTGATGAAGGTGTCTTCAAAGTTATGAGGCTATGTTACTCTATAATCCACAGATTATTCGCTGTAATCTATTTGTGTACACCAAGAAAGACCACATCCACATCCAACATATATCAATATATCAGCTAGCTAGATCAATCAATTGCCGATATTTGGTCATTTTGATGGTAGATTAAAAAAAGTGTTAGTTTCCCTTTTTCCCATGTTATTGTTAACTAAAACTAATACTAATCCAAAAATTAAAACTAATACAAATTCTAAAACGTAAGTGAAATAAAGGTGAAATATAATAAAATATAAATGTCAGATGAAAGATTAAATAAAAAAAAAACTTCCAAAGCAACATTTCCTTTTAAGTTTAAACACTAAAATTACTAAAAAAATTTTTTTTTAAAAATCAAGCTAAAAAATAGAAATTTAAAAATAAAAAAAATGACAGAACCACATAAAATTACTAAAACTGAAATTAAAAGTTTTTAGACAAATATGGTAAACAAGTGTTAATTGAATCAATTTGGCAAATTTACTATAGTTAAACTGTACTACTTTTAAACACCACATTATATTAGCCATCATACACACTGCTTTCCAGATATCAGCATCAGTATATGCCGCTTTAAAAAAAAACCTTCCCCAGGGAATTTTGACAATATTAGTTCTGGAATTTCTGTCATTGGCACCAATCTCCCATCCTAATGGATTTTTTCTTACAAGATTACAACATAAATCTAGATCTTTCAGAATACACAGTGTTCTAACAGTTATCCTAAACATATAAACATCAATAGCTTGTTTTGATATTATTCCACTTGGCAGGGAAAGCAGACATATCAGATTCAAGGGTGACCTGAAGTAAGCATCAGCAGACTCTAGAGTGCTAGTCCTCATGACTCTGGGCTTCCATGTGACCAACCTGGGAGGAATTCGAACCCCATTATCCTGCTGTCTGAGGCTTCTGGCATGTTTTGATTCTTGGATCTCCTCTTCCCATGAATCTGACTCCTGCTTTTTGTATGGAGATTGTGCATTGAGGATGGCGTCACAGGCAATTGTCACCTGAAAGTTAAAGGGGCATGTGAACATTAGATTATAGCTGTTCCATTGCTTAATATGATAGTGCATATAATGAGTGCTTAAGAAACCACAGCCAGCTGGAAAGTGCTGCAGACTACGACTAATTCAATTTAAAAACAGAAACCAAATTGGAGTCCTGGTCAGGTTAGATAATGCAACTATTTTCTAGGTAATAAATATAAGGGAAGCAACAGTAATTACGCACACCATGCAATAACAAGTGTCTATAAGTACAAAAAAAGCGTGTTCACTTGTGTTATTCTTTATGTTTTGTATGAACAACTAAACAGTACAACATAAACTGTAACAAATTAACCTTCTTGCATCATGTGTGCTGATGTACAGTTAATCCTCATACATTTGAGATCGCTAAGATTTGGGGTCGGTAAGATTTTTTTATGTTTTTGAAATATGTGTGTCATATGCTCACAAAGGCTCATTTTAGTCGATAAAAAATACAATAAACCTGTGATTTAAAAAAATAACTGTTTTCTATTTTAATATTATAAATTCAAAACTGAATTTTCTGTATTCCTTCATTCTAATATTCATCTGATTTGGTGCTTATTATTAATAATGTTGAAAACAGTTGTGCTGCTTTATATTTTGGTGAAAACTGTGATTCTTTGGTGAATAAAAAACATTTGCCTGAAATAAAACTTTTTTGTAAAAATTTCTGAATAAGTATTCATTTTGTAATGCAAATCATACTGACCCCAAACTTTTGAACGGTCTGTGTCTACCCCTGAAAACCCATATTGCTCTTAACTTCTAAAATATAAATAAAAACTGAACACATGCTGTGTATTCAGTCATGAATGGCTGGTGATTGTGCTTTAATACCACAAAGAATTCAGATCTAATCTGAAATTAGAAATTAAAAATGTCAGCGTACAACAAAATAATCCATCATAGGTGAGAGTGGAAAACTAAAACTCATATTACTGCAACACCACATGACATCACTGCACACAATGAGAAGGATGAGCAGTGAGTATATAAAGTATAAGGTCGTCTGTTGACAGAATAAAATATAATGACAAGCAAGTGTTTGACAAGCAAGCACTGAAAGTGAAATGGCAGATCAGGACTTTGGCATGCAGGGCATACAGGGCGCATGAGCACACACTCCCACTAACCAGTGCGGGCAACTCCTCAATATTTGGTAAAGGGATCTCAAAGTGGTCTGGAAATATGACAAGCTTGGCTTCATCTTCGTACTCATAATCATCTCCATTAAAATCACGGTTAAGCTCTAAATCTTCAGGAAAGGAAGCAGAAAGAGTCATTTTTAAATCGAAAGCTGATGGGCTTGAAAATGTCCCCAAAATATTAATTAATACACACATGATGAAACTCCACATAACGTACACGCTCAAAATAGCTTTCTATTCATGTTTATCTTATCCTTTTCTTTTCTTTAAAAAAAAAGAGTGTTTCAGCCTTTTGATAAAACATTTTCTTTAGCTCCCTTGATTGAACCCCTAAAATTAAGATCAGGTTAAAATGTATATGTATTAAAAAAAAGTCTATATTTTAGAGGCTGCGACTCTCATTATGTCTTTTTTTTCAGGTTTCTAACAACCTTTTCAAATAGATTTTTGTTTAATTAGCCCTGCAATGGGAGAACACTTTTTTTTCTAGTCTCTCAATTATAAATTAGGTCATACAAACGGCAAGTTTGGTCATCATAAAATAATAATAAAGTAATTCGATTAGTTGAGAATGAATGTCATTATAGTTCTGTCTGCATTAGGCTACGAGGCTACTAAAGAAAACACCTGCACGCACCAGTTTGCACTCCAAGCCACTGGTGACAGTCCAGACATGATCCTTAATAGAACAGTCATTGTAGGTTTACAAAATGACTGGCATCCTTTCTGACGTATTGCCCTCAAACAGGCATTTATATTGACTGGATGAATAAGAATAAGAGGCCGCAGGTCCCCCACCTGCTACGTCACACCTCCAATGGCAGAAGTGTGTCAGCCTGGGGGGTTGATAGGGCACAGCAGCTGAAAGGCATAGCCGGCCACTGTAAACCAACCCTCCATAGCAGAAGATTAGGCCAGGGCAAGCATGTGGCACTTTAGATTTAGAATGGTTACTAACTGCACATACAAATAAATAAGCTAAATTTAGCCTCAGCCAGTAATGACTGGGGTTGCTAAACATAAAAATATAAGGCTTATTCAAAAGAAGATAGAGGTTGGAGTCTGGGGCTTTTTATTTTCTTTTACTTCAAAACAGACTTACCTAAAAATACTTTTCCATTCCTTCTTCTTGGTATGGCACCCCCTGCAGCACCTGTGGCTTTCTGTAATTAACATCAGGAAACATCATGGGTAATGAAGCTACGTGTAATGTTACATTTGAAAAACTGTCTATATAGAACAACAAATATTACTGAATCATGTTGCACATTTGATCAAATATTAATTATGCGAATATGAAAGCTTTACAGATGGCAATGATCCTTCTGTACAAAGCACATAATGGTTGAATCAATTGATTGTGGAGTAAAGTAGATGAACACACACACATTTCTTATGTAATCTCAAGTAAAAACAGCAAACACAAGAACTACTAGTTCATATTTAGTGACAAAAAATATATAGATATGGTGTATAATGCAGCACAGTTAATTTATCCTCTGTGTATAATGTTGTTTATTGATCTATCATGATGTAAATATATTTACTGTAATTATTGTACACAGAAATACCCAGATATTCTTTGAATGCTCTTTTTCTTGCTGACATTTCCTAAGAGGGTTGGCACAGTAGGCATACTGGACTAATCACTTATAAACCGTTTTATGCATGCACTCAAAACAAACACCTATTTCAACAGAAAAACTTAGTTTTAAGTTAATTTGCTGCATTACATTTTTAAGTATAATCAATTTGATTGTACACGTTGTTTCAACTTAAATTATATTAAACTGACTTAATGAAAAAATTTCATCGAATCTCGTATAGCTAACAAAAATTTTGGGAAATTGCACATTTGCTTAACTTTGCTTAAATTATTTTGATGAGTAAAAGTAATGTAAGACATAAATTGCCATGACTTAATACAATATAGTAGATTCTTAAATTACTCTATGAGTGACATAAAAAAAAAACATTTTCATTACATTCTCAGGACCTGTTGAGTAATCACCTCAAAACTCTGAGCTGCTTTCTTAAACCCAAAAGTCATCAATCTCTGCTAAATTGAATTTTTTTAACCTTTTGAAAGTAGTGTGGGATGGCAGATCTTAAAGCTAGATGATTTTTACATAACATAAAAAGAAAAATCTAAAAGATATGACTAAACTAATTTGATTATAGATTAACTGTATCTGTGCAGTGTGCATTATGGGTGGAAAACATCTGCATCACTTTATAGCTGTGAAAAATGCATTTGTATGGACAAAACGCATGAAGTAAACAGCAGGAGATGCAGAGTGAGCTACTACTAATATTCTAAAATATTACAATTTGCTTCTACGTTTTTCTAAAATATTTCTTGTTAGATATTAATTGTAAATTTAAAATACTACGGCCTGGTTTCACAGACAGGACTTAGATTAAGCCAGGATTAGGCCTTAGTTTAAGTAGCTTTTATAAAGGTGCCTTAGAGAAAACATTACTGATGTGCATCTTCAGACAAAACAATGGCACTGACGTATTTTAAGATATATCAGTGCAAGATGCTCAACAACATGCATTTTAGTCTGGGACTAGGCTTAAGCCTTGTGTGTGAAACCGGGGTACAAGTAATTGTATTTTTTGCACGGACAGTAACAGTAAAGGACAAAGGGACTATGAAATATAAATGTAATATGTTCAGATGAGTGAATGTGCGTTTCTCCTACAAGTTTTGCATGATATACTATATACTATATATCTGTACTACCTAGCTTTGCCAAACTTTATATATCCACTCAGGGCTGCTTAAAATTATTGACACGTTAAAGCAATAAAGAATAAAAGAAACATACATAAATGAGCAAAAAAGGCACGGGACTTGCTTGATGTTAAAAAGCAGTATTAAACACAGTAAGCCTTGAAAAATAACTCAATGCAGTACTCGCAAGTTAACACATATGCGATATACACACTCAAAACAGCCTCTCAGACAGCATTCAATCTCAAATTCAGATCTATTTCGCATCTTCTTGCACTTAAAGAGTTAGTTCACCCAAAAATGAAAATTCTGTCATTAATGACTCACCCTAATGTCATTCTAATCGACAATACATTTTGGTCCAAAAATTTTTAAAAATACGACTTTATCCAGCATTCTGCGTTTGTTTGAATCCGCATTCACGAGTCCACAGTGACGCTGCTGACGTAAGACACAGCAGCGGGATTCAAACAAACGCAGAAGAGAATAGAATGCTGGATAAAGTCGTAGTTTTTGTTATTTTTGGACCAAAATGTATTGTCGATGCTTCAAAAGAGTCTAACTAACCCACTGATGTCACATGGACTACTTTGATGATGTTTATCACACCTTACTTCCTACCTTTCTGGACACGGACTGTAGGGTGTGCATACACTTTCAATTAAAGGACAGAAGGCTCTCGGACTAAATCTAAAATATCTTAAACTGTGTTCCAGAGATGAACGGAGGTCTTACGGGTTTGGAACGACATTAGGTTGAGTAATTATTGACAGAATTTTCATTTTTGGGTGAACTAACCCTTTAACGGTCAAATACACACACAGTTATGTCAAAATGCCATGGCAAGTGTTCACGTAAACAGTCAGTTATGACTTAAAGGGGTACTTCAGCGCTGGGAAGATGAATCTGTATTTAAACTGGGTCATTAATGTAGTAGAAATGTGAAATTATTTTTTTATTTGGTGCCTTCTAGACTGAGAAAACACAGAAAATGTATTTTTGTCTCATGGGGATGAAAGACAACAATTCCCTGAACGCACTGCTTCACTGCCCTACTCTAGGCACGGCTAGTCGGCTACTGGATTACTGGATCACTTGCCTACCATGTTCATTTTCAGAAAATCAGTTCAGTTAGAGACACTACAATTAAAAACTGAACGTGTCTGTTCGATATAATGCGAGTGAGCCGATTGAGCGTCACGGCAGAAACGCACCAGGATTGGATTACATTCATCACATGAACTGAGGTAATCGCGGGATTCGCGGCTGCGGCTGCATTCACAGCGCGTGATCAGTCTGGCGCGTGTTCAGTTCATGTCTTTGGAAGCTTAACTTTCATAGGAAGTTCATTTTAAAAGTTAAAACACTCACTTTGGTCTCCACCGCTCCGGTTACATGAATCTCCGCAGCTCCGCTAGCCGAGTGCTGTGAGTGCGATGTTGAAAAAATGTGGAAATAGCGCCTACTGCTGGCTGTAGTCTTCAGCCTCTGGCCAAAAACTCATCCGATGACGCAAAATGGCGATATTTGCGTCATTTGAGGAATTTTTCCAGAAATTAAATACATAATTCTCTCGTCTCAGGGTCATATGAGGGGGGAAAGTACGATAATTTGAATATACTCCCGGGTTTCTACTGATACAAAGCTTAATGCTAATCGCTGAAGTAACCCTTTAAGTGAATGTAAACAGTTGGGAGAAAATCATATTTGTTGCAGAGATGACATTTTTCTACTTTCAAATGGTAAGTAATCAGCAATCAATTTCAACCACTTTTTTGCACATAATGTTTAATCACTATATTTCCTTTCATTGCCATCAAATTGCACATCGTTTGAAGGACAATATTGGGCAGGATGTGGAATAACAATTTTGTAAATAATAATAATGATAATAATAATAATAATAATAATAATAATAATAATAATAATAATAATAATAATAATAATAGACTACTTTTTGTATTAAAAAATATTATTATTATTATTATTATTATAAAGTCATCCGATTAATCAAAGATATTATATTGAATATCAAAACAATTGTTAATTGCAGCCCTACTACAGTAGCCACAGTAGCCTAATAAGTATATCCTCATAGAATCTGCTCACAGATGTCCAAAAAAAGCTCCACAGATTTCTGCAGAATAAGAACACCTGTCATTCACGTTCCGCATATCCTCCACTCCTTATATTGATGATATAATTCACTGGCACCTTAAGTTTATGTTAATGCTTTTAGTTAATGCTTTTTGTAATATTAACAGTAATGCTAAATTGAAACCACTGAATCACTGAAAAAATGTCAAAAATCCAAGAAACACAGTGCAAGCTCTTTATCAAGACACTGATAGGAAACTGTTTCCATCTTCAACCAATAATTATTCCATATTCCTTTATCTCTTCTGATTTCTTTGTGATGTTTGTAAGTATAACATATTCAATATGTTCCTTTTTAGTGCAGAATGAAACATACAACCACACTTTTACTATTTCTATGAAATATGCAAAGACGCCAATCCAACAATAAGCTTGAAAATAAAGTTGTCACTGTTCTTACCTCTTTCACATGCCGTTTTAAGTGCATGTACACACTCTGTCCAGTTTTACGGTAATGTCTCTCCACGTGTTCTCTTCCAAAACCCAGGAATGAGTTCAAACACACATATAGACCTCCTTCCGATTCCTAAAACAATGATGAAGCAAGATTTAAGCTAAGACAAAGTGTACATAAATGTATAATTCCATAGTTCTACTTAGATTTAAAGCAAATATTAATACAATTGCTAATAGAGATTAAAGCAGACAGCTAAAAGACATAAGCATCATCAGTTTAGGAGCATATACATGAAAAGAGGACCCACTTCAACATAGCAGAGAATAATCTAAAAAACAGCATCCTATTTACAATCTAGGGCTTCACTGAATATTAATGACAAATATCTGGTGTGTATAATAGAAATACAAAATATGGACATAAAAGTAAAATGATAAATAAACACTCACATTAGTGTATTTTACTTTAAGATTTAAATTACTACACTATAACAACAAAGCTCCAATAAGTACTTTGGTGCTTCTTTTTTGTTGTTCGACATGGTAATAATATGTTCTTCAGCCTGGCATATATAGCAATAACATTTTGACCATGTTTCATGATATATACAACCACTTTTGGTGGTGCCTTTGGTTATTAAGATTATTCACATAATTATATAATTGCATAATGCTTATGTTATTTTTTAAAGTTATTTTCAGTGTTTTGTTACTTCTTAACGTAAAAATAAAAAAATTATATGAAAGTCTTTTAGCAATAAAGAACAAACAAATAAGACACTTCTAAGTTTATTCTGAATCAAAACACTGTTCCAGGGCTGGTGTGTGTTGGTTAGAGTGTTGAGGGCCACCAGACTGAAAAACCTGTCACTAGCTCCTGGTGACACACGAGCTTGAACAGATAGTGTGTAAAAATAACCTGTCTTTTAGTCTGACATGATGAACTCCAAACAGCTGAGTCACCTTTAAAACTTTTACAGATGGGAGCTAGTTGTGCACTTTATCCACATTTATGTAAAATTTCCCATAACCGAATGCCAAAATATATAGTATTATACATGATTTGTGGACAAAGCTTGTACACTTAAGAACAGATAACAACCCTCACTGACCTGGATTCATTTTATAGGTCATGGATGCTTACTGCTTGCTTATTCGTGTAGATTTAGGAAATCCCAGTTTTCACATAGTTCATGCTACACAACAGTCGTTTCTCTTGATATCAGGAGATATCATAATATACAGTCTGACCTCAACTAGTTACACTCCTAGATGTCCAATGTGGATGCCGAATACATAAGAACGTGGGAAATAATTATTTCTTTGACACGCCTTTAAAAACAGAGAACAGAAATTCTCTCTAGTACAAACAAGCGTTCAGACCTGCATTGTTTATGCTATCACTATAACGTTACATCTGAATCGCGTATAACGCCAACTGAAAGAGGGAAACTTGGTCACGCTGTAAGATGTAAACACCCGTGTGTTGTTTCTTTCTGAAGGCTGTCACATAATTTGAGCAGGAGAATGGTGGCCGATGATCCCCAATCTCTCTCACGCGCTATACACAGCTTTTCACGTGTCTGTGGGACGCCAGTTTTTGTTTACTGTTCATGCATGAAGTATTCGACATGATACTCACAGGAGAGTCGTAGGAAAAAGCGCATTCGCTCTTGAAAACTCTGTCTCCTGTCCTCGGTACTCTAATGGTCGGCATGTACGGGACCAGTAGCTCTCCCAGATCTGTAGCCATCTTCACATTCCTGCTGCTCGCACCACTATGAGCCTGGCTGGAGCAGCGTGTCAGGCAGAAGATGAGAAGGGGCTATTTTTAAATCATACAGACCCGACATTCCTCGTGGACCGAGAAGGGATGTGACGAAGAAAACATTGGGACATAGAGGGAATGGAGGGTGGTGTATACGGGGGTGGAAACAATGGGTGTCCTCTTGGAAAAACAGTCAATATTTGACATGATTCACCCTGACACCAAGTGGTGACGTTTTAGATCTACGCTCAATGAGTTTGATGGGTTTATAATAGCAATCACAATGGCAGTGCCATTTACTTTTTTAATTTACAAACACCTAACGTTACCTTCTTTCTTTTTAAATTTTTAAAAAGCAAAAAAAAATCTGAAATATAATATGTTGTTTTTTATTATTAATTTCATTTCCATTTTGTTATGCATTTTATACTGACAGCTTTTATTATTTAAGTAATTGGTACATTGTTAGGTGATGTATTTGGTGCTTGTTGAAATATTTTGAGTTTTTATGAAAGTTGCTTAAATAACTAAAATTTTAAATTAAAACCTTTTTACATGAAATATTAAAAGGCTGAAGACATTAGACTGATATGGCTTACTTGCTTGGAAGAGTAATTTATGTAATGAAATTACATTTTATTCACAGAGTTCTGAAACCATTTTGTAAAAGACATCATCTTCTGACGTGTTACTGTAAATTTCTGAATCTAGTGTGACTGTAATAATGCAACGATTTTGTAATATTTAAAGGGCACCATATGCCCCTTTTTACAATATGTAATATGAGTCTCAGGTGTCCCCAGAGTGCGCCTGTGAAGTTTCGGATCAAAATTCCAAACAGATCATTTAATACACCATTTTCAAAATGGCAATTTTGGGGTTGAAGAAAAATCCAAGAAGTCGTCGCTGCAGCCTGAAGCACGATGACGTACTGGATCAGATCCAACACGTACTGGACGCGCATGCGCGGTGGTTTCGTTCACATTTTGATGATGTCACATGCGCACGCGCAGTTGAGAGATTTGTGAACTGGATAAATACTCAAACCGCACGCGCAAAAACAATTATTAATAACATGCTCACGAAATCAGGACACACGTTTTGCATTTTCCCTTGAATGTGTACTGGTTGTACCTTGAGGATTAAAATTACAGACAATTAGGCTACTTGATCGTTTTTGCTTCCAGTCAACAGCAAGTATAACCAGAACATGTTACACTTTTAACTGTTTTGCATGTATTTAGAGAGAAACTAGGATAACTTCAGCATCACGAGAGAAACTAGGATAACTTCAGCATCACGATGACTTATTCATCAATAATTACGTATTATTTATCAGTACTACTACTACACAGGTTGGAACATCATCTATATACAATATTGACAATACGGTCAATATTGTATATAGATGATGTTCTAACCTGTGTAGTTATAATGTGTAGTTATAATGTGTAGTTATAATGCGTATGCGCTGGTCACTTCAGACCAGCGCATACGCATTATAACTAGACTCGCACTCGAATTATAACTACGCACTCGCCATAACGAACCACCATCCAGTACGTATTGGATCTGATCCAGCTACATCATCGTGCTACAGGCTGCAGCGAGGAGTGTCTCGAAAAATTAGATGTTCTGTGCGTGGCTCCTTTAATGCAAACGAGCTACTGCTCCACACCCGAGAGGGCGGAGCCTACATATCTGGTTCACAGCTCATTCACAGCAGAGAACACAGAATGAAAACTGAAACATGATATCTGTTTGTTTTAATGATCATCTCTATCGCAGTTCATGTGACATTGCAGTTCTTCATCATTATGAAATATCATCTGCATGCGTTTTAAAGCCTTATCGCTCTCAACTTAAACACACACTCATGCTCCTGTCATATGCGCACAGTATGGGGGTAATATTGTAGCTTTATTCCAAACAAATATATTGTTATCCACAAGTAAATGTAAAGCGATTCAAAAAAAAAATAATTTCACAAATCAATAGAATGAGATCCACAAATAAATGCAGGAGTTTCACAAAAATGAATTAGATTCACAAATAAATACAATGACATTTGTGAATAACAAAAAAATCCACACATATATTTTTATGTCACAAACACACAACTCTGCCTTGCATAAGTTGCATTCATTTGTGAATCGCTTCCTGTGCATTTGTGGATCTCTTCTTGCGCATTTGTGGATCGCAGCACAGCACGTGGATTTTGAAACATTTCTAGTCTAGACTCAAACGAATCCACAAATACGTAGACTCCACCCACCGTCTACTTAAGCCAATCAGATAACGGCCATATCGTGCTGACCAATCGTAGCACGTTCTCGCTTCAACCAATCACGTTTTGGCCATGGACGTTCACCGCTAGATGTCAGTGTACCGGCATCTCCAGCGGCCGTCAGTGTACCGGCATCTCCAGCGGCCATACAGGGAGTGCAGAATTATTAGGCAAATGAGTATGACCACATCATCCTTGTTCTGCATGTTGTCTTACTCCAAGCTGTATAGGCTGGAAAGCCTACTACCAATTAAGCATATTAGGTGATGTGCATCTCTGTAATGAGAAGGGGTGTGGTCTAATGACATCAACACCCTATATCAGGTGTGCATAATTATTAGGCAACTTCCTTTCCTTTGGCAAAATGGGTCAAAAGAAGGACTTGACAGGCTCAGAAAAGTCAAAAATAGTGAGATATATTGCAGAGGGATGCAGCAGTCTTAAAATAGTCAAGCTTCTGAAGCGTGATCATCGAACAATCAAGCGTTTCATTCAAAATAGTCAACAGGGTCGCAAGAAGCGTGTGGAAAAACCAAGGCGCAAAATAACTGCCCGTGAACTGAGAAAAGTCAAGCGTGCAGCTGCCAAGATGCCACTTGCCACCAGTTTGGCCATATTTCAGAGCTGCAACATCACTGGAGTGCCCAAAAGCACAAGGTGTGCAATACTCAGAGACATGGCCAAGGTAAGAAAGGCAGAAAGTCGACCACCACTGAACAAGACACACAAGCTGAAACGTCAAGACTGGGCCAAGAAATATCTCAAAACTGATTTTTCTAAGGTTTTATGGCCTGATGAAATGAGAGTGAGTCTTGATGGGCCAGATGGATGGGCCGTGGCTGGATTGGTAAAGGGCAGAGAGCTCCAGTCCGACTCAGACGCCAGCAAGGTGGAGGTGGAGTACTGGTTTGGGCTGGTATCATCAAAGATGAGCTTGTGGGGCCTTTTCGGGTTGAGGATGGAGTCAAGCTCAACTCCCAGTCCTACTGCCAGTTTCTGGAAGACACCTTCTTCAAGCAGTGGTACAGGAAGAAGTCTGCATCCTTCAAGAAAAACATGATTTTCATGCAGGACAATGCTCCATAACATGCGTCCAAGTACTCCACAGCGTGGCTGGCAAGAAAGGGTATAAAAGAAGAAAATCTAATGATATGGCCTCCTTGTTCACCTGATCTGAACCCCATTGAGAACCTGTGGTCCATCATCAAATGTGCGATTTACAAGGAGGGAAAACAGTACACCTCTCTGAACAGTGTCTGGGAGGCTGTGGTTGCTGCTGCACGCAATGTTGATGGTGAACAGATCAAAACACTGACAGAATCCATGGATGGTTTTGAATGTCAGAAATGTATATTTGTAAATGTTGAGATGTTATATTGGTTTCACTGGTAAAAATAAATAATTGAAATGGGTATAAATTTGTTTTTTGTTAAGTTGCCTAATAATTATGCACAGTAATAGTCACCTGCACACACAGATATCCCCCTAAAATAGCTAAAACTAAAAAGTACTTCCTAATAAACTACAAAAATATTCAGCTTTGATATTAATTAGATTTTTGTGTTTATTGAGAACATGGTTGTTGTTCAATAATAAAATTAATCCTCAAAAATACAACTTGCCTAATAATTCTGCACTCCCTGTAGACGTTCACCGATAGATGTCAGTGCTGCGGCATCTCCAGCGGCCAGCGACTTTCTTCGACAGCACATGCCGCTGGATATATATTTTGATTTAATAGCATTTTTTTATTTTATATAAAATGCATTTCAACAAAACAACATTATATAAGCTAGTTACCAAAGTCGGTCTCCAATCATGTGTAAGCAATTTATCATAAATTGTGTTAATAAAGTTGTAATGAAGTTTCTGGTACTGCATTAAATCAGAGAAAGCTGAAATTGTTTTGTGTATGTGTAGGACATATATATCAAAAAAGTCTCAATATCACCTTCATGTTTCAGTGACGATAAAATAATGCCTTCATAGAAAATGCTGTTTATTAAATATTAATTTGAAATGTTATTAAATGTGAATATAAACTGTTATTCAGTTAATACAGAAGCTAGTTTCTGATGTGCTTCACAATTTTGGTATTAAATCAGATAAGCTGAAATTGCGGCTTCTCCAACAGCCAGCTGTCACTGCAGCGGCATCTCCTATAGTGGCATCTTAAACTTCAAAAAGACTGGTAATTATTAGACTGGTAGTGGTAACAAGTTCGGTGTCACTCTGTTCCCGCCCTGTTAGTAAGCCAAAACGTGATTGGTTCAAGCGAGAACGTGCTACGATTGGTCAGCATGATATGGCCGTTATCTGATTGGCTTAAGTAGACGGTGGGTGGAGTCTACGTATTTGTGGATTCGAGTCTAGACTAGAAATGTTTCAAAATCCACGTGCTGTGCTGCAATCCACAAATGCGCAAGAAGAGATCCACAAATGCACAGGAAGCGATTCACAAATGAATGCAACTTATGCAAGGCAGAGGTGTGTGTTTGTGACAAAAATATATGTGTGGATTTTTTTGTTATTCACAAATGTCATTGTATTTATTTGTGAATCTAATTCATTTTTGTGAAACTCCTGCATTTATTTGTGGATCTCATTCTATTGATTTGTGAAATTGTTATTTTTTTGTGACTCGCTTTACATTTATTTGTGGATAACAATATATTTGTTTGGAATAAAGCTACAATATTACCCCCATAGCACAGAGCTGGATGTCAGCACATCCGTGAGAAGTCTATTAAACTAGACTAATTCTCTATCAAACAACAGAAGATAAACAGAAATTCACTCACTGCTCTTGACTGACTGAACTTTAGTAGCTTAAATAAGAACACATTTCTTACTTGAATGCTGCTGTTAATGCTCTGGAGGAGATAAACATGGCGGACTGTGTGAACAGCTGAGCTCAGCTCTCTGAGGGAGGGGTCTGTGCTAATATGTCAGCGTCATTGACTGTATAAAAAGGTCAGTGTCCATCAACATGTGTGGGCGGGGCCTTTGCAGTGCAACATCACACTGCAGGAATCTGGAAACATCTTGTTCTGAGAGACTGCTTATGATTTATGGGGATTAAAAAAAAAAGGAGTGGGTGGATTTTTACCATTATAGGGTTGTTGTGTACACACACTGCCAACACACATTTATGTTCAAACACCTTATAAAAGTGAATTTTGCATAATAGGTGACCTTTAAGTTGATTCCACTTCTTTTGTTGGTATCTGTTAACTTGAAAACCTGCATGACTTTTCTACCACAGTGGAATCAATTATGAATAATTTGGCCGATCTTTTCATTAAATAATAATGAATGGAGACAGGAGCAAGATTCAATAAACATAAATTAATACTGAACAGCCTAAAAAAAAGGGTGAATGATGACAGAAGTTTCAGGTAATTCCTTGATGTAAAACAACTGGAATACACAAGAGCAGTAACTTATTTATTATCATAGTTTATTGGTGCCAGAGGCAAAGAAAAGGGGAAAAAATAAATCTTTTTTATTAATAAGTATACATTATACATTGTATAATGCCTGAATATTTTGGACAAGTATGCATGACCACTCCTAGTTGTCAGGGGATGACTTGGGGCTGTAGTCGATGAGATTCTTATCAAGTGTCTTAATTTGGAACCAGGGTCCATCTCCTTTTTCTCTCATGTGTCGGCGGACTTCAAGTTGTTGTTGTCTAAAAGGAAAATAGCAAATACATTAGAGATCATCAATTAGGCTACATATAAATAAGATACATTTTCGTGAGCAGTAAAAACAAAGTGCCTTTGTTGTTGTGGTACTGACATTTAATTGTACCCAAAGGTTTGACAACGCCATTATTTTTAACCTTACAGACATTTTTGCTCTTTTCTTCTAATCCTTCAGTACATAGTTTATTAAAGACATTGTGATATTTATTTACTTGGAGGCACCTCAAAATCAAAATGAACCTATAAATGGTGTGGATCACTTTAGTGAGCAGAATTTGAAAGGTCATGATAAAGACTGTTTAGGAAATACAGAATTATATCATCTAAACCTCTAGGCAATCAAATGATGATTCTATGGCGAACAAAATGGCTCACGATTTTGTGGTTGCCAATTTCGCCTAAACATATCAAGATGCATTTATTAAAAGTTCAATTCCAACAATAGGAAATCCTAATCCATGAAAAACAGTTGAATTAATTAGTAAATCTTGTAAATTTCCACCCGTTTCCTCCTACAACCCCAAATTGGAAAAAGTTGGAACAGTATGGAAAAACGCAAATAAAAAAAGAAAGTAGTGATTTCTAAATTTACTTTGACTTTTATTTCATTGCAGACAATATGAACACAAAATATTTCATGTTTTGTCTGGTCAACTTCATGTCATTTGTAAATATGCATCCTTTCCTGTCATTCAGACCTGCAACACATTTCAAAAAAAAGTTGGGACAGGAGCAATTTAGGGCTAATAATGAGGTAAAATGGTTAAATAATGATGTGATTTGAAACAGGTGATGTCAACAGGTGATTGTAATTATGATTTGGTACAAAAGCAGCATCCAAGAAAGATCTAATCCTTTCGGAGCAAAGATGGGCAGAGGATAGCCAGTTTGCCAACAAATACGTGAGAAAATTATTGAAATGTTTAAAAACAATGTTCCTTAAAGAAATATAGGAAGAGGTTTGCATATTTCACATTTAACAGTGCATAACATAATTAAAAGATTCAAGGAATCTGGAGGAATTTCAGTGCGTAAAGGAAGAGGGTGCAAGCCTAAGCTGAACAACAGTGATCTCCGATCCCTCAGGCGGCACTGCATCAAGAATAGTCATTCATCTAGAAGCGATATCACCACATGGGCTCAGGACTACTTTGGCAAACCTTTGTCAAGTACCACAATACGTAGTTACATCCACAAATGCCAGTTAAAACTGTACTGTGCCAAAAGGAAGCCCTATGTTAACAGTGTCGAGAAGCGCCGTCGACTTCTCTGGGCTCGAAGGCATCTGGGATGGACCATCACACAGTGGAAACGTGTACTGTGGTCAGATGAATCAGTATTTCAGGTATTTTTTGGGAGGAATGGATGCCGTGTGCTCCGGACCAAAGAAGAAAAGGATCATCTAGACTGTTACCAGCAACAAGTCCAAAATCCAGGGTCTGTCATGGTATGGGATTGTGTCAGTGCCCTTGGCAAAGGTAACTTGCACTTCTGTGAATGCACCATTAATGCTGAAAAGTACATAGAGATTTTGGAGGACATCTTTTCAGGGACATCCATGCAAATTTCAACAAGACAATGCAAAACCACATTCTGCACACATTACAAAGTCCTGGCTGCGGAGGAAGAGGGTACGGGTACTTGACTGGCCAGCCTGCAGTCCCGACCTGTCTCCAATAGAGAATGTGTGGCGCATTTTGAAGCGCAAAATGCGACAACGAAGACCCCGTACTGTTGCCCACCTTAAGACTTGTTTGCAGGAAGAATGGGACAAAATTACACCTGAAACACTTCATCACTTGGTGTCTTCAGTCCCTAAAGGTCTTTTAAGTGTTGTGAAAAGGAATGTCAATATTACAAAGTGGTAAATGCTTTACTGTCCCACCTTTTTTTAAAATGTGTTGCAGGTCTGAATGACAGGAAAGGACGCATATTTACAAATGACATGAAGTTGACCAGACAAAACATGAAATATTTTTGTTCATGAAATATTTTTGTTCATATTGTCTGCAATGTCAAAGTAAATTTAGTCAAAGTAAATTTAGAAATCACTTCTTTTTTTTTTGCGTTTTCCATACTGTCCCAACTTTTTCTGATTTGGGGTTGTACTTCCTACTCATATGTATATTATACAGTGAATTCATGAAACAAGAAACTAAACACTCTCTTGACAATAAAATGCGTAAAACAGTGGTTCTCAAACTTTATGACTCAAAGGCCACCGTGAACAACTAAATTATTTGAACAGTATATTCCCTGCTGTAACTATGACAATTCTTTTCAAACTTTTTTATTAACAAAAACTGCAAGTGTTGATAATAAATTAACTACATTTTGTGATTCCAGATTCTGATTAAAGGGATAGTTCACCCAAACATTAAAATTAGCCCATGATTTACTCACCCTCAAGGAGGGATGGGGGCGATATATCGAATATTAGCGATAATATCGCAATAACTTTGACAAAGATGTAAAATTTTAAAATATCGTGAATATCGAATATTTCAAATTCAACATCCATACTTTCCCAAAAAACATTACCAGATAACGCAGAAGTCTGCTTCCACCGTTCATTAAACACTGGAAGCAGAAGAGTTAAATATATACCCGAAGCGCATGACAAAGAAAGCAACAGAAACAAGCGCACATGAGAGAAATAATAGCGCGGCGCGGGACGTGCTCGCGCTGCCGGATTCTGACCTGAAGCGCGCGCACACGCCTTTCAGACAACACACGATCGCGATTCAGTTCTTTCATGGATTATTGAGTTTCATTGGTCAAACAAATGTAAAAATGCACGTCCTGGCGAGTATTCAGGTAAACACAGTAGTGTTTGTCTTTAGTGAACGACGAACAGAGTTGAGTGAGAAATCGTGTGTTACAATGAATTTGGTCCGTGGAGCTCTTAAAGGGCCGGACCTCAAATTCTGTGTGATTTAATGTTCATCAAACAACAATGAAAAATAGAAAACCACCCCATGCTTGGCTAAACAACTTTGATATATTTATTAAGAATCAGTGTAGCCTATAGTTAATTTTTAGAGTGAAGACTGAGCATTTTTTTATATATATTTGATTTTTGGTCTATTTCTTGACTTGCTAATGTTAAATAGACCCACTGTAGCTGAAAATAAAGCACTGTTTTTGTCATATTGTTTGTAATTTGCATGTTTTGCTTATGTTTTAAAATATATATATATCAAATTAAAAATCTATATTGTAATATTAAAGTACATTTAAAAATATATATAAAATTAGTCGTATCATTTAAGATTTTGGTCATCCTGACCTGTTCAGTAAACCTAAACATTTTGTATTTAATTTGGTTCTATCTAAATAGTTTTTGTTGTTTTTAATGGGGGCAAAATACATCTGTATTTGTTTATTTAAAAACAATTGCAAACATATCGAGATATATATCGAATATCGTAAAAATTTTGACAATATCGAGATATTTTTTTTTAGATACCGCCCAGCCCTACCCTAAAGCCACCCGGAGTATTTATGACATTCTTCTTTCAGACAAATAAAATGGGTTAATAAAGGCCTTATGAAGTGAATCGATGGGTTTGTGTAAGAAAAATATCTTTAAAACTTTATAAAGTAAAATATCTAGCTTCCAGCGGACTGCCTTCCGTATTGAACTTATGCAGAAAGTATAACGCCTCTCACAGTTCAAAATTCTTACACTACATCCGACTTCATCGTCACGCCAGTTACGCTTTTCCCGTAAGTTGAATACAGAAGTCTGCCGGAAGCTAGATATTTTACATTATAACGTTTTACATATGGATATTTTTCTTTCACAAACTCATTGATTCACTTCAGAAGGCCTTTATTAACCCCCCGGAGCCGTGTGGATTACTTTTATAATGGAGGGATGCACTTCTTTAAGCTTCAAATTTTGGGATGCCATTCGCTGCCATTATAAAGCTTAAAAAAGCCAGGATATTTTTTAATATAACTCCGATTGTATTCGTCTGAAAGAAGAACATCATTTACACCTAGGATGACTTGAATGTGAGTAAAACATGGGCTAATTTTCATTTTTGGGTGACTATTTCTTATTATTCTTATTAATCTTGACTTTTTTGTGGATTTTAATTAAGTTCAATAATATTAACAGATAATACTTTTGATTTAAAGGTGCACTATGCAACTTTTCCATGCGCTAGAGGGCGCCTGTTCCAAACAAAGGCGTAGTTTGATGATGCCAAGTTTGAGCGCAGCATCTTGGGACATGTGGTTTTCACCTCACAGCCGGTGGAAAAAAATCGGGATAGGACTCGGGCAGAAATCATGTTGATGGATTTGGTTATTAACGTTACTGTAGTATGAAGCAGAGAAGGACCAAGTGTTGTGGAGCTGAGCAAGGCCGCTGGAGCGATTTGTTAATGAGAGGAACAACACACGCCTCACGAGTAGCAGGACCTTTATTATGACGGGACACAGGTGCCGGTGCTATTTCCGCTTTTCCGGTCATGAGTATGAGATAACGTGGCTCTGTTTATTATGTTAGACACATTTGAGTGTGTTGAAAATTATGTTATGACGTTACTCTGTGCGTTCACTCGGTGGCTGCTTTGACACTTGTTGCACACTGCTAAGAGTAAAGCGTTTCTGCCAAATAAAACGAGGGAAACGCAGATATGACACAGGCGACTCCCTCAGACGCTATGCTCAGATGTCCCGGCACCTTGGTTAAAATAGCAATTTTCTCACAATATACAAATAGTTGAAAACATTTGGAATATTGTAAGTACTCAACTGAGCAAAATATATAACACTGGCCTAGTGGTTTTTGGAAATTTTACTGCAAAAATACTACATAGTGCACCTTTAAATAATGTATAAGTAAATGTTGAAATAAACATTAACTAAGATATATTTTATTGTTAGCTCCAGCTAACTAATGTTTAAAAAAATTAAACCTTAAAGTAAAGCCTTATTGTTAAAAGTAATGGAGTGGAGTTGCATAAATACATTTTTTTAAACAAACAAAAGGAAAATCAAAACAGCAGGAAATATTATACAAGAAACAAGATGTTTTACATTACCATATCCTGCATGTATAATCTCATTTAGCTTAATTAGGTGAATCACGTGAAGACAGTTTACCTCATTTCAGCTTTTTCCGTCTCAATTTGGATAAGTGCCATCATTTTCTCATAGTCCTTCACTGGGCTGTCATAAAATGTACGAGCAATCCAACGGGTGATGGGATGCTAAGTGATAATAAAGACAACAAATAAAAGAAAAGACATGAATCATGATAGCAGACAGTGACACAATTTTCTTTTTTTATTAAATTAAAAATGGGCCATTTGTACTTATACCGTGTATTTTACAGTGTTTATGCACTTAAATATTTTAGAATACCTTGTAGTACTCCCAGTGCTCTGGCTCGTAGTCTTCAGGTATCTCTGCTAACTCAGCTTCTCCTGTTTAATGAATTGCAGACATTATTTAAGTTATTATAGCAGGTACAGCAAGTAAAGGAAGGAAAAACTGTCCTTCATCAGAAACTTACCTACGAAAACATTAATAAAAGTCACAAGTGCTGCCACAGGGATGCCAGTGAGAAGAATGTAATTTCTCTGGTGTAATAAAGAAAGAGAAGGGAGAAAGATTGGAAAAATTTTATTTAAATAATAACAAGCAGCTAGAATGATATGCAATTGATGTAAAGTACTTATAACAGGCTTTACCAGCAGGTAAAGAAATCTTCTATCATAGAAGTCAGTGGGCTTGATGACAAACATCCTTTTCCCATGGCTCCCATGACGGACAACAACTGTAAAAGAACAGGGGAAAATAATAATAAAAATAATAATAAGAATAGCTTAGCACGTCAATTTATTACTATAATAGCTTTATTGCATGCAACATTTTTAATCAACAGAAAGTCAATTATAGAACTGAAACGAAGCAAGAGAGATACACAATATACAAAATTACAGCAAACCCAAATTATATGTTCATCTTTTTATAATATAAAATGAAAGTGTTACACACACAATGAGGGCCAAAATATTGTGCCTGTCAAACATAGTAAATTGATTGTTAGCATATAAACACTTAAGTGAGGGGGAAGAAGCACAATAAATATTTTAAATCAAAAGCTGTTAAATATATGTATGTCTATGTAAAAATGTCCATGATATATTAACATATCACATACAGCAGTTAGTATGTATGTATATATCTATATAGGAGAGTTACAGTGGGGATTGTTGTTGAGGCCAGCTTGTAACAGTTACACTTGACATGCTAAGCGAGCAAAGCAAGGTCACTGCTAGTTTTGATCTCCCGGGCCTAATCGGTCATACCGTTTCGTTTAGTAAAAATTTACATTCTTTACCTTGTTCTGAACGTGCAACAGACCTGGAGAGCAGATTTGAAGATTGGCATGTTCGTTTCAGAGGGTTTAATCTGGCTGCAAATGCAGCCGTCGTCCGCAGTACGCTCATACCCACCATGACTGTTGAGGGAGTGCGTGAAACAAGGGCTTCACTGATTGGCTCATCTAACGCAGAGTGAAGCCATGTTGCATGTTCACCATTAATTCTTAGGGCAAATTAAAGGTTCCTTTCAAAAGATGGCCCTTTAAAATAAAATAAAATAATAAAATAAAATAAAATAATGCTGCTGAATTTGAGAAATTCTTGAATGCATTATAGGTGAGTAATTCAATAATTGTCTAATTTACAGTAATATACCCTTCAGGTTGGTGAACTACTCTATTCATTATTATGTCTCATACTTAAAATATTTATATGCTTATGGGTTTAAATTTCCTGTCTAAAACAATAAAATATATTTTTATTTTAATATATTATCTAAAATAAACGGTGAGTGCATAGTAAAATGGGTATAATACAATGTAATGTGATCATTGTTCAAAAGTAAAAAAAAATAAAATAAAAAGGTACAAATACATGACTAATTTCTTAATCTTATTTTAAATAAAATGAATACTATTTTAAAAACGTGTTGGATCATATTTTATATCTAATTAAAATTTTGTGTGCTCTGGGGTTGTACATTTAGCAACAAACCGTTTGAACTTTTAAAGTGGAGAAATGTGTTATGGTTAATACTGTCCAACCCAACAGGTGGCGCTGCACGTTTTCGTTCATTATTTCGTTTGACATTGTCAAGATGGCTGCGGCCGTAATGGGCCGCATTACTGCTGTCTGCAGACAATTTCAACGTTTTGTTACAGTGTCTTCGCACACACCGACTCAATATGCGACCCAAGCGCTGTCTAAATTTCACTCGTGTCAACGAAGGTATGTTTTTCTCGCTGATTATATGTTGTCAATGCTTCATGATACACCGAGAGAATAATCATGTTTTAACCAATTAATTTGAATTCTTTCCATATTTCTCGCAATTTAGACAAATGTATGACTCGTGGTGGTTCAGAAGTTCCATGAATAACAGAGCACTCCACACATCTTGTGTCAGAAAAGGATTGGAAGATTTTTTTGACCTGCCAGAGAACTGGGGTGAACAAACAGTTAAATCAGGTACCAACCTCAATGTTTATTGTTCAGTTACTATAAGCTGTAGGTTGTGTCTCAACCTAGTGAGCGCCTACTATTTATATTATATGTGTATTATATGAATAAATAAGAAAGTCATAGTAATTGTCCATCATTACTTGATGATAACACATTGTGTTAATTATGTTGTCTCATGATCTCATAGGTGCTCCATGGACTGCCAAACAGCTTAGGGTGAAAAGTAATGAAGACTTACACAAACTTTGGTAATTGAGTCATTTTTACAGTTTGAAGACTTTTAAAGAAAAATTACAACAAATATTAACCCACATTTCTGTTTGAATGTCTTAGGTATGTTCTCTTGAAGGAAAAGAACATGTTACTCACTTTAGAACAGGAGGCGAAACGACAGTGTGTTCAGGTGCCCAGTCCAGAGCGCATCAAAAAGGTGTGAAATGTTCAAACTTATTAAAATGCTCAGTTTCTGTTGATAAAATCCAGTACCGTGGTACAGTGATGATGCAGTTGTCCCATGGTATGTACACTAACCATCTAAAAGTTTGTGGTTATTTTTTTAAGAAATGCTTTTTATTTTCAAAGAGTGACACTAAAGATTTATGCATTGTTGCAAACAAATCTAAATTTCAAATAAATGCTGTGCATTTCAACGTTATATTCATCGGAATCCTGAAAAAAGCTTCTTCATGGTTTCCACAAAAATATTAAGCAGAATTTTTCAACATCAATAAGGAATGTTTCTTAAAGGGATAGTTTACCCAAAAATGAAAATGTGATGTTTATCTGGTTACTACCCCCAGTGCATCCAAGATATATGTGACTGTTTCTTCTGTTGAACACAAACAAAGATTTTTAACTCCAACCGTTGCAGTGTGCCAGTTGTATAATGCATGTGAATGGTAACAGATGAGAGAATGAGAATAAAAAAAACATATACATCCATATTAAATCCTGCGGCTCATGAAAATAAATTGATGTCTTAAGACACAAAACTATAGGTTTGTGCGAGAAACCAAACAGTATTTATCTTTTTTTTTACCTCAAATACAACACTGTCCAACAGCCTTCAGCACACGATCACTTCTGGTAAGTGAGGTCAATGTACACAATCTGAACCGTTTGTTTCTTCTCTTAAGACATTGTCATCATGAGCCACAGGATTTAATATGGATTTGTATGAGAATGTTTTTTTTTTTTTACTAATAGCTCTTACTCTCATCTGTTACCATTCACATGCATTATACAACTGACAGACTGAAACGGTTGGAGATAAAAATCTTCATTTGTGTTCTACTGAAGAAACAAAGACAGCTATATCTTGGATGCACTGGGGGTAAGCAGATAAACCATAAAATTATCGTTTTTATTGTTCATCAGCTGAATAAAACCGTTCTGAAAGTGATTCCAATGATATTGTTTCTCTGTGTCATTATCATTATAGCTGTGGTGTGAACTCTGCTATTCTTTAATATTGAGAATGATTTTTAGAACTATCTTTATCGCCTTTGTTGTGAATCTGCCTTTCGTCCTGAAGTTTAGGCATAGGGTGAATCTGTGCCTGTTCAATTCGTCAGGTGTACATGGATGAACCTATATCAATGATGATTTCTTTTAATAGGTAGAAAGGTCAATGAAGCGTCTTGACACGGTTGTGAAAGAACGTGAGGATGCTCTGCGCTTACTGCAGACGGGACAAGAGAAGGCTAGACCGGGCGCGTGGCGAAGAAATGTCTTTGGCAAATCCTTCTGGTAAGCAAATCAAATAAACATTTTGCAGATTGTTCTCTTATGCACATCTATACTGTGTAACTAACTACGAGCATGTTTATTCATCAGGTACCGCTTCAGGGAACACCCAATCCCCTGGCACCTTAATTCGAGATACAAAAGGAGGCGATTCTTCGAACCATCACATGTCGCCCCTTACACAAGGTATGTCTCACATTTTACAAGTCTACAGAAAAATTATTAACTTTTAGCATTTTAATAGAAGGGAAAAATTTCACAGCTTTTGAGCTCCCCCAAGGAACTTTGCTTGGAACATTTTGCTTTCTGAGAGTGAACAATGTTCCCCAGGAGCTCTGTAAAATAATTTTTACATGAGATTTATTAAAATAGCTGATATATTGGTAGTTTTCCCTCTATAACAATGTTATTACATTTCCTTGATGCACAAATGTTTTAACTCTGCTCTTCTGAATTTTAGGTTGAGCCTTGAAAAATACCTAAGGAATAAAATGCGGAAAGAAAAAAACGAAAAGAGAAACCAAAAAAAGCTTGCAGTGATATTTCCAAAAAAGACTGCACATGCATGAGACCATTGAAAAGCCCTTTCACATTTAATGTCTTTCAACACATAATACTTTTTTTCATTTCTCCAGAAGTTTGAGTATCAGAATATGTTGTACAGTCAAATAATAAATTCAAACATAATTGAGTTTGTGTGTCTATATTTACCTTTATGCTAATTATTACGATTAAAATCATCCCTCTTAAAGGGCTACTTCAGCGCTGGGAAGATGAATCTGTATTTAAACTGGGTCATTAATGTAGTAGAAATGTGAAATTATTTTTGAATTTGGTGCCTTCTAGACTGAGAAAACGTCAGTCTACACAAAAAAATGTATTTTTGTCTCATGGGGATGAAAGACAACAATTCCCAGAACGCACTGCTTCACTGCCCTACTCTAGGCACGGCTTGTTGGCTACTGGATCACTTGCCCACCGCGTTCATTTTCAGAAAATCAGTACAGTTAGAGACACTACAATTAAAAATTGAATGTGTCTGTACGATATAATGCGAGTGAGCCGATTGAGCGTCATGGCACAAACGCAGCAGGATCGGATTACATTCATCACATGAGCTGAGGTAATCGCGGGATTAGCGGCTGCGGCTGCATTCACAGCGCGTGATCAGTCTGGCGCATGTTCAGTTCATGTCTTTGGAAGCTTAACTGTCATAGGAAGTTCATTTTTAAAGTTAAAACACTCACTTTGCTCTCCACCGCTCCGGTTACATGAATCTCCGCATCTCCGCAAGCCGAGTGCTGTGAGTGTGATGTTGAAAACATGTGGAAATAGCGCCCTCTGCTGGCTGTAGTCTTCAGCCTCTGGCCGAAAACTCCGATGATGCAAAATGACGATATTTGCGTCATCATCGGAGGAATTTTTCCAGAAATAAAATACATAATTCTCTCGTCTGAGGGTCATATGAGGGGGGAAAGTACGATAATTTGAATATACTCCTGGGTTTCTACTGATACAAAGCTTAATGCTATTCGCTGAAGTAACCCTTTAAGGGACATGTTTTGAAGTATAGGTTTTCCTCAATATGCAAGTCTAAATAGTTCATATGTACTAAATATTAGAATTAGTACACAACTGCATTGACATTCTTACTCATTCAAACATGATATCAGTTTAGACCACTTTAACAAAAACAATTTTATTCCCAAAAGAGCTGATCAATTGTTAAAAGCATAACAAACATTTGGTTTCCTGTGGTGCATTTTCTAGGAAGTGGCAACGTGGTGGAGGGGGAAAAAAAGCACTGATACAATTACAGGGTCATAATTCCCATGTACCAAACAGCATAAACTTATCACTGTTATTTAAAATTAATCAGGTGGTCAGAAGTCTGTTGCCAAACTGGATATGAAAATATTGTGTGAGGAGTAGAAAAGAGTGCAACCACGTTAAACTGTTTAAAATATGGTTTGTTTGCACTAAAAATAACAGCAAGTGTCCTTGTTAGTTCCTGAGTCCACTAAGAAGGCTGTTTCTACTGGGTGGTATATTTCTTATTTTTCTTTCATCTCCTTCAGAAGGCAACCATATGTTAGAGGAACTGGTTAAGGACACTTCCTGTCAACACACTGTTTCCCACCTTCCTCGTACTCCTGTTTTGAAATCCACATTTGCTGAAAAGTTCCCTAAAAAAAAAAGTCACAATTGTTATATGCTGTTGATTTGGTGAACATATTGACAATTTAAAAATACATGTATATATGGATGTTGTGTTAATACTACACATACAATAATATAATCCAGTGCCAGTCACTGGTGTTAAGCTCTGGTCGACACTTGGCATAAAATAAAATAAAATAAAAAAGATGACAACCATGCAGTGTGTAGCTACTACTGTTGCACAAAATCATGTCAGAAGAGATGACAGGCAACGGTGAGATACTTAATATTTTTAAACTGGAAAAATGTAGATACTTAGGGGATCTTCCAAGAACTAAAATGATCAGCATTTCTTAAAAAAAAAGTTTGGGTTCTACAAAGGGTATAGTTTTCCTTACAAAGTTTAGCAGAAAAAAAAAAAGATTATAGATTCAGTTTACACTGCGGAACTCTATAATCTAGCTGACAGTCATCCAGATCATTTTCTACTAACTATATAGAAATATACTGAAACAACCACATTACCTATTGGTGTTTTCATCACTCTAATTTCACTATAAAATAAACCCTTGCTATATATCATTATGCCTTGTTATTTATGTTATCCAGATTTAGATATACCTTTACTATATTTATAGTGTTGTTGTCTAGCAGATCAGTTGAAGAATTTGACTTTTTTTTTCTTTTCACACATGTAGTTCAAATCTAATATTTTGACAGCCCTAGTGAACACTACTCACCAGGGATGCGAGGATGGAGCCCCCAATCCAGGCGCTAAATCTGCGCTCAACAGTTGTGTTATTGGCTATCAACTTCAAACGCATACTCTGCAGAGAGGGCAAAACAACAATTCATTGTATCATAAAAAGCACAGAAGACACTACTGACATTTTAATAGACCAGGTTAGACGACATATCGGATTTAACATGGATGAAAACGAGGCTGTGAGGTAGTCTTTATAAATCGCTGTATACAGGTTCTAACTTTTAAAACTGTTTTAAGGAGTTGTCTACTGAGTTTTTAGTGGAAAGACGAACAATCGGTATTGGGGTGTAACGATACCCTCATGTCAGGATTCGATACATGTCACAATACTGAACTCATGATACAATATTATTGCGATAATCCAAGACATATGCTAAAAGGTTAAGAATTATATTTTTTTACTGTTAATTAAAATGCTAAATTTGGTATTACATTGGGGGGTGGAAACGAATAGGTTTGGATCTGGTGCTGGGAACCCAATGCAGAGGACAATGGTGGCACCAGTATAAAAATATTCATGATTCTGAACCAGAAAATGCTGAATTATTTTAGACAAAAATATGCTTGCATTCTGTCACTGACTAGATATATATAAAATAATGTAGGCTACTTTTTACTGGTAAAATAAGGAATCGGCAGTATACCCACAAAAAATATTGCGATACTATGCTATAACAATTTTTCCCCACCAATAATCAGGACCCACAAATATCCTCCAACTGCATTATTATAGCAGGGTAAATGTAGTACTGATACTAAAACTTTTTTTGTCCCCCTCAATTTTAATTTTGGGTGAACTATACACAGTATATTTTGTCACTATCCACGATACATATTGTTGCATTATTGCATTGCAATATTGTGAAACCCTATAGTTACACCCCTAAGCGGTCAAATTAGTGTGGTCAAAAATATCGATATTTCGTTTGAATCGATACTGAAATATCTGAAACGATACGATACTCAGTTTCTAGAGTATCGATACCAACTGCGCTCTCCTCTCCGACCGACAGCGAGTTGACACGCACCCGCATCCTCTCATTCAGCCCGGTTAACCCTCTAAACACGGTGAACACGTGTTCTGCTGGATTTTTCCTCATGAAAGCGAGTTAGTGTTAGTGTGTGATCGGTCTGAATTTCGCACGGATTGCACAATTCTACTAATCCCCGCAGATTTCGCTAACATCTGAAGCACGCACACACACATACCGTAATAAAACCTCCTCTGACATACAAGTGCAAACATTTGCTTCTTTTTCCAGCTTATTATTGGTCAAATACACTCAAGTATTTGTCAGATGTCTCAGTCTTGAAGAGTATTAACGTAAACCGTTCAGGAAGAATGAGTAACAGGAACAGTGTTTAGGATCCATGCGAGTGCGTCAGGTCTTAAAGGGACAGCAGTTATTTGTTATTAAAACTACAAAAAGACAAACGATCACTTACTGCTCTAGACTTATCAACTTGTGTAACTTTAATGATTTCATCTGTAGGCTATTTATAAAGCACAGCGGGACGTGCTCGCGCTGCCGGAGTTTGACCTGAAGCGCACGCACAGCACACACCTTTCACTGAGACAGCATGCAATTGTGATTCAGTTTACGGATTATTGGGTTTGAATGGTCAAATAAATGCACGACAAGTCCTGACAAGTATTCAGGTAAACACAGTCGGGTATGTCTTTCACGGATGAACGTATACAGAGTTGAGTTGGAAATCGGAGGTGTTCCAATTAATTTGGTCCGTGCAGCTCTTAAAGGGCCGGACCTAATATTATTCTTTGTGATTAATGTTAATCAAACAACAAAATACAAATAGAAAAATCACCACATGCTTGACTGAATAACTTTAATATATGTATTAGGAATCTGTGTACAATTAATTTATAGAGTTAAGACTAAGCAGTTTTTTATAATTATTATTATTATTTAATTTCTATCTTGAATGCTACTGTTAAATAGACTGTAGCTGAAAAATAAAGCACTGTGTGTCATATTGTTTGTAATTTGCATTTTTGCTTATTTTTTAAAAACAAAGATAAAATTAAAAATGAATATCTATATTGTAATTATAAAATAAAATTAAAATATTAAATTACTTATATTATGAAATAAGATTTTGGTCATCCCAACCTGTTGAGAATAGTGAAAGGTTAGTGAATGTCAACATGACTGATAATGTGATGTTTGTAAACATCTCTGTAAGGATGTTCACATTGGCATGTAATTATTATTGCAATAAGACGAGAGAATGGTCAAAAAGCAGGGAAGGAACATGCTGACCAAGTGAGTTTTTTTATTATTTTTATTTTTTTTACATATAAATAAAACAATGAATAGTAAGTTCTGGCATATTATTCCATTTCTTTTACTGTTTGTTTGTTTTTTTGCCGTGGTATCGATTCAGTATCGGTATCGTATCAAAGTCATAATTTTGGTATCGTGACAACACTATGCGGTATGTTGTTAAACAACAACGCAGTGCATTGACCACACTGTATTCTATCAATCACTGCCTCGTTTTCATTCCAGACAAAAATTGAATATGGTGCGAAAATACAAAGTGCCACTTACTGGTGGTGTCTTCTGCGAGAGTTCTCTATTAAGTCTGTCTGTAAAGCCTTGGATAAGAGTGTTTCCACCTGTAACTACCACACTGCCATACAGACCCTGTCAAAATAAACAAGGGCAGCATAATGTCACTTGCATTGGCAGCACAGACACATGACATGTAAATATAAGTAAAGCAATGCTTTGAAATCTTACTGGTCGAATGTCTATGTCACACATGCCAACGCTTGTTGTCACAACATGGCCGACTCCCAGCATGGTGTTCCCTGATAGACCCTGTGAAAATGAAGACTAATGAAAGTTAATACTAGCAATTTCCGAATGAAACTTGGACAGAGTAAAGAGGATATTTCTTGCCTTAGCATTTGAAGGATCAAACAGACCCTCAGGGATCTTAAGTCTTTCCGCTCCAAAATCACAGTTGTACCCATTAGGCAGCTCATAGTGAACAGTGGGCATCTGGGCAGCTACTCTGTACAGGGCAGATTGTAACAATGTGATGATAATGTGATCTCAAAGCAATTAACATATCCAAAAGCTCAAAAAGTGAATTATGACACAGAAACCTTTTATTGTAATATACACTACCATTCAAAAATTGGTCTCTGTGCGATTATGTTTTTGAAATGAGTCCTTTATACTCCTCACCAAGGTTGCATTTATGTGATCAAAATACAGTAATAGTGAGATATATTATTACAATTCAAAATAACTTTCAGTATTAATATATTTTTATATATAATTTATTCCTGTGATAGCAAAGCTGAATTTTCAGCATCATTACTCCAGTCTTCAGTGTCACATGATCCTTCAGAAATCATTCTAATATGCTGATTTGCTGCTCAAGAAACACTTATTATTATACATGTTGAAAAGAGTTGTGCTGCTTAATATTTTGTGGAAACTGTGATAAAAAAAATTCAAGATTCTTTGATGTATAGAAAGTTCAAAACAATAGCATTTATTTAAAATATCTGTCACTTTTTGGTTACTGTCACTTTTAATCAATGTAAAAGTAATTATTTAATGCATCCTTGTTGAATAGAAGTATTAAAATCTTTCCAAAAAATAATAAATCAATGACCCTAAAAACTTACTGTTCATCATAGGGTGAATCTGACACCTGCAGCACAGAGGCCTGAAAATCCTGTATGACAGTCTGAAATGATAGATAGCAAAATTTTAACATCTTAAGGTGCACTTCGTTATGTTAAGTAACTTCCACTATGATTCAGTTCTGATCGCTTACATTACACATATAGTTATGCCATGAACGGGTAACTTGAGGTAGTTTCTCTTTTTTCTTCCAACTGGCGGGGGCTCCTTCACGAACTGAATCCTTTAATGCATAATTCAATTCATTTTACAAACTCCTCACCACCTCAAAAATGACATGAGAATTGCAATCTCAAAACAGAGATGATAATATGACTGAAAAGAATAAACTTCAGCAGGCCTCACCTTTGATGCAATCATATACGGAGGTACTATTTCAACACCTAACTCTTGGAACAGCTCTCTACATTGCATACTCATGAAGTCGCCAGCAAGAGGAGACTTTACAATGCCTGGAAGGTCATAAAACACACATTATAGAAGCGTCAACAACTGAAAAATATACATGCATAAATATAATTTGAATGACATTGTGGCTTTAAAAAAACAAACATCAAAAGCTAAATTCATGATTAATTAAATAACTAGATATTTAAAAAAAAAAACTAACTTAAACCTAAATGAATGCCATTAATACATTGTATTAACTGTATTAGAATAACATCAAGTCGTTCAGTTTAATATTTGATTTTTCTTTTTTTTTTTTATTACCATGTGTAAAAACATATTAATAACATGTGTGAATTAAAATGTGCCATAGTAACATTAAAAAACAGGAAAGTCCAGTAAAATATGCTTGAAAAGTCTAAGTGATTCAAATTACCTTGTTGTAGAACATAACCATCATGCACTGGAATAGCTGTTGTGTGTGTTGATCCACTATCTAACACTAAACCCGTGGATCGTCCATTGGCAAACCTGGAACCCTGAGTAAAGGATTCAACATTTCATGTTCCTGATTGCCCTTTAAGATAATTTGATACCCTGCCCATTGTGCTCAAATTTAACAATTAATAATAATAATAATAATGTGTTACATTTATAAAGCACTTTTCTGGGTACTCAAAGCGCTTTACAAACAGAGGGGGGGAATCTCCTCAACCACCACCAATGTGCAGCATCCACCTGGATGATGCGACAGCAGTCATATTGCACCAGAACACCCACCAGCCACCAGCTTATTGGTGGAGAGGCGACTAAGTGATGAAGCCAATAATATGGGGATGATTAGGAGGCCATGATTGACAGAGGCCAATAGGCAAATTTGGCCAGGATGTCACAGTTACACCCCTACATCCCCCTGGGATTTTTAATGACGACAAAGAGTCAGGACCTCGGTTTAACATCTCATCCATTGGACGGATTTGAAATTTAAACCAACTTTTGTCATTCCTCTGCTACTGTACAAGTATTAGCCACCTAAACAAAGATCTGGATCTTCACCAAGTCACTTCAAATAAAGGATACGCAGACAGGACAGCCGATTTACACAAGAAGAAAGCAGGAATGTTGTAATGCTCAAACATTAACTCAGTCAGCTTCTCTCTCTTTGCCCTTGTGTTCCACTGCAAGAGGAAGAAAATAAGAACACAGGGAGTTGAGTGAAGCATCCTAGCAGATGACACAGGTATTATGTGAATTGCAGATTAGATTTATTCAATAAAATCAACATACCGAGGCCTCTGACATCAGGACTGGATGCATACTGGGCTCTGATTTGAAGTGCATTTTGTAGGTGTGATCTAAAATGGCTTGGAAACTGTCCCAGTCCTCAACTTCAGAAAGTAAAACAGAAAAGTTTGTGTAAATACTTGTATTTTGTATATGCATGTATGTGTATAATATACACACGTGTGCGTGTATATATTCCCAATATTAAATACCCGTTAGGCACTTTATTTTCACTTTTTGTATATATATTTTTCATTTTTACTTAAAATAAACCTCTTCAGGCTGATATGAATATGATACGGCTGATATGATAATGTTGGAAAATGGAGATCAATTCAGGAAAAGGCAGATTCTAACTCTAGTCAGTTGTGTCACTTTCCACACCAACTTACTCATCCCATTTTTAAGAGGTGACATGACCTCCATGCTTTCTCTAGGGACCCTGAGCTGGTTAGTGTCGATGTAGTAGGTGGTGCCACTCTGTTTTCCCTTCTCTCCATCTGTCTCCATCGGTGTACTGCCATCATCCCGGTCCACAGTCACGCCGATCACAGTAGGAAAATCAGCCTACAAACCATAAAACGATTCAATTTTTATTCAGAACATGTTTTTCAGCTTTATCACCAATATATGGATCCATCTTACTGTTCACACCTTGGGACAATCCTCTCCTGCATATCCAGCTCTCACTGAGTATGAGCCCATGTCAAAAACAAGAGCTCCAACTTCATCTGTGTAGAAAATAATGTCCAAAGACAAACAGATGAGGATACAACTAAAGGGAAAACACGTTCAGTGTCCATTAAGTAATATGACAATATTGTAACGTTGGACAAGAAATATGCATGCGAGTCCGTTATAATACATAACTTGTCCTGCTAATTTTTATTTTATTAACTACGCACTCATTAAGCAATATTCAATTGTATTCTGCATATTATATCACACATAAAAACCTAAAACGCGAGCTCTGGTTTCATTTATACAAAATAAGAGCAGAAATAATCGTATCATGCTAGTTTGATGGCTAGCGAGCTCACAAACGTGGCGCATTCATTCATTTGATTCTCCCTCCAAAATCGCACTTACCTCCGCCATACACTCCGCCACTCATTTTTACGACTGATAAATACTGACAGAAAATAACAGCTTGATTTCGTGTTTTGTAAGCGGGGATAAAAAATAAGAACCGCAAGATTCGTATTTTCACTATCACAACAAAGGAAACGAATCAGACATCTTTGTCTTGGAGAGGATTATGGTGGTTTGCGCTTGAAGTATTTTACGCAGCGCCACCAATCGGCCAGGAGGATGAAATGAAACAATGCAGACTTGTAACTATTGAGGAAGTAGGCTACTGTATATTTGAATGTACGAACCCAGTGTACAACAAAAGACTCATTTAAAAGTCAAAGCATATAACAAGTCTTTAAAACTAAAATGCAATTATGTAACAATAAAGTACCATTTGGAACAACGTATTTAATCATCTACAGAATCTTTTCCACTTTAAAGCACCTTTTCTGCAATGGGAAGGTGTTAAAGTTTCTTTGTGGAACTAATTTTTTATGTGCAACTTTTTATTATAGCTGATTATACCCTGTTTAGAATAAATTTCATCCAACTTCAGCAATGTCTGTAATTAAAATGTATTGGTGACTATGGGGGGTCTCTTCAGAAAACTCAATGTCATTGACTGTAAAAATTCAGCTTGGAGCATAATTTGATTGGCAATTAAGTTCACAAAAAGGGAAAATATTTAAGTTATGAAGAAAACGCACTTGGTAATTTACAATAATTTTACTCTGATTTAAGAAAAAACCATGTATAATTATTTTACATTTTCTATACTCATGTAAAGTTCAAAACAATCCAAAAGAATTTGCTATTCCTCAAGAATTTTACAACCCTGTTTGAGTTAATTGATTCATTTTTATTTATTACTTTATTTGTTTGTTTGTTCATTTATTGCTGTAATATTTGTCATTTTTATTTTATTTATCAAATGTTTTAACCAACATAAATTACTTCATTAATCAACGGCATGTTAAGATAAACTCTTCACTTGTATTCACAATGTAATACATTGCTAACATTTTTTTTCTTTTGAAATGCTGTTGACTAATCATTCAGCATCATAAATAGATCAAATAAGATGAACAACGTATTGTTCTTTTACTGTTAAAAATCTTAGAAACCCTCCTATTCATCATGTCATTATTGTTCATCGCCTAAAAAAACATTATGTTGACTGACTGGTATTTCTACAATCCTCATGCTGAAGTAGCTATAATGAATAAATAATAAGCTTCTCTCAACATTCTGTTGTGCCCATCTCATACCGGTTTTGTTATTTTATGTATTTGTACTCCAGACAGTGATTCATAGAACATAGGAAAAATTAACACAAAGTTACTAATTTCCACTTTGATAAAGGTTCCCACTGAAATTTCAAACAGATTTTTAGAACAGTCATTTTTGTTTCAAAGAGACTTTCATGTTTTCTAATCTGATCTTGTCTCCAGATTCAGACTCTTGTCTTTGGGTGGCAGTTCTCAGCAAAAAAAACTAACTAACTTACTCCATTCCTGCTTTTGAGGACCTGGTATTATTTACAGTTAAATTATTTGTGCATTATTCAATCTTTATTCAAACAAACTAACAACTCTAAGTTAACTTTTGCTGCATCAGGTTATAACCACACCACATTATAGAATATCAAAGACATTAAATCCAGTAACTCACAAGGTGCAGTGGATATAATGAACAGATTAAAAGGGAGGTGATAATTTCTATTTGCATGAGCTCAAAGGAATTTATGTTTTTCTATGTAATGGATTCAAAAAATGTATTGAATCTACTTAAAAAACATGGTCAAGTGGTTCCATACAACTATATTGAGTATTTTTACAAATTTTTACAAATAACAATTTAGTTATATGAACAAAAGAAATTAAAGTAAAGATGACACAATTTCTTTGAGTAAATATGATCCATTTGAATTTGTCACTGTTACATAATATTAATATGTGCAGTCTACTTAATAATATTTTAATAATAAATACATTTATAAAACTTTAGGATAATTTACCTTATTAAATTAACTATTTGCTCTACAAGTGTAAGTGGAAATATATTAAATAACAACAAGCATATTTTTTTAAACAAAATGCAAAAATAACTCATTGGAAAAACTAAATTTAATTGAGGACAGGAATTCCATCCAAAAAATGAGTGCCCACAGCCCAGGCACAACTCTTCTGCATAATGGTAACCACAAAATTACAGAAACTCCTCTAAATGTCCAACATAACTGAACATTCAACACTAACATAAACTAACAACTTTCCCTTTACTGAAAAACACATAAAAATAACACTTTAATCCCTAAATTTATTCTCCTTGTAAATCATGCTGGAACTACAGATCCACTGCCCAGTTTGTTTGTTTCACTCAACAATGTTAAATTGACCGAACAAACACTTATTAGGTAAAGCTGCCAATACTCATTATTAGTAGAAACAACTCAGTAAATTTAAGTTCAGTTACATGAGTTTTTAAGTAATGTGAACCAGGATGATTTGAGTACAACTAACAACAGTGACAGTTAATTTTTTGAACTTATGCAATATGGAAATATGGAAAGTAAAGTGTTGAAGAACTATACAGCATTTCTCATTAGCACAAACACTCATTGGATTCAATGTATCACATTATCTTTCATTGTGCCATGCAGATATGACAACATTAAACATCTTATAAAGGCCAAATGCCTTAAATGTAAACAGTATTGGATAAGTTGATAAATAGAGCTTAACCAATAGAGGCAGTGTTCTGAGTGATGTCACTGACTATATATAGATTTTACAGCCTGTATGGGCCCATAATGAACTGAGATGCCCGTGTCCTCAATCACATGGACAGTTATCAGTCGGTCTATGGAGTAAACGCCTTAAGTCAACAATAATATTTAAACAGGAAAAATCTATGGCTCACATACAGTAGTTCTTATTTTATAGATAATTCAAACACACTGGCTACATGAAAACTTTGTCACCTTCAGAATAAAAAGGAAGCACTGTGGATGAGGATGTATATTGGTTTACAAAGATGAAACAATTTCAATACATCAGTTTTAGACAGAAAAACAAACAATATATTTAACATATAATGAAATGTGGAAAAACACAAGCTAACTTGCAATCTTCTATCCTTATACAGCTGCCATTATTTTATGAAGTGTGGTTTTGAAATTTGAACGCAATTTATCACAACACAAGTTCATTAATGTATTGACAAGAAGGAAAAAAGGTGAATACGCTCACCTGGTTTGTATAAGCTTGTTTGCATGTGTTGCTTTCACTGTACATGGGGACTGATTTGCATGAAGAAGGCTGTGTATAGTCAAACAAAAGATAAAAGACTATTCATGACTGCGATCATTTTGAATCTATTGGTGCACAGCCTACTAAAGTCCAGTTAAGGACTCCAAAAATTTATTTCAAAAAATGAAATATAGGATGCTGATATTTAGCCTCAATCAATCAAACAATCTTAATGCATGTCATTAAATATTTTAGTTAGAGTCATATATACCATTACACCATTGCTGTTGTTACGTTTATATGGTTGTTTTAGTGCTTTCATGTTTATTCTTTGTTTGACTGGAAACTATAAAGTAACCATATTATTGTTGGTAACATGCCTTTTTCAAGGTAGTAGCTATTATAGTAATAATATAATTTACATTATTTAAAATGGCCTAAATTATTGTTAGTAACTGTCAATTTAATGACACATCATGTGATGTCAACATGGCTACGCCCATAGGGATGACTCGCTACATGTAGAACAATATCGCTTTTCTAGAATCTTATGTGTGTGTACATCTTTTTAATCATTCTTCTCAAAAGTCATGCTCATTTTCATGCTCATATCAAAAAAATAACACGGACTAAGTGACAATATGATGTAGTTCCTCTCATATCCGCTGAGTGTCTGTCTTGAGTGAACTCGTGAGCGCTGTTTATATGAGCGCGCGCACGATGCGCGCACGGCTAGAGAAACAGCAGCAGGATGGCGAGCAAGGACACAACACAGAGTTCCCCTCATCCAACACGAACAAAATCATCATGTGTAGGACTTCTGCGCCTTTTATTTATTGCATTTATTCACGTGGCACAGGCGAACAAACAAGGTAAACGCGCTGTGTGTTTTTGTAGCTGTTTTTCGCCAGGGTATACGGGTTGTATATATACCGCGGCTTCACTGCAAGCTAATGATTGTTAGCTTCGAGCTTTAGCGCGTCAGAGAACAAACTAAGTACTGAGTCAAGTCTTACCCACAATATTGAATTCACAGTTCTGGGTTAAATGACATGCGACTTCTCTTACTGTTTTTATTTTCTTTACGTAAAGCTGCTGGATGATAGTGTTCAGAGACATTAGTTTACCTTGAGTATTAAAGCTAACAGGCTTAGTCATATTACATTAGCTATCACACTAACGTTAAACCTGTCTAAAGTTACTCTCACTCCCAAAAAACAAAACAATGGCTAATGTGGTACAGAACTCAAAAATGTCAAGGATAGGTTTTAACCTTTATAATAACACGTTTAATGAATATGTACATTGGTGACTAGTTCATGACTGTTTTAGCTAATACATGCGGTTTGCTCCTAAACGGCTATGTTTTACCTGTAAACCACGTTCGTGATGTTTCAGACATTAAAACAGCTTATTATAGAAGTGTTGTGTGGGTAAATTAGCGGAAGGTCCAAGTAAAGTGTTAATGTGAGAGTTTTGTTTCTGAGGCCCAGCCTGTCAGTGACATGTCAACTAACTGAGAGAGGGAGGAGGAGGTGACCGCATACTGCAAGTTCATGCTAGTTTTTACTATATTTCTTCTAGTTGCTCACGCACAGTTAAATAAAGTAGTTTTAAGGTACTGGTTGTGTGTGCAGTAATGTTAAGTTGTGTGTCATATAGAAATTGAGCTGTCTGGTTCTATTTGAGGGTTCCAGCACACTGAATAAAATGAGAGAGAAATTCTTATCCAAGTGCAGAACTCGTGGCGGTGTTTGCAAATGAAATAGTGAGGGTTGCAGTGCACTCTGGCACAATCCAGACATCAACCCCTTAGACAAGGCAGATGACCCAGTAAATACCAGAGCTGCAAACTGCTTCTTCTTTTTATTTTCTTTGTTTGCCTGTTTCTTAGTTGTTGTTGTTGTTGTTTTGCCTGTATTGAAAATATTCTGAATTTAAGAGCTAGTTACCCAAAAATGAAAATTCTGTACATTCTCATGTATCGGCCTAATGTTGTGAGTAAACCTGTTTGACTGACTGACTTCTGTGTAACTCAAAAAAACATTTGGAAGGACTGGCACTGACCATTGACTGGTCTAAAAAACTAAACTGGGTGACATGAGAATGTGTAATGAATGGCAGAATTAAAATTTTTGTGTGAACTATCCCTTCAAAGGTCTTGTCAGTTGTCAGTGGTCAACCGTTGTGGGCTTTTCATTTGTCCGAAGTCAATGTCTATAGAATATTTTGACTCAATTTCACTACACATTTTGTCAACTGAAATCGTTCTCTTGTTCTGTGATTTGTTGTTTGATACAGGTTTGGCTCTGCTATGCACGGTGGGAAACTTTATATCAGTTTGATCAAAAAACATTTCAGCCATTTACCTCTATTTAAGTGTTGTCATAGATGGTCCTTTTTTGGGGAAGAATCATCCATTGGCTGTGGATTTTGTAACAGACCATGGGAGTAAATACAGGGAGGCACAAATATTGACCGATTAATTGCCCTGGCCAGTTGATCACTTTACCACTACTTGTCCTGTAGTTACATTAGGGATAGCAAAACACACCATGCTCCAACTGTAGATCAGTGAAGGTGCATGATCTTTGCTTTTCATGGCATGTTTCTCTTCTCCATAATCCCTGGATTACTCTACTTTTGCTTTGACACTGGTGCAATCCAAATGTGATTTTAGTTTTTTTTAGTGTGCATTTGCGCTTTGGTTATTTATAGTTTCTTTTGTTGGTTTGTTTGGTTGTTAGTGTTGGAAATTATGTGAATGGTAGGCTAATTTTTACATATTGTGAGCAAAGAGACAGCTTTCGAGTTGAATGAGATCTATCCAGTTCTTAAATCTACAGTGTTTTGTTGTAAATGTGAAACAATTCTGGTCTACGCCAAGTGACTGAGTAATAAACCTATTTCTCACTCCTTAGTTCTTTCTTTTTTAAATTTCTAAATGGGCCTAATAGCTACAAAGAGGCCACACAGAGGCTTGAGCAGATGGGTTAGTGCACTTTGGGAAGCACGTGTGAGTTAAGTGTTCTCACTCCTCCCTGGAAATGAATGCACCACTATTTCATTTACTGTGTCAACCCAGTTATTGACTGAAGGGACTCTCTGAGCACATGGAGTGGAATGTTATTAACCCTTTGGTTTCTTATCTTCACAATGAGACAAGAATCCAGTTGTCAATAACATCACACGTGTGTCTGAATAGCACTGACTGGAAATCTTTGTAATGACAAGCATGTCTGTTTAGAAGGGGTGTAATGGTTTAAATTACTCGTGGTTTGGGTTGTATCATGGTTTTAGGGTCACGATTATGGTTTGGGTACCATTAAAAATTTTACCGGTAACCAACAGTACCTTTTTCGGTACTTAGGGGTGTTTACATCAATAACTGTAAAGAAACTGCAAGTCATTTACAGAAGTGTTAATGACATTATGCCAGAGCTGCCCTGATCTCTGTCTGCCATTTATCTGTGATGTTTGCTTACTCTAATATTTACCAGTAAATAGTAGGCTAATATAGCTACTTAATTAATTTTTTTAAAAATTTAATTTCTATGAAAAGATCCGACAAATTCTGTTGCGTATTATCTGGTAATCAAATTAAGACATAAAACATATAATTTAATTAGATTTTTTTTTTCAGCTGAGCTTTATACTTTTAAAATTAAAACATGGAAGAAAATGTGATTTTATTACTTAAAAAATAAAGTTTTGATTATTTATTATTATTACATTGAGACGTATCTAAATTCGACTGTACAACAGTAATGTATTTGACAAGTTAAACCGAACTTTTATTTTGATGGGTTGAAGTGAAGACCTTTTGAATTTCTGTGTGTTTATGATATGACTGTAGTTTTATTATACGATAAAATGCTCATGAAGTGACTCTCAGAGCAGCTCTGGAGATGATGTTCATGATTGGTTTAATGTGAATCGGTACTCTGTAGTTCTGATGTAATTCGGTCGGTGCCCTTGTCAAGCCACGGTTTTGTTACGGTTCGGTATGTGCTATGTTCAAGAAAAGGACCACTGTCAAATACAAATAAAGAAAATGAGAAAAAATTATGGAACTACAAGAAATATCACAAATAAATAGAATCTAGAAAAATACAAATAAAATAAACAGTGCTTTTCAGGTTTTTCAGGGTCTAACTAGTGTTGCCAAAAATATCGAGTTTTCAATATGTGTCTACTGAAATACGTAAATATTTGAGAGAAAATGTGTGTTGTGTGTAACCGTATATTGGATTTGAGGAGATAATCACTCGCTGCACTTGACTGAATAACTTTAATTGTAATCATTAATCTGTATAAAAATTTTTACAATGAAAACTATCCAGTGTTGATTACTTTAATTTCTGAATAAATTTTTCTGAAAATCTGAATATTACTGTTAGACCCACCTGAAAAACGCAAAGCCATGTTTATTTCATTTATTCTATTGTATTTATTTGTGCTATAGTTTACAATTTGTTTATTTGTTCTTATTTTATTACTGACTTTTTACTTTTTTTTTGTAAATGTAGTTCAAAGATGTAAGTAAAGCCTCCATGTGCTGTGTGTAAGCTGTAACAAAATGATTCAAATGATCAAAACAAATTGAGGTAATAAAAAGTTATCTGTAGTGGTATGTCAGTTTTCCCATTGGTATCAAAAATGGTATTGAATATTGATATTTTTTAAGGTATCGTATCGAAGTTGGAAATTCCTGTCTTGTGACAACAGTAGGTCTAAGTACTTTATTCAGTTTCTGTACCTAAAAAAAATGAATCAAATGTAAACTATCTGCATCTTCACTGTATAAATTAAATAATGATTAATCTAGGGCTACCACTGACTAAAGACTACTATTCCACACTTAACCAAGTGCATAAAACTGCAAAAGTAAAGATTATGAGTCAGGAAAAAAAAGCAAGGAGACATTGCAACACCCCCCTTTTCATTAAACATAATTTATTCGACTGTCTTGCTTTTAATACAAGTAGATGCATGTAGTAATAAATGTAGTAAGCTCACTTAAGGACTTGTTTAGTAAGATTTTACCAGAAAAGGTTATTCAAAAATTGTGTATAATCTGAAATAAAAACTAAACAAAAAGAAAAAAACTGCAGTTTTATTGTATTTATGCAACTGTATTTTTTGTAATTTTGCCACGAAGATATCCTCAGATGCTGACATGGAATTAAAATCTATACTACAACTACTTCAACAACAATTAAAGGTAGGGACTAGGGCTGTGCGATTTTGAAGAAAAATGCGATATGCAATACCTTGTTAAATAATGCGATATTCGATATGCGATACGAAATTGCTATTAGTGTGCAAAATCGATTTAAAATTATATTTACAAAAATATTTGAAAACTGAGAAAGATTTAATTTATGCGTTTCACATTCTTTCTAGGAAAAGAAAGCATTGAACTTCTGAAAATTACCAGCAGTGTTTTAGCAAAAATGAATGTCACAAATAGACCTAATGCACGGATCCTATTGACACAATTTGCATTTCATAACTCTTTTTAACATCAAGCAAGTCACATAACAGTCGTGATCCCAGTCTATTCTCTGCTATATGCGTCGACCTTAAACGTACACTTTTCACAATGTTGAAGTAGCCTATTAAAATCTTTCAGATATTGTGTGCTGTTGCGATATGCATATTGCGATATGTACATTTACGATATTTCGATTTATTGGGCAGCCCTAGTAGGGACACACCAAACCAACGCCAAAGAACTCTCTCGCAACACCTGAACACACCAAAGGGACTAAGCGACTGGCAACTAGCATGCGTGTTCTGCTCCTGTGTGTAAAGGAGAGAACTTTCTATTTAAACAGATATATTCGTCTAAATTAGTCATTCAAAAAGGGAAATTGAAAATAAGACGGATTGCCCGAGCTGACCGTCGCCTTGATGTGTCCCTGGCTTTACAGAATAGATAGCCAAAATCTTATAATGATTCTTTTAATTTATGTTTTTTAAAGCTTTATATTTTCTATATATACACACAAAAAAAAAAAATTCAAGATGCTCAATAGTAGTTGCTCTAATATATACATTTATTTAAAGCTTTATTATATAGCATTTTACCAATACTTTATTATCTGGTTTATCTTGATCTGGTTTATCTAGACCTTTTATCTTCTTGTGACATGTGGTTCTGCAATTGTAGCTGTTAAAGTAGCAGAATTTTGTGTCCAGATGTCAGCACGTGAAAGTTGTGGAAAATCTAAATCTCCTTCTTTCAAGGTCTTGGCTTTTCTGCTCAACAGATGCCTGAGAGAAGGAAAATGGTTGATGCCTGATCGAGAGATGCTCAATTGCTGTTGCATAATTCTGTTCATGTGTGCTAAAGCACATAGTGTTCTAGCTTTTCAGGGCCTATCTCACACAATGTTAGGGTCTCAGTTGCGCATGAAATGTTAAAACGTTCTGAGATTGATTATCTCGCTTCAGTTTCTTTCCAGCGCTGATTGAGTAATATAGCAGCCAGTGTCTCATGCAATGGCCTGAACTACAGTTGTCCATAGGTTTGTCTGTGTTTGGTTAAAAGGAATCCATCAAAAGGTGTGTGTACATGAGCAAGAATTAGTTTCCGGAGTAGCATGTTGTTTTTGCTCGTTCAGCAGCAGCTTGCTCCCTCCCACTGGCTCGCTACAAAGCCAATAGTGAAGGGTCTGACATGCATTCCTCACAATACAACATCCATGATTGTCTTTAGGCATTTAAAACGCATGTTTAGAAGCCACCTTTTTTGAAAGGAGTACAAGCCTTAGCTACATTTGTTTGGTATCCCTTTGAATAGTGTGGTATTGTTAGCATTTTTGACCAAGCGTCAGATTAAGAACTGAGATTTCCATGGACTTCCACTTTACACACTCTTCATAGCAGGGCTCAATGGTTCAAATTTTTTACTTGCCCTGCCAAAATTTCCTCTGGCCCCACCACAAAAAATGTAATAGTTAGCATTTTCGTTGTTTTTCACCCATAACCCTAATAAATAAGGGAATGACGCCAAAAACTACTATCCTAAATCATATACATTCCAAATATTGTAGTAAACTGTCAGTAATAAAATAATCAAATTATGAGCAATAGCAGAAATAAATGCAACAAAACAAACATACAAACGAAATAAGTGCTTGTCATGTTTTTCAGGTACAGAAATAACACTGCATACTCTTCACTGCATACATTAAATATTAAAGCTTAAACCTTACGTTACGTTAAAGTTACAAAAGTTATTCAGTTGAGCTGTCATTTTTGTTTTTGTTTTTTTTGTCCTTTAATATTAAAAACAAAGACAGCGGCAAGTTTATTAGACTGCTGTCACTTTAAGAGCTGCACGCCTGGATCTAATTACACATGCATTTTATTTCTCAACCGTTTATGTTTACTTAAGACATAACGCACTGTTTGTGAGGATACTTGCCAATACAGGCATTTTGACGTTTTGTGTGAATATATCAGATCAAGCACAAGAAGTCATGAAAGATAATTGGTCAAAAAATGTATCTGTTAATTCTGATTATGTTGCATAGAACTAAATTAAGAATAATAGTGTTATTTAATATATTTTTAATATATTTTAAATAAAGTGTGGTTATTTACTAGGGCTGTTATCTCCCAGTCGATTAGTCGATTCTTAGTCGATACATTCTGGCTCGACCAAAATTCTGAAAAAAGTGGAAAGCACTAACTGCTAATGGGGGTGTTTTCAGAACACCCTTGTTTCACAGGTAACAGTCTGTCTTCAGAACACCCCCTTGTTTTCACTTCTTTTGGATTAGCCCAACCCACTGGAGAAGAGAGACAGATTGAAGTAGGCTACTTTGCTATATATTATTTATGCCTAATATCTATGCTTTATTTTTCAGTTATGCACTTTATTTAGTTTCTGTTCTTGATCTGGCTTGTTTAATAAATATTCATTTTTTATTAAAGTGGACGTGCCTTTTGTGTTTAAGAGTAAACGCTTTAAGTTAGTCGTGTCTCAGCCGCGAAGCTGAGGAGGAGAGCCAAGAGCAGAAAGACCAGATGATCGCGGAAGATTTGGTTTCAAAGTGAAATGTAAAGGTGCCTAATTAAGCGTGTTTGTCATTGTAGTGTGTTGTTGTTGCGTTTGCCAATGAACCCACAATTCAAGCAACCCGCACCCGAATTGGCGCTCCAAAACCGAATATGCGCGGCCTCACAGAGCGCGCATTTACGAATGAACTGTCATTCACAGTGTGTGTGTACTGGCGCATTTTCAGTTCATGCATATAGCTTTTAAAGGAATTCATTGAAACCAGTCGCTTTGCTCCGGTCCGTCATTAATACCCGAGCGGCCGTGTGCATTACTTCTGGTTAAATAGAATTAGAGATTTAAAAGCCCAGTCGGTGATACCGGTGATTAGCGGTGGGAAAATTTCCTCACCAACACATCCTATTGACAACTTAGTAGGCTACTATATTTTTGGAAATATGATATGCTTAGGTGCATGTGATGCAACGTTGTCAGAGCCGACAGACTCGTGTGTCAGACAAATTTCAGTGCAACATAATCAGGTCAAACACGATTTAATATACTGCAAACAGCCTACTAGTTTTTTGTGTTTATTTATTATTCATTTAGGCAGACAACAAGGCTGCCAAATACTGCGCACAGTGCGCAGCTAATTAATTTAACACTTTTTTTTCATGACGTCATTTTTAGTCGAAAATTTCAGGACTTTAGTAAAAAAAAATATTTGTAAAAATTCAGATTCAATAAAAGAATTTAATAAAAATTCTAATATGAAAGTCTAATATGAATTCAATAATACAAAAATAGTATTTTACTGTGTTTATTAAGTAAATTTTGGTTTTAGCCCAGATTTTTCATTTTGGTGCATGTCTACCTTTTAACTGTCCCAAGCTTCATTTATGCTGACCCAGGGCCATCGGTGGTCCTTATTGTTGAGCCCTGGGAGTTGTAGATGGCGTACAATAAAATACAATAGCTCAGACCTTGACTGTATTAGGAAAGTTTTAAACCTCTTTGCAGGTGGCTTTGTACATTTACTGTTAATGAATACTCTTGTCTTTGTGGCTTTTTTCAATTGAAGTTATGATAGTCTAAGTGTACAGATGCTTTTAAACACACAACTGCCAGACTTTAAATGAGGCAACCCACAACTATCGGTACATTTTGTTCTAAAATGATGGGAATTGGTCCATTTTACACTGGACACTGGATTTAATTCATGTTTGTTGATGAAATGGACTCCACACCTCTGTAAGTTAATTGTATGATGTAACGTGGTGTGGAAAGTGATGCGTGTTTTGTGTACCCATGAAAGTGTATATGAGGGATGTTTTGAGCTTCATGAGCGTGACCAGCCTCTATCACTATAAACTTCACTAGGGTTACAGAACTGCAGACTAATAATAGCACTGCAAGTAGACTGACATGAAGCTGAACATGAGAACTCGGCAGCTCTGGGAGGACTTTCCTTTACCATCTGTTAATCTGTAAAAAATCTGCCCCTACTTAAAGAACTTCTGATGTTATGTTTTAGTATAAGCACAAGAAGAATTTCATTAGCTGACATTATGGATGTTCACTCGCGGGTTTACGGTTGACTTAACTTTAGTCGTTGTCCAATTTTGTGCATTTACTGTCATCAGTGATTGTTTTCCTGTCTGAAGGAAATTGATATATTGATAAAGTGATGAAGATACTCACTTCAAACATCTGAAAGCAGATTGAGGTAAACTTCATGTTGACCACATACATTTGACATTTCCATTTCTGTTTTGCTTGCTTTTTTTGCTGTTTCCTGGCATCAAAAACTGTTTCCAGGAAACTGTGGCAACTATATAGCTTCTCTTTCAAAGTAGCGAATGAGACCGTGAAACTATGGTTCTCCACACTCCTTAATCAAGAGTCTCACTTGAGGCATATCCAGACAGCAAATGATCGCAAAATGACTGTAATGATTCCCTGTCTCTTCAGTCTTTTGTGCTGCCTGATGGGTAATTGTGTCCAAATCTGATACACCCCCAGAGTGCCACTTGCACACACTGCATCATCCTGCATGGCATTGTTTGCTGATATTCAAACCTCATGGGAATTTTCTCTGTCTGTCTACAGCTTTCATACAGTCAGACAACATCCTGGAGGTACTACACTTTGGGGAAGGAGGCCTATTGCAGGTACGTTTTTGTGACTGGTAGCTGATAGTATGAAGCTTGTTTGAAGGCCATTTGTTTCTTCATGTCACAGACAGACCGATGATGGTGAGATCAGACCGGCTGCTATCAGACTTCTTGTGCATAAAAAAATAATATCACTGGATTATTACAATTAATAGCAAAATTAATGTTTGGAAATGTAAACTGATATTTCCCACCGACACACTACAGCAAAATATTTAAGTAACTGGCTTAAACCCACTTTTTGTGTGTAAAAATACTAGCGAGCCTAAGACTTTTGCACAGTACTGCATATGTGAGAACACTTCGTTTGTTTGTAGGGCTGCACAATTTGGCCCAATATTTTGTGCTGGTATATCTTCTGACTATTAATAATAATTATTACTTCTAAATAAAAATATTAAACAAAATAAGAAATACAGGTGCTGTTCATATAATTAGAATATCATCAAAAAGTTATTTATTTCACTAATTCCATTCAAAAAGTGAAACTTGTATATTATATTCTTCATTACATTCTCAGAAAATTAGAATATTACTTCAGACCAATACAAATAAAGGATTTTTTAGAAATCTTGGCCAACTGAAAAGTATAAACATGAAAAGTATGAGCATGTACAGCACTCAATACTTAGTTGGGGCTCCTTTTGCCTGAATCACTGCAGCAATGCGGCGTGTCATGGAGTCGATCAGTCTATGGCACTGCTCAGGTGTTATGAGAGCCCAGGTTGCTCTGATAGTGGTCTTCTATGGGGTTAAAGTCAGGTGAGTTTGCTGGCCAATTAAGAACAGGGATACCATGGTCCTTAAACCAGATACTGGTTGCTTTGGCACTGTGTGCAGGTGCCAAGTCCTGTTGGAAAATGAAATCTGCATCTCCATAAAGTTGGTCAGCAGCAGGAAGCATGAGTTGCTCTAAAACTTCCTGGTATATGGCTATATGGCTGTGTTGACCTTGGACCTCAGAAAACACAGTGGACCAACGCCAGCAGATGACATGTCACCCCAAACCATCACTGACTGTGGAAACTTTAAACTGGACCTCAAGCAACGTGGATTGTGTAGCTCTCCTCTCTTCCTCCAGACTCTGGGACCCTGATTTCAAAAGGAAATACAAAATATACTTTCATCAGAGAACATAACTTTGGACCACTCCGCAGCAGTCCAGTCCTTTTTGTCTATAGCCCAGGCGAGACGCTTCTGACCTTGTCTGTTGTTGTGGCTTGACACAAGGAATGCGACAGCTGAAACCTATGTAGGGCCCTATAATTTATGCGATCGTGGAATCACGGATTTGGCATATTTACACGGAATCTAGTGTTAATGCATAATTTCCCGGAATTTTACATATGTGGAATGAAAATTAAGTTTTCTGTGGGAGAAGAGCGTATGTCTGGGGAAAATGAAGACCCGGGGAAGCAAATCTGCGCAGCAGCTGTCCACGGCTCTGCTTTCGTCAGTGAAAAAGTTAAGAATCTCGCCTCTAACACCGGCTTTACACCACACGCACAAGCAGTGTGTATTGGAGAGTGGGAGCAGCGCGCCCGTTGTGCTTTAACACAGACAGCGTTTGTCACGCGCAGCTGAACCGTGGTTCGTGTACTGCAAATACATACGAATATCGTTCATTCTGTCAGATTTACCGGTGTTCCCCTTCGACCCCTGTCTTTCTCATGCTTTGATTTAGGATCGGCAGCATAAATCTGCTGCAAATGCGACCGTGTTCCCCTCTGTCCCAAACACACATGCATATACCATGCTGTATATAGGTAGTTTATTTGATAAATTAACCTTAAAGGGATAGTTCCAAAAATGAAAATGTGATGTTTATATGCTTACTCCCAGGGCATCCAAGATGTAGGTGTGTTTGTTTCTTCAGTAGAACACAAATTAAGATTTTTAACTCCAACCGTTGCTCATACAATGCATGTCAGTGGGGTCTATTTCTATGAGAGCAACTATGAAAGTAAAAACACAGACATATTAATCCATATTAAACCCTGTGGCTCGTGGCGACACATTGATGTCTTAAGACACGAAACGATCAGTATTTGTGTTATTTTTTTACATTATATCATACAATCCTCATCTAGGATTCTTGATTCCCAATGCATACTTCCACCGGAGAAGGTCAAAACAGCGGCGCTATCATAGAAATATATTTACATAGATTCCTCATTCGACCGATCTGCGCCATCCACGCAGGCACTAATGAGGCATCTGTATATATCTGATCGCGCTGCTGTTTTGACCTTCTATGGCAGAAGTATGCATTCGGAATCCTAGATGAGGTTCGTCTGATATAAGGTAAAAATATAACTCAAATACTGATAGGTTTCTCGCAGAAACCGATCGTTTCATGTCTTAAGACATCAATGTTAATTAGGGTTTAATATGGATTAATATGTCTGTGTGTTTTTACTCTCATAGTGGCTCTCATAGAAATAGACCCTGTTGACATGCATTAAATGAGCAACGGTTGGAGTTAAAAATCTTCATTTGTGTTCTACTGAAGAAACAAACACACCTACCTCTTGGGTGCCCTGGGGGTAAGCAGATAAACATCAAATTTTCATTTTTGGGTGAACCATCCCTTTAACGTTAAGATAAGCCCCTAGTTTTAATTATTTAAACAGGCCTTTGAATTTTGGCAAAAATTTCTGCCAGTGATGTTTCATGTGTTTTTCTTTTTTTTCAGCACTGGGTGTCATATGGTGCTTGTGAAACACAGAACACTTCACTAAATGATTTCATGCTGAAATGTATTATTTTTCATGTTTAATCAGGTCTATTTTCAGCTTTAATTGTTTTACTTACTGTATGGAAAAGATTGGTCCTATTTTTTTTACTTGAAAAAAAAAGCTAATGGGGCACTTTCATTTTAACTTAAATAAACTAATATATTATATTTTTCTGGAAAGTTTAAAGCTCTTAGACATTCATATTTTGTTGTGACTTTAAGTACTTAGAGTGCAGTGTACTTAGAAGTACTTATGTTGCATCATGCAGTATTTGTCCTGAGTAAATGTGATATTTGTTACCTCAATAAATTTAAAGTCATTCCTATTTTATGTTTTATGTTCTATTGTATTAACATTAAAAGCACACTCTTTTTACGACTAAAATAACAGTAAATGGTACAAAAAAAATGAATTTCCAAAAATTAAAACGGAAAAAACGGAATTTGGGAAAAAATAAAACGGAATTTGGGAAAAAATAAAATGGATTTTATAGGGCCCTACCTATGTCTTGCATATGTCTGTGCGTAGTGGTTCTTGAAGCACTGACTCCAGCTGCAGTCCACTCTTATTATCATATAAACATTTCTTTACAGAGATTTTTTCCCTATTTTTTTAAATCCAAAATAGAATGGAGTTAGCATTGAGTGCTAAACACGCATTTCATTCATACTGAAAGTTGGAGGGGCACCCAGTTGTAGGCAGAGCCTGTGACATCACATTGAAGTAAAATTAGATACACTTTTTCAGTTTTAAAGGGGAAAATAACAAACAGTGGATGGTGGATTTTTACCACAATAGGTTGGTTGTGTACACACACTGCAGACTCATAAATGTGTTCAAAACCAATATAAAAGTGAATCTTGCATTTAGGCTTTTTTTAAACTCCAATTGTGTTCAGCTGAAAGAAGGTCATATACACCTAGGGTGGCTTGAGGGTAAGTAAATTATGGCATAGTTTTTTTTTTTGAGTGAACTATTCCTTTAAGGAATCAAATTAACATTTTCCAATTTCATATTTTTATAGTACTATTAACAACCTTAATATTATGTAAGTTATAAGTGAACTATTCCTTTAAGGAATCAAATTAACATTTTCCAATTTCATATTTTTATAGTACTATTAACAACCTTAATATTATGTAAGTTATACTGTACATGAAAAAGTATAGTGTGATTAAATAAATTATATAAAAACAAATTCAGCACGTCTTCCTCTTGGTTTGTCTGGATACATAAATATACAAAGCAACTGGTGCAATTCCATTCAAGCTGATGAACAAACTAATGATCTTATGAGATTGCTATATTAATCAATCCTTCAAAATTAATCATGAAATTGTGTGAGCAGTTATTAATTTACCACCACTTATAGATTTAACTTGCTGAACAGCAAGGTGTCATTGATTTTTGTCTCGTCTTAACTGTGTTATGTAAGGGTTATTCAACTTATATAAGTGTAAAAAAAACCTTCTTTAAGATTGACTTACACATCCACATAAAATAATTACATGATTTTAATAAATATTGTGAGAAACCATTTTTTGAGATACTCCAGTTGTCCATAATTTAGTTTTTACTCTGGGCTAATGAGAGCTTTGCAACAGCTTAAAAGCTTAATCTATTTTTATATTTGATTGTCTTTTTATGGCTTCTGTTTTATCTTTTTCTAGTACTGTACGTTTCATTCTTTGCAGTACTAGTTATGGTTTATTAGCCTTAAAAAAGGTGCGGCAGCATAAACAATTTTGTCAAATGGATTTCATTACCCAATAAAGTGTTCCCTAATAATATAGAATATCTGAGCAGTTTTGAAATGATAGCTTTAATAGTCCCTTGAATGGGACTATGAACGCTATGATCTTAGTAGTTTTGTGTACATGCGTGTTTGGACTTTTGTGGAAATGTTAAGGTTTATAAATAGACCAAACCATATTCCCCAGTCCCGTTTCCATTTTAGCCCTACATAAATGAAACTGAGTGGGAACATTTCCACAACCTTCTTTTTGAGAGTCTAACACACATTCAGTGTACACAATCAGTAGCCTATACATATCGAGCAAGATTCTTGTCCTACATTTAGACTTTAACACTTTGGTGGGACATGTTTGACCTAGACCATGTGTCTTTATAACCTGCTCTATCTCTGATTTGGTTGTCCTGTATTGTATCATTACTATTAGAGGCTAATTTTGTTTCTTTTCTTCCTACAGACAGAGTCTGATATTGATCTTAGCTCATATCGTCAAAAAAGGTAAGGATATACTTTCATACACCCCGAGATTTCCTTCATGTTTTGCGTTGTACGTGCTTGGCCAGAGCCAGCATGTGGTTTATATTAGACTGTCCAAGAAACTTTTGTTTGGTACTTAATGAGATATGTGAACTGAACATTCCCACTAAACGATGACATGTTCCTGTGCTCGAGGGACAACAAATAAGCAAAAAATACAAGCTGTCATTTCATCGGACTGCCTTCGCATTTCAAATGATTTAATTTGATTCAGATACTCTCTTGGTGGTCATTGGCATTCAGGAAATTGTCATTGATGAATCAATGGATGACTGAACGGCATGTCTTTTGTGGAAATTTAAGCACTTCATTGATTTTACTCTGTAGATCAGAGTTCAGGTAATTAACAGGTATTTTCATCGCCTGTGAATACCTCTCATATTGAGTTTATGAAGAGTTACACAACAATGTCCTTTAACTTTGTAGGCAGAGGAGCGAGTCAAAGACTGAAAAGTTATTGTTCTCTTAAAATCCAGAAGAATTTTGATGTTCACATTCCCCCTTAAATGATTTTTGAACTAATTCCAGTAGATCAACTTTTTGTGTACTATGTGGCCTATTCATTTGCTCAACCAATCAAAGCTTTCCAGCTTGAGGGATAGGCCAACCTACTCAGCTGTATATGCTAGCGGTGGCTGATTTTCATTGGCTGAATGTCTATGTTATGACTTGTCATCTCAGCTGCAAGAGGACACACCCTTAGTCGACACCATTAGTATGTCGTGTACGGTTTAGCATGCATGCCAAGTGTGTAGTGCAAGCAAGAAAATGAGGAAGCAAGCAAACAATGTTGTTTTTTATTTATTTTGTATGTAAATGTTTAGCTTTTTTTGTGGTCTAGTGCTATTAGTGTGTCACTTTGTGTCTACTTCTAGTGGTGTTTTTATTGCTGCTGCTTCGTTTTTTTTTTTTGTTGTTTTTTTAAAGCACACCAACACACATACTGCAGTTGGGAAGTGGTTGACACTACTGTGTTAGGGACTTTGTCACAGATATGTTTCATTCTGTGGTTTGTTGCTGCCAGACCAGTTAGCCTAGTTCATGACTTTTGACACTTTATATGTAAAAAAAAAATCTGATTATATCCCACAGAAACATTGCATGACACATTGACATGTTTTATGTGTCTTTAAATTGGAAGAATAATCTACTGCCGGTGTAGTTATTGCACCCTTTAGCTCTTTTCAGGTTCATTTTGGCTAAACTCTGTAGCCAGAGGTCATGCTGACATTGATTATTTGAATAAAGCTTTAAAATCATCTGCATTTTAGTTTGGCTAGTGTTTGTTATCTGTGCACAAGCTGCAGACTGCAGTTGAGAGATTTAAAAGATACAGGCTGTATTTCACTCAAACACATTGCTGTGCAACTTGACATGACACTTTCTGTTAATCCACAAAATATGCTGCTAGTCTTGCCCCAGAGAGACAATGTCCTTAGTCAAGTGGAATGATTAATGAGTCTGTCACTCAAACACTTTCATTGTTTGAGAGTCGTTATAAGTCATTTATTTTATTTCTTTATTTTTTGTAGGTTTACATGATCTTTGAATTGACAACTTAATTTAGCACCAGTTCATGCTTGAGTTGTACTACATGCTAATAACCATATCCTCCAGAAAAATAAATGCTTGTTATCAGTTCAAAACAATGATAATGTTTTAGGCCACATTAGTGGGGCACACCCTAAAATCATTGATATCTGTGCCGAGGGACCATATCATTTATCATAGAATCATTTTACTATTTAGTCTGCCTCTGCCAACTGCAAAATCTACTTATCTGCTAAGTAGTGTTAAAGTGAATATGGTACAATGGGGAGGAGGTTATAGTGATTATAGACTTCAAACTTTGAAAAAATATATGTGTGAAATGTGTTTTGGTTTTGATCTAGATCTCTAAGTCAAATGCTTGCCCAGTGGAAGGATGTTTCACCTTAGTGGGCTCCTGAACTTTAATGTTTGGTGTAAACCTGATGCTTCCATGCCAGACAAAGACTATTTGTTACTGTGTATGTGTAAGTGTTGGTGTATCTTTCTCTTTGCCTGAAGGGAAATAGAGAGGCGTCATTTGATCCTCAACAGGCCGTGTTGTGGTGTGAAAAAAAGCACATTGTATTACAAAAACCGGTGTCTCTAATGTGTCCCCCTTATTTACAGTGTTTCCCCTTTCTCTTGCAGTGCATCCTCTCAGCGGGGGAACAGCAGACCCATACGCTTTGAGCCTCCAATGCTGGACTTTCATGAACAGTAAGGCAACTCTGCTTTAAATGTCATGTCAACTACTCAGTTAGTGACAGCATACAGTATCACACATTTTTTGTCATTAGATATTTATGACAAGCCACTATTTATATTAACTATGATTTTATATGAAAATTAAATGATGAAAAAAGATGTGTATTATATTATTAAAAGCTTGATATATTGTATATAAAACAAACTATAACTACACTGATTACAACATTTCCATTAGGTGATTTAATCAAAGTAATATCTAAGTTGATCATTATTTAGTGGCATATTTTAAAGTATTTTGTGTGCACTTAAATGTAGTTTTTTATTATTATTATTATTATTACACGGTACACTGTAGTATGTCATTTAAAGAAGCCAACACCCATCCCTGCCTCATTAGATGCATTAGTTTTATTAGCTCACTCCCAGATCAGGTGATCCCAACGGCCTATGACTCAAAGTACATTCCATTTGTAAGTGATCATTTATAGATCTGTTTAATTTGTAGTCTTAAAGTAAAATGTATTTTTTACACATGCAGTTTGGAATGCACTGTCTGTCAGTGTGGAGTTGTAAAACAAGCTTCCTATATTATCCTTACAAATATGGCTATATGAGATTTTTCTGCTGGTGTTCTACCAGATAAACCTTACTTCACTCCCCCTTCTTTGCATTATTTTATGCTAAGTTCAAAGTCTCTTCTACTTCCTATGGAGTCATTGTACAGCATTGATCAGGCCAGTCCCTCTTTTACCAGCAGCAAGCAATAGAACCTCAGATAAATCCATAGCTCACCCTGTATCTTGTGTTTTAATGTCATGCTGATAGCATGTGTGGCAAAACAGTTCATTTATGTTATTCATTGTTTAACATTTAAAAACAAATATTTGCGATTCTATCAACACATTATTTAATTTAAATTGATTTTGTTCATATGTACTTGTGCATAAGCTGATAAATAGAAATGAACCACTTCAGATGCTGAATAGATTTATTTAATTTTAGTTTACCTGATTCTAATTTTATTTAACATTTAATAGTCAATTTGATAGGTTAAATCAATGATTGAAGTCAGTGTGTACCATACTTTTCCTGGTTGCTAAATGTTTTTTTTGTCTCTATCCATAGGCCAGTTGGAATGCCAAAAATGGAAAAAGTTTACTTACACAATCCAAGTTCAGAAGAAATAAGTTTAATATCAATATCAGCAACAACATCACATTTTCATGCATCCTTTTTTCAAAATAGGGTAAGTATGATTTTTTTAATATCATGTTTAAATCATTGACAGTTAATTTATACTCTACCGTTCAAAATTTTGCGGTCAGAAATATTTTTTTAAAGGAAATGAATACCTTTATTTAGAAAAGATGCATTAAATTAATCATTGACAAATTAAATAAATTAATCTAAGAATCTTGAAAAATGTATCCTGTTTCCACAAACATATTTATCAACTGTTTTCAACATTGATAATAAGAAATGTTTATTTAGCACCAAATTAGCATATTAGAATGATTTCTTAAATATCACCTGACACTGAAGTCTGCGGAAATGGCTAATTATTTATTTCAGCATATTACATGATAATACTGTTTTCCATGCATTTTCTGGTCAAATAGATGCAGCCTTAGTGAGCCTAAGTGACCATTAAAAATCTTACTGACCTCAAACTTTTGAACAGTAGTATATTTATCACAGAGAAACCCGAAGTGTGATCTACAAAGTACTGAGACAGTTGTGACTTCCTGTTCAAACTTAGCAAAACAAAAAAAGAAGAACAGAAGAAATGTTCTTTTAGCTTGTGTGCCAGCTGCTCTATTTGTGTGGTAAATGCCTCATCTTATTGTGTGGCACAGGACGTAACATAAATAAACGTCTGAGCTCACACCAAAGCTCATCTGACAAAGACCTCAGTAGAGACACCTCCTTGCTTTGTATCATTTTGATGTGTAAAGGGAGTCATTGAATGTCACCCGTACACACATTCATGTCAGGGAAACTGACCTCACTGAAGCTTCTAATTAAAGCTTTTAGTGTGTGTGTGTGTGCTCACACTCCAGGCGGTTATAAATTAAACACATCCCACCTGTTCCTGACACCTGCATAAATCAGCTCCTCTCTGCCCTGGCTAATGGCTTGTGTCTGACCAGATTTGACATCAGCAGCCGTAAACTCAGTGTACTCCTGGGTACCCGAGGTTACACTTGGTGTTAACATCCATTTCGGGTAATATAGTTGAAATTGGACAATGCTAAATACAAGTGTAAACTGGGTCAGAAGCAGAAACCAGGTCAGAGGTGGTTGAAAACGCATGTGACCACATCCTGCTTGCATCCAGCTAAAAACATCACATTTGTATTTAGATTAAAAGTAATATAAATCTAAAAATAATTATTTTACAAAATATTTGTTTATTATTATTATTATTATTGCTCCAGCTTTTTTTCCACTTTATCAACACGAGGTAACAGTCTGACAGTAGTGAGTGACATGTAGGGAGTGATGCATGTAATCTTGCAGTATGTATGCAGTATGTAATATACAGTATGTATATGTAATCCTTTCTGTCATTTACTTACAGATAATTCCACCTGGAGGCAACACCTCATTTGATGTGGTGTTTCTAGCTCGAGTAGTAGGGAATGTAGAAAATACCTTATTTATTAACACATCGCATCATGGAGTGTTTACATACCAGGTACATTTCATATGCTTAATGTTGTTCTGCATTTAATGTACAGCTATTAATATGTTGATCTTTTGGACAGATTTGACTGTAGTTTGATTTTAGGTGTTTGGTGTGGGCATCCCCAATCCTTACAGACTCAGGCCCTTTGTAGGGGCCAGAGTTCCAGTAAATAGCAGCTTCTCTCCACTTATAAGCATCTTCAACCCACATAGTGAACCACTGCAGGTAAGTAAAACTCTTCAGCTTAAGCCCCATTCACACCGCCAGAGACTTTTTTGCTGTTATGCGGTTGTAGGCGTTCCCAGTGCTGTTGTCTCTAATGTTTTTGGTAGACTGCACATCTAGCCATTTCTTTAGAAAATCAATCATAAGTGATGTATAAAACTATATGTATAAAAATATATCATTCTAATTTGACTAGGAATTAGGTTTAAAAGAATTAAAAGTAACATTCTGCTTTTGGAGAGTAGTGTTATATAAACCACAGCAGTGCTCAGTGCATTATATCATACTACTGACTATTGATCTATCAACAAACTAAACTCACTCATACTGTCAAAAATGACTAAAGCGTCATTCAAATTTGACAAATGTTCTTGTTCCTAATAATCAACATAATGCAGGGTAAACTGTAATATGAACTGCTCACTGCATCATATAATTAACAACACAAACTATCAATGTATGAATCAAACTCGCTAAGGACGTTCAGGCAATTGGCTGTTGAAACCTTGGTTAAAATTAAGATACAGTTTATACAAAATGAAATTAACTTTAAAGAAAGGCTTTCTACAAAACAAAACTTAATGAAGTGGTCAAAATCATTTTGGACCTTCTGTCTTCTGACATATTGTGCATCTTTTCACTTTCAATAATCAATATAGACTAGATGAAATTTAAAAATAACATTATAATATTTAAACATAAACAGGATCTTCCTGTAAATGGTCTGAAAGACCGAACCATACAGAAAATGCTTTCACTAGAAACAAACCAAGCCTTTGTTCAGTTTGATCCGGACAGAGGACAGTTTCGCTCCAGAACTCTGCCGTGTTTCGCCTGCACTCGAGACGGTGACGTGAGCTCCACATACAGTCTACTCCTATTGGTTGTCTCCTGCAAAATTTGCATTGTCATTTGCATAAAGTTGAAATTTCTGAACTTTTGCCGTGTCTTGTCGCTTGACATGCCTACATCCTGTCACCAATGGTCACTGTTGCTTGTGTTTCATGAAGACGACAGCTCTCCATTTAAATGAATCATGTCCCTGCGTGTTGCTGGCGGTGTGAACCGGGCTTTAGTGTATTACTCCTATTATATTTTCTTTTACCAGTGGGCCATTTTGGTTCTATATCTTTGTCATTGTCTTCACATGGTATTTTTATGGTTTCAGGTTGTAGAGATGTACACTAGTGGAGGAGACCTACATTTAGAGCTGCCTACTGGACAGCAGGGTGGCACCAAAAAATTATGGGTGAGCATAACTTTTTATTCACACTTTAGTGTGCTCTTTATTTTCACAGTTGTGGTAAATCAGTTGTGGTACAATTCATTTTTTCACACGCTACTTTTTTTGCGTTCTATAGGAGATCGCTCCATTCGAGACAAAGGGTGTGATGAGAGCCAGCTTCTCTTCTCGAGATGCTGACAACCACACAGCCTTCATAAGAATTAAAACTAATGCGTCCAATGAGGACGAGTTTATCATCCTCCCTGTGGAGGTTGAAGTCACCACAGGTCAGTTCAAATCATCTTTTCTGACACCATCTGTTCAATATTATTTCAGCCCTGACTCATGTTTTGTGCATCTTCCCAGCACCTGGTATATACTCCTCCACAGAGATGCTGGACTTTGGTACGCTTCGATCGCAAGGTGTGCTTTTTTTCCCCCACTACATTTGACGGCAGTTTGGTAGAAACAGCAAAACTATCTTCTGGAGACTGATACTGTAAGGAAAAGTGTAACCATTCTGTGTCTTTTCATCTTTACAGATCGACCAAAACAACTGAATTTGCATCTGTTAAATTCAGGAGCAAAAGATGTATCGATCATGGTAATATATAGTTCTTATTTACATGGCTTATTTGTACACTACCGTTCAAAATTTTGGGGTCTTTAAGATTTTAAAAATGTTTTTCAAATATGCTCTCCAAGTGTTTATTTGATTTAAAAATTCAGTAAAACAGTAATATTGTAAAATAGAATTCTGGATGAAAATTTAAGATGTAATTTATTTTATTACAAAGCTACATTTTCAGCAGAAATCATACTAATATGCTCATTTGGCACTTCTTATTTTTATCAGTGTTGAAAAAACAGTAGTTTTGGGATTCTTTGATGAATAGAATGTTCAAAACAGCATTCGTTGAAATAGAAATCTGGAAAAAAATTATTTTACTGTAGTTTTTGGTCCGTTTAATGCATCCTTGCCTAATAAAAGTATTAATTTCTTTAGGGAAAAAAATCTTACTGACCCTAAACTTTTGAATTGTAGTGTAAGTCTAGCAAGATTTTTGAATTTGAATTTAACCAGTGAATTAAATATCTACTTTAATGCTCTTAATTTGCTTGTGTTGTATAGAGCGTTAGGCCAACTCCATCGAATGAAGCTGTTGCAGTTGAGTTCAAGCAAATTACACTAAAAGCTGGAGAGAGCCGATATACCAAAGTTGCAAGTATTAGTTTTGATGGTAAGTGCTGTTCTTTTAAGAGGTATCATTAGGAGGGCATTTGGCCTTTGTCCTCATATAGATTAACCCATCATTTGCATCTCTTTATTGATTTGATGATAATTCCAGTCAGTAAACAGATTTTCTTTTCTTTTTTTTAAGTTTATTAAGTTTAAAGAGGAAAAAGTAGAAGCATATGTGGTTTGGAATCTGTAATGATCATGTGGAAATTGATTAAAAACAATTGTTGATAAAAAATAAAATAAAAATAATAATGTGCATATTCTATATGGACCTAATAATAACTTCACATCAAAGCAAGTCTGTTTACAATTTTACCAGTGCTTTTTCATTCTCATTAAATTATTTATTTTAGACATTTGTATTCATTGTTTTACATTAAGCAAAGAGTTTGTTTACAGATATAACAACAGAAATGTTTGTTTTTGTTTTTCTCTTTTTTTTCTTACATTCCAGCTTCAAAAGCAAGAAGATCAGACCAGTTTTCTGGAAAAATAACAGTGAAGGCAAAAGAGAAAAGCTACTCAAAACTTGAAATCCCTTACCAAGCTGAAGTTTTAGAAGGGTAAGAATTCTTCACTAGCATTTATTTATTGTTTTGTAACTATTAACATTGTATTTATGCTCACCATTTCTAGGTACCTGGGCTTCGACCACACAGCCACCCTGTTCCACATCAGAGACAGTCCTGTAGATCCAGTGGACAGGCCCATCTACCTCACTAATACTTTCAACTTTGCCATACGCATCCACAATGTGTCTCTTCCCGAAGAAGCCAAGACCATGTTCAATGTAAGCAATTTTTCTAGACTACACGTTTTTGTCAGCAGAAAACTTGTTTAAGTAAAATTATTATTTTCTTTTTTACAGGCGCATAATTTCAGCACACCAGTTCTTATCCCTCCCCATGAGTCCCGCTACATTTTCTCCCTTCTGTTTCGACCAGTAAGACCCTCCATCCACATCGACAGCAACATTCTCCTCATCACCAATGCTTCTAAATTTCACCTGCCCGTCAGGGCCTACACAGGCTTCTTGGAGGTACATTTGGAACATCTTACATATGACAAACTGTCACTAATGTAACTTAATTCTGTTTTTTTTTAATGGTGTCAATAAATTATTTCATTTTTAGAGATTATATGGCCATGATTTGTCTTTGCTTTCTTATTTAACAGCCCATTGTTCTTCCTCCCTGTCTTCGAGAGCATATCTTAGACTTTGGTGTCCTTAGTGCCACAGACACCAGCAGTTTGGTGTTTGTGGTGGTCAACAGCAACCCAATTGAGGTGCGAGGTCATCATGTTCAGTACTTTGTGTCACATTTTGTCATTTTGGATTAGAATAGCAGTTCTCTTTTAAAGTTTCAAGATATTACTGGAGTGAGCAGTAATGTCGATATGGCTTTTTCTCTATGAACACATGTTCAGGGATTTTTCTGTACTTACAGTTGGAGATAAAGTCATGGTTGGTGACAGGAGACAGTCTGTCATTGGAGTTGCTTAACACAGAAAGAGGGAACAGAAGTATAGCACTGAGCAGAATTCAAGAGCTGCAGAACACATCAGCCGCCCAATACAAAACCGTAAGAGTGCACTTTATCACTCCTTTACTGTCCATTACCAAAACTAGTGTTTAAATCATTTGCTCTGCAATAGACAGCATTTCACAAAGCCCAAGTTGTATTTGTGCTGGAATATTAATTTATTAAATACATGTAAAAGTGTAAATGTATAGGTTAAAATGTATTGTAAAGTGGAATGTGTGTATTTGAGAAAAGCTGTGCTAGTGGTTGTAAAAGTGATACTAATACCATTATGCAGTACTACCGTTACAAAATTTGACTACATTAAAATATTCTGAATATTTATCATGACTTGTAACTGTAACTAGTAAATATATATTTTTTCATTTGTTCATATTTTTATTTAAATATTAATTGTCCCCCAAAGAATCAACTTAACGCCTGCAATGATACACTCTCCTACGCTAAATATTGATGAACATTTTTTTTGTACCTTCTCTGCTACAGTTATACATGTATATACAGGTCCTTCTCAAAAAAAATGCATATTGTGATTTAAAGTTCATTATTTTCCATAATGTAATGATAAAATTAAACTTTCATATATTTTAGATTCATTGCACACCAACTGAAATATTTCAGGTCTTTTATTGTTTTAATACTGATGATTTTGGCATCCAGCTCATGAAAACCTAAAAAAACCCTCAAAAAATTAGCATATTTCATCCGACCAATAAAAGAAAAGTGTTTTTAATACAAAAAAAGTCAACCTTCAAATAATTATGTTCAGTTATGCACTCAATACTTGGTGGGGAATCCTTTTGCAGAAATGACTGCTTCAATGCGGCGTGCCATGGAGGCAATCAGCCTGTGTGACTGCTGAGGTGTTATGGAGGCCCTGGATGCTTCGATAGCGGCCTTAAGCTCATCCAGAGTGTTGGGTCTTGCGTCTCTCAACTTTCTCTTCACAATATCCCACAGATTCTCTATGGTGTTCAGGTCAGGATAGTTGGCAGGCCAATTGAGCACAGTAATACCATGGTCAGTAAACCATTTACCAGTGGTTTTGGCACTGAGCAGGTGCCAGGTCATGCTGAAAAAATGAAATCGTCATCTCCATAAAGCTTTTCAGCAGATGGAAGCATGAAGTGCTCCAAAATCTCCTGATAGCTAGCTGCATTGCCCCTGCCCTTGATAAAACACAGTAGACCAACACCAGCAGCAGACATGGCACCCAGACCATTACTGACTGTGGGTACTTGACACTGGACTTCAGGCATTTTGGCATTTCCTTCTCCCCAGTCTTCCTCCAGACTCTGGCACCTTGATTTCCGAATGACATGCAAAATTTGAGCGACACAGTCCAGTGCTGCTTCTCTTTAGGTCAGGTCAGGCACTTCTGCCGCTGTTTCTGGTTCACAAGTGTCTTGACCTGGGGAATGCGGCACCTGTAGCCCATTTCCTGCACACGCCTGTGCACGGTGGCTCTGGATGTTTCTACTCCAGACTCAGTCCACTGCTTCCGCAGGTCCCCCAAGGTCAGGAATAAGTCCTTCTCAACAATCTTCCTCAGGGTCTGGTCACCTCTTCTCGTTGTGCAGCGTTTTTTGCCACACTTTTTCCTTCCCACAGACTTCCCACTGAGGTGCCTTGATACAGCACTCTGGGAACAGCCTATTCGTTCAGAAATGTCTTTCTGTGTCTTACCCTCTCGCTTGAGGGTGTCAATGATGGCCTTCTGGACAGCAGTCAGGTCGGCAGTCTTACCCATGATTGCGGTTTTGAGTAATGAACCAGGCTGGGAGTTTTTAAAAGCCTCAGGAATCTTTTGCAGGTGTTTAGAGTTAATTAGTTGATTCAGATGATTAGGTTAATAGCTCGTTTAGAGAACCTTTTCATTGTTTTAATTTTTTGAGATAGGAATTTGAAATATTTCAGTTGGTGTGCAATGAATCTAAAATATATGAAAGTTAATTTTTTATCATTACATTATGGAAAATAATGAAATTTTATCACAATATGCTAATTTTTTGAGAAGGACCTGTAAATATTTTGTGGTCTTTGTCATTGAAAATATTTCAGATTTTAAAGATTGGAAACACATCTGATAACCAAATAGAGTCATACATGGCTATCTCAGATTGGATTATATCTGCAGGCAGTCATATGACTTCCGGTGGAATCTTTGCATGTCGGTACTTGTGGTAAAATTGCAGAAGTGTCGCAAGATTTGTGGTTTTGGGGTACTTCAAGCACAGAAGTTATTTCATTATTTATTTATTTAAAAAAAAAAAAAAATACCAAAATAAGGTAATGTAAACCGGATGGTACACAGAGAAACGCTTCAGTTAGACTTTTTTATATATAACGTTATGGTTACACTGAAGTGAGCTGGTGCATTAAATGTGAAATTTTATTATTCCATGTTGTGATATTTATAGGGCTATCGCACAATGTTCCAGCATTAATAATCACTATAGAAGAAAACATGCTCATAGTCACCTAATGAAGGAGGATTTATAAAGTTAATATTATTGAAAGAGTTCATGTGTTCAAATAATGTAATGAAATCCCTGCATATTCCTTGCCATGTTTTTAATATTTTAAAAGTAAATACGAACATCGGGAAGGGTTTGTTCATGCACAACTGTATGAACAAACCCTTCCCGATGTTCATATTTAAGGGTTTGTCCATGCAGTTGTGTTCCAGTATGTATGTGCATTTGTTTAAGAAATGCAGGATGTTTACAGGACTCTCATTTGTACGAATAACTTTATATTGCATGTCTGTTTCCTCACAGGTAATTTTAGCCTCAGGCTATTACGCAGCTTTTAAAGTCACTTTGGTGGCTAAAGCTCTAGAGGGAGTTTATGATGGAGCCATACACATTACAACAGACTATGAGGTATGCGTTTCATCCAGAATATGTGGGTCTCTATTACCTCTTTTACACAAAACTGTTGCTGGGTGTCATGCAAAATCTGAGGCTTGGGCAGGCGCTCTGTGAACTTATATCAATGAAGGTTTATGGTGTCATTGAATCACAAAAACACAATGCCTGTTTTGTCTAGTATCCTCATAAGCAGAGTCTTAAATGAGTTAAAAAGTCTTAAATGAACACACAGAGAGAGAAAATAGATGCGTGTCAGATCCGCGCCATGTGCATTAGGTTTTAAAGTGACATCAGCCTAAGAAACCTGCTGCTGTCTGCCATTTAATGTTAATCAAACAACAAAAGAAGAGAGAAAAATCACTTTTAAGGTTTGATCTATATTTATGATTTACACAGTGAAGACTATTGTGTTTTTAGTACCTCAACTTCTGTATACTGCCTATCTGTTAGACCAGAGGTGTCAAACTCTGTTCCTGGGCTGCATTCCGTTTTTATTATGCCCTTTATTCGCTAACTTCCCTCCGTCTTGTTCACTCGGATGTGAGAGTGCCCACTACTGGCGGAACCTTTGCAATGGGCTGAATTGGAGCGTTCTAAGCCCTTGATCAAGCCCTTGGATTGTAATCCACTATGGAGTTTATTTATTTTTTTCCCTTACAAAATTGTTTAATGCAGCATTCTATATGTATACTGGTGTGTTTGGGTTGTTAGAAATATTTTAAAAAAAATTATAATATATCATAGATTTGTTTATGGTGGGGTAAATTAAATGCGAAATGCGGTGACGTCTAAATCGTGTTGCATTGTGGTATATGAAGTTTCCTGAAGTGTAAATAAGTGTACACCTTGGTCAAAATTGAGGTAGCGAGGGTCTGTCCATATGAACCTTACCTCGTCCAATTCACTAAGTGGAACGTACTTCAAAATGCCGTCAGGGATTTCCCCTGAGGGGAAGTGCTTAGGGAAGTTTGCAAGTGTGTCTAAAAGCGGAATGGAACACAGCCCTGGAGGGCCACCGTCCTGCAGTGTTTAGCTTCAACCCTAATTAAACACACCTGATCCAACTAATCAAGTCCTTCAGGCTTATTCGAAAACTTTAGGTATGTGTTTTGGAGCTGGGTTGGAACTAAACTCTGCAAAAAAACTCTCCTGTGTTAGACCTATCTGAAATTTTTAAAGCACTGGTTACATGGGTCAAAAACTTTTTTGTGCGATTTTGTCATGGCAGGTAAAAATCTTAACTGGCCAGACTGGGCAAGTAGGAAAACCTTATATAGCCCAGATATAGTAAAGCCACAGATATATGTGACATTTATTTCAATGGGTTTATGTGAAGATTGTTTTAAGATCACATACATTATAAGTTATATTTTTCAAAGCCTATTAAATATTACAATTGTTAGCTTTCAATTATACAGTAATATTGAATGGCTATAATTAATTGCTAAAATTGAGAAATACATTAATTGTACTAGAGACATCAGTATCAGTACTGCTATCAGTTTTACTGGCCTTTATTCATAATGGCATTTTAACAAATATTTGAAATGACCGTTTTTGTTGTTGCTACATTATTCTGGAGATTCACATACATACAAATAGGTCTGTAATAGTACTTTCTATGGGAACTTTATAATGGGAACTTTCTAGATTTTTTTCATGGCAATCTTGCCAGATTGAGCTGTTCTGAAAACATTTTTGCTGTTTATATTATACTGTACCCAGTTATTGATGGTTTCTGGTTCGAGACCAGCAGGTTTTAGGGGTTTTGTAGGGGAGCAAAAGTGCAGAACCGTTTCAGATCATGCTCCTGCACCAGCCCTGGCACACTATAGGTAGAAAAGTGCCATATCTTTAACAACACAATGACAACCATTGAGCAAATCTTTGTATGTGTTTATTTCAGATATTAACTATCCCTGTAAGGGCTCTCATAGCAGTTGGGACATTAAGCTGTTCACCCAAGCAAATTATTCTTCCCCCTTCATTCCCGGTAAGTATTAAAAATCATCATCAAAAATAATTGTATGTACATTTTCAGTGTCCTTTTCAAAATCATAGTCATATCCTTTTGTCTTTTTAGATTTATTTTTGTAAATGGTTCAAAAGTACCTGTTCATTGAGATCTCAAAGTAATAAAGACACTGCTATTGTACATGTAATGTGAGCATGTGATTCATCCTTGCTTTTACCCCCAGGCACTGTTTGAACACCACTCCCTGTGTCCAGTGCCATGTGCTAGCATGACCTGTTTTGCAAACCACTGTTATTTTTACAAGACAAGAGACCATTCATTAGGTTTCAGACCATTTTGAAGAGATTTTTCATCAGCTGTGTTTTTCTGTGTTCTATGTAGGGAAAAGTTGTTCACCAAGGTTTCAGCATACAGAGTTCATTCTCGCAGAAAGTAAGGCTTCAGCAAATTCGCTCTCTCACAGAGGACGTCCGGTTTTACTTCAAACGACTTCGCAATAACAAAGTGGAGTTGGAACCCAGACGAAAGTCCAAGGTGCCAGACCCAATTACAACACTATAATGCTATACTAAATTGGCCCTGACTTAAATGCACCTGCCCACAATTTGCTCAGTTTGCTTTGTGCTATAACTTCAATAATGCAATGTAGAATAATTTTGGATGAATCAGATGTTTAAATCTTAAGAATTTACTTTTGTTTTTTACTCCTTTTCCAGATAGCAAACATTTATTTTGATGCCAGCTTGCAGTGTGGTGATCACTGTTATGTGGGATTACCGTTTGTATTGAAATGTATGCTTTCTTTAATATAAGTCTGTTTTTCCAAAAAAAAAAAAAAAAACATTTTTTAATGTGTTTTTTCATTGAATACTTCTGAATACTGTTTTTTTTTTCTGCAGCGGAGTCCAGGCCCCATGGTTTAGTTATGCAGGAGGACATGTGGGACGCTGATGTAGATCTACACCAGCGGCTCCTGAAAAGATGGCGAGAGCTCAAAGAGCAATCAGGCCTTGAGTGAGTCTGATATGTCTTGCTTTAAACCAGATTTAGATAACCACACAATGAATGTATTGTATCTTTGATGTGATTCTCTTGTTTGTGAAGGGTTGAAGCTTTCTTCGAAGTGAACACTGATCTGCAGAAGAATGTGCAGGCCAAAATCTCAGCGCAGCTCACATGGCCCTCGCTGGTCAACTCATCACAACAGATCCATTTTCCTCTTACAAACACCAACAGCTCATCGGTGAGTGTATACACACACCAATCATTTACAGAAGTCTACTCATATTCCTCTCCTTGTGTGCTTTAATTATTAAATATCTTTATATTAATTAGTCATAAATACCAATAAGTAAGTACACTGTACTATTTTCACTGAAGTCAAATACATTAACCTGAACTTGCCTTTTAAGGATGAAGAAGTGATTCTAGAAAACCCAGCCGATGTCCCGGTCTTTGTCCAGGTTCTTCCTCTGGCTCTGTACCCAAATCCTTCAGTGTTCACAGGCAAACTTGCTGACAGGTAAGGCGCTTCTTATGCCACAGACCACCATATATGATGACCCACTTCAAGAAATATAAAGGCAGTTATGTGTTTTCATGTAAGAAGACCTGTTTAAACCGTACAGGGCTCTATATAAGGACTGCCCCGGGGCCTTCAAGTGCAAGAAGATGTGAAAGAGAACTTAATTCAGTACCCTCAAGCTGTCTGATAATTTTCTGTTCGGACACATCTGAAGCTTGCACACAGAAAGCCGTCTTTCAGACAGTGCACAAGTACCGAATTGAGTTTTCTTTGTTGTCTTACTGCTCTTGAATGGACAAATACACACAAAATTATGTTTGAAATGCTTGGTCTAAGTGAGTATCCTCGTAAACACATTGGAAAATCGGATGTGTATCAGTATAATTGATCCGTGCATAAGTCTTAAAGTGACAGCAGCCTAAATATTCCTGCTGCTGTATATATCATTTAATGTTAACCCTTTCTCACATACGATCACGTGATCAACTGCTAAATTCAAATAGATCAGCCAGAATAGTTTGAACCTGAGTGTAAAAGGGTTAATCAAAGAATTGCTCACTGCTCTTGCCTGAATAACTTTAGTAGCTTCAACCCTTTCACACGCAAGTTTAAAATATCTTTTTTTAAGACACTCGTTATTTTAGTAAGAAATTTTATTTCCATGATGCATCATGCTTTTCACGTGACACACCGCAGCCACAATAGCACACTATGGCAGATGTATCGCTTTTATTTTTGTTTAATCATTTTTTTTATTCAAAATTTTCAAAAACTTGTTACCTATATCACAAACTATCTGATATATTTTTATTGTCAAATATGTATAAATTAGGGATGTCAAATTCCTACGATCGATCGTCGTTTAAATTAACGATCAATTAATAGATTAATCGTTAACCTTAACACTGCAATATGCCCCTACAGCAGTGGCTTATAGCCGACAGCATGACAGGGTGTGCAAAGGCTGCTCAAAACACCATGTTCCTCACCAAAACAATGAAAAGGGTTTTTAATCTAAATAAAGGGTTATAGGAATGTAAAATTAGTCGATGTGATTTGATTAATTAAATTACTTATTTCATAATCAAATAGTATAACCTCTATTCAACATGTCACCAACGCCGCCTCAGATCTGTAACGCAGAATGTGTGCATGCGCTCTGGAACAACGCGCTGAACACGGCACCTAAACCCAATGAATTCACAACCATTTATTAAAATAGTGTTCTCATTAATGTTATGTAATATTACAGTCCCAATCATAGTTATTATGTATTGCTGTTAGAGCTGCATAAGCTGAAGTGCTGAATGAAACCAGTACACTGAAGCCCTATGGTAGCACGTTTTATTTTGCTAAAAGAAATGCATCCTAAATAAAATTGATCACATATATACAAAATAAATGTAATATTACACATTTCATCTGCACAAACTAATACGAATGTACAAGTGAACTTGAACTAAGTGATTGTGCACACAATCTTCCTGGAGCAACGCAAGGAAACACGACAACTAAACCCATTCACAATCACAATGTTTTATTAAAATGGTGTTCTCATTAATGTTATGTAGTATGACAGTCCCAATCAAAGTCTTTATTAGTTGTGCATTGCTGTTGGAGCTGCACGCTGGAGCTGCACGCTAAAGCTGATCACAGCCACGCATTACTACCACTCTAATTTTTAACCAAATGCATCCTATATGATATAAATCAACTATAGATCTCTCTGCACAAAATAAGCACAATATCACAACTTGCATTTGCACAAAACAAAAGAGCTGCGAATGCACATGCAAACTTGCAGTCATGATGAAGGTGTAACTCCAGCTGTAAAATGGTCCCAAACAGAACTCAGGCGCGCTCGCTTTATTTTTCCTCCTGTGTTTCGTGGCTGCGCAGCATTACCCTACTTAATCGATGACCGATAAGTCTTATCAACAATTAATCGATCATCGATTAATCGTTGACATCCCTAGTATAAATGAATGTGTTTTGTCATTTAAACACCTTTATAAAGATCATGTTAATTGATCTATAATGCGCAATAGTCATCACCATGTTAGTTTGCACCCCAATTCAGAGAATCACGTAAATGCATCCACTTCTCCTGAAATTGCATAAGTAAGTGGTATCTGATATGAATAAAACATGTTGTCTAATTATAATGGAAAGGATTAATTTTGTCGCTTCCATAAACATCAGTGTGTATTTAACAAATCATAAATGTATTTTTGCTATTTTTTGTACTTATGTGCTTATGTGTATTTAAATGTCTAATACTTAAAATAAACATTGTAGTTGAAAACATTAAATAGTTGTGATGTATAAAAAGCACTGAACGTGTAGGTTTCTAGTAGGGGTGCTGAAATGAATCGTTGCGTCGGTGCATCGCAACATGGGCGATTCATCACCAATGCAGGAATAGACCATAATCAATTATAGCCTACTGACATTTCTCTGAAATCATTCGTCACACACGCTTCTATAAACGTGCTAGCATAAAATGTTGAAGAGAGGCGATACACAAAAGCGAGTGATAAAGAATGCACCCACTATTTTAACACTTACAGAGTGTGAGCGTGTGTATGTGTGCGAGGCTTTGTGCATCCGAATGTGTGTGCGACTGCGACGCTGCATGCAAGTGTGTGTGCGAGGCTGTTGTAGGAGCGAGTGTATGAGCGTTATATTGTAACTTAAGTATAGCCAACTAGTTACTTTACAATTTCATGTGCTTTACTAGCAGGGCTGCCAACTCATTCAGCGTGAGACTTGCAAATGATACTTTTCACACTCATGCCACACATCCATTTTCTCACGCAGCAAAAATTGCAAAGCAAAGAAGACACTGAAACCGACAGACAATACAGAGCAGTTTACTTTCGATATGAAACACATTTTCAGCTCTCAAATTGAGTTTATTACAAAATATAAACAATAAATACCGTTTGGCGCCCATAATTATGACGTGACCGATAGCTGTAGTGCTTCAGTTCAAGCTGCATTGTGAACCGATTATCTCTTTCTTTACTACTAGTTAATAGTAAATAAACACGACTGAACACTAGAAGATATGTTGAAAGATACAGTACAACTTAGAAAAATGTATACGTCTCATACTTAATCGATCAGTCAGTGTTTTTCAGCCACGGAAAGAGGTCAATAAAACAGCTGGAGAACAATGTCATGTAACATTGATTGGCCATTTAATTACCGACGCATGCTAGTTGTCTAGAAAAATTAGCTATAGAGAGGAGTATTTTGATAAATATGTGCACTATATTACATATTTATTATATTTTTACTTGTATCATTAACATATAATGTTGTTATTATAATAAAAACAGCATTATATTTAATATTTATTTCATTATAATTATATTGTGAGTTGTTAATTTTAACCTTTAATAATAATACCAGTTGACAGGGCTCTCTGTATGTTTACAGCATTAGGTGAGAGTTTATTTTCTCTTGAGGAAAAATTAACTACTGAACCTGAATAGTTATCCAGATGAATCGATTCAGGAAATGTACTTTCTTGGAACAGATCAAATAAAAATATTTTAGTTCATATATCGGACTATTCATTGACAAATGTGCAGTAATATTGAAAATTGTGATGCATTGTGATATTGAATCGTGAGACCAGTGACGATTCACACCCCTAGTCTCTCAGTGCCAGTGCCAGCCAAAGCACGAAAGCATCACGTGACACGCTGAATGTTCTAACCGCTCCAGGGACCAGCCTAAACTGATCTCACTCGTACACATTCTAAGGTTTAATCTATATTTAATTTATACAGTGAAGACTGTACAGTATCATTTTACATTTGATTACTTTATTCAATTTCTCTACTAATAGATGTGTAAACCTGAAATGAAACATTTAACAAATGTATTTATACCTGAACAGTCTTTAGAAACCAGAATGAAATATCAGTATTCAGTCTTTAAAACTGATTTCATTTATTTCCTGTTGTTCCTTAAAGGTTTCCTTTAGGAAAGTTGTCCAACATCAACATTGTCACAAATACATTGGAATTCCAGGTCCATAAAAATCATGTAAGTAACAACTTATTGTGACCATGTAGTGACATTTCATTGTATAATTTAATCAATTTAACTTAATTCTATATTCATTCCTTTCATGATATCCACTCAAATCAAGAATTTCTACACTGCGGTTGTGGTGTGTCTCTATGCCGGTAATGATTTCTCTATGTTTGTCAGTCTTCAGTGATGAAGAGTTCCACAGGATTTGTTGAAGGTTGGACTCGGCCCTATGTATACAATGTGCTCCTTATGCCTGGGGAGGTAAAGTCCTTCAATGTGAGGTTCAGACCCATTACCAATCACAGTGTCTCTTCTCTGCTAGTTGTCAGGTAAGTTTAGTCTGCCAAATGAGCGCTGAAAATAGAAAGTTATGAGAGCGCTGATGCACATTACTCTTGTCATGTTTTCACAGGAACAACCTGACGATAGTAGACTTGATCATAGTTCATGGTCAAGGCACCACAGAGAGTCTTAGATTGGCTGGTAAAGCTCCAGGTCTCGGCAGCTCTCTGAGGTTTAAACTTACAGAGGCATTCCTCAAAGACTGTTCAGATGGTGTGTGTCAAAGTTAAATAAGAATTCTGATGTTTTCATTGTTAACATCCAGTTTAATATTCTGTACCTTTCTATTCACATACTGAATGAATGTGTGTTTCTCAATTCTTTAAGTTAAAGCCAAGGAACCAAACTTCACTCTTCGAAGGACTTTCAGGCTGGAGAATACAGGGCTTCTCCCGATTCACATTCGATCTATGGAGATCAGTGGCAACGCATGTGAGGGTTATGGCTTCAAAGTTCTCAACTGTGAAGAATTTGCACTCAAACCAAACACTTCGAAAGACCTCGTCATACTGTGAGTGGTTTCATGGTTACCTTTTTTTAACATCAAAAATAAATGTTGCTCATAATGTCTTTTAAAACGTACTTTTCATTCCCATTTATGTCTTTTAGAGAGTTCGATCATAAATAATCGTTGGACAAAGATGATTAACTCTTGACAATCTTGTGATGTGCAGGTTTACACCAGATTTCACATCATCCAGAGTGATCCGGGAGCTGAAGTTGGTGACTGCGGGGGGCTCAGTGTTTGCATTCGTTTTGAATGCATCATTGCCATATCACATGCTGGCAGTGTGTGCCGAGACCCTTCCTCGACCCAACTGGGAGCTTGAGCTCTACATCATCGTCTCCCTCATTATGAGGTCTAATTTCTCATTCTTTGGTCTCCTGATAACGAAGAGTCTAAACACATACTCATATAATAATATACTGATTTGGTGCATTTCTTGTTATCAATGTTGACAACAGTTGTTCTGCTTAATATTTTTTTGTGGAAACAATTACATGTTTTTTTTTTTTTTCGTGAAAATGTAATTTAAACTATTAATACTTAATATTTCTCTAGCTCCATGTTCCTGCTGGTCATCGCTACTGCCTATCTGGAGGCCCAGGGAATATGGGAGCCCTTCAAACGACGGCTGTCTGTTGAATCCAACTCTCCCATGGAGACTGGAAAACCTTTTGATCTCAGGGAAATTGTACGAATTCAAAGTGATGCTAAGTGAGTGAGATTTTTATTTTATTTTTGTTTATAAAATTGATATGCCATTTTTTTGTTTCTCTCCAATTTACTCTGCATCTTTTTATCTGAGAAATTTTATGAAATGCATTTAATCTATTGCAGCTTGAATGATTTTGCCGACTCCAACCAGAACCCGACAAGAGGAATGTACGGGTCGAGCGTTGGTGGGCGGGCTGGGGGTCGGCAAGGTGGTCCGCACTCCACTTCCAACAGCAACGGTGTTCTGCCAGACAGCAAGCCCAGATCTGGTTCAGGCCGCTCTGGATCTATGCAATCCTCTTCCACCTTTCCGCTCAATAAAGATAGTGGCCAAGTACTCAATCAGCTGACTAACCGGAAGGCCCGGAGTTTCAAACAACAGCAGCAGGGCTCAGGCCTCCTGGAGGACCTCCCGAGCTCAACACCCTCACAGTCCAACAGCACAAGGGCCAACAGTACAGAAGATCAGGATTACAATCGACTCCTGGTAGCAATGGATAAAGACCTCGACAGGCCTGAGTCTTCTGCCAATAATGTGTCTTTAGAACACAATTCACAACAGTTCTCACAAAACAAAGGTAATATATACCAATAGAAATATAACTATAGAGTAGCATTCGACTTATTATGCCAGGTTTTTGTCCCAGAGGTCAGTGTAATTTGCAAAATGCACAATATAACTTGTTCATTTACTTATGTGTTTTAGTGCTTGAATCAAAAGGGAAAGTGAAGAATAAAACAAAAGCTCTTAAGAAGAAAGAGGAGAAAGAGAGGAAAACAAAGGGAAAGGCTCAAGGAGAAGATTTAAAAGAGCCACTGGCAGACAACGATGACAGCTCCTCTACTACCACAGAGACCTCTAACCCAGACATGGAGGCCAATATTAAAGAGGTACATACACGTGAGACATACTAGACCAACCAGAGTACTTCTAAAACAACTTGCTATTAGTTGCTTTTTAGATGCACTCTTTGACTACAATTTGTCTTATTAACCAGGAGCCAGTGAAGGTGAAGGGAAAAACCGCATCAATAGACAATGGAAAAGAAAGAGAAGAAATTACTCCCTTCCCTACTAAACTAAAAACTAAGAAACAACCAACCCTGAAGAAGGAGAACCAAGTGGATAAATCCAGGTTTGTTCAGAGTTTGTTGAAATAACTTTTAAAGATTGGTGTTGGGGGATTTGGAAGGAACAATTTCCGGGATATTATTTAGCTATAAATATGCCAGAGACTCACTGAACTTTCGGGAGAGGTGGGAGGTCTGCAGAAGCTCCTGGGAGCGGCGTTAGAAGAATAAGTGCTGCACGCAATTCTCTAAATAACACAAACAATGACACCTGATCATAGTGATGTGGCTATGCTTGCACAAGTCTTGTTAATTTAAATAGCTCTTAATACAAATGGCTTCAAAGCAGCTTAACAGTATTAAACATTAAAAAAAGTTGCAGCGTCAGTGTCGTAAAGTTCAAATTAAATTTCGGGAATCATATTTTCAATTACAATTTTACAGCTTCAGTTTCTACCTAAGCATTTTTCCAGTGTATTCACAGTGTAAGCTTTCCATGTCAAATAAAGTGGAGCCTATTTATCCAGTCCATAGGTGTTTACCAGCCAGTGAGACATTTTCCCCTAAACAAACTTCATTTTGTCCTTATTTTGTTCGAAATTGCAGCACACACATTCATTCTTCCATTTCCCTTGAATTTTATAAGGGCCTTTAGAGGCAGGGGCCTGAGGTTTTATTTGAGATACCCGAGGTGCCATTAGCGAGGCAAAAATTACGCACTTGATCTTGAAGGCCTTGAAATCTCCAATGAACCTCTTACCTGTAACTTACTGAATATAACCTGCGTTATAAATAATTACGTTTTGCATCAGAATCACACACTCCGATCAGTTTAATATCTATCTTTTTTCTACACAGCTCTCTAGAACTCCCTTACGTCACACCCTTGGAAAAACAGGATAAGCAGCGCAAGACCTTCACCAAAACCCTCGCCAATACAGGAATTCACAGCTTCTCCAAACCACGAGCTCTGGGCAAACGTATGTGTCAAATTTCAGTTTTTCCATCCACCTTTTGTATCTCTGTTAAGTGCTAACTCTAGAAACCATTTTGAAATAATCTTTACTCTCTCTGTCCTAGTAGTCAGTGGAAAGATGTGTGATGACCGGCTATCTCCACTTGGAAAGTTTGTATCCAATGGCTCAATGTCAGAGCTGGGTCATAGCAGTGGATCAGAAGGAGAGAAAGAGTCCCCTCCACCAGAATGGGATGTTCCTCTCAGCAAAACTGGCAACCGTAAGTAATGAGCCTGAAAGTGTAACCTGGGCTTATTTATGAGTCAGTTTGCAATTTTATGTACTCTTATCCCAAAATGTAAATATTTGTCTCATGTCTCATCAGAAGCAGACAGTCTTCAGCAGATATCTATGCAGACCATGCATGCAGACTCCTTCCTGAAAGGACCCAGTTCAGTCCTCTCCAGAACCTGTTCCCCACCCCCAACCTCCCCTAGCCTGGTGCCTCGTGGAAGCTACAGCAGCATGCTCCACACCAACAGGTAATTTCAACAGGCGTGTGCTTTAAAGTGCACATACTACTAGAAGTCTTTTGAGTAACTACCATCAAGGCATATCCTCATTTCATCATGGAAAAACACGAGTGACGTTGTTTTTCTTGTATATTTTTATAGTGAGGCTACTTTAAAGAAGGCTCCGGGGAATAAGCTCACCAAGTCGGCCTCTTTGCCTGGTCAAAATGGAAATCCAACTTTTGCAGCTGTAGCTGCTGGCTATGACAAAAGCCCTGGTGAGTTTGTCTATTAAATATGATGATGATTATGTAGTTAGTTGTGCACTGACCAGGAAATTTGTGGCCGATGCCATTAACGGATATTTATTTGTAAATGTCATACAAGTTGTGTGCTCTTGTTTTCGCAGGTGGCAGTGGCTCAGCTAGTAAAGCTGACAGTCAGGGGAAGGTGACACTGTCTCACATGACATCAGTGGAGAGTGATGGATCTGACAGGTGCAGTGCCTTATTAACGAAACATTGTTTAATCATCTTCCTATCTGTTTTTACTAGTATATATTAATAATGTCATTGTACATCTTTTAGCTCTGGACTGTGGAGCCCAATAGACACCACCAGTAGCCCTGGATTTGGTCCAGTTAATGCTTTCTCTGCTTTTGGACCCAACAACCCTCTTAACCTCTCTGGAGGTATGCAAAAACCTGTTTACATTTACAAAAATAAAATGCTAAAATCCAGTTTGCAATGCCAATGTATCCAATATTACGGTTATCCTCTCTATCAGTTTTCAGAGGCATGACCGTTCCGAAGAGTTCAGAGCCCCAGCAGACTTGGTCTGACTACACTCCAGTGTCTCCATCCATCTGGGATACTGAGCCTGGTAATTCCTGGGCTACCAGCACTGGATCCCCAGCAACTCCAACAACTGTAAGATATCTCTTCCTTGTCAGCTTGTCTCATCCACACCTTTGATCCCATAGAGAACATTTAAAGGACAACTCCGATGAAAAATGAACCTAGGAGTAATTAACACATGGTTACCGAGCAGATCGTTCTCTGGGAAGCGGTTTCATGAAAATCGAATGTTGAGTTTTATCTCTTAAAACAGATTAGCTTATAAAGCTAGTTTATGCAGCACACAATACGTACAATTAAATCGCTAATTAATACCACTATAACAAGGCTCAAAATAGCCTCACACTAACACGGTAGCATAATGAGGGTCTCTACTGCAAACCGAAGCATTGAGAACTTTGTAAGTGTACAAACAGTTTAATAAGAAGATACTTTAAAAAGACAGTACATTACGCGTATACAGACAGAAGCCATCTTGTAAAACAGTCTCGACGAGTCGAGCCACGAACGCTGTGCTAAGTGATGAACTGTGACTTGGAATCTCATAAAAGTATATTGTCCGTTGTTTCCGGAAAAAAGCACTGAACGCAACAGAGAAAATAAATAAATAAAAATAATTAACTCACAAAATGTTTTTTCACAAACTTAATTCCCATCGACGAGCTCACTTAGCACAGCACTCGTGGCTCAACTCGTCGAGACTGTTTTACAAGATGGCTTCTGTCTGTATACACGTAATGTACTGTCTTTTTAAAGTATCTTCTTATTAAACTGTCTGTACACTTCCCAAAGTTCTCAATGCTTCGGTTTGCATCTAGAGACCCTCATTATGCTACCATGTTAGTGTGAGGCTATTTTGAGCATTGTTAGTGGTATTAATTAGTGATTTAATTGTACGTATTGTGTGCCCCATAAACTAGCGTTATAAGCTAATCTGTTTTAAGCTAATCTGTAAAACTCTTTACATTAAATTTTCATGAAAACACCCAGAGAACGATCTGCTCGGTAACCATGTGTTAATTACCCCTAGGTTCATTTTTCACGGAGTTGTCCTTTAAAACTAAAACCATGGTGTATGTTAAAATCTATGACACTTTCTGCATTTTGTGATATCAAGGTTATTTTCAGATAATCATTATAACAGAGCCATTACACACACACACTATTTTAAAATATTTGTATTCAGCAATGATGCATTCAATTGATTTGAAGTAACAATCAGACATTTATAATGTTACAAAAGATTTATATTTCAAACAAATGATGTTATCACAGTTGCCACAAGAATGTAAAGCAGCATGACCATTTTAAACATTGATAAGAAATGTTTCTTGTGCTGTAAATTAGCATTAGAATGATTTCTGAAAGATCATTTGACATGGTAGACTGGAGTAATGGCTACTGAAAATTCAGCTTTGTCATCAAAAGGAATTAATTGCATTTAAATTTATATTAAAATAGAAAACAAGTATTTTGAATGAAGATACTATTTCACAATATTAAAAAAAAATATTGAAAAAAAAATCAACGATGAGCAGAAAAGTGCCCGAAGTGATCGTGTTTTTCCCCCATTGTTCAATCGAATGAACAGAGAAGCGGGCCTTCTTGTTGTGGTGTCTGTTACTTTGATTAGACAGCTGATTCGGCGCCTCACGTTTTCAAACCTGAGAACCGGGTTCTGTCTTATTGGGGCTTTTGCACCTTGGGTCTTCATATTTAGCTATAAGCCAGATGCTTAACATGTTTCAGATTTCTCATGACCATATATAGCTGCAGTTTTGCAGGGTATGAAACGATAGTCTTTCTCTTTCTGTCTGTCTTTAGTCCATTTTGGGCAGTGCACGCAGTCCCTGGTCCTTCAGCAGGTCCATCTGGTCCACTGGCAACGAGTCCACCCTGCACTCCTTCAGCCCTCCTGCTTCCTCCACTCTCCCTGACCTGGTCAGCCACACTGCACCGCCCACACCTGCCCCCAACGACATTGGTCGCACCTACAATCCCTGGAACATGGGGTGGTCTCCCTCACTCAATCGCTGGAACTCAGAGCCCTGGCCTAACAGCCCCGACAACAATGGCATCTGAGGCAGAACGGCCTCATTGAGCAACAGAAAATGCAGTGGTTTCTAATCTGGTTTTATTTTTCCTGGTTGAATAGTACGATGTACACCAAGATCATTTTAATGATTGGAAGAAATCTTGAATTGCAATGGTACAAATGTCCACTGGAAACCCAGTGTTGCATTTCCAAGTCCCCCTTAAAATTCAGACCTATTTATTTTAGTGGGGTATAAAAATGCCTTAAGTTCAATTTTAACTGACGCAGTGAACGAAAGATTTACTACATTGGTTTAATCCTATTGCCCTTGTAGGGGTATTTTTCTTTACAATTTTAGAGATTCCCTGTTTTGAGTAATACTGCATTGTTTGGAATTAAAGTATATGGTCCAGTATTATTGTATTAAAATGCAAGTTGCAGTGTTACTCAACCTTAAAATAAGCACTTTGCGTAAAACCCCACTCCTACAATGCTGTTATATTGGTTTGATGATTTCAATCTAGAGCATTTTCTGGCCACACATCTTGGTTGAGTTAACATTTGGGAAGATAAAAGTGGTTGTTAAGACTACGATTACCACATTTATTTGAACCCCTCTAAGTCCCAAGCCAAAACCGTAAAAGCATTCAGAAGTTGAGATTTTATTTTATTTTATTTGGCTTCATTTGCTGAAATTGGCTTTTTATTTGAGGGAGCTTAGAGAACTTGAATGTGTTCTGTTCATCATTCATTTGTCACTTCAAGAGTGAGCGTTTGGTCACATTGGTTGAAATAAACATATCAGGCTGGAATATTGACTTCTTATTTTATTTTTGCCTACATTTGAATTTGCCTTAAGGAAAAATATTGCTATTTTTACTTACCCATGTGTCAATACAAACTTTGGAACATAAATTATGTTTTTAATGAAACCTGAGAGATTCCTGTCCCTCCATTGAAGGTCCACACAACCAAAAAATGTGAAGCTTCAAAAAGTTCATTAAGACAAACATTTGGTTTCAAGTCTTCTGAAGGGACACACGCTTCATATAATGAACAGAACTTTCACAATTAAATGGTGATCAATGTATGATTCATACAGATTACTTTGACACTTACAATAGTCCATAAAGACATTTATTAAAAACATTTGTGTCTTGAAAATGAATGAAAGTCTTATATGGGTTTGGAATGAGTGTGAGGGTATTGATTTTGGGGTAAACTGACAGCATTAAAAGAAGCTTATTTCTATGCTAATTGTAAAGAAGCTTTGAGCATCATGCTGAACTTTTTTAGGTCGCATGTCCTCATCACAAATGCAAGATGGCCTTTCTTCAGAGTATTGGCTGGATCAACAACCATCATGCCCCTTCCCAGTACACCTTGTACCTCCACTCGAACGGCACACTGTAAACTCTCTGTAATCACGCTGCTGTCCACACAAGCTGCCACAGCAAAGGCATCGTAGGGTACAAACCCTTGCCCAAAGAGCACATCTTTGTTGCTTTTGATGTTAAAATCTCTAGAGTAGGCCCAGCACTTGGAGGTTATCATCTTCATGAATCGAGCAGCTGATGTGTCCTGATTGACCAGCTCATCAAAACACTCCTGGAAAAATATGAAGCACAATTTGTCAGGCCTACAATATGTTCATAATCCATTTCGCTCATGTTTGGAGGCTCTTACCCAAGATAGTTTGTTTCTGCAAGTGAACTCCCAGGTCGCAATGTGTGTTGAGCAGGTATATTCCTCCAAAACCACGTAAGCTGATTCAGCGTCCATTCTAAAATTAAACTCTGCAGTTGGTGTCAGATTTCCCTTCCCTAGAAGATTTACAGTGGACAGTGTGGGGACATGAAGCTCGATAGAAAGTGTCCTGATTGTGCTGTTCTTGGCACTGCCTTGGTTTTTAATGTAATGCATAATCACTGATATAAAATGTACAATTTGGAGGTGCCCAGTTTCTGTACAGCAGCTTATTTTCTTACCTTCCATATTACCGCCCATAATATACAGATCCTTGAGTTTCTGAGGGAAGGTGGGGTCTAAATTAACAGCCAAAGCCAAGTTAGTGAGTGGACCAAGAGCTATGAGCGATACCTGTGTGTTTAATAAAAACAAAACAAAAAAAAACAGGGCTGTGCAAGTGCATTACATTATCAACCACAAGATGGCATCACAACATTCAGCAGAGATCACTTTAAAAGGTTCTTGACCTTTTTTACTCTAATATTCTAAAATTCAATTTTTAACGATGTATACATGACTTTTCAAGTTGGTGGTGACAGGGTTTTTATTTATTTTTATATCTGATTATTTTACAACCCAGATTTTATTAGTTTAAATTTGAGCTGTTTTAGCTTATTTTTTCATTTTAAGTCATTTTGTGGCCCTCTTGAAAGTATGCTGAGGTGCGGCCCACTGCTGTAACCCTTCTATAGTATTTGGGTACATTTTGGCCCATCTTCAGTAAAGAATACTCTGTTAATACAACATTTACATTTATAAAACAGCTTTAAAAAGGGTTATTCGTTTACCTCTCCTTGGTTTTCATTCACTAGTCGTATCATAGCATGAACGGCATGCTCTTTCTGTATCTGCCTCTTCCAAATCTCAGAGTCCTGCAGAACATCTCCAAGTCCATCTGTGCCAAAGTGATCTTTAAATAGTGTCCCAGGTCTGACTAGAGGACCAGCAGACCCTTTGAAGACTGGAATCTGAGGGAAAACGATACAACAGAATGCAATCATCTCATCTTAGTTCTTGAATTTTGTTCTGGAATTGTTTTAATTTACACATACCTGGGTTTGTTGACAGACTGTCAGTACTCGTGTCACATTCTGACATACATTATCCACATCAGTGTTACCAAAGCAGCATGTGATGCCCAAAACCTTCACACCGGGAGCTGCGAGAGCAACTATGATAGCCAGAGCATCATCTATGCCACAGTCTGTGTCGATTATTAGCAGCTTGCAAGCCATGCTTGTCGGATTCTAAAACAGTCTAATAAGAATACCAAATCACATACAATACAGGGTTGGAATGTTATCTTTGGAGATAACCATTAGTTAATTTGTAACCAACTCAGTACTTGTAAATCGTGTAATAGCACTAACATATTTGATGTGATAAAAGATTAACAAGTATATACATACACAAATATATACACTATATATTTTATATGTTAAATTATTTTTTTTCTATGTATAATATATATATATATATATATATATAGTAAAATATTATAAATAAATACAAAGCAGCTTTGAGGTGTCATGCATCAACATGACAAAATATCAAAGTTTTGATCAGGTAACTTCCCACAGGTTAACCTTGAACTACAAAATACGTATTCTAAAAGCATATGCGTTTAACAGGGAAACTATTTTCTGTAAATTATTACACATGGAACCACGCGTCTATTTTCAGCTAAACTTCATAAAGTCGCTTTATTTGACTCTTGTTGCTCACCTGCGGTCTTGCACCTGCTTCAGTTCAGTTCATTGACAGGCAGTTCAGTCCACTTCAAGGCAACCACGCTCTACGTCCCCTGAAAGATTTCAACAACGGTGGTAGGATTATCTTTAAGACTATCTTCATTTACAAAACTATCTGCCATAACATTGCATTTTTATACAAACATTCTTAGAATTGAATAAATAAAACGGTACACTGTTATATAGACCGTTTAAATCCGATAAAGGAAATATTTACAATTTGTATGTCGTACAACACCCCTGTATTTGAGATTGGTAGAGCCCGTTAAAACAGCTAGGCAGTCAAACAGAGCACTCGCAGCGCAGTATATGTAAATTATTCCTGCAGAATTGGCAAGGTATGTGTAGAGTGATTGTTTATTATTATTATTTTAATAACGGTTAAGTAAATAAAGATAAATATTTGCGCTATGAACGCGCATTAATGTAAGGGTCATTTTTTTTCGGAGAGCTCATTGATGCTACATTGTTGCTGCTTAGCTGCTATTATTCACATATCTGTATTTTTCTATTTGTTTTTTCGATGGTTTAAACTTACATTGCAGCGATTTATCTTACAATCTATTCCAGAAATGATGCTTACGTACCGACCATCATCGAATAATGACCTAAACGATGATAGTGTTGACGATGATGTAACAAAAGTGGAATTCAACCATGTGGTACCATTGAGATTTAGTCTTTATAAAAGATTAAACGTCGTTGTAAGCTTTTGTCAGTTTCATCTAAACTAATAGCAATCTCTGGCCTAGTATAAGACTATATAATCATGGTGATGGAGATAACACTCACACCACACCTTAGTTCATAAAAAAATGCACCATACTTTTGTTTACATGAATCAAGGCCCTTTTAAAATACTATTTATATTCAGGCATCGGTGTGACATAACCAGGCATGTAATCGTGAGAACAGTTGAAACAGAGAGCCTCATGACTGTTACCTGACCCTCAAAAAAACTATTCACGTTTTCCACAAAAATATTGAACAATATTAACAGTTGTCAGCATGTAAATGTTTCTTCAATACCAAATCATATGTATATATTTATGTATGTGGGTCTTGACATATATAATTTATTTATTGTTGCACTTTGTCTTATTCATAATTGTAGTCCGTGGATGAGATTGTTTCTTTGAGCTCTCTTCTGGGACCAAGCCATCATAGCTGGAGTAAACCTGTAACGTATTCTCTTAACCGTCATCCCAGTTTCTCCGTTCAATGCCTAACACTGTGGAAAGTGAAGGTGCCAAGGTATCTGCTAGAACTGATCAGGAGGCCCCATCGCGGACCCCGGGCAGAGAGGATGAGCGTGAGCGCAGCTTCCTGAGCCCATTGGCGCGTGATGCGCTGCGGGTGCGACGGGCCTCCAGCGCAGAGCTCCAGCTTCCTTGGACCTGTCCTGTAACCCACTCCCGAGAGAAGTTCTACACCGTCTGCTCGGACTATGCGCTGCTCAACCGAGCCCGACCCATCATCACATCTGAAGATGTGCCACCAACCAATCCAGACAGTGGGACATCATTAGTCAAGACCAACAGTGCAACCCCCTGCCAGAGTCACTCAGGGGGAATAAGTGTGTCTTTAGATGGGAACTGTGATATGGAGGTTGTGTCATCCAGCAACAAGCCTGTGCTGGCCTGGGAGATCGACACCTCTGATTTTGATGCGGTTTTAACCCGGAAAACCAGAACAAGTATGGGTCTTTCTAAAATGATCACAGACATTTACATATTGTTGACCAAGGGTTTTCAAACTGCATGGACAGTGAGAAAAATTTGAAGGACTAAAATAAAATAGCAAATTTAACAATTATATTAAATTTTTTACATAAAAGCAATTTGGTTTATGGCTATCAAAGTTAACATGCACTATAATAACAGCATGAGATGCATTTTTACACCTTTTCTTTTCAGAATCTGAATGTAAAAGTAAAATCCAATTATTGTATTTTTCTAAAATAATATAAATAGGATAGTATATTTCAGGATAGGGGATTACAATGTTTGGGGAAACTTGTTTAAGCTTATGACAATTTTTTACTATCAGTAAACATATAGTGAAATCTACAAGCTGTTGAGCAAAAATATGCCAGAAAAATGAGCTCATACTGACCATCTGCTGTGGTTTATGTAACTGCAGTGATGACCTCGCTGACACTGTTGTGACATCGATTTCACCTCATTATTTAGTAATTAATCCCAGGTTCAGAATTTATAGAGATAATGTATGAGAGGATGAGCCATCACTCATTGCCTGATCAAACAGAGTCTAGAAATTGTAAGACTATGAGATTACTGATCTGAGGAAAGAACACAGGGCAGAATAACCATGCTCTCTACATATGTTTAATGAAGCTTAACTCTAAACTCCAGCTAAGCAATTATTCACTGCAGTGAAATAAGTATATCCTACTTGATAAGTGAGTGTAAATTTGAACCAGCATGAGTCTAATTATTACCTAGAATGTTGTGAAAGGATTAAGTGTGTGTTTTTTTTCCTCAGGCAATTTAAAGAAATCCAACTCTAAGAAAATGAAATCGTCTGACAGGCTCAGCAGAAACCTGCAAGATCTTCCACCACAAGCCTCTCTGGAGGAGATCAAACAGAGAAAAGTCTTGGACCTTCGTAGATGGTAATACACTCATTGGAATGAGAAGTGAGTTTAAAGTTTAAAGATTACCAACTATCCTCTCTGATGTTCAAGGTACTGCATCAGCCGCCCCCAGTATAAAACATCATGTGGAATCTCTTCACTTGTCTCTTGTTGGAACTTTCTCTACAGTACTCTAGGTGCAGGCAGGTGTGTTGCTGAAATTTTAGGAGCAAAAACAGCACATTCATTTGATCTATTTTAAGATTTCTAATCTGGTCTGGTAGAACTTGCAAAAAGTAACCTTTTGAATTGATTTGTTCAGTCTCCCCCCTATTTCTCAAGAAGAAGCCCTGAATATACTTGGTTTCCAGCCTCCGTTTGAAGATATCAAGTTTGGACCGTTCACCGGCAATGCTACTCTGATGCGGTGAGTTTTTGCAGTTTAACAGTTTTTCAAAATGTGTTAGCAGACATTAATACATACACTACCATTTAAAAAGTTTGGGGCATGGAAAGAAGTCTCTCATGCTCACCAAAGTTGCATTTATTTGAAAGGTTTGAAATTGAATTGAAAGGGTTTTTTTAAATAGAATTTTGTTTAACACGTTAAAAGTCTTTGTCACATTTGATCAATTTAATTGCATCCTTACTGAATAAAAGTTAATATATATATCTTATGTATTACATTATATTATATCTTATACAATGTGTATTTTTATATTTTGGTGCAGATGGTTCAGGCAAATCAATGATAATTTTCGAGTCCGGGGATGCTCTTATATTCTGTACAAACCGCATGGGAAGCACAAGACTGCCGGAGAGACAGGTGTGTGAATTCCAAATCCTTTGTCATAAGAACAGAAGCTACAACAGCATATTGTTCTACAGCAGGCAGTAGAAATTTATTATCCAGTCTGATATTTCTCTAATCTTCTGTTTAGGTTATATAGTATATATATGTTATAAAATAATATTATTCTGCCATGAAAACACTTCAGCTGCATATTTGTAGAGCATGTTTGTTCCTTCTAGCTGAGGGGGCGTTGCAGAAGCTGACGCAGGGACTCAGCGATGAATCCATGGCCTACATTTACCACTGTCAGAATCACTACTTCTGTCCTGTGGGCTATGAAGCTACACCACTAAAAGCAGCCAAAGCATACAGGTACGACATACAGCGACTTTGGTTTTCATTTTCTGCTCTAATTTGTTACATTCATGTTATGTTTGTAAGATAAATGTAAATTATGCATTCAGGGCTCATTTTTTTAGTTCAGGTTTTTACTTGCCCCACCAAAAAACAAAAGAAAAAAGTGTATATTATATATACATATATACATACATACATACACACATTTTATTTTTTAGTATTGAATTATGTCTGCCAGAAATATGTATGTTTTCATTTAATATATATTGGTTTTATTTTTTGAATGCCAAATGTTTAGGTTTTCAGTGCAAACAAATGCGTACATTATTGTTCAAAAGTTTGATTTAAAAATTATTTTAAGTAATTTGTGAATGAACATGTGACACTGTCAACTGGAGTAATGGCGGCTGAAAATTCAGCAATACCATCACAGGAATAAAACGTAAAAAAAATTCTATTACAGTTTTGTAAAATTGTACAATATTACTTTACAATATAACTATTTTTATCAAATGCACACTTGGTGAGCATAAGAGACTTTAAAAAACTTTTGAACAGTAGCTTACAAGATCAACGAATGTAAGATTTAGTGACAATCTACCAAAAGTCAATCTCTCACACTGACCCTGGGCCATCCTTATTGCTGAGCACTGGTATTACAATATGAAAAGTCATGAAAAGTGTAGAGAAAAATAATTAACCTTTACAAGACCCTTTTCTTCCAAATAAAAATGAAGCTCATTTATTCATTTTTTATAGGGGGCCACTGCCGCTTAATGAGATGGAACACTGGATTCTCATTGGTGAACCAAGCAGGAAACACCCTGCAATCCACTGTAAAAAGTATGGTTCATTTTATGCATTTGTAGTACTTGGTAAAATTATAAATTATAAATAAAAAAAAAATTAAAAAATTATAAACCCATTCAACCTTTTTTTCAATCAGATGGGCAGATATTGTGACGGATCTGAATACTCAGAACCCAGAATACTTGGACATTCGCCATACAGAGAGAGGCATTCAGTACCGCAAAACCAAGAAGGTAAGTGACTGGTATGGCGATGGTACTTCTACAATAATTTGGATATTAGAATTAAGTTTCACATATTTGTTATTTCAATGGTATTTTTATAGGTTGGAGGCAATCTGCATTGCATCATGGCCTTCCAGAGAGTGAACTGGCAAAAGTTGGGACCATGGGCACTGAATCTGGAGAATCTGAGGCATGATCTCCACCATCAAGCTTCAGAACACAGAGGACAAGCTGTGACAGAGGACGGTTCTGAGGAGCGAGCGGTGAAACGCCTAGGTAGGTCCCTTAGTACGGGGAACAAGTCCGACAATGCCTGGAAGCGTTTGTCCAACACAGCAGAGTACAGGCACAGAGGCTCTCCAGACAGTGACCTGGATGAAGACATAACTGACTAAATTTGTATCCAACTCTCCCCCCCTGAAGAGTCTTTAAAACTTTAAAACAAAGAATATTTATCTCTCCCGGTTGTTAGCAACAGTGAAAGGTTAGATATAATAGATGCGGATGCAAGCCAAATGGTCTTGCGTAGTAGGTAACGTTCAGGGCTGGTAACCATAAAGTTTGATGCCCATAAGGAAGAAACCATGAGCTCTCGTTGGGGATGTTCTTGTAATGCCACCATTCCACAGGCATTGGTAATGTGACATGTGTAGGCCAAGTATGGGCCAACCCACACCGTGGACACACTGGAGCAGTGGGAAGCCATTTTTGCTGTGGTGGTTAAGTCACTGTAGGTCAAAAATGCCTCACTCGGTCATTCCCTGCCAGTATTGAGAATCGAACCCACAACCTTCGGGTTATCTGTCTGATTTTCTAACCATTAAGCCACAACTGCCCCATGGCAGCAATAAGATTAAATATACTACATAATGGCTCTCCAAGAAGAGGTTAAATCACATCCTGTAGGTCAAAATGCTGCTTTGTTAAACGCATTGTGAATGAATTTATCATTCAATAAATTGCTTTGCTTCATACATCGCTAAACTATTTTGCAGAAATTTGTGATTGCACCTTAAGTGTACCAAGCGCATTTAGTGAACATTTTATTTTCTGATCAATAGCATCATTTCAGTTATATGCTATTTGGTGGATATATATAGATAATTGGAGGACGGTATGGACTTAAAAATGAATAATCTGCATAAAGTGCACGCAGCTCCGAACACCACATAGGGGATTGCTCTTTATGAAGACTTCTTCTATACACAAAATGGCTTTATTAGTTTAAGTCTAAAAAATACAAAGTTTTATAAAGATATCAGACTGTTTAATAATGTGTCAGTGGATCAGATTCAGGCTATTGTAAAGTGACAGCCCATTAAGATGGCACTATCTCATTGTAAATAAATACTAACAAGATTACAAGGATTACAATGACGTTCTTTGTGAAAGCTAAGATTGCATGATTGCTTATGTGCATTGCGATTTGTGTTCTTTCGTTAACACAGCAACATCTTATGTATGATGTTCAATGTCTAGTGATTACAAATCTCATATTTGTGTGATTCTAGTGTTGGTATTATTTTTATTTATAAATAAAATATTTATACACCTTCTTACACATCAGTGCATTATTTCATAGGCAACTAGATGCGAACCGTGTCATGTTTCATGAGTCATGGCTAAACATGTAGTTGTTGCTTCAGTGCTGTTATATCAGCTGGACCAACACGGCAGCAGCCACCTGTTGACACAAATCTTGGTGAGTCTGCGCAACAGGAAAGAACAAGTCATAGCATTTACTGGTGCAATGCAATACTGACCAATCCACAAAGCCCCTTGTTCTTTCCATTCGAGACTTAATTTGGCAAATGACGTCTGTTTTTCTGTTATCCATCTGAAATAGTTTCAGAATAGCTTTTTACAAAATGAAACTATTGAGACAAATTGTGTCAGTTATGATCTAACTAAATAAATTCAGGATTCCTACACATTTTGACCAATCAATTTCCATGATTTTTTACATTTGTGATTTACTGAATTTCAAACTTTTAATTTAATTACACTACGGTTCAAAAGTTTGGGGTTGGTGTGAATGTTCAATGCTTACCAAGGCTTCATTTATTTGATCAAAATATAGTACAAGCTAATAATGTGAAATGATAAAATAACTTTTCTGTTTTAATACTTTAAAATATAATTAATTTCAGTGTTGGCAAAACTAAATCTTTAGCATATATTACCCCATTCATCAGTGTCACATGATCCTTCAGAAATCATTATAATATGCCGATTTGGCACTCAAGAAACATTGTTTATTTTGTGGTGCTTAATATTTTTGTGGAAACTGTGATTTATTTGATATTTGAGCAATAGACAATAACAGTATTTGTTTGATTTTCAATTTTAATCTATCATCCTAAGTATTAATCTCTTTTTAAAATAATTACATAAAGATTACATTCACAAAGAGTTATTTTTAATATATGAAATGGATTAAAAATTAGGATGAAATTTAATCAAATATTAATGTCCATGTCTTTAGGTCTGGAAATTATAATTTTAAGATCACATTTTTAATATAATTTTACATTCAATTTTCAATTCCAAATGTAAAATGTTTAATGAATGTTAGAACCCTGTTAATTTAATTAAATAGCTGAAAAGTAAAAAATAAAAAAACCCAGATGGCAATTGTAAGTGAAGTTATTGATCAGTCTCACCCAGTCTTGGGGTCCCATCTCTCTCCACTGTTAGGATAGACCACCCAACTCAAATCTGCTTTCTTGTGTGGCTTGGCTGACTCTAAAAGCGGTTTCACCAAAGGAGCGGGACAACAGTTCACCCCCACAGCAACCAGCTGTGTGGACCTACAGGCCACCTGAACTGCCTCAGAAAATCTCCTCCCACTTGAAATATTATGAATGTCCTGAAACACACATTCAGTTGTGTTAATCGGAATATAAATGGTTGCAAGTGTTATGAATGCAATTTGTCATTCCACATCATCATATATGTGTTGAATTTATAATTCAAAGAAAGCTTATCCATTAATATCACTCACCTTACAGGAAAAGGAAAGCCAGGCTTTAGTTTCGGGAAATTCTTTGAGTACTTCCACCAAAGCCTCTGCCTCTTTGAGACCTGGAATGGTCTCCATGGCAACAAGATCAGCTCCAGCTTTTACTAAGCATTGGATCTGTGGACGATGCCAGTCTTTCAACTCCTTAGACAAAAGAGAAAACATGCACTTGATATTCTTGTGAGGTGGCAGCTTGGGCAGGCAAAGAGCTTTATCTTGCATTACCTCCAATGTCATCTTTTCCTCATAGGACCCAGTGTACTCTGACCCATCATGTAGAAATGCCCCATATGGACCCACTGAGCCTGCAACCAAAGGCTCTTTTCTGTCTTCTAGGGGATATATTCATTTTAGATTTTGTGTAGCAGAAACTAGATCAAATTAATAATTTAACAGAAGTTAGACCTGCACACACCTGATTCGGGTGAGTGAGACATGAACTCACGTACTGTCTCTTTTGCCAGTTGAACCCCTGACATTATCATCTGCTCCGCTTCCTCAGGCTGAAGACCAAGATATTTCACAAATCCCTCAATGCTGGCTTGATATGTGGCTGTTGTTATGACATCAGAACCGCTTTGAAGAAATCTATTAAAAAAAATCAGATCAATCATTCATCAAATAGCTTACTGTAATTCATAAATTACAGTAAGCTGTTTTTCAGCAGCCATTACTTCAGTCCTTAAGAAATAATTCTAATATGCTGATATTATTCAGGCTTTGACCTAGTCCAGATACACACCGATTAGGCATAACATTATGACCACCTTCCTAATATTGTGTTGGTTCCAGCCCTGACCTGTCGATGCATGGACTCCACTAGACCCCTGAAGCTGTGCTGTGGTATCTGGCACCAATATGTTAGCAGCAGATCCTTTAAGTCCTGTAAGTTGCGAGGTGGAGTCTCCATGGATCGGAGTCAACACCTCAAACTCGTTGTTGTGCTCCTCAAACCATTCCTGAACAACTTTTGCTTTGTGGCAGGGCACATTATCCTGCTGAAAGAGGCTACAACCACCAGAGAATACCGTTTCCACGAAAGGGTGTACATGGTCTGCAGCAATGCTTAGGTAGGTGGTACGTGTCAAAGTAACATCCACATGGATGGCAGGACCCAAGCTTTCCCAGCAGAACATTGCCCACAGCATCACACTGCCTCTGCCAGATTGCCTTCCATTGCCCCGTGGTCCAGTTCTGATGCTCACGTCGTGCCCACTGTTGGTGCTTTCAGCATGGGCACCCCGACTGGTCTGCAGGTATGCAGCCACATACGCAACAATCTGCAATGCACTGTGTATTCTGATGCCTTTCTATCAGAACCAGCATTAACTTATTGAGCAATTTGAGCTTCAGTAGCTCGTCTGTTTGATCGGATCACACGGGCCAGCCTTTGCTCCCCATGTGCATCAATGAGCCTTGGCTGCCCATGACCACTTTTGATAGATACTGACCACTGCAGACTGGGAACACCCCACAAGAGCTGCAGTTTTGGAGATGCTCTGACCCAGTCGTCTAGCATCACAATTTGTTGTGCAACATTTTTGCAGCTTTAGCACATCAACTTTTAGGACAATGTTCACTTGCTGCCTAATATATCCCACCCACTAACAGGTGACGTGATGAAGATATAATCAGTGTTATTCTCTTCACCTGTCAGTGTTCATAATGTTATGCCTGATCACAAGGGTAAACGTACCTATTAAGCTCAAGTACCCATTCAGCACACTACTATCTTTGAGCTCAGATTATAAAAAGAAAAAAATATTTATCATCCTACTTGTTGTCTTAACCAAATGATGTGTTTGTTACTATATACCTCCTGTAATTTCAAGCTAATCAGAACATTGCACTCTGAGATATGGGTATTCATGTGTTCACACTGTCTGACGGCCATTTTGAAAGCTGTCTGAAAACTTTCACCAAAAGTGTAACCCCTTAAATGTGCATATTTTTTAGATGTTTAAGCCTTTATTTTGGATGATTATAACTTCTTACTGCAAAATTAAGATTTTAATGTTTAGACTTTTGCATATTAGAACCTGGAACCTAGATGTGGGAAATAATTTACAGTTGGATCCAAAAGATAGTTTTAGCAACATAGCGCAGATGCTTCAGAACATAGTTAGCTTACTAGCTGTATAAGATTGTGTGTACACTAACATATTACTTCACAGGTGTCACTGGCTTGTACTTTTAAATCAATTATATGATCAATTTACAGTTTTAGTGATGTTCTGTTGTTTTACACTTCTATAATTTTTAAAGATTTCATATTATTGTAAGGTGAGCTTAAAGGGTGCACTACTATGAAAATCACACAGCTTCAGTGTGACATCAGTAAGAAAAAGTATAATTTCATAGATTTTTTCTATAATAGCTGTTCATATTAAAATATGTATGAACTTAATAAATGACCTAGATTATATATTTAGCAAAATTGTTCCTTTAAATTTAATCTAATGATATTTATTAATAAAAAAAGTTTGCTGTTCTCAGTGTGCTCCCTTTAAGCTCATCCACATTGAATGTCTATGTAAATACTTCATAAACAGACTTTAAAGGGGTGATGAATTGAGAAATCAACTTTCACTTGAGACTTTGATATATAAAAGTTCATCATGATACAAGGATATCCTGTAAGTTTTGGAGCTGAAAGAAAAGTAAAGTAAAAGACTTTTGTTAGTAAAAGAAAAGCTTTTATTGACACCAGGCGCAGCAAATGAGAGATCTCAGAATATGTCGACCATTGACGTAATGTCATAGAATGCAGAAACACAGACTCTACAGATAAATATGTACGCCTGCTTCTGTAGCCCTGCCCACCGACTGGAGCTAAATGGATCGCGCTACCGAGAAATAAACATGCCGAAGATAGCAAGATATTGCGCTGTGCCTGGCTGTGGAAGCACACAGTCGCATAAGCTTCCTTTGGATTCTAATATTGGGAATGTGTGGTTGAACTTTATTTTAAATTAAGATCAAGCCGCACATGGGGATCGTTCTGATTATGTGTACGTGTCTTAACAAAACATACCTTAGCACACTGTCACAGGCTGAAGAATCCTTTATTTGATGGTTAGTTGTGATTCGGGATCAGACTCTAATATGTATGGGCCAGGGCTATGGGGTCAAAATCCCGCCAAATGTATTGCGGTCACTCGTAAAAAAATAATAATCGTGAAACAAAAATGTAAAAACACGTGTGAAAATATAAAGCAAAAAACTGACAAATCAATGCAAAGTTGCAAACAACGCGTCACTGAAAAAAAATACACGTGAATCAAACTTTTAAACAAGTTTAAAATTATATTGGTCAAAACTGAAACATGAAATCAAAATGAACTGAATCGCACACAAAATCGTGTTTTCTGCTCTTATTTTCACTTTTGTGTTCTTTTCTCCTTTGCTCTTGTTTCCACATTCTGCGCTTGCGATTCCAAATGTTGCAGGTAGAGTTTCATGCAAATCAGGGGCGGGTCTTAGCATCACCATTGGTCCACTAGTTCTAGATTGACAGCTCATCCTGTAGCCAATCAATCGAATAGGAAAGGTGACGTCACTCCAATGCGACTCATCGCTACACAGGTGTTAACTGTTTAGAAAGATGGATAATCAACGCGTCAGCAGGAAAATGCCAGACAATCTCAGGTAATTGGACATGTATATATTGTTAGTGGTTGATAGATACACTTCTTATGTGTGTTATGAATGTTCTGCAAGTTTAAAAGAATGTGTTCTCCCAGTACACCATTATTTAGCCCGTTAACACGTGTTATAGTCGTGTTCAGTCAGCGGAGACATTATGGGCTTTGACCGTATATCTAAAAAGACTCATAGTCAATTGTAAACAGTGTAGACTTCTTAACCAGCTTTATCATAAAGATGATGCAATTATTAATTCTTACTCAATGGGACGCCTACATTGTGTAATGTCTGTTTCTACGACAGTCAACGAAATCAGTATGAAATGATCAGTCATCACCACGTTAATAAATCCGTTTCCAGAAGCTTTTGTGTGTGTAACTTTTCGTGTTGAGAAATTCTGGCGGTGAACGTGTGAATTAATGTCTGCCAAAACATATTAACTATGGGTAACATTTTACAATAAAGTATTAGTTAACACTAGTTAATGCATTAGTTAACATGAACTAACCATGAACAACAGCTCTGTTCAGCTGTTCATGGTTTATTCATGTTAGTTCACAGTGCATTTACTAAGATTTTAATAATGCATTAGTAAATGTTAAAATTAACAAAGATAAATAAATGCTTTATAATTACAGTTCATTATTAGTTCATGTTAACTAATGTAGTTAAATAATGTTAACTAATTAATCTTATTGTAAAGTGTTACCTAAGTATGCCTACTAAATACCTTAAATGTAAATACAGTGCATTCATAAAGTAGTCCAACCCATTTTGTCCACTTCTATGTTGCAGTCTTGTACATTTTTGCAAATTTATGTTATGCAAAACCTTGAAAGATCTTCCAAAGTATTCAGATCTCAGGACAATTCCTTTTTTTAAATGTGCCAAAATATGTGTTGCCATTGTGCGTGTAAGTGAAGTGTTCTGAATACTTTCTGAATGCACAATAAACCGTGTTTTTTTCTTTTCTTTCTTTAAATCCTAATGTTAACTTTGTGTTTAGCAGGCAGAGCACCCAGATGTGGTTAGTGCAGCACAAAGCCTCATCTCTGCGCTAACACAGACTCTTAATCAGACTCCTGTAACACCACGTTCACAAGTTCAAGTGCAGGTTCAGGGGCAGCAGACAGCAGTACAGTGTCGTAGAAACAGACATTACACAATGTAGGCGTCCCATTGAGTAAGAATTAATAATTGCATCATCTTTATGAAAAAGCTGGTTAAGAAGTCTACACTGTTTACAATTGACTATGAGTCTTTTTAGATATACGGTCAAAGCCCATAATGTCTCCGCTGACTGAACACGACTATAACACGTGTTAACGGGCTAAATAATGGTGTACTGGGAGAACACATTCTTTTAAACTTGCAGAGCATTCATAACACACATAAGAAGTGTATCTATCAACCACTAACAATATATACATGTCCAATTACCTGAGATTGTCTGGCATTTTCCTGCTGACGTTGATTATCCATCTTTCTAAACAGTTAACACCTGTGTATGAGTCGCATTGGAGTGACGTCACCTTCCTATTCGATTGATTGGCTACAGGATGAGCTGTCAATCTAGAACTAGTGGACCAATGGTGATGCTAAGACCCGCCCCTGATTTGCATGAAACTCTACCTGCAACATTTGGAATCGCAAGCGCAGAATGTGGAAACAAGAGCAAAGGAGAAAAGAACACAAAAGTGAAAATAAGAGCAGAAAACACGATTTTGTGTGCGATTCAGTTCATTTTGATTTCATGTTTCAGTTTTGACCAATATAATTTTAAACTTGTTTAAAAGTTTGATTCACGTGTATTGTTTTTTTTTCAGTGACCGCGTTGTTTGCAACTTTGCATTGATTTGTCAGTTTTTTGCTTTATATTTTCACACGTGTTTTTACATTTTTGTTTCACGATTATTATTTTTTTACGAGTGACCGCAATACATTTGGTGGGATTTTGACCCCATACAGGGCTCGCAAAGCATGTTTCCCAGACGGGCTACCAAAACGTAAGCCGGTGAATCTTAAATAGTGAAATAACATTCCTTTCTTGATCTGCGTTGTTCACTCTCTTGACTTGATATTGGAAGTGTGGTCCAAGCTTATATCCACCAATCTGGCGGGCCAATTAATAAAAAACTTATATTCCAATCAATCGCGGGTGGATGAGCAATAAATCATTGTGTTTGTTTGATAAAGACGTTTTGCGAGCCCTGTGGGACGAATCATTCCGGTTGCCGCTTTCAAAACTATCCCTCATGTGAAATGACAGGGGAGCAGAAGCTCATTAAATATGCAAATCTTATCCAATCCTAGCCATGGGCGTTTACTTCCAAGTCTTCAATGCAGCACGCCCAGCAAAACCGAGTAGAGCCTCAAAACCAGGGTAGAAAATAGCCTATTACTTATTCATTATGATGTTTTTGAATGTAAAAACCACGCAAACGTCATAAGTTGACCTCAGACAACAGTATAAATTTTTTTAAAAAGCCAGTTCATGACACCTTTAAATATTAATTGATGGTTGTCACTTCAAGTTAATCTTTATAAAATTATTCTTTAAAATTGTTGTTTAAAATAAACAAGAATCTTCCCAAAAAACATCATGTGAGCTTAATGGGAACAGGGGTGTACTTAAAGGGTACAAACATGTACCCATTAAGCACAGCCAGACTTTTTGCATTTAATGATGTATATCTTAATTTAAACGCTTTTGTCATTTAAAATAAAATAAAATTAGGTAATTAATAGGTACGTTTACCCTATATATATATATATATATATATATATATATATATAGGTCCTTCTCAAAAAATTAGCATATTGTGATAAAAGTTCATTATTGTAATGATAAAAATTTTACTTTCATATATTTTAGATTCATTTCACACCAACTGAAATATTTCAGGTCTTTTATTGTTTTAATACTGATGATTTTGGCATACAACTCATGAAAACCCAAAAATCTAAAAAAATTAGCATATCATGAAAAGGTTCTCTAAACGAGCTATTAACCTAATCATCTGAATCAACTAATTAACTCTAAACACCTGCAAAAGATTCCTGAGGCTTTTAAAAACTCCCTGCCTGGTTACTCAAGACCGCAATCATGGGTAAGACTGCCGACCTGACTGCTGTCCAGAAGGCCATCATTGACACCCTCAAGCGAGAGGGTAAGTCACAGAAAGAAATTTCTGAACGAATAGGCTGTTCCCAGAGTGCTGTATCAAGGCACCTCAGTGGGAAGTCTGTGGGAAGGAAAAAGTGTGGCAAAAAACACTGCACGAGAAGAGGTGACCGGACCCTGAGGAAGATTGTGGAGAAGGACGATTCCAGACCTTGGGGGACCTGCGGAAGCAGTGGACTGAGTCTGGAGTAGAAACATCCAGAGCCACCGTGCACAGGCGAGTGCAGGAAATGGGCTACAGGTGCCGCATTCCCCGGGTCAAGCCACTTTTGAACCAGAAACAGCGGCAGAAGCGCCTGCCCTGGGCTACAGAGAAGCAGCACTGGACTGTCGCTCAAATTTTGCATGTCATTCGGAAATCAAGGTGCCAGAGTCTGCAGGAAGACTGGGGAGAAGGAAATGCCAAAATGCCTGAAGTCCAGTGTCAAGTACCCACAGTCAGTGATGGTCTGGGGTGCCATGTCAGCTGCTGGTGTTGGTCCACTGTGTTTTATCAAGGGCAGGGTCAATGCAGCTAGCTATCAGGAGATTTTGGAGCACTTCATGCGTCCATCTGCTGAAAAGCTTTATGGAGATGAAGATTTTGTTTTTCAGCACGACCTGCTCACAGCGCCAAAACCACTGGTAAATGGTTTACTGACCATGGTATTACTGTGCTCAATTGGCCTGCCAACTCTCCTGACCTGAACCCCATAGAGAATCTGTGGAGAGAAAGTTGAGAGACGCAAGACCCAACACTCTGGATGAGTTTAAGGCCGCTATCGAAGAATCCTGGGCCTCCAAAACACCTCAGCAGTGCCACAGGCTGATTGCCTCCATGCCACGCCGCATTGAAGCAGTAATTTCTGCAAAAGGAATCCCGACCAAGTATTGAGTGCATAAATGAACATAATTATTTGAAGGTTGACTTTTTTGTATTAAAAACACTTTCCTTTTATTGGTCGGATGAAATATGCAAATTTTTTGAGATAGGAATTTTGGGTTTTCATGAGCTGTATGCCAAAATCATATATTTCAAGTTGGTGTGCAATGAATCTAAAATATATGAAACTTTAATTTTTATCATTACATTATGGAAAATAATGAACTTTTATCACAAAATGCTAATCTTTTTAGAAGGACCTGTATGTATGTATGTATGTATGTATATATATACAGGGTAAACGTACCTGTTAAGCTCACCAAAATCTACATTGAGACATTTTAGTGCACAAGGTATTGATTTCAGTACAAAAAAGTTATGTTAAAATAAAAGATTAATCTCTCACACAATAATATTTTATTTTAAATGACAAAAGCATATATATATATATATATATATATATATATATATATATATATATATATATATATATATATATAGCAAACAATACCTATTAAGCGCACCAAAATCCACATAGTAAGTATAAGCTACATGTTAAAATATATTTTACATTATAGAATAACACTTCGTGCACGGCTTGACAAACAGGTACAGAACATAATGAAGCCTGTAAATTACCTGTAATGTACGTCCTTAATGGCCTGTGGGTTTGTTTGCAGAAGCCTCGCACTCCACAGTGGATCTCCCTGCAAATACAATATATATGTGTGAGTAAATTTGTGATTAGTGACAAGCGAATTCACAAATTATTGAAGTATGCGAAGTAGAACCTACCTGTAATTGAAACCCACTTGCTTCAAGTTCTGTTGCAAGACCTCCATCTAAAATGAATGGACTGGGATCCATTTTACCTGTTGTAAGTGGAAATTCCTCTAACTAAAAACCTCACCTACACAGTAAATTACTTTTAAAATGTAATATTTTAAACGACCTTTGTCTTATATTGTGATAGTGGTGTTTGCCAAATTTGAAGCTAAACCTAATTTTAAAAGCAAGTTAAATAAGCTTGACAATTCTGTCAAGAGCTCCGAATAATACTGAAGAGAAACTTGTGTCAAAGTCCACACCACAACAAACCCATGTGCCAGTGTCAGTTGGCGGTAAAAGGTCAGTAACGAATACTTCCGGGTTACAGTATACAATCGTACAAGCAAACTATTCGCTTCCTAAGCGTCTGTATATTCACCAGACTTTAAAAATCGTCAGCCGAATGTTAAAACACTACGGAATGTGGTTACAGTTCACATGAGATATGTTAAACTATTTTATTTCGCGGTAGCCGTTTGATGTTGTTGCTATGGTGATGGGACTTAACAGCGAGGCTGAAGGAAGACAATCAACCGTCTGTTAAACAACAATCAACAAACATTATCTTTCCTTTTATAAATTAATTCAGACATGGTAAGTAAATGAATATGTTTTTTAAAGTCGTCAGATGTGCGCAATGAAGGACTGAACTCATGAATCATGAATGCTTGTGTTTTTTGTTGTTGCTTTTTGTGTTTTTCACTGAAAGAAAAAACTTACTAGTAACATAATCCACTGAAATGTGTTGTGTTCACTAAATATAAAATATATAATGTGACATCTAATCTCATGTCATGTAAACCGTAATCTGGTCTGTTATAGAGCGATTCATGAAGTCCTAGCATGTGAAAGTTGACACTAGCATCTTGGCTGTTTAAATCCTAGTTAAATTAAGACACTTCATCATCATTTAGAAAACAAAACAATTTTGTAACTGAATAATTTGTAAATTAATTGTTTGACTGTTTCGACGTAACGTTACTGAATGCTCTCATTTGATGTGCCACTAGATGTCAGAATTTGCCTTTATTAGGAAGGTTGAAATTAAAGACCCCGTTCAATCAAAAGCTTTAATGTCATTTAGTGGATAATATATGCTTTTTTAGTGTCATTTGCACAACAATCTAAACTTTGTTATTCTGTGGGTAACAGGATACTTTGACCATCATTTTCTTGCTCTGTTGTACTCCTACGCTATGTTTATTTTCCAATTGGCATTCTGTCTCCTTAAGTAGTGTACATTGATCCATCTCCATGCAGACAGCATGAAATGTTTGCAGTGATAGCATAGAGCAACAGCAGGTGTCTGAGAAAGTCTCAGCTTCCAAGAAGGGCTCTGAGAGGAAAGCCCTATTTTTCATAGTGTTAGAGGTGGCAGAAAAGCCCAGCTATATCTAGTTCAATCTGGCCAGGATCATTAACCAGCAGACTAGTGATTTTGTTGTGCTGGAATGTTCATTTAGATCCCCATGCCCCCTCAAAGTGGGCCGCGGTACACACTCACATGGGGTTTTTATGTCATTTTCCCCTAAGAACAACATATAGGGTACACTTTGTGGTGCTAAAATTAGCGTAAAGCCTTCCATCTTTCTTATTAGACATACATATGTCCTCAGGTAACTTTGGCCCAAGCAGAATGTGGATATATAATAGCTCTCATTTTGCACAAAGCTGTAGGGGGTGACTACCTGCCGAATCTTCCCCACTTATTTTGGTTAAATGCCATAAAACTCCTCAGTAGTCTTGATCATGAAAATGTACTAGGCTAGTAATTTATTATAAGAGCTGTTTTTGTCATATTGTCAAAGCACTGCACTGCAAAAACGGATTTTACTACTCAGTATTTTTGTCTTGTTTTCCAGTACAAAAATTGATACATTCTTAAATCATAAAATATCTGTCAGTGGGGTGAGAGAGAAAAAAAACCCTTAACTTTGTATAGCCTGATACATTTCAACATGATTTATCTAAAAATGATGTATGGATAATCAAGTAAACCTAAGTTACTTCATTCCAGTAAGAGTTCGTCTTCAAATATTATGAATAATATAACAGTAATGTTTATTTTATAAAAACAGCAAAACGATAAATTTACCATTACCTAAAGAGAGACATTTTTTAGAATTACTAAAAGGCCTTAAAAAAAAAAAGCAAAAGCTGTCAATCATGTAGTATATTGTGTACAATGGTTTTTTTCAGCAAAGTTTTGACCATGTTGATCATTTAAAGGGAAAAGGTGCTTTATATACTTTATATGGTAAATTCAAAGGAAAAACAAATTAATTTGACTTACTCCATTGACAGATATTTTTCTTGATTTGAGAATAAATAGATATTTTCATAAAACAAGTTTTAATATCTGACAGTCATTTAAGAATTGTTAGAAACTAGTAATGGAACACCAAGGAAAAAAATACAAAAGCAAGAAAAATTTTTTTGCGTTGATTGTTTAATGTTTAGTGCTGCCAAAAAAAACCCCCAAAAATTATATTATATACATCTTGTTGACTGGTATACGGCCTAAGACATGAGGCGATAACTGGTGATAATGCTCTAAATATCATAATGTGACTCTAAATAGTGTCTCGAGATGTGATTTATGGCTTTTCAGGCCTGTACTTCAGTGTATTTTTGTACAAAGAAGGCTGTTCTTTCTCAGTATTATCTCTATCACAGCTGACTGAGAGGTAAAAATAGCTCTTGTTTGGGGAAAGAGGCCCTGTTATATTCAGGATAGACCGCTCAATTACGTTAAAGGGATTCTCTCATTGAGTCTGTAAGGAATAATGAATGAGAAAACATTTGTGTTATGTTGTAGATGCACTAATGCTCTGTTGTTAAATTGGTTTAGATAATGTGATGCCATGTTAGCCCTCAGTATTAACATGTTGCCTTGCCTTGCCTCTATGAATTATCGAGCGTGTAGCCCGAAGGATGGATGGCATAGTGCCTAGAAATGCAACATCAAATCACTGCAGTTCTAATATACACTGAAGATGATTATCTGCCAGTTATGTCAGTTACTATGAATATTAATAACTTTTATGAGTTACTGTTGTAGGCCTTCTCTCATTTGCTTTACCTTTTGGCGATGTCCACTGATCAAAATACATTTTGCAGATACTTTCTCATCACTATGCAGCTTGTGCGCTTAGTTACATGCCCCTCGATCACATGTGCCTGTTCTATAAATTTCACCCACAAGGTGGCGCTCTGAAGGGGACAGTGATCCCACCATCATGCTAGCTCTCCATGTTTTGTTCAAGGGCACCTTTCAGCTGGTATCAAGGTGAAATGGGCTACTTAATAGTGGAACAACAGTAACACTGTGATTTTGAAAGTCTCTTTTACAAATGTATATGTGCAACCTTGCGTACTTATGCACTATTATATGCCATTTTGTAAATAGTATGAGTAGTGTGTTTACCTTAAAAATACCCTTTTGTTTTGTTTTGTTTAGTCAGACATGGCTGGATACAACACAATCTCCATTAATTATTATTTCATTAAAATGGAAGCATTTTTTCATTACTTATAACTTTGTTTCAGTTAGGACATTGTATTAAGGTTTTAGGTTGTTTTGTTTATTATTATTTTTATTTCATATTCTATTTTTGTTTTGTTTTGTCAGACAGCTGGATACAACAAAATCTCCATTAATAAGCCTATTATTCCATTAATATGGTAGAGAGCTTTTATTGCTTATCAATTTTTGTCAGGTAAGGACATTGTATTAAGGTTTTAGGTTGTTTATTTTATTTTATATTATTATATTTTTGTCAATTAAAAAATCAATTAAATAATATTGAAGAGAGCTTTTATTGATTGTCGCTTTATCATAGGTTGTAGTATTAGTAAGTAGTAAGGGCCATTCTAAAAATTATTGGGACACAATTTTTATTCAATCTTCCTCAGGTCTCATGAGTAAAAGCTATAGAGCATAAAGGCCCTTCCTCATCCCAGGTCCCATGACAAAGTTTTTGGGTTGTTTGTTCCAATGACGACATATGGATTTATAATATATATTAGCGATCATATTGATAATTAGGGCCCGAGCACCGATGGTGTGAGGACCTTATTGGAATTGCTCCGTTTATTACTTTCTATATTTGTGCAGCCCTAATGTTTGCGCAAGTGTGTAGTACATGATTTTTGGAGCAGTAGTTCCAGCAGCTGGATTATGGCTCCCCATTTGCAGCGACGCTCCCCAGGGGATTTTTCAAAGTCTGAACCTCTTACTCAGCATGTTAACAGGCCCAGCTGCCCGTCTGTATATTGAGGGTCAGAGCGTGGCTGTTGTTACTCCCTGTCCAAGCAAGAGGGTCAGATCAGTGACATTCCCCTGCTGGGCCTGGCTTGACTATGTGTTTTGTTGTGTCTGTTGTATTATGCACAGGAGGAACGCTTTGCCTTTCTGGCTGAGTGGTACGACCCCAGCGCTGCTCTGCTGCGACGATACCAGCTGCTCTACTACCCTAAAGATGGCTCTGTGGAGATGGTGCGTTCCTATACTCAAATTTCAGCGCCTGACTTTCAGCTATGTTTGAGCTTTGTCCCTTCACATGTATGTTTCTCTTATACAGTTCGATATGAAAAATCAGCGTACCTTCCTACGGAGGACCAAGTTTGATGAGCTTCATCCAGAGGACCTGTTTGTTGGCAACCGAGTAAACATCTTTTCACGTCAGCTGAACCTCATAGGTTACGGGGATCAGTACACAGCCAACAAACTGGGCAGTAAGAAAGAGAGGTACTTTATTTGTGAACCCCACTGCTGAGGCAAGACCTGTCTTATTAGTCACAAAAATACAGCCTTAAAGGGTTAGTTAAAGAGATTCACTCATCCTCATGTCTTTTCAAGCCTCTGCTTTCTTTCTTCCATTTCATTCAGTTTAATTCAAGCTTTTTGTTAAAAGCTTTTTACAACGCATTTTGTTTCAAAGCAGCTTTACAAAAAATATTTAATTGTTACAAATCGGAAGTATTCTGTTATCAGCTATGGATAAGTACGTCAAAGTAACGTCCATATGGGAGTAATTTACAGTGATAAGAGACTACGTTATATGATTAGTTAGTGTCATTTACAACCCCAATTACAGAAAACTTGGGACATTTTGTGAAATGCAATAAAATATGTGCTGTGGTCAGATGAGTCCACATTTCAGCTTGTTTCTGGGAAAAACTGACATCAAGTTCTCAGTCCCAAAGATGAAAGGAACCATCCAGACTTTCATCAGCGACAGGTGCAAAAGCAATCATCTGTCATGTTATGAGGTGCATCAGTGCAAACGGCATGGGTTAATTGCATATAAGGTACCACTGACGTGGAGGCGTATATTGGAATGGCAAAGAGACATATGCTGCCATCAAGATGCCATCTTTCCTGGAAAGCAAGACAATACTAGGCCTCATTCTGCACGTGTGACAACAGAGTGGTTTTGTAGGCACTCTACACCATAGAGTGGATGTGCTTGACTGGCCTGTCTGCAGTCCAGATCTGTCACCTTTTGAAAATGTATGGCCCATCATGAAAAGGAGAATCAGACAACGACGACCACAGACTGTTGAGCAGCTGTCTTGTATTAGGCGAGTTTGGGCAAAAATATCACTTTCAAAACTGCAATAGTTAGTATCCTCAATTCCCAAATCATTAAAAGGGGTGACACAGGGGTAAACATGCATCTGTGAGTGTGTTGCAGCCATGAAGAAAAATCTAAATTTGTCAGTTAAACTTTTGTCCCAACTATGGAAATAGTGCTATAGTTAAACAGACACATTGAACATATTAGGCAGGGATTAACACTTGTGCTCCCAATGATTACAATATTATATAAGGATATTATACTCTATATTGCCAAAAGTATTGGGACACCCCTCCAAATCTGATGTCTAGTGGTTAAACATGAAATTTGATTTGTCTAGTGTAGATCTAACATGCGATCTTTGGTCTCATGAGTCTATAATTTTTTGCCTGCCAAATCGTTTTGACTGAGGCCAAAGTGAAGTTTGGCTATTTAACTTTACTGAATTCGGGTGCTCCAATCACTTCCATGGCCAAAGATGTATAAAATAAAGCACCTGGGCATGCAGACCGTTTCTACTAGCATTTGTGAAAGAATCTCTCAGAAGCTCAGTGAATTCAAGCATGGTGCAATGCAAAGTGTTGGATGCAGTGTTGTAAAGCACACCGCCACTGGACTCCGGCAATCCGATGGACGAGTCTGGGTTTGGTGGTATCCAGGAGAACGGTACTTGCCTGACTGCAAGTGTAAAGTTTGGTGGAGGGGGGATTATGGTGTGGGGTTCTCAGGGGTTGGGCTTGGCCCCTTAGTTCCAGTTGAAGGAACTCTTAATGCTTTAGCATATCAAGACATTTTGGATAATTTCCGGGTCCCAACTTTGTGGGAACAGTTTGGGGATGGCCCGTTCCTGTTCCAACATGACTGTGCAACAGTGCACAAAGCAAGGTCCATAAAGACATGGATGAGCGAGTCCTGGCCTCAACCCGATAGAACACCTTTGGGATGAATTGGGATGAAAGCGGAGACTGCGAGCCAGGCCTTCTCATCCAACATCAGTGCCTTATCTTACAAATGCGCTTCTAGAAGAATGGTCAAAAATTCCCATAAACACACTCCTGAACTTTGTGGAAAGCCTTCCCAGAAGAGTTAAAACTGTAATAGCTGCAAAGGGTGGGCCAACTCCATATTAAACCCTACGGATTAAGAATGGGATGTCATTAAAGTTCATGTGCATGTAAAGGCAGGCGTCCCAAAACTTTTGGCAATATTGTGGTTAACAGTTTTGTATATAGATCAAAAGTTGGCAAGGTTCTTCTGCAGAATACAAAAGAAGGTATTTTGAAGGAAGTTGGCAACCAAACAGTTTTGGTTACGATTGACTTCTATTGTTTGTACAGTAAAAAACAGGAAGACATTCTTAAAATATTTTGTTTTATCTTCCACAGAAAGTCAAACAGGTTTAGATCGTCATGAGGTTGAGTAAATGATGGCTGATTTTTTATTTTTGGGGCAAACTATCCCGTTACAGAAAAGGTTCACACCAAATAAATGAAATAATTAAAATCATAAAAAAATCCCAAGTCTTCTGAAGTCATGCATTAGTTTTGTGTGACAAAGGGCCTACATTTTGTCATTATTCACTGATAATCTTCCCCTCCACTAAGCTGTTAACCACTGCAACAGGATCATTGAGTTACTTACTCATTGAGTTGAACTGAACCGAATTCATGAATAATGAAAGCTTGGAACGACATGAAGGGGAATCTGTTTTTTGATAAACTATTCCTTTAAACCAAATCGTCACAAGACATTGAAATAATCTTCTTCATTTAGAGTGATGAATAGCCTATTGTTTGTCACAAGAAAAAGTCATTAACAGTCTTTTACTTTTATTCCCCGTGTCCACTCCTCCTTAAACACCTGCTGATGTAATTTTTATAACGTGTAGATGAGCTGCTGTGTCCCCTCCTATTAAAAATCACTGAACAATGATTACTGCTCTAATGAATCCGCTCTTTCTGTTATATCAATCACATTCACACTATTTCCCACTGCTCTTTCTCTCCTGTGAGATTCATGGTGGTTTGTCATGAATATAAATTTGGGTAGTATCACAGAGGAACAGACTCAAGACAATATGCTATCTTCCAAGTAAACTTAAACTGACTATTCAATTGACTGACCATTATATCTAGTACTGTAACATCAACTGTGATGACAATGTAAATTAAAAGATTAAAGATTTCCTTTTTAAAGAAATTCTTTAAACACTATTAAATTTTAACCAAATGTTATGATTAAGTCGATAATAACTTTTGATGCTTTTCAGTGACTCATTAATATTTATGAACCAGCCTTTGTAAAGTCTGACAGCAGCAGTTGTTGCTTTGAGATAAAAGCCATTTGCTGTGTTTTACTTTATCATTTTTTAAGCTCTTTAATAAAATATTAACAAGAGCTAAACATTCATGGTGCTGAATAGCTGCAATAAGTACGTTGTTTCTTTGTCTTTATAATTATAGTACTAGGCAAAAACACCTTCTTTGACTTGCATTTTATATATTTCTCAAAAAGCTTCTTCTCAATAAATCTCAAAACATAATCTGTGGTACAAAAATATTAAATCTAGGGTTCCAAAATGTAATATCTCCAGGCTGTTTCTACTTTGGTTCAATTATGACACATGTCTCTTATTTTCTGATTTGCTTTCTACTTGGGAAATATGTTTTTATACTAATGTATATATCTGTTTTGTGTCTTCTGCAGGACTTTAGCTTTGATTAAGCCAGATGCTGTCACTAAAATTGGTGACATTATTCAGATGATTTATGATGCCAACCTTATCGTCACCAAAGCCAAAATGACCAAGCTTACATGGTAAGATATTTATGTTTTAATAAATAGACTTATTTAAAAATGATGATACTGGCAGCAGTCCAAATTTTCACTCTACAAGAAAATGATTCTTGCTTAAAGCAGTTTAAGACTAATTATTCTAATGAGGTATTTCAGTTTTAAAGTAACCCAAGAGTGAATTCTCAGAAATGGCAATGGGTTTATTTGACAAGGTCACATGTTCGGGTAAAAAATATATCACAGATAAAATCATGCACTGCTTGCTCTATAGATTAACCTGGCAAAGGCATGCACTTGTTCTTCTTTGAGCACCTGACCATTTTTTTTTAGCACAGACAGATCAGGTCTAAATGAAAGATAACAATTTTGCAAACTCTGTGTTCTATATTCTGAAGCAATTTACATGTAAGACTTTGCAAAGTGCAGAGCATCTCATTAGTGGCTGCTTTTGCACAGTACCAAGAGTGGATTATATTCACAGCACAATGCAGTAATTATTAACTGAGGTTGTGAGAAGGAAGAGTGTAAAAGAAAAGAGGCAGTGTTTAAAGCTACAGACATGATTTATTTGGCCTGTTTTGTTAAGATCCGTTTATGATTTTAAAAATTGTGGTAATATGGAAGCTGGAAAAATAAAAGTTACAGATCTGGGCTACCAGCACAAAGACTGTGTTTTCAGTCACAGGGAGAAGTGACCCAAGTTACTGAATCACAATTTTCTTCAAATAAAATTGTGCCCTTGAGCAAATCTGCCCTGATTTCTCCACAGTATTTGCCCTTCAGATTAGAGGAGAGTCGTTAAGAGTCAATCTGAGGACATTTCTGGTTATTTCACAGTAAAATGGCTTTAAAGTGCTTTGTGAGCTTGTGTGTTCATAACTACAAAAGGACACAAACCAGAAAGCAGAGACCTTCAAAATATAATATTAAATTAACTTCAACCAAGGCTAAAATCAACTTTAGTTTGTTTTATTCATTTCTATTCATTTTGTTATGTGCTGTTGTCATTTTTATTAGTTATTTTTAAATATTTCTGGATTGCTTTAATTCATTTGTTATTTTAATTTTTTGTCATTTTAGTGCTTCAATTTGAACTCTAGTTTTCATTTAAAGACCCCCTGTGATGAAGTTGTTAATGTTGTTTATATGACTTTGTGGTGTTTTTATGTTTAAGACAAACCATGTGCAAATTCATCAGTCAACACCATTGCTGAGAATTTTCTATGTTTTCTTATGTCACAAACTACCTTGTAACCAATCGCATCAACCTGCAGGCTGGCTTTAGCATATCATTACTTCGCTGTGAAGCATGGGAGTCTCAATAGAAACCAGGTTATCCCGGTATATTTTGATCTTGGTTTGAAAAATCGGATACATTTAGCAATATTTAGCTGAATTTAAGAAGGAAGCTGTCTGACTCTGAGATGATGATTGGGAACAAGGTTTGTGTAACATTAGCAACACCTTATTAGCTGTTTGATAATGTAGTCAAGCCAAAGGCTAATCATATTAATTACCATTATGTGTCTGACATGTAGAGAGCGATACATAAAACACATTACCAGTCTGATAATCGACTTGTATATGACCCTGTATGAGTGAGTGGAGGTGGGGATCCTGTGCATATCCATGGGTCCACATATACTAAATGAAGCAAGGGTATAGAGTAACATTTAAGCTATTTTAAGGCATGAATAATCATTTTATCAAAGGAAAACATTTAAATATGTAATTTTGGTGATCAAAGATGAGTTTTAATGGGTTAAAATTATTGGCAGGGGGACTTTAAGATATAAGTTTTTTTTTTTTTGCTTTAGTTTGTTTATTACTATCAGGTTTTTATTATTTTATTTTTATTTTTATTTAAAACAACACAGGCACAAACTGCAACACTTAACAGTATTTAAGGGAAGTCAGATCATCTGTGTTCATCATAATAGCTCATTTGCTTCTTTACAGCTTGGGCAGCATGATTGTATGAGAGGCCATAACATTTTCATGTCTTTTAGATGTCTGAAATGACAAAACTAGCTTTGTATATTTGTAGACAGCCCATCAGCACTAAAGCATTTGGCAGTGTTATATTTGTATGTTTATGTATTTGGCATAAAATATAATCCAAAACAACTACTGTGAATTTCAAAGTATATGGTTTTGTCTGTATGTAACTATACATGTGGTTTAGTAAATTTTTTGGAGAATGGAAAATGCTGATGGTTAATCTTTCCTTTTCCTCTTGAAATATGCTGACTCGGGGAGTTTCTCTGATAGATCATGTTGTTTTAGCCTGGTCAGGTTTTGCTGCTTTAACCTTTCCTCAAAGTAGCAAACAGCTGTTCATTGACAGAGACAGTCCTTGTCAGAGTATGAAGATGTGAAAGTTGTGTTACATAGACATATTTTCTTATTTCTCACACTAGCTGACGTGTCATCAGATTAATATAGGATATAATTACAAAAAAATGCTATTAAGATAAATTGCACACTTTATAAAAACGTACGGGCACTCTATGCTCCGTAGTTTCATATGTAAAACTCTATTTCACTATAGGAGTCAGCCGAGAGATGGTAGGGTTTGGAGATCACTTATTAACTCTGTGTACGTTTATGGCTTTCTTACAGGAAGCAGGCAGCAGACTTTTACATGGAACATCAGTCAAAGTCTTTTTTCAAGTGAGTCTTTCCTGAGTCAATGATTGACTTATGTGTAAGGGCTGCTTTTGAAGGAGACTCTGACACCTGAACCACCAACATTGAGATTGTTATAGTGACTTTGACATGACTTTGACATGACTTTGCATGTTTTTAACCAAAGATTCAATCATAATCATAAACCCCAAGCATAAAGTTGCTTCTTCTTCAACAACAACAGTAATCTGGTGCAGTTTGTAACCTCTGGTCCTGTGATTGCTATGGAGCTGATGGGGGATGAGGCAGTGTCGACCTGGAGAAAAGTTCTGGGCCCGACTGATTCTGGTGTGGCACAGAAAGATGCAGCGCATAGTCTCAGAGCCCAGTTTGGTACCGATGGCACTAAGAATGCTGGACATGGTTCAGACTCTTTGGCATCTGCTGCACGGGTAACAAAAAAGCAACTGTCAAAAGCAATTAAGCAAGCAATTAATCAAGTCTTAAACAAAAATTTTCAGTAATATACTAATAAGGTTTTTAATGATACCTATTTTTGTCTTTTAGGAGCTAGAGTTCTTCTTCCCCTCTACTACTGGTCACGGTCCCTCCAACACAGCCAAGTACTCAGACTGCACCTGCTGTATCATCAAACCTCATGCCATCTCAGAGGGTAAACCCACACACAAACACTAAAAATATCATGTCTAATCAGTCATCTTTGAAATTACCTATTATAGATGAGATATAGTGTAGTTAAATATTTGCTATTTGAAATGTTCTGTTTGTAGTGTATTATTAACCCATCTCTGTTTATAAGTGCACATTATCATCAGAAGAATATGCTGATATGTCATTGTTCATCATTCCTGTCCCAGATACTCACTTAGGCTGTATTCTCTTAAATGCTGGTCCAAGAGTTCCACAAATCCGGACTCAAAACCCTGCCCCGCACGATCAACGTGTGAAGTTATGGCTTATGGCGTGATTGTGCGTTGATCATGCGTGGCAGGGTTTTGGTCAAATTACACATTTTAGAGCCTTAACTTCACACATTGATTATGCGTGGCAGGGTTTTGGGTCCGGATTTGTGGAACTCTTGGACCAATATTTAAGAAAATAAGCCTAAGTGAGTATCTGGGACAGGAATGATGAGCTATGGCATATCAGCATATTCTTCTGATGTTAGTGTGCATATATATGAATCATCAAACATACGTGAGCAAATATAAGAAACTAAAACCTAAAATATAATTATGTAAGTATTTAGATTGAACATACACTCACCTAAAAGATTATTAGGAACACCTGTTCAATTTCTCATTAATGCAATTATCGAATCAACCAATCACATGGCAGTTGCTTCAATGCATTTAGGAGTGTGGTCCTGGTCAAGACAATCTCCAGAACTCCAAACTGAATGTCAGAATGAGAAAGAAAGGTGATTTAAGCAATTCTGACCATGGTATGGTTGTTGGTGCCAGATGGGCCGGTCTGAGTATTTCACAATCTACTCAGTTACTGGGATTTTCACCCACAACCATTTCTAGGGTTTACAAAGAATGGTGTGAAAAGGGAAACACATCCAGTACGCGGCAGTCCTGTGGGCGAAAATGCCTTGTTAATGCTAGAGGTCAGAGGAGAATGGGCCGACTAATTCAAGCTGATAGAAGAGCAACTTTGACTGAAATAATGAAATATGCAGCAAAGCATTTGTGAAGCCACAACACGCACAACCTTGAGGAGGATGGGCTACAACAGCAGAAGACCCCACCAGGTACCACTCATCTCCACTACAAATAGGAAAAAGTGGCTACAATTTGCACAAGCTCACCAAAATTGGACAGTTGAAGACTGGAAAAATGTTGCCTGGTCTCGATTTCTGTTGAGACATTTAGATGGTAGAGTAAGAATTTGGCGTAAACAGAATGAGAACATGGATCCATCATGCCTTGTTACCACTGTGCAGGCTGGTGGTGGTGGTGTAATGGTGTGGGGATGTTTTCTTGGCACACTTTAGGCCCCTTAGTGCCAATTGGGCACCGTTTAAATGCCACGGCCTACCTGAGCATTGTTTCTGATCATATCCATCCCTTTATGACCACCGTGTACCCATCCTCTGATGGCTACTTCCAGCAGGATAATGCACCATATCACAAAGCTTGAATCATTTCAAATTGGTTTCTTGAACATGACAATGAGTTCACTGTACTAATGGCCCCCACAGTCACCAGATCGCAACCCAATAGAGCATCTTTGGGATGTGGTGGAACGGGAGCATCCCACAAATCTCCATCAACTGGAAGATGCTATCCTATCAATATGGGCCAACATTTCTAAAGAATGCTTTCAGCACCTTCTTAAATCAATGCCACGTAGAATTAAGGCTGTTCTGAAGGCGAAAGGCGGTCAAACACAGTATTAGTATGGTGTTCCTAATAATCCTTTTTGTGATTGTATATAACATATAACAAGTATTTTAAAACTGAAAATGTTTTTTCTTGGTACATTTTGTACTATATTTTGGAATTTGAATCTTTAAATTAAATATATTTTCCATCTGAGGATATCGCTGCCAAATTTGCTCAGTAGCCATAATTATGACTGATTTGTCAGGAAATTATTTTTGTTTTTGTTCAAGATCTTTTCAATAAATCGGTCAAAACCAGTTCATAAATTGGTTCATAAACTAGTTAATAAATAATAGAGTCTGTTTATATTGCTAGTAGCCTGCTGAATTCTGAATGATGCACTATAAGCCTAGTTGTCTTTTGCAAGTTGTCTCTTGCAATAGGCTTTTATGTAACCTATCGCTAGAGAGGGAATTACTCACCCATTGTTGGAAAAAAGACATCTGTCAGGCTTGATGCAAATTACACAGTGACAGGTATACAAGCAACACTTCCTGTTCAGTAAATCTGACTGAATCCAGACCGTTTATGTTTTGCACTTTGAAGTTTACATTCTGTTTGAAGTAGATTAATTACTGTTTAGTTGTAAATGTGGCTTTTGAAAAGACCTCACACAAATGATATCAGTTATGTGTGGCCTCCACCCAGACCCATGCTGGATTTTAAAACGACTCTTTCAAAGGACAATTTCTTATCAAAAAAATTCTTCTTTTCAAAGAGAAACCCAGTGGTGGATTTGGTGGAAATGCAAACCTAGTTCTCCTGAATGAAAGGAGCAGTTCAGCTAGTGAGGGTGTTACTTCAGAGTGCTTTGGTCCTTTCGTGATTGTCTTCTGCTTATATAAATGTCTTCATTCCCTCCTGGCCTACTGTTGTTTTGCTTGTTATACGTTGATGAGTATAAAACCCCCAAAGCCAGTTCGTACTTTTAACCAAGCCTTCACTCCGGATTTGCCCAAATCCGTCTCCTGATCCCTGTTCATGGAGCATGCCGCCAGGGCACTGACCTGTGAAATCTCAAATCCTCTCGATAGGGCTGAGGTAGATATTTCACATAGTGGACATGGACTAAACAGGCCCCAAGTTGATTTTGTACATTGCTGTGGGCTGAGTAACCTAGAGGGAATGTTACACAAGCACACACCCACACCAGAACCCCAACAACAGACCCAATCAGTCATGAACACAAAAGAAATACATGCTTAAAGACCTCAAACGGTTTTGATGCACTTTATCTGTCGATTTTAGTGGTTTCAATCCTTCACTGGTAATTTGCCTCATTATTGAAATGTACTTTTCATATCGTACATCTCCCAGTCCCATCAAAATAACATTCAAAAAACGGCCTGAAATGTCAGATCGTGTCAAAAGTAGTGCAACACTGAAGTATCATGGTCACTCTTCTAGCTTTTGCTCAACTTCATTTCACCTGTTAGCATTGTGTCAACTCTCCATATTTTTCAACCAATTTCACACCCACACTCATATTCCAGCTACCAACCTCCTGCAGTGTGTCTGTTCTCAGGACCTCCATCAAAAGTGCTGGCAACCACTGATTTAAAGAGGATTGCAGGCTTGATTACCTTTTGATTGGAGGTCTGGAGCCCACCAGTGTTGCAAAAGAAGTAAATAAAAATAGCAAGTAATGAAAGTCCCTGCTGAGTGAGCCGCTACAAGACTGTAATTAGACAGATTATGCGGCAACTGCTCTGTTTAGTTTTTCAGGATAGTCATGTGGCTTGGTTCACCTTGTGTTGTAACATTACTTTTGGATTATAGACTACAATAGCATGTTGTTCGCATCCCTCAACTGTAGTTACGCACTGATTTTAACTTAACTATAGTCACCCTGTTCAATGTCACTTTGTGTAAGATTGGATTGTGTGATTGTATGCTTTCCATTTCTCATCTCCACCTTCAGACCTCAAACCTATTATAAACACTTTAATCCTCAAGAAATGGCAAGCCGAATGGGAGCAGTTTAATAGAAACAAACCTAGCTAAATCAAATCTGTATGGTGGGGAAACGCAAGGTGGGACCATATTATCTACACTTGCTGTTGAATAGACCACTCCACACTAACCAATACGTTTTTGTTAATGGGTGAAGATCCTCTTGTATGCCCCTTTTTGCCAGAGTTCATATTTTGATATATACAGCATTTACGTGAAATAGACATCTTTAATGTCACTTTTGATCAATTTAATGCATCCTTGCTGAATACAAATATATTCTTTCCCTTAATGACCCCTTAATAGTGTATACTTTGGAAATTTAGCTAATTATACCATGTGTGACCTTGTTGTGTTATAAGTATTATATAGTATGCTTAATGACAGTGCATACTGTAGCTGTAGGTAAGGTAAAGGTCATAATTCTCTGAATTGTCTGTGCTTGGCATATACTCATGCAAGCAGCATGCCATAATAAATGGGTAATGATTTACTCGAACCTATTGTCCAGGGTTAGGGTCATATCACAGAATTGTTGTGCATTTTTACCTGCCCACTTTCTCTGTCCTTTTAATAGAATACAATGATTAACCTAGTATGCAGTGTTAAATGAGCTTCTCTAGATGGTTAATGTTGTCATCAAGGTCATGCTACTTCAGTGGGAAATGGCTTAAACTTTGGGTATCCTTCATTAATGTATTCTGAGATTCACGCCATGTGGTCCAAAGTCTATAACACTAAAGTTAGTTGTAGCTGAAGGCATTTGTCTGACTTAAGTCTGATCTATTGATATCAGACCTTCAAACTGATTTGACGTCTTTTCAAAACTGTTAGCTGATTAAAAAAAGGTCACTTTAACGATGTAAAGGTTTAAATTACAGCATTTGTAGACGTCATCCAATGAATCAACATTTTTGTAATCTGAAAAGTCTCAGCTATAGAAATGCAGTTTGATTTGTTTTGATCTGGCTCATGACTGGAATAGACAAATGTGTTGCCAGGCAGCGTTGATAACATTGCCTAGCAACAGGGCTGACTGTCTGGAAGCTGCTGTCAGAATTGAAACCTTTCGGGTCACCAGTGGTGCCGAGGGAGGGTTGAGGATGTGTGAAGATGTCATTTATGTGACAAAAGAAAATTATCTGGCGCAGTTATTACTGTGCCTAGGGAAATAATCTGTTCATGTTCTGTGAACTGCATATAATAATTTCCCTCTTATTTCTTAGAAAATGTTAAATATAAAATTTAAATCAGAAAATATTTTCCGCACATTTGATGTGAGCTTTGTAATATTTGCCCTATCTCTTAAAGATATGAGGAAAAAAGACAGCCGTGAACATATCTGACTGCACTGTGAAAGAAATTCAATATGAATATAATTCAAAAAATTATAATATTCCTTTAAACATACTATATGCGCTGATTGATTGGCAATAGCCTTTACAACACACAGTACAAAACCTACTGTACTGAGATTTAAACCACAAACCCCTAAATCAGTTCTAATGGATACATACCCTGCTGTGCCTTTTATTAATATAATCTTTCAGCGCTCAGTCCAAAGAAAAGGACCTGGAGATTCACTCTTGTGTTATTGAGATCAAAGTCTCTCCTTTGAAGTAACTCCTTCATGATCTTGTGAACTATTTGTTGGCCTTTAACTCGGCACAATCATATCGGTTAAACAGAAGGGCGAAAGTCTTACTTGCCACTTAACTGATGTGGCCAATGCAACATATAGTTCTTTAACTGCAGGGACAGTCGCCCTAGAGCAAGGGTGCATAGTCGATAGAGCAGGATCACATGAGTTCCTAGATCACTGCTACTTGGTATTGAACTTAAAACCTTTGTGTTAGCATCTCAGATCCTTAATCATTAGACTTCTATCTAATGATTAGTCTGCTCTTAGAAGTGCAAGTTATGTTTCCAATAGCATGTGAATATACCCTGCACTGTACTTTGCTGTCCCTAAAGGGAAAACGTGTCATTTTTGCAATGTTTAAATATACACTTGTTAGGATTACACATTTCACCTTTAAATGTAAGATTCATTTTAATCTCTTTTGTTGTTGTTGTTGTCTATTTTTATTTGAACTTTTTTGTTATTTATTATTTAATCTGTTGGGCCTGAAAAAACCTTAATTTATACATTCACTGCACCCCAAGCTATATATGTGGAGAATGATAAAAAAAAGAAAAGAAAATGAAAATCAGTCTGTGTTTGCATGGTTTAGTCATGCATTAACAGTTTTTTTAAATATATAAATGATCTAGAGAGATTTTTGTAAAATGTAAGATTGCATTTGTGGCAGCTTTTTGGCAGCTTTTTGCCCTTTTAAATGAGCATCTTTCATTTAGATTATCTTTTTTTTTTCAGCATTGACAGGAAAGATTCTCACGTCAATCATAGAAAATGGATTTGAGATATCTGCCCTACAAATGGTAAGTAATTTAGTTCAATTTAAATTATGTTACGTCTTTAGATGCAAACTTGAATACAATAGCAGCCATTTCAAACAGTATGTTCAAATGATAAAGTTCAATTAATTTTAGCAATGAAAGATAGACACATTTTATGGGTATTAGACCAGCCTCTCTTTAAAAGAACATCCGATCAAACTAATAGCAACCGTATGGCAAATTAAAAAGAGTCTTTCTATAAACCAAGGGCAAACACAATTATGTTTTCCCTTCGGTGTAACCTGACCCCGTCATCGACCATACATTCTGTGACCAGATCAGTAGCCTCCCACATCTCCAACTGAGTCCTCTGCTGACCAATTACAGGGCTGCAGATTTGTCACATGACCCTGCTGAAAATAGTGTACAGAAGATCCCCCTGGGCAACAGTGGATCAATGAAGGTTTTGTTACTATTAGAAAGCATGTTTGTCCAGGGCTGAGTTGGTGGTCAATAAAAAGAATATCAGAGAGTGATAATGGTGTGTTGAAATGATTGGCCTGGAGATTTTTGTTTATAACTCTCTCAAATGCAGAATTATAATTAATAAATCTATATCTCTAGATAGATAGATAGATGTATTTATTAATCATAATCCTATAGGTATGCCTGCCTTTACATGCACATGAACTTTAATTACTTAATCTGTAGGGTTTAATATGGAGTTGGCTCACCCTTTGCAGCTATAACAGCTTCAACTCTTATGGGAAGCCTTTTCACAAGGTTTAGTGTGTTATAGGAATTTTTGAACATTCTTCTAGAAGCGCATTTGTGAGGTCAGGCACTGCTGTTGGATGAGAAGGCCACTCTAATTCATCCTGAAGGTGTTCTATCGGGTTGAGGTCGGGACTATGTGCAGGCCAGTCAAGCTCCTCCACACGGAACTCGCTCATCCATGTCTTTATGGACCTTGCTTTGTGCACTGTTGCGCAGTCATGTTGGAACAGGAAGGGGCCGTCCTTGGGAGCATGAAATTGTTGGGAGCATGAAATTGTCCAAAATGTCTTGGTATGCTGAAGCATTAAGAGTTCCTTTCACTGGAACTAAGGGGCCATGCCCAACCCCTGAGAAACACCCCCACACCATAATCCCCCTCCACCAAACTTTACACTTGGCACAATGCATTCAGGCAAGTACCGTTCTCCTGGCAACTGTCAAACCCAGACTCGCCCATCAGTTTGCCAGACAGAGAAGTGTGATTTGTCACTCCAGAGAACACGTCTCCACTGCTCTAGTAGTGAGGAAATTTCACAAATTAAATTATTGCACAGGTAGCAACCTATCACGGTGCCACGCTTGAATTCATTGAGCTCCTGAGAGCGACCCGTTCTTTCACAAATGTTTGTAGAAGCAGTCTGCATGCCTAGGTGCATGATTTTATACATCTTTGGCCATGGAAGTGATGGGAACCCCTGAATTCAATGATTTGGAGGGGTGTCCCAATATTTGTGTGTATGTGTGTGTGTGTGTGTATATATATATTCCTTGATTTTTACTATGTTCACTTATTTATACAAGTAATAATGTCCTTGTAAGTGTTTTAGTTTTTATTCAGTATTCAAATTGTGACTTAGATTTCCATTATTCTACAGTTCAACATGGATCGAGCGAATGCTGAGGAGTTTTTTGAGGTTTATAAAGGGGTTGTAGCCGAGTACACTGTAAGTATATGTTGCTGCTCTCTCCACTATGATTTCAAGTGTTTCCTTAATCCACTCTTATACCTAACCATACCAAACCACTATACCTGTCCCTAGCCTTCACAGTATCCTACCTCAATTGCAGGAGAAGTGTTTTGCTATACCACATTAACACAATAAGTACATTCTGCTTAACATTTATTTTTGATGTGCGCACATAGTAAAGACATAATATAAAGTGGAACCAAATTCATTTAAAATAAATTGTGCTTGTTATAGCTGCTATATAGTTTACCATTAATTGCCATTTAAACTCTGATAACAGTCAAAGGAGTTCAGTTCTGCTCCCTTTTCCAGCTCAAATGAGATTCCAGTTCTTTAATTATTCATTGAGTGAAGAAGGCGTAGTCGCCAAAGCATAGATTGTTACTGCATGCACACCTGTGTCTTGCAAACCTCTCTGTCAAGGCACCGACAGGGCATATAAAAGTATACGAGCGCTCACCTCATGGCAATTTCCCTGTTCTGGGCAGAGCGTTGATAGTATGTGGAAATTTGTTTCAAAGGAATAACCTTCACATTCCTTTTTGCTATTCCGCTTCAATAAATCACTTTCTTGTCTTTGTGTTTTAGCCAAAAAGCAATAGTTTATTTTGATAATGTCCCCACAAGTCTTTTAGACCAAAAATAAGCCATTTTCGGTTCCGGGTCATTGAAGTACAGGCCCTTGTCTGTTGTCATGAAAACTCTCATCAGCATATTGATTGCCTCACGTTTACCGAAACACAGACTGCATGCTGCAGGTACAAAGTGCCTATGAAACACTTCAGTGAGTGTACTATGTATTTTTGGCAAAGTCATGTATTGTCTTACTCTGGAACAAAGTGCACTTTTGCCAAGCAGATCTTATTGTTATACATTTTAAGACATAATATAGTGAACAGTGATTTTCACAAAATTAAGCACCATGTTGCCATGTCATCACTCAATGACTCATCCTCGTATTATGTAATATTCGGCACGGGCTTTGGTAGTTATTTTATTGTAACCTAAACCATGATCTCCACTTGAAGCATAATCCTTGCATTGCTTTGAAATACTCTCTATAAATATATTCCATGTTATCATTGTATCATATCATTGTAACAGCACTGTTCATATTGGGTTGCAGAGATTGCAGTTACATTAACACTGAGATTTCTAGTGAAATAGAGAAGCTCTTTGATGCTTCTCTATCTTCATTGTTTAATGATAACCTACAATCTTAAAAATAATGGTTGGCATATATGGTTTAATGAAGAACCATTAGCATCTATGGAACCTTTCCATTACACAAAAGGTTCTTTTTTGAGGAAAAAGGTTCTTTAATTATTCAAATGAAAGAAAAAAGTTTATTTTTAGAACTGTTCACTGAATGATTTTCTAGGGAACCTGAAATTTTTCCTCTTATGGCATTGCTGTGAACCTTTTTTTGGAACCTTTATTTTTAAGCGTGTACAACAGTTTCTTATGCAGGTTATAAATGGTTTATGATGGGAATTTATTGGCTATATAGCTTTTACAATTGTTGCATTTGAGATTTTTGTAGATCTCATAAATGTTTGTACAATATCTAGTCACAAAAGGTTACCTGTGCATTGTTAATAGGTTGATCTGAAAGTCAAAAATGGAACTTATTCAAGTGCTTATTATTTTTTTTGAAATATAAAACTAAAAATATGGCATTGTGGACACCACAACTAGAGGATGTGAAAATGGCTGTTTCATGGTCTGTGATTGGTGGGCTCTTCACATTCACCCCATAATTCTAATACCCCACAAAGTTATACATACCAAACACAGAGGTCAACTCATCAAACCAGATTAAAAGAGAATGAGAACTAGTCTTGTTGCAAATAACCTGTTCCAAGAACAATAGCAACAATTGTTTGCTTTGACATCCTTTAATTTATATATTTATTAAGAGGCACACTGGTAACTTGAGTCCTCCAGCTGCTCCAATGTCTTCCCAAGGTCTGTTCAGATAATAAGCTCTTTCATTGGTACAGGCACCGCAGGTAGACCAGGGGAATAGTTAACTCTTGACCGCTTGTGTTGCAGAATATGGTGGATGAACTTTGTTCTGGACCTTGTATGGCCCTGGAGATCCATGCTACCGATGCGCCCAAAGTCTTTCGGGAGTTCTGTGGACCAGCAGACCCTGTGAGTTACCAGACTTTTCAAAACCACGCCATGTTATACTGTATGTATTTCTTTCCCAAAACAGCTTAACTAATGTGCTTATACCCACAATTAATTAATCATTGCAGTTCTCTGTTTATATACTGTATGTAAGCATACATCTTTAAAGCCACTTCAAGGTCATATCAAGGTTTTATGAAAGTTATAACAGAGACTGAATGGTCCTTCAGTCTCTTGGACTCAGTGACCTCTTTTACCTTATGTATCGTGTTATCTGTAGCGCTCTGAAGGCATATCATTTGTACGCCCCCAGGTAAAAACCTGCTTTGTGTCTGCATCAGCCAGTCGAAATGTACACCGCCATGAAGGTTTCGTCTTTTACGAAAGATTAGTCTGCCCACTCATGTTGCATGACGACTGTTTCCGCTCTAGGTGGCCACAATTCTGCCAAGTTTTCTACTACGGGCAGATATAGCTTGTAAACTGCAGGTACCAGTCATGATGTACCATTAGATAAGAGTTACAATCCTTGCTCCTTTGAGTCCTTGGGTTAGGGTTTATCTGCCTTACGCACAGCACTAAAAGGTTTGATAATAATGTGGACTTTGTCATTTTCAGTGTGGCACTCGCTTATGGTCCATTTGATTTCCTGTGACGGGTAAAAAGGTGGACTATGGGCGCTAGAGTTTAGTCTTTTGTTTAAAGATCCCATGAAATCAAAATTGGAATATTGTGACTTTTTGTGTTTGTAAGCTTTTAGTTATCTATATGTACTCACTATCATAAAATATCAAATGTGTTACAAAAAGTATTGTTGACATCTTACGCTCAGGGGTATATCACAAAATGTTGTCCAATGAAATGCTGTAAAATCTGAATTAAAGGTTTTAACGCACACCTTCCAACCAATCAGAATTGAGTATTCAGACAGACCGTGGAATAATAGAAAAAATCCAGTGGATAATACAGAAAGGATCAGATAAAAACAACAATTTATGCCTGCAACAAATACATTTATACATTTTCTTTTTTTGTAGTTATTTTGGGACAAAACATCCATTGAGACTTCCCAACACACTCTCATGGCAATTCGTGACTATTTTACGTTTTGGCGAATTGGCCGCTTAATCGTATGAATTTGTAGATCACTGATTGGTCAGAGAGAATCGTCACAACCAGCGTCATTGGATTTGCGGAAAAAAACACCAAAACCACTAGATTTAAACAGTCAGCAACAGCATGTCAGTATAATTTGTTTGCACAAATTTTTTAAAAGGCTTGCTTTAAATGACCATCACGCAACTTGAAAAAAAAAATGGCTGTGTCGTGGACAGTAGATGAGGTGGCGGCACAACTAAAAAAATGATCAGTCTATAATCCCACCCACTTTGAAGCGATACTAAATTGCAGTGAAAAAACAAACCTAGCCCAAATAAAGCGTGGCGAGCTGAGTCATATCACGCAGTGGAAAAGTGCCGTAAGTTCTACAGATGGTGGTAACAGCACCTGATTTGGGTGGGGGGATTTTAATCATAAAATGACTATTGTTTTACATTAAGAAGTGCAGTAACTAATGATATTACATGTTTATTGTTTGTAAATGCATATTTGAAAGTAAAGCACTGAGCATTGAGTTGAGATGCAGATAAAATGTAATTTTATGAACAGTAACATGTAAACCCCTGATTTTTAAAGGGTACATTTTTATTATTTTTATTTTATTAAAAAAAAACATTAAAATTGGGTAATACTTAATCACTTGAAAGTCCATAAAGTACTTGAAGTGTACTTTTGAAAGGTTGTACAAACCCTGAAATTAATATGTAAAAACATTAGACTATTTCTGCCACAATTCCATGGTTACAGTTATTGTTACTACATTAAATCCATGGTGAATGTTGGCGATTTGTGGACTGAAAAGCCTTCTATAACTTGATCATTCATGGCACAATGTTTGATCCGATATCGTGGTTTATAAAAAAAGAATTCTGTGCTGAATCTAAATGCTTTTCAATAGATCTTGCAGCAAGGTTATTAATACTGAGGCAAATTCAAAGGCTTTCTCAGTGGATATCCCACCGCTGTGTAGTAACATGTCGTGTGATTGAGATCGGCCCGCGAGTTAACCTGTTCTGAGCTTGCACTGCGATGTCTAATATTGGTCTGAGCTAATAAACTTTCATCACTTCGCAGCACAAGCCATGTTTCATATGCAACAAAAATGGCAGCTCTTATCAGTTGGACAGCGAGGGGGTCACACCAGTGTGACCTCTATTGACTGAATTATTCACAGTTTATGCCTTACACAAGCTGTTGCTAGCCCGCAATATATTTCTGCTCTTTAACACAAATGGCTTTGATATTCTGAACATGGCTCCAGTGTTGTGACCTTTACAAGGTCAGACTGGATTGCTCAATCATGGGTTCCGGAAAGAGCTACGCACTTCTCAATTGACAGCCCCACCCTGGGTTCTCCCCCACCCTCTCTTTCACACACTCACACACATGATGCAGGGGAAAGAGAGAGAGAGAGAGAGAGCGTGAGAGCGTGTGGTTTGTTTTTAAACACTCTGACAGGCTGTATATCAGCATTGTCTGGTCTCAACAGCAGCACGTATTGTCTTGTATCTTTTAGCTCATGCTCATTATTTTGACATGTTCTCCTGTTTCCCCCTCTCCTTTTGTGCTGGATCTGTGGTTGCATGTATGTGGTTTATAATCCCTGCCAGTATGAGGCATAAAACATCATTATTATGTGTGTTTTGGGGAGATAGACTGGTCTATATTGTACCGTAAACACTTTTTGATTGTTGCTGTGAATAAATGAGGGGTTGCCACCCATTCCTTTCCATTTACCGAATCACAATGAACACATATACAACACAACTATGTGCTGAGCCACCTTTTATAATGTTATATAAAGCCTTGTATTAGTGGTTAACTGTGTATAACTGATAGCACTTACATACTGTATTTCGTTGCATTTCTATTTAAAGTACATTAAAGTGTTATTTTAGTGTTTAATACTCTTATAGTATTTATTCTTTATTTATTTTAATTCTAAATTTAAGTTTAAACATTTTTTAAATGTTTTATTTTTAGATAACAATAACACCTTTGATGGACCCCATTGACATCCAAACACCTTTAGAAAAAGGACAGGAAATGTGGTAGGGGTGGAGGGAGTGCCATCATTGCTGGAGCTGTATTTGAGCACATTTTATCTGCATAAGAGTGTTGCAGCTTTGTGTTAGCTCTTGCATACTAACTTCAAGGCCTTTATACAGAGCAACTCCAATTTGAACAGTCATGCTAATGTTTATCATTTGGATTCAATGAATGTTCGTACAATGATTGTTTGCTAGATAGTCTTGCAATATGCACAGTTCTGTTTTGTGTTGATGACTAGATTTATTTCGGATGAACAGGCTAAATAAAGTGGCTGGATAGTGTCAACTGAAGGTGCACCACAGACAGCTCCATCAACTGTAATGGGACCTATCTTTTTTAGATCACAAGCATCTAGTGCCGACAAACCTAACTAAGCGTTTTTCATGTGTGCATGCAGACATATCTGTTTTTGTGTTTAGACCAGGAGTTTTCAAACTGTGGGTCTCCGCAACTAAATTTACATTTCATTAAATGACACACACAAACAGTTTAGTCTAGGGCCACACAATATACCAAAATTAATTAGAAATCGAGATATTAAAGTTGTCATTTAATAATATAAATATATGCGCTGTGTGTTTCAAAGTGAAGCGCGTGTGTGACTCTATTCATTATTAAGCGGCTCGGTGCGCATTATTAATGAGAAGAAACTTGTTCACTCCAGAGCCATGGTTCACTCCAATCACTGCTCTGTATTCTGTATGAGATTGCATTACACTGGAGAATTTAAATGTCATGAAAAGTTGGGAAATGTGTTCGTAAAAAGCCTTTCACCTGTGTTACCAGAACGAGCATTGAGTGTTTTCTGCGCTGAACACCGCAATGATTTTAACAACACTCGCAGTGTGAATTGCAGTTCATATCCAGTCCGGAGTGAGTTTTTATGGAAATATTTCATACTCTTTAATGTCTCTGGATGAATACATTTAAATGCAAATATTAGTATTGAAATGTTACAGTTGTACTATAAAATAAAATTATTATTTTTATTAAATACCCAATTTTTATCACATTAAAAGTTTGATTAAAATTATGCTTATAGTTCTTCTGGGTCTAACCCCACCCCCCATCTTAAATACAGTATTTTGTTGGGTCTTACTTGTCTAGGTGGGTTTCCTGGAATGGAAAAGTGTGGGAACCCCTATCCTAGACTACATACCCCTGAAGATTACATTGCTGGGCCAAAATGCAGAAAGACCAAATTGATCTGTGAGGCGGATATAAGGATAAACCATTAATACTTTGAAACTCCAGGATTGTGTGAACAAAAGAAGGGGAGAAATATTTTCAGCATTGTTTGTGAAGGATTAGTTGTAGTTCATAAAGAGAGGATAATACTCCTCATCGCTGTTTGAGTCTGAAGGCAGGCGTGTTTTTCTTTCATTTTAGCCGAAAGTTTTAAAATCCTGTGCAAACACAAAGATTACATTAATTCGGGTCGGAATGTGTAAAGTTTTGTAAGAGCATCATAAAGTTTTCCGAGCCCAAGTCAGCTTTAATGACATCTTCTGTTGCAGAGTTTGGAGATCAGTATGATAGATTTTGGGGAAAAGGTCAGTGTTTGATGACGTGATTCAGTCAAGATTCAACATGCTTCATTAACCACTCTTCTTTTTTGGTAAACTCCACACCTCTCAGGTTTTCCCACTGCCGAACACACTTTAGCATCATGTAATGCCTTACCAAATGGTAGTGAAGAGGAAAATGGGAGTTGCCTTGTAAAGTTTATTTTTGATTCAGAGAAAGACCATGGGCCTATTGCACAAAACTAGGATAAGGGATCAAGCCAGGATATCTTGATGATCTTGTCATTTATATCCAATAGGTACACCGCTGTCGTGTAAACTTAAGGCACACTCACACCAAGAATGATAACGAAAGATAACTGAATATTAGCGGATAAATTTAGCCAAGATCACTAAGATATCCCGGCTTAATCCCTTATCCTAGTTTTGTGCAATAGGCCCCATATCAGGGAGCAGTACAACAATAAAGTCCATCGTATGGTGGAAAGCAAAAATAGAACATGTGTCTAAGATTATATCAGCAACATTGAAGATGACCTGAGGACACACATTTTATTTGGCAGAAATTAGCAAATTTTGAGCCTCTTTGTGTCCTAGTGTTGCATCAGCCCCTGTAAAGAAGACCAGTCAGACTGGTTTGTCCTTTAAAAAAACTGGGGATGCACTGATAAACCGATCCTTGTTTAAATGTTATGGCTGATATTATACATTTATACTACTACTAAAAATTCAATTAAAAGACAATAAAAACTAAAATAAATAGTAGGAATGCACATTATTTCTGTACCATATTGGATATTGGCCAATAGATTTTTGCGTTGGTTTATATTGGATATTTTTAAATGTTAATTTCCATTTAGATTACCTTTGTTGTCATTTAACGTTCAGTTGAAGTTGATCTTTAAAAACACTAATAGTTGAATAGCAATGTTAATGTAATGTAACCTTTGGCAAATCTCAAAAATAATATGCTTTTTTCTCATGATACATTATGATTTATGCGCAAATTTACTTATAGCAATTAAAATGCCTAAAAAGCATTTTAGTGTTTAATTTTTGTATGTATCTGGGCCTTTTATTGGTTGTCGACATAAGCCAGTAACTATTTTAATGTTAATGGTTGTCAGTTATAGTAGGTCTGCATCCCTAGTAAATGGTTTGTATGCTACAAATGACTTTGATAAATATTCCTTTTTGAAACCTCACTATTACAGTGAGACATCACCCTATCCAAGCAATCCTACTAAACTGATGTGGATAGTTCACACAAAAATCAAAACAACAATGTCAACATTTACTCACCCTCAAGTTGTTCCAAACCTGTATGAATTTGTTTCGTTTACGGAACACAAAATAAGATATTTTGAAGAATGTCGGTCACAGGTGATAGACCCCATTGACTTCCAAAATATTTTGGACTTCAATGGGGTCCATCAACTGTTTAGTTTCCCATATTCGTCCAAATATCTTCTTTTGTGTTAAGCAGGAGAAAGAAATTCACACATTGGTTTGGAGGGTGAGTAAATGATGACATAATTTTTGGGGGAACTATCCCATTAACAATGTACCCTTTTGGGCGAGATTTTACATTGGCCATAAATCAGACATTAATGCCCCAACTTTGATAATTTTCCTAGTCACGTCTCATTTTGAGGACAGTCTTACTTCAAGTTCAAGGTCAACATAAAGGTATTTTGCCAATATCTTTTTAAGAATGTGGTTTCTGAACACTCGTCTGACCTATTTGTGGTGTAGTATTGCTGTGTTCAGGAATGATATCAGTTGTGGAACACTGTGCTCCTCTCTAGCACCTTGATCTCTTTATCATTGATAGAAGTGTAAAAGAGCTAGGAGATATGAAGTTAGTGAAAAATTCATCCTGGCGTATCCTGTTGACTTTAAGATGTAAACTCAAGTCAATCGATGGGAGATCTTAACTGTCTTATTCTTTGTTTTGACAGTATTGTTCAGTGTAACTAGATTCTCTGACTCAAGTGTCTGTGTACACAAGGAAACAATGTCTTTATAGACAAAACTTCCTTGTACAAGGTTGTTTCCGAATGTGTGAAGTTGCATTCTGCTGTGTTATAAGGACAGACCAAGCTCACAAAAGAATTAATTCTCCAGTTTCTGTATAAAATACCTGCTGTTATTGTCTGCCTTTCTGCTTTCATTTACATTCTGTATGTATGTTTGAACTTGATAAGCTCCAAAGCTGACTTTTGTCCAAGGTTGTACAGAAGACATTAGCTATTTGTTTTCTGTGTGAGAGCGCACCAAGATCCCGTTCACTTAGTTGTGCTTAAGTCTCATATGGTGTTGGAGTTCATGAATAATGTATTGTGTCGACAGATCGTATCAACTGACAAAGTTCAACTGAATGCCTGTCAATGACTGACTCACTGGCTTCTAGCTCTAGGTTCCAAAATACCGTAACTGAACCTCCACTTGGAAACGAAGGTAACTTACTTGTAACACTGTAAACTTATACAGTGCAAATATAACCGTGCCCGATTTGTCTCAGACAATGGAGAAAAGATAAAGTATTAGATGTTTAGACACAGTGTTTGACTTATTTAGACAAGGGCATGTGGAGCCTTTTGTGTATCCATGTTCTTCAAATGTATCAAAAGTAAACACAGTGGTGTATGGAGGTAGAATTATGTCTTTAATACAACTCTACAGTGTAAGGTCAAGTTTGTGAATTATTTTTTGATGGCCCTGCACTCAGTTTTATTAAGATGTTGCTAATGTTCTAGTGTTCTTGTTCTAGTATGGCTCTGTGTCAGTCATGGCCTGTATTGCTTAGCTACACAGAAAAACAAAGCACAATTGACGCTGTTGTCTCACGTGTCTTCTGTACAGTCCTGCTAGATCCGTCTGTGAGAAATATGACAGACCAACATGTTATAGCTTGCAAATAAACAGCAAAGGCAATTAGCAACAATGAGGTTTTCCTGGATCAGGGTATTTGGCAAAGCATGATCACTCAAGTACAAACAACAGAATTTGTGCAAAAGGCTGTAGTGTTTCTAGTGAGAGCAGCTGCATTTAAGGAAAATCAAAAGTTTGGTTTAAAAGTTTAAAAGTCAGGTCATTAAGTTTTAAAAGTCGCCCAGCCTACATTAATTTGATCACAAATACAGTAATAAACAGTAATACCGTGGAATGATAATTACAAATGAAAATAACTTTTTTCTGTTATGATACTTCAGAAATCATTCCAATATTCTGATTTGGTGTTTAAGAAACATTTCTTGTTACTTTGAAAATGTTTATGCTGGTTAATATTTTTTCTGGAAACCCTTATGCATTTTTCTAACACATTTGTAATATAATAAATGTCTTCACCTATACTTTCGATAAAGTTAATGCATTCTTTCTAAATAAACTAAAAAAAAATCTAAAAATCCTTTTAAACGGTAGTGTGCTTTTTCATAGTCAAACTCCCTTGGATTTATCCTAAATTGTGCTCATCATGCAAAACAAATGTACAATTTGTTGAAGCTTGCGTTCTGCAAGTGAACGACGCCTAGTGGTGCCATCCCAAAGAGGCATGAAATCCCTCACTAGGACCTTTTCTTTGACCGTTCCCACCTGGTGGAATGACCTGCCTGTCTCAGTTCAAAAAACATCTCAAGACACTTCTTTTCCAGCAGCACTTGACCAATAAAGAATATCACTTATCACTCTATTCGTTTCTGTTTAATATTTAATAAAAATAAAAAAATAAATAAAAACTGTCCTATGTGTTTTGTGTTTCGTGAGACTTGTTACAGCGCTTGCATATTGTTGCCCTTGACTGGTCTTGGTTGCTTCTATTACTCTCATTTGTAAGTCGCTTTGGATAAAAGCGTCTGCTAAATGACTAAATGTAAATGTAAAATGTTTTCAAATAAAATATTTACATTTATGAGTAAATAAATTATGAAGCATCAGTGAAAACTAATTGGCTCTTCTAACTGTACGGTGGAGACATACTGAGTATTGATTTATCTATTAGTATTTGTATTTCTATTGAGCTATTGGACTGTCTTCTCCTATGTCTCTGTTCAAAAGATCAAGGAAATTTTGACCTGGCCAGAGAATACATAACATACATTATTACTGATTTCTGAAAATCTATCTTAATGTATATTTTAATTTGAAGTGAAATTGTATTTTTTTTAATAATGTTGTCCTTGATATTTTGTTTCAGAAATATCATATGTAACTCATTTGTACCCATGTTAGAATAATTGGCTCTCTAACAGCAGCTTTCCATGTACATTTCCTGTTGTAAACCAAATTGTACATCCACAAACTAGGTTATTCAATAAGGCAGGGTTTAATTGTGATCTCTAATAGTGCTGAGTTAGCTAACCTGTGTGCTTTGTATATGTACATTTCTGATATCCATAACGTGGACAAATCACTTTAAATTGTAATGTAGACGCATGCATTTTCTGTGAAGCTGCTCTGAAACGATATGTATTGTGAAAAGCGCTATACAAATAAATGTGAATTGAATTGAGTTCTAGCATGTGTCAGTGCTGTAAGTATGTGGGCATAAAAGCAGGGCCATGGAGACTTGTAGTTACCATGGAGGTTCTCTCTTAGGAGTCTCCAGTGTCATCCCATAGCATCGATTGCTGCTTAATTAAGGCCCTCTTACATCAGAGTGGCACCAGGAACAGGGAGTGAGTGAGCCATGTGACCGGGGCTGAACTGGAACTGCCTCGTACAATTTGCCTGTCATCTGGCACCAAATTAGTGCAGATCTACTCCCTCTATTTCCCTAATGTTACAAGTCTGCTTTGGTTTGTTGTTGATCATTTTGCCTGTTAAGAATATTTAATTAATGACACCATTTTTTTTTTTAACAACATAAACTTTTGTCCTACATCCACTTTATCTTAACACTGAGGACTTTGTTGTCATGCCTTAAGGTGCATTCACGTGTGGGCAAAGAGGTCTATTGTCAATAGTTTATGAAGCATAGCTCACACAGAAGTCACTTTCAAGCTTTCAAACATTTAAAGCCAAGGCACTCCGGGTTAATACATCTAAAAAGCTTTAGATTTTTATTCACTTGTTGCTAAATGATTTAAAAACAATTCCAAATACCAACGTGTTGCACCTAACAATCCTTCATCAGGCCACTTTCAACCCAATCAGCTTTCACTTGGTCAATGCAGCGAATTCGAGTGACCAACTTAAAGCTGGTGCAAAATTGGCATGGGGAAATATTTCGCCTTCACGTGAAATTCTCAATCGCATTGATTCCTATTAAAATGACTGGATTTCATCCCCAGACAGAAAACTCACCAAACAACGGTAGATGTGGCCGGACCTTAAGATAAATGGCTACTTTGTTCATTTGCCTGATACTTCTTATTCAAATGACTTCAAGTATGCTAATTACATGGACAATTCCCTTGCCACCACCTGTGGTGAAGTGTTTTGTTCGAAGGCACATTGGTGAAAGCACAATTGTGATGTTGCTAATTCTCAAACTCCTACTTCACTCAATTGGGATTAAGGGTTACAGTCAATTTTTAAATGTGCATTAAACTTTTCCAAAGCGTGTCATGCCGCTCAGCGAGAAGTTTATCTACTTACTTGCATTTGTATCTAGTTGCTATTGACTGAATTATCAAGTTGGAGAAAATGTCAGAAACTGGCAGTGATTGGTTGCCTTACAAGCTTTAATCTAAATCTTGATATCTCACAAAACCCTGTTATATGCTGAAACCAAAAAAATTTATGCTATTTTACATGATTTATGTATGTTTAATTACTGTATAGAGAAAGGGATTGGTTCGATATTTACATGTGTTGGAGATTTGTCTAGAAAGACCCATTTTGTATTGGTTGGGATTACAAAAGGTCCTCATAAATAAAAGTGGCTGGAATCTATTGCTCGTTAATTAACATACACCAGGCAGATTAGCACATTGACTGTTTTCATGGCTATGAAGTAAGAGACCTTGATGGAGGGTCGTGAATAATGAGCCTCATTTAATAAACATGGCTGTTTTCAAAGGTAAGAGCCCAGGCGCCATTGACTTACACAGGAAACTAAAAGATTCTAACTTTGTGATCAGCTTCAGTGTCAACTAAATGTCTGAGACTATACTTAAAAAATCTGTATGTCTAATGTACACTAATCTAATGTACACTAGTTCAAAAGCATGGAGTTGGTAAGACGTTTAATGTTTTTGAAAGAAGACTCTTACGCTCACCGAGGCTGCATTTATTTAATCAAAAATACAGTAAAACATTAATTTTAGATGTTATGCTATGCTGTTATGTTGATGCTATGCTGATAATACAATTTATAATGAAAACATTTCTTAAATAATCCAAATCATTAGTGCAAAATGCTCAAGCATTTTCATCTGTGTTCTCTAACTTTTGGACCCGATAGGATCAGCTGCCATTCTAAACAGCAGGCACATACGGGGTTAAATGTGAGGCGTTTAAGTCTGGAACATTACACTCTGCTAACACAGTCTATACACCCAGATTGTCTTTCACCCATTTGACCAATTATGGCTAGTTTACCCATCTAGTGTGAATTTGTCCCTCTAAATTACAGTTATTTTAGCTTTCGATAATTTGTGATGATTGCCAAATACTTTTAAATGGCATTGAGAGTCAGATATCCATATACTCAGATGTGAAGTCATGTCACTTGGCTCTAAGACTGGGGCGTCTCTGAATACGGGCCCCTTTTTTATCAGCGAATAGCGAGAGGAGGGTTTGTGAAGTAACGATTTTTTCCGCCTCGGTCTACATAGACAGTAGTGTTACGTCAGTGTGTCCTCTCTATTGACATTCTTTTTATGTTCTGTGTGGTGGGGTGAGGGAGGCTTAGTGTGTATATATGCAGTGTGTCTGGCAGCGGCTCTGTTTAGAATGAGAACACACGCACACTATGAATGCTGACGTCAAACAGCGGCTGTTAGAAATGGATATCACCGACATGGGTATCTCAGTCATACAAAACGTGCTGATTAAAGCAATTTTCCCAAAGGAGTTCCATGAGACAAAGAGGCAGTGAGAGGCAAAATGAACTCCCTTAGCTTGTTTGTTCCTAATCGTAGCCTTTAGTTGGTGTGTAACCATCGGTGTTTGGGCTTGGTAGGAGTCATTACAGTGACATTAAGCTCAGTGGCTGTTGCTGGTCACTTACGGGTAACTAACGCAATTATAGCGAGCCAGCTTTGCCAGGATTTTTTTCAGTGAAAAAAAAAAAACAGCCTCACTGTGAGCATATCTGAATAAGTGCATTTACACTTTAAAAGTCAAATTCCAGTCAGATTAAACAATAATTTGTCTATTTAAAGCAAAGTAAACACTTTAGTCGACTGATTTTTATTCAGCAAGGATCCATTAAATCAATGTGACTGTCATGTTACTAAAGATTTCCATTTTAAATAAATGCTGTTCTTTTGAGTGTTCTATTTAATAACAAATTTAAACTGTTTTCACAAGAATATTAAGCAGCACAACTGTTTTCAGCATTGATAATAATAAGAAATGCTTCGAGGACCAAATCAGCATATTAAAATGATTTCTGAAGGATCATGTGACACTGAAGACTGGAGTAATGGCTGCTAGAAATTCAGCTTTGCCATAAAACTTTTCAGTTTTTTTTTTCAAAAACATAAAAAATCGTATCGTCCCCAAACTTTTTCAAAATGTATGTACGGAAAAAAAAACTATCAGATGGTAATACCATGGTACTTGTATTGGTACTGTTTACTATAGTACTAAATGATGAAATTTTCATGTACCATCGTATAAGGTTTTGTGAGTATTACCATGGTACTTAGTAGTACTTTTTTCTTGGTGTGATATCACCACTGCATGTTGCTTTTGACTTTTTACATTTTTTAAACTATTCATTTTTTTAGTTAGTCATCTGTGTCTAATTAAATGAGGATGTGACTCAGAGTTCGGTATCATCACTAAACATTTGAACTGACTTGTTACTACGAGTGAAGCTTGCTAATGTCTATATACTAACCATGACATTAGATCTCTGGTGTTTTAAAATAATCACAAAGCAGACATCATAGATAAAACTAAAGAAAGGATTGCCTTCATGTGCTTTTTCAATGTCAACAAGATAAGGATAATAACTAACTAGCACAAGTCTCTAAATATGCAAAAGCTTAAGAAAGAAATTCATGTGTTTCAGTCTTTTTTTTTCAACCAAAACACTAATTTTTCCTGAGACTTTCTCTCATGACAATGTGTGGTCGCTTAATAGTCCCTCTTTGTTTAAACTGTGTGGTCTTCAGCAGGTTCCAGGCCACTGAAATGGAAATCCAGAGATCAAAATGGAGGTGACAAGATGGGTGTGGCTAAGGAAACCACATTTATTTACATTTAGATAACCCATCCCCCCATGGGCAGAGATTGGGAGTTAGATTTCCTACTAGTAGAGATTAGCAGAGGACAGTAGAGCCGCCGGGGCTTGTGTCCTCAGGAATATTTCATTTCATCACGTTCCATTTTAGCCTTAGCCAGTTGGCCAGCTGAGCTCTGAATGAGAAGCACATGTGAGTGCGAATTAAAGTCAAGACCTGGTATTAGTCCAACATTCTGCTGAAAGGGCAGTGAAATATAAACTCAAAGTAAACTCAGCCCAGACCCCTTGAACTTCTGTCACGCTGTATTGGCAGGGGAGACGTATTTGTTTAACATTTGTACACCTTTGTAAAGGTGATCATATATTTTTAAAATCGTTCGTACTGTTACACTCAACTACACCAGTCCCATTTTGTTGGTCTTTTAGTCTTAACTGTGGGACTTTTGTATGACTTGTATTCCTCTGCTACCGTTTGGCTGTTTTTTGCTAGATGACAGCCTGCCTAGAATGATGAGCAGCCTGTTCTTTGCCAGCCTGGTGTTAATGTCAGGTTTAGATGAGCTTGACCAAAGAAAATAAAAGCTGCTTGGGTTTCACACAAATAATGTCACAATTTGTATGAAAAATACGTTGTCTATATAAATACAAAATAAAACACTAAAACCTTAAATCTATCATTCTTGTATCGTGTTACAAGTGAAGTTAGCCATCACAACGTTATAATGTACAGTACAAAAATTGATATTTTTGCTAAAGATAGGATTTAAAAGTGTTATTAAATTATTAAAAATTACAGTCAGCTTGGAAGTTGTGATAGCTTTTCTTCCGTATTGTGACGTATATCCGAGTGAAAAGGCTTCTCGAACCTGATTTTGTCTATCGGGAATTGATTGGATCGTTGTGGTTCGCCATTGCTGTGATGTCATGTGAGTGACAGGTTGTCCCGCCCTCACGCCAGTAAACACATCATCAGCTGCATGGGTACATGAATAAAAAAAAGAAGAAGTTTATAATAAATACTGCAATATTCCATAAAATCAAGAATGGTCCGTTTTGATTTCATACCATCTTTAAGTGCTAATGATGTAATGATAATCTAAATTTAAAAATATGTCACCGACATATCAATAGCAAATATGTTGCTATCATTTTAAAAATGAGAAAGTTGAAAAGTTGAAAGTTCAGTTTTGTGTGTTAACTGTTTAGGAAGCTGATGTTTGCAGTAATCTGTTTGAGTAACATGAACAAGCACATGGGAGTAACCTGATGCTCTGGATAGAATGTGATGTAATGTGATCTCACAGCAGCGTTGGGCATGAGTAACCATCACAACACATGCATCGTCACCTGTGCTTTTATCCAATTGCTCTACAAAGGAAACACTGTTCAAAGCATGCTCCATTGCTCTAACTAACCCATCACGGAGCTGTTGTCACATTTTATTTTTTGTTTCCATACAGGAAATAGCACGCCACCTTCGGTCCGCCACTTTACGAGCGCTCTACGGCAAAAACAAAGTGCAGAATGGCATTCACTGCACAGACCTACCAGAGGACGGGATTCTGGAGGTGAGCTCATGCAAATCTCATTCAAACTCAATGTTACGCAAGAGCCACACAGTCACGTTTTGTCTCGTTTTACTCGCTTTGAGGATGTTTGTTCGCCTTCGAAAATATTTCTGGATCCCACAAATGCTTATGAAGCCCAGAACAAAATGGCATCCAGGTCTCATGACCGTCCGCAGTGGGCAGAGGCAGCCCTACAGTCCAGCGTGTCTCACAGGAAACGAAGGCAGGCGGATAGAGTCGGTTTGATAGAAGGAAAAAAAGGCTTTGTTTTGCCAGGGAGTGGGTATGGCCCGGTGGACGTCATTGTTGTGCACAACTCCTGATCTGTCCAGCCTCTAGCACAAATGGCCCCTTGTTAATCATTTGCCTGCTGACCGACTCAGCCATGACATTCCAAGAGCTCAGGCCTCACAGAGGTCCAGCACAGACGCCGGCTGCCGTAACTGGCACAATTCAGGGAAAGTCAATTGTTTGAAAGTAAAACAAGCTGGCGAGCTGATGCTAAGGCCTGATGAAGTGCTAAAAGTGTGTCACAGATTAATGATGGGCTTTATAATTTATTAAATATTCTATTTAGGCGTGTCCAAATTCATGTACTTATCCACTATTCAATGCCTGTTAAATGTCAACACTGAACTGTCAAAACTTTCATTACGTAGCAGTTGGGCTATCAGACTCCCATTTTGAATATTCGAGTAAACTATATTTTACAGTCCGTTTACTTGCAGTGTACATATCTAAGAAAGTACTGGTAATATAAGGTAACTGCATGGGTTACGGGTAGGTTTAGGAGTAAGTTCAGGGTTAGTACCTAGTTATTGTTATAATAAGTACATTGTAAGTTTAAGTACATCGCATGTAAATGCAGGACAGGACTGTAAAAAATAAAGTACTACCTAAAAATCACACACTAGATTGTACACTGTACTTAAAAATAAAGCATCTATGGTTACACAAACATTTAACATCAATGGAACCTTTCCATTCTACACAAGTGTCTTAACATTTTTTAAATGTTCTTGTGATGGTAAAAATGTGATTGTAAGAACAGTTGACTGCAAGGTTGAACTTTCACGCAAATGGTTCTTCTATGGCAATTATTATTGACAACCTCCTTTTGGAACCCTTATTTTTTAGAGTGTAGGGTACTTAGGGACAGATTTACTAACAGCTTGTGCCAGAGCAAACCCTCTTTTGATGTTGAAAAACTACTGTCATGATCTACCAAAGACGCGCTGTGAAAAATTAGCGATCGATTAAGTGATTTGCTAAGGTTTGTGCTCGTAAGTTTACTAGTATTTGCGGCATTATTATATTAAATCTTAAACCAGATGCCAATTTGAGCTACTCTTGGTAGATTGTGTTGGTCATTATGGAAATGATCCAGCTGTGTCTGTGTTCTTTAAATTACACGTAGTCATAAAATCATGCGCAGAACTTTCCACTCTCGCAAATTAGCGCTCTCACGCTAATCTGCCCTGTTTAGTCAATATGGCCCATTGTGTGTTATGTGGGACAACTATTGTCTTGGTGTTAAGCTTTTGGAGGAAGATTGGACTTAATTGTGGGAAATTCTGTTTTGCAGGTCCAGTATTTCTTTAAGATTTTAGATGGGTGAAGCAACTGTGAGAGATGTCCGTCCGGCGGTTATTTAAATAAAGACCACTTTAACAATGCCTCAGTTGTCTGTCCATTTATTTCTTCTTAGGTCTTACCCAGATTTAAATAACATTACAAGAGCAAATGATACTCTTGTCAAGTGTTCTGATGTCCAACAATGACTTTAAAGAACTTAAAACACAAACAAAATATCCTATTACATGGGGTACTGCTTTGCATCTGATAGGTTTCTAACCTTTGACCAGTGACTTTGGTTTTTGGATTCATACATTACACTTTCTCCTGCTGAAAAAAAAATTGTACAACTGCATAAATATAAAATTCTTCCACCATGAAAATGGCAAAAACATTCATTAGAAAGTAACACCACATCATGTGATGTCTCCAGAACAAAAAAAAATTAAAAGCACTGCGTTGCCATGGTCACCACTGGCCAATTCAGTCCTCCACACTAGACACACAGTTCTACACTTAATAGTAAAGAAAAATAAAAGCCTTACACAGAATTTTCATTAGCCCCAATTTCCCAAATTGCAAAGAAGATCAAATAAAAAGTCAAAAGGTGATGTAAAAACATTCCCCACAATCAATGAAAAGCAAAAAATGAAAAGTAAAGGGAAAAAAAGGTTTGAACGGAGTGCAGTCACTTACACACACAGACCTGGGGAGTTCAGAGCGTACCATGCCAGTATTTTCAGTTTTTAAGTAGACGAATACGCACATTCACACTCAAACTCTCTCTCTCTCTCACACACATACACACACACCTTGGACCGCTAAGTCTTTCTCACATAAGACAACAGAAATTACAACATGGCTTGGAAAGGACCATTGTATGCGACTACTGCACTGCACACTCCATAAAATATAAAGAGACCACACTAGGCAGAAATACTCAGGGGACAGAAACACTGCTCGCTACATCAGTAGTGGAATTATAATTTACAGTAATAAATGAACGTCCCATGGCTCACGGAATATTCTCATTTACAGTAGAATAAATACTTTGCTATTGCTACTCTTCCTGTAATTTACATTCTAACCCTAGACATGCAGAGAAAGCTAGTGTAAAGCGTACAGATTAAGTGTAGGTCCCGTATGTTATGAAAGTTTGTTCAAGACTAGTTGTCGTTGTTGCTTTTTCCAATTGAATTTGTGCTCTTCTTTGTTTATTCATCTAATTTACTGTGTTTTGAAATGGGCAGAATAAAAGTGCTATTTTCATAGCTAAGGTCATGACTTGATGTTGACTTTAATGTCAAAACGTCCCTGAGAACGGTCCTTCTCGTTGTAGTCGATGTTCTCTCCGTATACTTTACACTCTATGCGCATGTCGATATCCTTCGTGATGTTGTGGAACTTGATGGCCACCAGAGGCTGGAGGTACTGGGGCTGTAGCAGCTTGCCGTAGTAAGGATAATACTGGAGGGGGAAACCAGTACCCAGCCCGAAGTAATCGATCGGTCCGAGCTTATCTGCTTCCTCTTCTCTCTGTTGACGAGCATAACTAGTGTTAGATCATTCACTCGAGCACAGTTCACATTTCTTTGCTAAAGGCCTGTTCACACCAAGAACCATAACTATAAGGATAACTATATTGGCGTCCACACCTACGGACAATAAAGTTCTCTTTATTAGAAGCGTGCGCAGTTATGTCGTCTGCTGCTTTAAAGGAACACGGCAACTTTTTGGGACTTTAGCTTATTCACCGTATCCCCCAGAGTTAGATGAGTCAATATATACCATTCTCATCTCTGTGCGTGCCATAACTCTAACGCACCCACCGCTAGCCTAGCACAAAGACTGGAGGTGAACAGCTCCATCTAGCCTACTGCTCAATAAGTGACAAAATAACGCCAACATTTTCCTATTTACGTGTTGTGATGTGTATAGTTACATCATGTACAAAGATTTTCTAGACTGATATGACCAGGAACTATACTCTCATTTCTGCATAATAACAGCGGCAAAAAAAAAGTACTTCCGTCAACATAAGCAACGTGGGGACTATTTTCTAGATGGAGCTTTTCACCTCTTTTTAGTCTTTGTGCTAAACTAGGCTAGCGGTGGGTGCGTCAGACTGAGTTATGGCATGCACGGAGAGGAGAATGGTGTGTATGGACTTATCTAACTCTGGGGGATATGGTAAATAATCTAAAGTCCCAAAAAGTTGGCGTGTTCCTTTAAATGCGCAAGCCTTTTAGACTTCTAGATGTTTTTATCATTAATCAGCTTGTTCAAAAGTTATCGTAATAGTTGAAGTATGGACTTCCCATTTCGCACCGAATTAGAATGATTATCTAAACCTAATAGTTCTTCATCATTTACTCGCTCTCCAAACCTCTGCTGAGAATAAATGTTTTGAAGAAAAAAAATCAATGGAAGTCAAGGGAGCCCATCAACTGTTTGGTTACTGACATTCCTTAAAATGTCTTCTTTTGTGTTCAGCAGGAGAAAGAAATTCATACAGGTTTGGAACAACTTGAGGGTGAGTAAATGGTGACAGAATTTTCATTTTTGGGTGAACTATACCTTTAACACTTGACTAGCAAAAGAGTAGGGATTCACTGATAATGCAATTCTGACCCATGATTGTAATAATTATGCTATAGCCGATATTATACATGTATGTGTTAGATGTTGGTAAAGGTAATCTAAATGTAAAAATCAATTAGCATGCACCATAAAAATAAAAAAAAATCTAAAATCGGACGCTGACCAATATTGTGCATCTCTATACAAGAATGCTATTTTAGCAAGATGCTTTGTAAGTATTTCTTACCTTGCTTGAGCAGTGGATTGGGATCAGATTGTGTTGAAAGTTAGGGCGGGCTGCCTCAGGGATACTGTCATTTGAAGCTGGAGGCTGAGGAGAAAGATTGGCAGTTATTAAGGTAAATGTAATGTAAATGTTGCCTCAGGCTAACAAAGCACTTGATCTATATATATGATGGCAATCTTATATTACAAAATAAAATGCTTTTTTTCTACATGCTGCAAATCTTCGAATAACTCACCCGTGGCCTGAAGTTCACAATCCTATTGAGTTTAACGATGATGCAGGGCTTGCCTACGCTGAAGCCATATGATGGGTCCTTTATGCCTGAGCAGTCCTTCAGCCATTCTCTACTGAAGCGGCAGGCCTTCCTCACGCCGTAATCGCTCTCCAGTTCTCCGCGATCAGTATAGTCTTCGGGTGCGTCTGAACATGAAACGCATTAAGGCTTATTAGCGACTAATACAACTGTATTCGCTGGGCATTACTACAACAGTGCACAGGCATGCAGGACAGCAACATAAAGCCTCAATTGTCTACCTAAGCAGTGAACTGTTGACTTGAATGAATATCATATGACAGAGCTGGAGAGTGATGTAGGAACTGAACTCTTTTTAGCTGACCTAAAAGTTTGGGTTTAATGAGATGTATATAGTTTAAAGATGATCATAAAACTTAACGTACTTCCACAGTTTTCAAATTTGCTGTCATCCTTCTGTTTGTCTTCGTCGTATGCTTTCAGAAATTCTCTGATATTGTTCACATATGCAGAGTAACTACTTTCTTCTGAAGTAAAGCTGAGCTCTGCTTTATCCGGGCGTGGGGAGTGTGATAAGCCTGTAAGTAAAGTGGAGAGGTTAAATGTGGCCTGAGCAACTGGTGTTGTGAACATTCAGAAGAGTGTTTTTTCCCTCCAGCTATGAGAGGAGCGAATGCCTGGTCCATTCATTGTCATGGAAGTTTGCTATTCAGATTCCCAGCTTGGCAGTAATTTTCCACCACGAACGTAAGGCCACAACGGGGCGTGGCGTGAGCGGAGCCAGCAGAGGAGAACAAGCAAACGGAAACCTTATATTGTCTGTAATGCCAATTTTTGTTTCAACAGCCTGGCAATGACCTTCCATGGATGTGCTGTATCTGGTATAAAAAAGGAGCATCTGGCTTATTGAACACGAGACGGTTACATTGTTTGGTTCACTTTTAAGACTCCGGTTAGAGCTTGCGAAAGTCTCCCAACCTTCCCCCTCCTCCTCTCCACAACTTCACGTGCTCCTGTCACACAATGGAAACTTTTAGCCCCTAAGAGGGAGGCGGGACTTGAACGCAGGCAGCATGTCAGTTCTATGTCCGGCCTTCTTTGCAGCAAATAGCTGCACACCATGGTGATCTCCACTTCATTCCTACTCATGTTGTTTCTTTTTAGACTTTGGCGTTCAAGGGCCGCCTCTCTTAAAGGGGAAAAGCCTATTCTTGGCAGAGGCGTTTATGTTCAGGGCCTTCACGAATACAGCTAAACGTAATGCCAAGGCGGGAGTGTGCACTATGCAAACATTCACTGGCATGGCTGGTGTGGCGAATGGCTGGCAGTGGAGCAACGGCCAACCTAACAGTGATTATGGAAACTGCAGTATACAATGCTCTCCACTGTTTCTTTTCCCCCTAAGTTCAATTGCAAGACAATCTTTTGTGTGCAAAACAAGCTTAGTGATAAACTATTGCAAAGGTATGTTTAAGCACACAAATTCTGATAACGTCAATCTTAACCAAAATACTACAAGACATACAGAGTGTGTGGATGAGGAACAACAATGCTGTCAGAACCCAAACGGGAAGCCTCGTCAGTCTGACCGGGAGTGTGAAGGTCAAAATGGCTTTCTGTGTGTGTGTGTCTCTCCTTCTACTCCCTCACACTCCTACCACCTCCGCCCACTCTCTCCGAGGTCAGGCAGACCTTTAGAGCCGCCGAAATGTCAGGGTTTACAGAAACAAAATTAACTTCCAGCGTTATGGAACCTTTGGCGTGTGTAAATGAGAATGTCCCAAAAACAGTTGGTTCTATCAATTTTTCTGTATCAATGGCAAATAACATGTAATGTTCCTGCTGTCTCAATTATTTTTAAAAGCGTCTGACGGCAAGGCCTCTTGAAAATCTTTTCAACCAGGTGACAAACAAATCTCTGAGTTTAAAGTGATTCAAAAGCTTTTGGTATTTCACTTTAAAATACACTAAGATAGACTAACAAAACTGTAAATGCAGAATAAGACATATAAACATCTTTCAAACAGTGTACGAGAACACTAAAATGATCACTTCTATGTTAGTCAAAATCATCAACTACACAACAACACTCTCACATAGTTTTATCAAAAACCGTGCCAGTCAAAACAACAACTAGCGTTAAAGTACATTTAGTTCGTTCTGTATCTCTTCAGTTTGGTGATTCTTTCTCAGAGCTTTTACTTGCGTACAAATAGTACCCAACCTCTGAACACTTTTGGGCATGTAACATCTTCAACGTCAGCCAATCTGGTTTGTTACCTGGGGGTGCAACCCTGTCCTGGTATGTGGGCTTGTAGTTGCTGAGAGTCAGGAGCATGGCCTGGATGGTGCCAATGAAAATTCCAGCCAAGCAGCCATAGAAGATGACGTAGAAGGAGAAGATTTTGACTGCAAAGAAAAATATATAGCATGGAATCAATGGGATGTTTTAGAGTATTCAGTTTCCACAAAGACAACTAAATGTAAACATGGTCTCAAATGTTTAAAATGTATCCACATTCAGTCTTGTTTTGAAAAGCATTTAACTGTAGCTTATTGTCGGGTTCTTCCAAAAAACTTTTCAGGAGGCATTCATAAAGTAAACAAAATCTTGATTTATTCAAGAGCGGAAAAACAAATAACTTATACAAGGGTCACATCAAAATAAATAAATAACTAAATGCAAGGGAAAAGCAAAGTGAGCTCTGGGTCTCTGATGTTCTACGACCGGGAACCCTCACCAGAACTGACTCGCCATCGAAATCAAACTCATTTAAAAAAATTAGACCAAACCATTGCATTACCCAGGGGTCTCACAAATGTCTCATCTCGTGGTTCACATTTTGAAGAAAAAAATATTCACACAAATAAACTCCAGAAACATATGAAAACTCACATGCACCATAAAGTAATAATAAAAATAAATATACACAAAATATTATACACAAAAATATATCCATTCAAATGGAAATAAATATATAGCCTACATATATATGTGTGGTCTTAGCCTTCACACTTATGTATGATGAGAGATGAAATGAGCTTAACATAAAAATTTACCTCATCTATTTTCCTAATACATGTTACAGATCTTTTTGTGACCGACTCATCCATGAACACGTTTCATTTTTTTAGAGTTAGTTTTGACTAGGGGTGTTATAACAATACATTGTTATATCGAGATATCGCAATATAAAAATGCGACAATATGATTCATGATATAGTTAGTTTTATCCAAGGCTCAGCTTATTGTATTTATAAGGAATAATTGACCCAGTAATGTCAGATCTGTCATGTATTCACCCTTAATGTCGTTTCAAACCTGATGAAGATACTTATGAAACCTGAGCGATTTCTGTCCCTCCATTTAAAGTCCATTATCTAAAACTTAAAAGATTAAAAAAAATGTCATAAATGCATCATAAAAAATAATAAATCAGTGGTCTAATCTAAATCCGAGTCTTCTGAAGTCACACGATGGCTTTATGTGATAACCAGATTTACGACACGTTTACTGTAGTAAACCCGGACATTCAAATGCTTGCGTGATGCGTGAAAACAACATGAGTGTGAGTAAATGCAGAATTGATGATTTATGGATAAAATAAACTTTAAAGTTTGGGAATAGTCATTTTGACATGCTTGCGATTAGAACTGTAATTGATTGCATTGATCATCTGAAGCGCATGCGCTGAAACGTCACTCCTCAAAGTGAAAGTGCAAACATCATTCACCATATCACGTTTAGTTTTAGTAGTATGATTATTACTCAAAGTGCTTTAGATGGTTTATTATTATATGTAGAGAGCATTAAAAGCGTGAGATGTGAGACATAGCGAGCATGTCTGTATAAGAGATGCAGCGACTGCCTGCATTGAAAGCGCGAGTACAGTGTGAGAGTTACAATACTATACACTCCTATAATGTTGAATATAATGTATAATAATGCAATAGGGAAATATTTGTGGGTCCTGATAATAATAAAATAATAGTATTATTTGAATAATAATAGAGTAATAATAATAAATTTAAAAAAACACTCTTCTTTATTTTGGCTTAAAATATCTCCATAGTATCATATTGTGAGTTCAGTATCACGATTTGTATCGAGTTGTGACATAAGTGTATCTTTACACCCCTAGTTTTGTCCATGTAATTTTAAATCAAAATGCCATAATTCAATCTCCTGTACAATCCACTGCAAACTCCCATTCAAACCTGTCTCCATCCAATCAGCAATTACAATAATCCATCCCAGACAGCAACATTGGCCCAGATCCGGCCCACATCTGGTACAAGTGGATTACACACATACCAGATGTGGGCCAGATCTGGGCCGAGCAACATTATATTGCTGTCTGTGATTCCACTCTGATGTACATTCGGAAGACAAGATCTGTCGCTAATACCATATCATTGCGACTTTAAAGTGACAAATAAGTGAATTTTTATCTAACAATTCTGACCTATTTTTCTCGCAATTGCAAGTTTTCTATCTCACAATTCTGACTTTTTTTCCCTCAGAATTTCAACTTTAGGTGTCACAATTCTAATTTTATAACTCACAATTGTGAGTTTATATCTTACAATTCTGAGGAAAAGTCAGAATCGCAAGAGACATAAACTCGCAATTGCAAGAAATAAAGTCAAAATTCTATTGCAAGTTATATTCTACAATACTTTTTTTTCTCTCAGAATTGCGAGTTAAATCTCAAGTTCCAAAATTTTTATCCCACAACTTATATCTCACAATCAGAATTGAAAGATATAAACTCATAAGCTGCAAGAAAAAAAAGAGAGATAAAATGTACAATTACAATTTTATTTTATTCTGTGGTGGAAACAAGCTTCTATACTAAACAGTTTCTACTGTGAATAAAGAGAAACAAAACCTCATTCAGCAATCTTCTGAGGAAAGTGACTCGTGAAAAGCTAATTTAAAATGATTTTATTACATAAAATAAAATGTCATAACCAACAAATTTTTTTTAGAACATTTATCTGATATGCTCTGATTGAGTCTTTAATTCAGTTTTACTGATCATTTAAAAATATATATATTTCCACAAATATACAATACACCAAGTTTACAAACATTTACCTAAAATGTGGGTCTAAGGCCTTTCTAATTTTTAGACTGAGAAGTCGGCTGTCTGTTGAGCCCAGCCATTTTATGCAAAGTTGCCAGTAAAAATGAAACAACTCAAACTTTCCTGTCTGAAGTAACAGCGACAACAGAACCCCCCAGAGCTCACGTGTCTGTGTGACGCAACAACAGAATGCGACCTGCAGAATAGCATTCCTGTCTGTCAGATACTGTGCCAGTCTGTAGGCTTCATTAAAAGCGGCCCCTCCCCCTCAAACAACCACTTCAAACCAGTCGCCACCAAACACAAGGGTCGGTTTGTGTGTGTGTGGATGATGGGGTTATACTTCCTTTCCCTCAGCCCTGGCACTAAAACCTTTGCCGCCTCTTGAATCTACAGGAAACACATTCAAGTTTGAATACAGTCCCACAAACAATAGATCCCGCGTCATACTCTCGGTGTGGGCAGAGAAAGAAGCTTGTCCCTGAGGATATAAATAATAGGATGTCTGTTTTTAAACTTCTATGATGTTTTAAAACCTTATTAAACCCACATTCACCAAGATTAAGAGTAAGTAATCACATGCCAAAAGTGAATGCAATGCGTCTATTGGCTGTTGACTATGTCCTTTAGTCTCTCGCACTTCTCATTGGCTTCCCTAAGGCGTCACTAAAACCAATAATCATGTAACAACTATACATTTTCTTTTAATGTAGTCTTCAGTTACAGTAACGTTAGTTTGCGGGCAGCAGCCTGGGTGACATAATACAATGAAACTTCCCATAAACAAGTATCGGCGACGGAAATAGACACTGAAAGGTGTTAAATAAATACAATAAAGTCAAAAATGCCTTTTTAAATGAATAATACATGCTCTAATAAAATCATATGCGTCAGTGAATATGCTTCCTCTACCGCTAGCATCTCCTTACTCTCGCAACTCGTACGGTTTGTTTGGATAGCGTTTGCCAAATGTATCAAACCAAACAAACTGTAAATACTCATTCATTGAAAGTCTACGACATTACAAAACTTGTCGCAGACGTTTCCATTCATTTTAAAACTTCAAACACAAAGAGAGCGCCTAGCTGGCTAAGCTACATGTGACTGACTCCCACATGTGTCAGACTCGACTCAAACCTGCGTTTCATGATCTTTCCATCCGTTTCACTGCTCACTGTATTAAACAACTTATCGAGTCTTATTATTATAATGTGTGGTTACTGGATAAGGTACATTTTTAATAACAAGCATTTGCAAGTGCAGCAAATGTACACACAAGTCACTCTATCAGGAGGGCAGAGATAAACACAAATGTTAACAACTGATAAAACTGTCCATCAGCTAGTCTCCCGCTTTAAATGCCTATATTAAAATGAAAAACTCAGCTGAAATATATTGACAAAGAAAGCAGGAAGAAAACCAGTACTAAATAATAAATTGTTATTACATTATTACTAACTGTAGGCCATAAACTAGACAGGCCAAATTACTTTGAGTCACCTTGACAAAAAATTTACTTAGTAACCAGCACAAACATGCTCATGACATTTATCTATGACTGTAGTTTTTATGTAATTTGACTCTTCACTGTAAAAATGGTGTTTCCATCCATGCCATAATAATTTCTACTTGATTTTTTGTTGTTTGAACTTGATTTTGATAGTTGATAGAAGTCAAATGAACTGAGCACTACATGTTGCAACTTTGAAACCATTTTGCTACGGTCAAACTTGACTTTTCTATTTTAGTGGTTGGAAAATAGCAAATTGTCCTTCAGCGACAACTATGCTGACATTTCAGATGTAGCTGACTGACATCTTTCCTAAACAGTAATAGCATCCGTATAACGACCTTCAAAATAACCTTCTTCTTTTTTTCAAACACCCCCGTGGACCTTAACGTTAACATTTAATTAAACTGATTAAATATGAAAACATTTTGTGTAAAGCGCTGTTTTCATCTTTTTTCCATTCAGTCAATGCCATTTCACCACCTTGTGGCTCATGACGCGTATTATCAGTCCTCCATGACTATAACTCGACTCTTTCGGCACACTCTATGCATTACAACACTATTTATCCATTTGCTTAAGTTTTACGAATATCTCTAATATGATAATCTAATTATAACAGCAAGGCGCCATCGCGAGGCGTTTTTCCCCTTTGAAAACGAGAGTCACGACGCAGTCAGATCAAACAGGTGTCGAGCTTTTCCAAAGTCAGGAAACAAGCTGTGGTCGATTTTCCTGTCTCTAACGTTGGTATCAATATTAACATCTAATGAAGGAGAAAAACTAGTTTAATCCAAGAGAAGAGTCGTTGATGAAACAATCTTGAGAACACTTACACCAACTGCAGCCTGTACGTCCTAAAAATTCCCCCTTGTCAGAATTCCAGATAAAGCTCTTCCATCCACCAGCAGCATCTTTATTTGAAGACATTTTCGGTATTTAGTTCCCTTTTTGGTGGTGTTTGAGCGGGCCTTGTGGACTTTACAGCGATGTTGTCCCCTTCCTTAATGTTGTAAAAAAGGACAAAGTCGTACCCGGTACCTTTGGTTGTACCCACTCAATATATAGTCGAGTCTAGACCCCGCCCCTCGGCTCTTTTAATAAGTTACCTTCAAAAGAGGGAGGGCAGATTCCGACCAATCACAAGCCGCCTTGCTTTTGCGTAACAACTCGTAAACGGGGGTGGAATTTATGCTCGCTTGAGCAGTTCAGTCAGTGCAATTTCTTTCAAACTCCAAACGGTGTTCTTTACTAAAAAGATCTTGATCCCATAAATTAATGTCATACGTAAACCCACTAGTATATTTTGACTGTTTGAACGACAGTAAAAAACAGTTTTTGGACATGTAGGCCTGTTATAGTATATGGTTTTATGTGTAATGGTGCTACCATTTTATTCTTGTAAGTTCCTTATGTACCATATAAACGCCATGATACATTATTTCATATCAGAATACCATGGTCCTGCCATCTGATACTATCACTGTACCATGCAAGTATTTTTGAAAGGGGATAGACTGTTGCTGCAGATCAACTGATCAGAAAACAATTTAAGTGGCCAAATACAATTTCTAATTGTTTTTAATCATACAATTTACTCAAGTGGCATTTACGAAAGTACAGATGGCGCTATGATGCAAAGCACATTTTCCTCTCTTTGTAGGTCTTCTTACAGAGATAAAAATGTGTGTTTTATGTGTGTCTGTTGTTAAGGGGAGGAAACATTTTTTCAGTGACCTGTTGTGGAATACTCAAATTCAAGTATGTGATCTGTGCTCCATTCAAGGTCATTTGTGGGAGGCAGCAGAAGCAGAGAGGTGAACCCACCTACACCAGGCCTGTACACATGCACTGAGACACAGAGTTTCAGTCTCATGATATTTAAAAATGATGTTGTTTCACTAAACCATGCACAAGTTGTAACAAGTGAAGGTATTATTTCCTGCACACTGGTATTGCTGGTCCTTTCTTTGAGTTTCGGGGTCTGTTTGACCCCAAAGATCCACATTACAGTTATATTTAATTAATCAGTTAACTGTAAATATGAATGTGTTTGGCACTTGAATGATACAAAAATGTGAAGTTTAAACAGTGATAAACTGCTGCATCTCTTAATAAATCATCAGTTAATCTGTGCATGTTTGGTAATTGTGGGTGTGGAGCTTCAAACATGTGCACACAGGTGCTTCCACTACTAGACCATGTAATAATTTATCTCACTGCCATACATCTCACCTTTTGAATATTCATTGAGGAAACAATGAATATATTATCAATGAATCCCTATTATAACGGTAAATGTTGTGACTGATCTAAACCGATTCATATAAACACATTTTTATTATTGATATTGCAAAACTCAATTGGTTGCTATTCTGGGATACTGGGACATGTTTGGTGGTATGGGTAGGTTTAAGGGTGGTTTAAGAGGTAAAGGATGGTCAACAGTGTAATTATAGGTGTAATTACAAAACCATTAATTACATGCAGGAATTTAATTTATCTGAATGTTAGTACATGGTTAAAGAAACTTTAGTAACCTTTATTCTTATACAAACATATTTTTGTAATTAAAAAAATAATTCACCATTTGAATAATTTTCAATTTATTTTGTCTGTACAATTAAAGTCAATGGGTCCAAAACAACAATCTTTTTTTGTTGTTGTTGTATTCTGCAGGGGAAAAAAACATATTTCTTTCAATGCAAAGTTTGAAATGACATGAGAAAACTATGCAAAGGTTTACGTGAGGAGATCATTTACGTGACAAACATCAACACATTTCTAAAGTCCTGCTGATGAGGAGGCAAAGGCTTTGTATTTACATAGATCGGGCTATTGGCAAGTCCTCTGGGAGGTGCTGCATTCCAGTATAGGTTGCTGATTGAATGTGGCATGCGTATGAACTGCCAGATCCCAGTTCATCAACAATGTCATACCTGTGCAGCGGCACGGAAAGAGGGCATCTTCTAGAACACATTCGTCTGTCCCCCCTCTCTTTGACACTAAGTAAACTCTGCCAGTACTTTCAACTTCAAAACAACTCTTTAGTAGCTGACACGCTGTGGTGTAGATAGTGTGTTGAGCTCTTTGATGCCTAAACTATTCTTAGTGGTGGATTTTTTCGGTGCCTTTTCCCTCCCAGCCAGTGCATCGTCGGGTATCAGCAGTGTTTTCTTGATTTGTGTGGAACACAGTTGTGATCCAATTAAATATATCTAGCCTGATAGTTTCAAAGATTGCCTGGAGCTCTAGACGTTTTAAAAAGCATGACGTTTGTGGCCTCTTCTGTGTTTATCTTAGTAATGACACAGGCTCACATTGCCAGTAGAGAGTATGGATGGTGATAAGGTTTTTTTTCCCCCTGGCCTCTAATGTGCCTGGGATGGATATCTCTCAACCTCAGCTGACAGTGATGTGCGCTGCAGTGACAGCAGCGTCAAAATTCAGTGTAGATGTAAGAGCTACACTAAATGACAAAAGAGAGGATGACAGAACATTGTGATGTTGCTAAATGAAATGAGAGAGGTATTTATTTGTGCTTATAGTGCATAATTGGTTTTCCAAGTTAATTAATGTCTAAATCACACTCAAAAACTTCTGAATTTAGCATACTTTTTACTTGTATGTACTTTGAAAGATTCCTTTGGGTAAAACATTGCATCATTATTTTGGTGGAGCAGTAGACTTCTCATGCCACCTCTGTGTCATATTTACATAGAGCCTTCGCTCTGGAATGCAACCTCTGGCTGGAAGGTGGAAAATTTTAATGACTAAGAATAATAAAATTATCACATTTATCCTCTTGGTGTAAACAGAGTTACACATCTGTAGTGTTTAGGCCACTTCTTGTATCATGGATGAGTAGGGTTCATCCAAGTGAGCTGAGAGCTTTGTCCAGGGTAAAACAGTGAGGGTGTTTTCTTTACACATGATAAGCAGCAGAGCATGGTTAAAAGCTAGTGTTTTAAAAATTAAAAATTATTTCCCAAATTGTTTATTAATTTATATTGATTATTAAATAATGTTCCTAAACATTTATTGTTCACACAAAAATGCTCTTATTTTTGTTAACACGGTTTTAATGTAAAATATCAGTTAAAATATCAATATCCGTCATTTTCATAATGTTAGGAGGGTTATATATATATATATATATATATATATATATATATATATATAAATATATATATATATATATATATATATATATATATATATATATATATATATATATATATATATAAATATATATATATATATATATGTAGCTCTTCATCAAAATCTTGGCAGTGATTCAGAAACCTAATAACTTTTTATATTTTAACCCTTTAATGCATACCATGAGTCTTTAGTGACCCGGGATGTCATTTACTACCCTCCTCCTCATTACTTTTTTAAAATTAGACATCAAACTTATTTGTATTCCGCAATCAATTTATTATGAATACAGTATATATATACAGTATATACTGTATTCATAATAAATATATATATAAAGAATGCCTGCTTTTCCATTATTTTTTTGTAAAAACAAAACAAAAACAAAAACAAACAAAAAAACTAATCAATAATGGAATCTTTAAAAGGTTAGCTCACCCAAAAAGGAAAATAATGTAATTTATTAGTAATTTATTACTCTCCCTCTTGTTGTCTGACACCCGTAAGACCTCCGTTCATCTTTGGAACACAAATAAAGATATTTTTGTTGAACTCCGATGGCTCAAAAAGGCCTCGGCAGCAATGTAATTTGCACTCACAAGACCCATAAAAGGTACTTAAGACGTTGTTACAAAGTCCATCTCACTACAGTGGTTCTACAATAATTTTATTAAGCAACGAGAACAGTTTTTGTGCAAAATAAATAAATAAACTAAATAACGACTTATATAGTTACATCCGATTTCAAAACACTGCTTCTTGAAGCTAAGCTTCAGAGCGCTAGGAATCCGTGTATCAAATCATCGGTTTGAATCGCGTGTCAAACCGCCAAACTGCTGAAATCATGTGATTCGATACCGCGCAGAAGCAGTGTTTTGAAATCGGTCTCTATATAAAGTCGTTATTTCGTTTTTTTTTTCCGCACTATTCTCGTCTCTTCATAAAATTATTGTAGAACTACTGTAGTGAGATGGACTTTGTAACGACGTCTTTAGTACCTTTTATAAGTCTTGAGAGAGAAAATGACATTGCTGCCCATGGAGGCCTTTCCGAGCCATCGGATTTCAACAAAAATATCTTAATTTGTGTTCCGAAGATGAACAAAGGTCTTACGGGTGTTGAACGACATGAGGGTAACTGTTAAGTAATTAATGACAGAATTTTCATTTTTGGGTGAACTAACCATAGACAGTAAAAGAAATGGACACAGCGACCCCATTGACTTCAACGGAGATAAGTGAAGTCAATTAGAAGCACTCACTTCCTGATGGCTGAGCGTACTGAGCTTGACGACGTGACGTGCGCAACCTGTCTGACAGTTGTAAATCCGCTAGTAGTTGTGGAAAGTGAAATCTGAATCACGTTGTTGAAATATCGCTCTCTATGGGCTTCTCCCCATGTTTCTCCCTTGCCTTTATCGGAATTTATGCCTCCACGTCCCCCTGATTGCCTCATAGACAGTAAAAGATTGCCTGCGAGCTTCTGCCTAAATGGTAATTTCTCTACTACGCGACAGAGTCGCGTTGGTTATGACGCAATCGTTAGCCTATTTTTTACAAAAACGGCTTCTACGGTACGATAGAGTAAGATACAAGGTAATGGAGCATTTTATACATTGTCGTGTTTCTGTAGAAATAAACAATGGACAAACGGAGTCTTTACACTTGTCAGATGTTAAGTTATTCACTGTCAAAGTGACGCCAAAATGAATGGGAGTCAATGGGATGCTAACAGCAGATGATGGCTTGGTTAGCAATGGCCGCCCCTGTGGAAGGTACGCTTTCCGGGAGCTGGATTACCCCCTTGGAACTAACCCTTTAATGACGGAATAAGTCAATTCACTTTTATTCCACAAGGTGGCAATGTCTGCTACACAATGATTTAATGGCAGAAAACAAAAAATAGTAAGTATCATCAGCAAACCTGAAATGGCTCAGCGAATTACAGCAGAACACTGAACACAATCAAACAGTATCACTTTCACTTGATGGTGGATCTGGTGAAGAAGCTGTCAGCGATCAAAATATTGATTTTAAAGATGTTGAAAAGTTTTGGGAATAAGTTGATATCGCGAATGGGCTCATATTCGCGATCTCGAATATTCTCAAAACTATCATGAACGTACTGGGAATTGAGCTCTGACTAGGACAGTGATGATGGTATAAAACATCTGCTTAAACTGAAACCTTCCAAGCTCCAAAAGGTAACAAAATATGCATTATTTTATTCTTCTTTAAATGTTACTCTAATTACTCTAATTTATCGCGACAGGTAAAGATCCACCCGCGTTAGATTCATCCGGGTCACTAAAGACCCGAATATGTAATAATGACTGGCAAAACATTAATGCATTTAAGGGTTAATATGTTTTCAAATGTAATTTATCTCATTTTGCAAAGCTATTTTTACCCTTCATTAATCATTCTGGTGTTCAAGAAACATTTCTTACAACTTGAAAGTTGAAAACAGTGGTGCTGCTTAATATTTTTTAAAGAAACCATGTTGCATTTGTTTGCCCTTGGGATTCTTTGATGAATAGAAAGTTCAAATTAACAGAATTTATTTATCTGCTTTATTTATTCCTGTGGGTTTTATCTGCAGCCATTAGGACACAGTATGAGTGCTGTGCAGCCCTGCCGTCATGGCCTTTATAATGAGAGAGAGTCATTTAGGGAGAAGTAATGTGCCTTAATGTGCACTAGGTACCAGCCTCACACTAAAGTCCCCTAAAAACAAATGCCTCATTTCTTTATGCTAGTTGATACAGCACATATATGGTATAAAACTGTAAACAACCATTTTCATGGTTTAAAAATATCAAATTCATATTATAACATTTTCACTCAAATGAAAAATATTTAATCTAAAAGCATTTTTTACTAGTGATCTCAGATATTTGGACCCCACTTTAGACTACGTAAAATATGTGTATATCAGCATTCTCACTGGTGCTATAACAACACAACTAACCTAGATGTTGTGCAAGCTGAGCATAGCAGGAAATTGTGCTACTAAGATGTAGTTTCCATCACGTACATTTATTCTTCTCTCTCGCCTCATGTTTCTGTCAGGTCTTACTGGAGCCAGCAGGTCAGCGGGGTGCCTGAACTCATCTCCCCACACACAATTAGATGAGCAATCTAGGAAGCGATGAAGAGACAGCTGACCCAGTGTGGGACACAGCCCGAGGGAAGTGTGGGCCAGACTGACTAGGCAATCAATATCCCTCCTGCTCCAAAAAAATGGCACGCTATTACTGTATGTGCTGATTTACCATCACTTATATTCAAATATTGTGTGCATTTACGTTTGAGTTTTCAGTTGATGCTGATGTGATTAACCCTCTGCTATGTGAATACATTGTGCCATATAGATTCTGCAAATGCACAGGCTACTGTTGCCAGTTTATGAATCTGTTTTTGCAGTTATACATCCATCAGAGCATAATGAAATAAGTGAAACGGAAAGCATACAAGCACACCTTGTCAGTTTTCTCTCAAAGATCATCCACCATCTGATTAACTTTTTGTCAGTGAAAAGAGTAATTCATACAACGCTAACGTAATTAAGGGTGCATCATTTTTTCTAATTCAGCTCACTGGAGCTTAAACAGAAAATTCTTCTGCTATTGCAGATAGGCTCACTTAACTTCACAGGCTCGTAGGCTGCTCCACAGTGACATGTGAGAGAAACAAAAGTCAATATTGTGCTTTCAAAAGAGCAAGTACTACGATTGGTCTTGACATGAAGGTAACCCACACCCCTTTGTGGTGCAAGCCAGCAATAGGTGGGGAACACATAGGTTCCGCCCTTGAGTGGTGGCTGTTTTAATAAAGCACTCTATTCACCAAGCCATGTGAGAACCCTAGTGGTTACGTGTTCACTAAAGGTCAGTGAGACAGAGGATGTCACAAGGTCATAGTAATCAATGGAGAAGAGTGAATGAAAGTGCATTTGAAACACCACCGTCAAATCTTTTGCCACAATACAAACATTACCGTTATAAATATATTTATAATGGTAATTATATTAATTAAGAAGTCTTTCATGCTTGACTAGGCTGCATTTATTTTATGTAAAAACTGTAATATTGTGAAATATTATTACAATTAAAATAAACTATTTTGTATTTTAATATATTTTAAAATGTAGTTGATTCCTGTAATGACAAAGCTGAATTTTCAGCAGTCATTACTCCGGTCTCAGTCACATGGTCCTTCAGAAATCATTCGAATATGCTGATTTGCTGCTTTAAAACATTTCTTAATAATTTCAATGTTAAAAGAAGTTATAAATATTTTTGTAGAAAATGCTTTTCAGAATACTTTGATCAACAGAAAGTTCAAAAGCATTTATTTGATTTAGAAATATTGTGACTTTACTGACACGTTTATGTCTTTACTGACACGTTTGATCAATTTGAAGTGTCTTTGCTGAATAAAAGTATTTATTTTGTTTAAAAATCAAGCTAAACTAAAACTTTTGAATGAAGTTAAAATGATGTATACTTACATAAAATGGCATCCAGTCAAACGCATGGTGGCAGCCATGTTGGGGTCACATGACCAGTCAAATCTCATTTGATCAGACCCTTATCAGACATTTCGACTGGTAGAATTCTACCACAGAAATTATTGCAAAAATAATTAAATGAGTGTGCTATTCTGAATTCAGCATGTACACATTAGAATAATCATGGTTGACCAGAGCATTTTTGTTTTGAATAATGCTGCATTAACACCAAGGTTACATATCGGTCAGAGAAACATTAATAGGGATGACTGGGTGCACCTTTAATGTCCATAAAAAGAGCAAGAGTACATTGCTGAAAGTCAAAATAAGAATTAAGCTGGATATCAGGGCTTTTGATTGACAATAGCTGCCTTTGACTTCTTGTGGATGGAACGGTAGGAACATTTACATTTATTCATTAGCAGACATTTTTTCCACACAGCGACTTACATAATTATGACGAACTTTAAAAAGCAATTCATCACAGAGCCAGCAGTGTTCATATTTTCTATAGTGAGTGCCTTGGTTTATGAGGTTTTGAGTGGCAAGGTGCATCTTGAGGTTGTTGATGACTCCTTGTTGTGCAAATAGTTTTTGTTTTAATGAAAGAAGATTGAGGGCGAGACAAAAAAAATGGTGGGAGCCTTCTAAAAGTCTTCTTAAGCGTGATTAGTTTCTAACCCATCATGCTCTTCTCTCCCATTATTCCCCTGTCAAGGCAGCTTACAGTAAAAAACCCACCGCCCTCACAAAGGCTCTCGACACTTCTTCCAAGAAACCGTGATCCATTGCTCTAATGAGGTGGGTGCCCTGGAGTCAGGCAAGTGCTTTTCTTTTCTTGTTTTCTTTTTTTGAAGAACCCTTTAATGCATGGTGGCCTTTTAACTACATCAGTGAAGCTCTATTAGTCAAAACAGATCGTGAAGAAAAACAAGTCCTTACTCTATACAACTGCACTATTTTTACTGTACTTACACACATTACATTTTTTACAGTGAATTTTATGTACCTGAAATATTCTTGAAATGTACATTTTTATTTGATATACATATTATTAATATTTAATATGATTGAATAATATTCTAGGCATAACAAAAAACATCTACATCACATGAAAGATTCATTCTTTTCTGACATTTTCCTTAATGACATGCTAGTAAAGACATGACATTATTTCACATGACACTAGAGTCATTTCCTGTATTATGTAAAGGAGTTGAGTATTCAGAAACACAAGACTATAAGAGGCCAAAAAAACTTAAATGTGCCTATTTCAAACCTGGTAGGTATCAGATTATATACTTACGTTAATGAAGTCAGTCACTCCTCATTGAATATATTATGATGAATTTTGAAAACCAAATAAGCATTTGTTTTGATAAAGCTACCCAACAAGCAATTTTTCATCTAATAGCCGTCCAAACACAGCCCTGAGGTTTAGGCTAAAACTTTTAAAATTTGGGCTGTCAGGGAAAAATTAATGTCTAACCATAGCCCAATAATCTAGAACATGAACATGTCAAAGAAATTAAACCAAACACCTTGTAATCACTGCTGACTTTGCTTACATGATGGAATATCATCTCCCAAGTTATTTTGGCAAAAACGACATTTTGGCTAGAAGAGGGTTACTCATAATTGGACTATATTGGATCTATAGCTAACCGAGACTGTGAAATGACGGCTATTGCTTGCTGGGAATGCTTTAAGCAAATTGGCATGTAGCAGAAATAGCTATAAAGATGTATGAAGCTTGATCATGGGAGCATCAGTTATGTGTTGAGAGAATAATACAGCTGTCAATAAAAAGCCCTGTTGAGTTTGACTAGATTGAAAGTCTCTTGCTCACCACAAGGTATTTAAAAGATACAGTAAAAACTGTGATATTGTGAAAAAAATATTACAATTTAAAATAACTGTAATGGATAAGCGCAGCTATTACTAAAGTCTTCAGTGTTACATGATCCTTCAAAAATCATTCTAATATGATGCGTTGGGGTTTTTATCAATGTTGAAATCTGTAATGATGTAAAAGTCTTTTCTGTCACTTTTGATCAATAGGCAGTAAAAATCAGTAAGCAGAAGTAGTGCTGGTATGTATTTGGGTCAAAGAGCTGGTGAGGATTTTACAGCCCCACAAGAGGGGAAACTGACGTTTTTCTCTTCCTGAAAGCGTGCCACTTCAGAGACCGCCATGTAACGTATATAACCACAAACACTCACTCACTCGTGGAAAATGGTTTCTGCAGCCACATGTTGTACCTTAGTATTTGCACCTATATTTAATTTGTCAGGTTTCAAATGCTGTTAACACACAGCTGAAGTTTTGAGGGACGCATGACAGTCATTGAAAAGAGAAATAAGGCTTCATTTTTGTCGTAGTGGTGATTATGGTTTGCACGGCTGTAAATGCATCTCTCAAGTGACATTGCAACTTTGCTGTGAGTAAACAATGATATAGAAAACACATTAATGAAACATTAATGTGTAATGTGTTTTGGTTTGCACATGCATTTCCCCATTTCTCTGTTTCTACATACTTGCAAGGACAAGACACTCAATTTCATCATGAAGGCACAATAAATCAATCACAGATGCAAAACTTTGAAAAGGAAGCTTTGCAACCATGGTTGGGTCGAATATAGACAAACACACAACTGTTGGTTTACATTTTTAAATTACATTTCTATACCCAATAATAGTTTGGTTTGTCAATATTTGACCCAAATGTGGGTTGAATTTTTTTTAGAGTGCAGGTACGCCTTGCTTTAATGTTTAAACTCTGACACCTTACATTCCCACTGAGTGGTGCAAAATCACGGCAGCCATGGTAACCGTTATCACCTTTTCTTTCCTTATTCTTCTCTTATTGTTCACTCAAATCTCCTCGATTGTAGATCAGTCCTTGGTGTTATGGTTTGTAAATGAGATGGCTCAGCTGTGAAGGTGGTTAGGGAAACTAAATATTTGGGCCGTTAGCAGCTTTTTAGTTTAGCGTTTGCATTCAGGAAATTTTCTACACATCTGCCATACTCAAAGACATTATGCTGACCCACCAATCTATTGTAAAAGCTACATGCAGCTGGGCGTGTGATCAGCCCTTCTCCATTACGGAACATTGGAGAAATCAAAATTTGTTGAACGTTTGTATAGACTGATCAGATGTATATGATATTTTCCACTAAATGGATTTTGTTTGCTGAAGCATAAGATCAGTTTTTCCATTATTTTATCCTAAATTGTATAATTTCCTCTTGTTTGCAGATGTACAGTTCTCAAACACTCAAACGCGAAACATTTTGTTCCCATATAAACTATAAGGAAGTCTCGTTCAAAGCAATGCTGCTTCATTGATGCCCCCTCCCATCTGGCTTCCTTTACAGTATAACAGGAAAAATTGCAGTTGATGTTGTTGTTGTTGAGTTTGGATTCTGTGTATTTATTTGTGCACTGAGATTAGTATGTGCTATAAAGTAAATGTTACATGCCCAGTAAAACTACAGGACAAAAGAGCAGGAGAACACACAAGTTTGAATCCCACTGTCCCAAATAATGGCACTTTTAATGGAATGATCAATCTAAAAATACACATCTCTGTGATCTGCTCCATTTAAACTGATACGAAGCTGTACAAGATGTGACTCACACACTATTTCTGAACATGCTCCGTTATTTATTTTTGTACACTTTGAGAGTGGCGCTTCTCCAAACAGATCAAAGTCACTGTGCCAGATGAGGACAGACAGAATTAATCTCTGTAACACAGATTTGAAGCGAAACATAGACCAACTGTGAAGAAATACTTATTAATATTAATGTTTTTGCACCCAGATGTCTCCACATATCTCACTGTGAAAAATGTCCATTATAGAAACAGGATGTAAAAATGCTACAGAAAAAAAGTGTTGATAAGTTAAATGTAAGTTACCCTACAACAGTGAAGAATCAGACCAGATTTAATATTAAATGTCAATTTACAGTAATGTATTGTTTTTTGCAAGTAAAGAATTATAATAGAATTTACAATGAAAATATAAAATAAAAATTATATTACATTAAATTCAGCAACATGTGTACTTTCACTGTCAAAAATTTTCAAAAGTTTTTTTTACAATACCTATAGTTAAATGGTGACAAACAAGATAGGATGTAATGTTGGATTTAATGTATAAACAATATACCCTATAGTGAAAAATATTCACATTTATTAAATTGCTGCTGCAAACATTTTGGCGATACTTCTATTCTGTGCATTAATACAGCCTGATACTCTTGTTTTGGAAGATTATGAGCTTTTTATGATCTTGTTTGCAGTTTTTGGTGAGAGGCCTAATACACAGCACTTGTAATGTATATCTCATTATTTGCTACTTGAAATACAGTATACGCTACATCAGAGCTACTGGAGCAGCTAGGGACTCTTCCTCTTGGAGTTGCTAGGGACATTTCCTCTTGGAGTTGCCAGGCTTGAACTCATGTCCTTATGCTCTGCCACTGAGCCATTCCCCTGTTTACAGGCCAGGAGTCCTTTATTACATTCTCTTTACTCAAATTGTAATTCATATAGCTGATATCTCCAAATATTTGGTCATATTTTTTATAATGACATTCAGCCTAATTTTAACGATCTAAGCGCATGGCGCAGGTGCATTTAGGGTGTGCCTGAAGCCACTTTTGCTAGTTTAAGGACGGTTTGAAAAAATGGTTAGCCCGCCAGGCACATGGTCCAAAAGGGTTGTAGTCTCTCAATGAGTTATGGGTGTGTTTTGGGCATAATGTGCAATAAACCAATCAGAGTGCCATCTCCCATTCCCTTTAAAAGTCAGGTGCGCTTGCACCATAGCAGATTGCCATTTACATGGCAGAATATAGACAACCTCAACCTGATGAGAAAGTGTATGCACAGTATACAGTCCGTGTCCAGAAAGGTAGGATGAAAGGTATGAAAAACATCATCAAAATAGTCCATGTGACATCAGTGGGTTAGTTAGACTCTTTTGAAGCATCGACAATACATTTTGGTCTAAAAATTACAAAAACTACGACTTTATTCAGCATTGTCTTCCATGGTTGTTTGAATTCGCGTTCACGAGTCCACAGTGACACTGCTGATGCAAGACACCTCACTACATGGAGGCTCTGGCGCACCAGATAACACATCAGCAGCGTCTTACGTCAGCAGCGGGATTCAAACAAACACAGAAGAGAAGACAACAGTGAATAAAGTCGTAGTTATTGTTATTTTTGCACCAAAATGTATTGTCGATGCTTCAAAAGAGTCTAACTAATCCACTGATGTCACATGGACTACTTTGATGATGTTTTTCATACCTTTCTTCTTACCTTTCTGGACACGGACTGTATACTGTGCATACACTTTCAATGTAAGGACAGAAAGCTCTCAGACTAAATCTAAAATATCTTAAACTGTGTTCCGGAGATGGTTACGGGTTTGGGATGACATTAGGGTGAGTCATTAATGACAGAATTTTATTTTTCGGGTGAACTAACCCTTTAAGAAAATAATCACTCAACAACAGTGTCCTTTTTTTTACTTTTCCAATGTAAAATTAGGTATCGGCAACAGCTAGGTAGAAACGTTGATAGCCACTCATCAAGTCATTGCTTAATTGGACTAAATTTGGACAGTCACGCTAAAAGTGTGCAGTTTTAATGAGGGGATTTTCTTATTTCTGACCCTGTTTTAATGTAAGGTAAATGGAGTTGAGGAGTCGATTCCATAGACTCCTACAGTGGGAGTCGGGAATCGAAGTCGAACCTAGCTGTATGGAGGCGCACAACAAGGAAGTAAAAAAAAAAGTATTTTAATAGAATACTAAACAGGAAAATAAAGAGGAAAAACACAACCAACATTACTCGTATACATTAACAAAGTAAGACAAAATGAACTACCTGAAAGAGAGGGCAGAGAGCAAACAAACTAACTAGATAATTAACACAACACACCTGAACTGAGGATGTCAAATTTAAACCATGGTGACATGAGCAGAAAACATAGCAAATACAAGATCAAAATGTGACATTGCACCCCGCTCCCGGAAGGCGCATCCTTGTGCCTCGTGTCCACAGGAGTGGAGGTGGGGCACCCTGAGGACCTCAGGGCGGTACCAATGTTACAGGGGACTAGGGAGGAGCTGGCAGCTCAGGGAGCCAGGGAGGCGCAGACAGTTCAGGGAGCAAGGGTGGTGCTGGCAGTCCAGGGGCCCAGGGAGGGGCTGGCAGTTCAGAGACCCAGGGAGGATCGGCCTCCGTGGAAGCACCTGTAGTGCTGTCAAATCGTATTATCACCAATAATCACATCTAACATAAATGTTTATGTTTATATCATATTTGTATTTATATTAGACATATAATGTGTGTATGCATATACAATATATATACACACACAAATATGTATATACACCAATCAGGCATAACATTATGACAGGTGAAGTAAACAACACTGATTATCTCTTCATCACGGCATCTGTTAGTGGGTGGGATATATTAGGCAGCAAGTGAACATTCTGTCCTCAAAGTTGATGTGTTAGATACAGGAAAAATGAGCAAGTTTGAAAAGTGCCAAATTGTGATGGCTAGACGACTGGGTCAGAGCATCTCCAAAACTGCAGCTCTTGTGGGGTATTCCCGGTCTGTAGTGGTCAGTATCTATCAAAAGTGATCCAAGGAAGGAACAGTGGTGAACCTGCGACAGGGTCATGGGTGGCCAAGGCTCATTGATGCACGTAGGGAGCAAAGGCTGGCCCGTGTGGTCCGATCAAACAGACAAGCTACTGTAGCTCAAATTGCTCAAGAAGTTAATGCTGGTTCTGATAGAAATGTGTCAGAATACACAGTGCATCGTAGTTTGTTGCATATGGGGCTGCATACCCGCAGACCTGTCAGGGTGCACATGCTGACCCCTGTACACTGCCGAAAGCGCCAACAGTGGGCATGTGAGCATCAGAACTGGACCACGGAGCAATGAAAGTAGGTGGCTTGGTCTGATGAATCACGTTTTCTTTTACAGCAAGTGGATGGCCGGGTGTATGTGTCGCTTACCTGGGGAACACATGGCACCAGGATGCACTATGGGAAGAAGGCAAGCCGGCAGAGGCAGTGTGATGCTTTGGGCAATGTTCTGCTTGGAAACCTTTGGGTTCTGCCACCCATGTGGATGTTACTTTGACACGTACCACCTACCTAAGCATTGTTGCAGACCCTGGTGGTGGTGGCCTCTTTCGGCAGGATAATGTGCCCTGCCACAATGCAAAAATGGTTCAGGAATGGTTTGAGGAGCACAACAACGAGTTTGAGGTGGCGAGCATCAGTTGGATGTGCTGAACAAACAAGTCCGATCCATGGAGGCCCTACCTTGAAACTTAAAGGACTTAAAGGATCTGCTGCTAACATTTTGGTGCCAGATACCACAGCACACCTTCAGCGGTCTAGTGGAGTCCATGCCTCGACGAGTCAGGGCTGTTTTGGCAGCAAAAGGGGGACCAACACAATATTAGGTATTATATGCCTGATAGGTGTATATAAATATAACATAACATAATATAAACACACACATATATTATGTAAACAAACTTTTATGTTAGATGTAATTAATTGAGATGAATCAGTTTGACAGCACTAAATACAATACATTTTTTGGTTCTCTCCAATATATCCCATTTCAACTATTATGTTTTAATATGCAATATTGCAACAGCTAACTTATACTGTCAATATTTGTTGTAATAACATGTGCCATATGCCTGGATTGTTTTATGTTACATTTATGCTTTAGGTGCAGTGTTAAATGTTTGCACAGTGGTTTATGTGAAGAAGAAAAAACGTCATGTAGTTTCCTCCTGTACAATGTAAATATATCGACTTTGACTTTGGCTTAGATCTTCAAATGTTCATCGAGCCAACTTGCCACATTATAGCTTTGTAGCTCTGTTAGTCGCTATGCTAGTACAAAGTTTGCTTTGCATCCAATCATTGATAAGACAAGTTAATGTTTAAACAGAACACTATGATAACTTAAAGAACTCGGCAGAAGCCCTAAACACTGATTGTTATCTGAGCTCTAGAGATAAATGTTTGTGTTTTACAAGATTGTGTCCAAGACTTATCTCTGAGATAAAGTTTTAGGGGATCAAAGGCTTACAGCATTTGATGTGGCCTGACATACTAAATAATCTGTTTATATGGTTACTAAATATATGTTTGGATTTTAAAATAAAAAGGGTGAACTGGAATAAAACTGCAATACAACAAGTGCTCTATCTATGGTCGATTGAGCTAAAGAAAATACTGTAATCTTTACACATGCATAACACACTGTTTCTCTGATATTAGTGACCTTGAGTAACTTGTGAGTCAGAGGTCATTACCAGCATTCCCGATTCTAAAGGGTTGTTGATATTTAAAAGCATAATTTTCAAATAAAATTGCCACATAACTTAAAAACTATAACCTGATATATTACATTTACTACATTTTGTTTTGTTGGTGTTACTAAATTCAGAGATGTTAAATTATATTTCTAAATCATGTTTAAAAAACAACCTTCCCTTTCAGTCGGTCACGTTCGACGTACGTCGGAACTGACCAACGAATTGGGATCTATTTTCAGAGACCAACCTACTTCGAGTGTATAGAAACAAGCCAATAAACATTGGCATGCGGTTCATGCACCGCCCCGCAGCGCGGGTATAAAACACGGAAGTGAACAACGCACACCGCTTTCAACTTCGGAGCCGATGGTTTTGTTGCTTACCTGCACAAAACTGTTTCTGCCGAGAGAGTTCAAGAGAACAAGTCTGGAGAGTGCTCTTCCGGGTGTTGGCGGGACGGCGCGAGTCAGCGAGTGGCCACAAAAGGACTTCCGGTTGGGTCGCGGGGTGTTTTCCTTTGAGTGCTCACCCGCGGGCTTGCACGATCGGACCGCGGGGAGCTGCGGCCATCTCCCTGAGTGCTTCAGCACTATAGAAGAGCATTTTTCATTCCTAAAAGAGCAAAATACACGGTTTGACCCTGCATCTTTGTCAAGATGTCATTCAAACCGTGTATTTCTGGATGCCGTCGTTTCTGTCCCCAGTTGACGGTCATGATCGTTGTCTCACGTGTTTGGACGTTCAGCATGTTGAGGCAGCGTTCGTGAATGAATAATGTTCCCATTGCGGGAACATGACCATCGCAGTGCTTAGGTCTAGGCTCGAATACCTCAGACGGGGTGGAGTCCCATTGCGTGAGGGCTGCTACTTTGGCGGATACCTTTGGTGGAGATCTGAGGGTGACGGTCAGGGCTTCCCCGACGGGCCAAAAACCCCTTGGGCCCCTCCCACCCTCCGCTGCGCCGGTGGAGCTTCCGAAGGAGCGTGCTGGTCCTTCCCACGGGGGGGCGGCTGTTTCCTTTGGGGCTCCGGCTGCGGATATGATTTCGCTGGCTGCGTCGGAGGATGAGCTAATGTGTTCTGGAGATGACGACCCGGCTGACCGGGGGGCCAACAACATAACATCTTTGCCACTAGCTTCTCGGAGTTCAGTGGTACCCACATTTTCAATAGAAGAGCAGTTACCTATGTCCCTGGGCCCCAAGAGGGCCAAGGTCGTTGTGTGCGACGCCCCCGGGGCTTGCCACTCCAGTCTTCCCCTCTTCTCGCCAGGGGGCAGTGTGAGGCTAGAGGACGCCCCCGGGCCTTCTCTCCCACACACTGCCCCACCTCGGAATGTTCAGACCCTTCTCTGGGTCGCCTCCAGGCCGTCCGGGTCAGGTCTGAACATTCCACCTCGCTGCCTCACCCAGAGTATGTCTGTGGTGCCGTTGGTCCCGCTTGCTCAGTTTCTGGGAGTCTGGCTATCGCTGGCTCATCCGTACCATCAGACTCGGTTACACGATTCAGTTCGCGCGACGGCCTTCCAAATACAGGGGCATCCTGTTCACCTCAGTGCGGAGCAGCAATGCCCATGTATTACGGGCGGAGATCGATGTCCTACTGGCAAAGGGCGCGGTCGAGCCGGTTCCTCCAGCCGATATGAGGTCGGGGTTCTACAGCCCCTACTTCATTGTACCCAAGAAGGGTGGTGGGTTACGGCCAATCTTAGATCTGCGCATTTTGAATCGGGACTTCCGTTCAAAATGTTAACGCAGAAACGCATCTTTGAATGCATCCGTCCCCAAGATTGGTTTGCAGCGATCGACCTGAAGGACACGTACTTTCATGTCTCTATCCTTCCTCGACACAGACCGTTCCTTCGCTTTGCGTTCAAGGGGAAGGCATATCATTACAAAGTCTTGCCCTTTGGGCTGTCCCTGTCGCCCCGCGTCTTCACGAAAGTGGCAGGGGCAGCCATTGTTCCACTCTGAGAACGTGGCGTTCGCATTCTCAACTATCTCGACGACTGGCTTATACTCGCCCAGTCTCGGGAACAGTTGTGCGAACACAGGGACCTGGTGCTCCGTCACCTCAGCCTGCTGGGCCTTCGGGTCAACCAAGAGAAGAGCAAACTCTGTCCCACGCAGAGGATCTCTTATCTCGGCATGGAGCTGGATTCGGTCAACCAGACTGCGCGCCTCACAGAGGAACGAGTCCAGTCAGTGTTGAACTGCTTGAACACATTCAAGAGCAGGACGGCAGTTCCACTGAAGTTCTTTCAGAGGCTCCTGGGGCATATGGCATCTGCAGCCGCGGTAACGCAGCTCCGATTGCTTCATATGAGACTGCTTCAGCGCTGGCTACACGACCGAGTCCCGAGGTGGGCGTGGCAGAGTGGTTAGTATCGGGTCCCAGTTACCCTGTACTGTCGCCAAACCTTCAACCCATGGGACGACCCCTCGTTCTTACGGGCCAGAGTGCCCTTAAGACAGGTGTCCAGGCATGTTGTGGTATTCACAGATGCCTCAGCCACGGGCTGGGGGGCCACGTACAACGGGCATGCGGTCTCGGGTCTGTGGACGGGGCCCCAGCTGCATTGGCATATCAATTGCCTGGAGTTAATGGCAGTACGTCTTGCACTAAGTCGCTTCAAGAAGCTGCTTCAGCACAAACACGTACTGGTCCGCACGGACAGCACTGCGGCCGTTGCGTACATCAACCGTCAGGGTGGTCCGTCGCATGCTCCAACTCGCCCGCCACCTCCTCCTGTGGAAAAGCATCTGAGGTCGCTTCGTGCCATTCACATCCCTGGTGCGCTGAACCAGACAGCCGACAATCTCTCTCGTCGGTGTCCACTTCCAGGAGAGTGGCGACTCCATCCCCCGAGCGTCCAGCTGATATGGGACCTTTTCGGAGCCGCACAGGTAGACCTGTTTGCCACTCCGGAATCGTCCCATTGCCAGTGGTACTATTCCCTGAACGGGGGTACCCTCGGCACAGATGCACTGGCGCGCAGCTGGCCCCGGGACCTACGCAAATATGCGTTTCCCCCAGTGAGCCTTCTAGCACAGACTCTGTGCAAGGTCAGGGAGGACGAGGAGCAGGTCTTGTTAGTTGCGCCCTACTGGCCCAACCGGACCTGGTTCACCAAACTCACGCTCCTCGCGACAGCCCCGTCCTGGCCGATTCCCCTGAGGAAGGACCTTCTTTCTCAGGGAGGGGGCACTCTATGGCACCCGTGTCCAGACCTCAGGAAACTACATGTCTGGTCCCTGGACGGGACGTGGAGGTTCTAGGTGGTCTGCCACAGGCAGTGGTAGACACCATCACTTCACTTAGAGCCCCCTCTACGAGGTGCCTCTATGCTCTGAAGTGGAACCTGTTCGTTGAGTGGTGTTCTTCTTGCCGCGAAGACCCCCAGAAGTGTTCGATTGATGTTGTGCTTTCCTTCCTACAAGATGGGTTGGAGCGAAGGCTGTCTCTCTCCACCCTGAAAGTGTACGTCGCAGCAATAGCGGCGTATCATGATGTAGTTGAAGGTAAATCCTTAGGGAAGCACGACTTAATCGTCAGGTTCCTCAGAGGTGCGACCCTCCTCAACCCTCCTCGTCCTATCTCGCTACCCTCTTGGGACTTAACCCTGGTGCTCAGAGCACTTCAGGGCCCTCCTTTTGAGCCTTTGCAGTCCGTGGAGTTAAAAATCCTGTATATGAAGACGGTACTCCTGACTGCATTGGCCTCAATCAAGAGGGTGGGGGACCTGCATGCGCTTTCGGTCAACGAATCGTGCCTAGAATTCGGGCCCGGTAGTTCTCTCGTCATCCTGAGACCCCGGCCCGGATACGTGCCCAAGGTTACTACCACTCCCTTTCGGGACCAGGTGGTGAACCTGCAAGCGCTGCCCTCGGAGGAGACAGACCCAGCCCTGGCTTTATGTCCCGTCAGCGCTCTTCACGCTTACGTAGACCAGACTCAAAGCTTTAGGACCTCAGAGCACCTCTTTGTCTGTTATGGAGGCCAGCAGAAGGGAAAGGCTGTCTCCAAGCAGAGGTTGGCCCACTGGATAGTGGATGCAATTGTCTTAGCGTACCAATCGCAAGACGTGCCTTGCCTGTTCGGGTTGCGAGCGCACTCCACAAGAAGTCTAGCTTCCTCCTGGGCGCTGGCTCAAGGCGCCTCGCTGACAGACATCTGTAGAGCTGCGGGTTGGGCGACACCTAACACGTTTGCTAGATTCTATAGCATCCGTGTGGAGACGGTTTCTTCCCGTGTACTCGCCTCCAACCGCCGGTAGACGCGAAGTGCCCGTTCCTATGTGGGCTTGCTACGCCACTTCCGCCTATGGCTGGATACGTGCGTTATTTTTTCTCCAGTGGTGTTCCCCAGAATAGTGAACCTTGTCGTGCTCCTCCGTCACCCCTTCTGTGTCAGACGTGGCGGCTGTTTGACGCCAGGCCTGCTCCCGTATGCTTGTGGAACATGTGGGTTAGGCTGGGTCCATATGTAGCGGTTCCCTCAAGGCGACCCCATATGTGTATTCCACGGTACCTGCTACCCTACTCGACTAGCCCCGTGTCTTTCCCTTGCCAGAGCTCGCTCTGTTGTCTCTGGCGGTGTTCCCGGAACCAGGAGGGGACCACCCCAGAGACTGCCATATGTTGTTACTACCCAGATAGGTTAGTCCGTATGAGTATATTCCTCTGGAGGATGTGGCTCCGCAGGGTACCATCTCCCGAGACAGGCACACTTTCCCAGCGTTATCCAATAGTCACGCTGAGTGGGTCTTGCAGAAACAGCAGTGTCGGACCTCCTTGCTTGGGCCCTGACTGCTGCTCCAACCAGGAGCACCCAGGGAGCTTAAGCAGGGCGCTGGAAGGGCCAGCACCTGGCGTTTTTGTAGGGATCCCAATTCGTCGGTCAGTTCCGACGTACGTCGAACGTGACCGACTAAAAGGGAACGTCTCGGTTACGTATGTAACCCTCGTTCCCTGAAGGAGGGAACGGAGACGTACGTCCCGTCGCCAGCTGCTGTGCATCAGCTGCAGGCCCGAGTCACATCTCGGCTCCTCAGTTGTAAAAGCAGTGTGCGTTGTTCACTTCCGTGTTTTATACCCGCGCTGCGGGGCGTGTTTATTGGCTCGTTTCTATACACTCAAAGTAGATTGGTCTCTGAAAATAGATCCCAATTCGTCGGTCAGTTCCGACGTACGTCTTCGTTCCCACCTTCAGGGAACGAGGGTTACATACGTAACCGACACGTTATAGAAAATCATCTAGAATATATGATTCCTGCAGGTCCTCCACTTTACCCCACAATTAAATAGCTTGATTGCTTATATCCTTGCAAAATGTAATCTATTTTATCACTCAGTGATGTATTTAAATGGATATATAGAACATCTAACCTTCCACATACACTCACGTTCAGCAATATATACTTTATAGCAAATCTATAGCAAACCGCATGATGTTTTTAAAGTTGGATATATACATCATAAATACAGTACATACACTCACATAAAGCAATATATATACTATATAACAAATTTCTTTTGCATGATTGTGCATAGTCGCAAAATCTAAACTATATATTTTTTGCACAGATCTATAAAAACAGATTTTATTTTACAGTGTCTTTGTTACACATTACATATATGTAATTAGATGCAACTAACCCTGAACCAAACCCTAAAATAACTGGTCAAATATATTATTTAAAATAACTAGGGGTGAATTCAGGGTGATTGGGACACTTTTTGGCATTGCGGTGACTTGGAAAAAGTGTCTCAATCACCCTGAATTCACCCTACATTAATCAGAAAAATGTGGCTGTAGCCTATAATGAAAGTAATTCAGATCAGCTAGAAATAGTTCTTCGAGGTAACTATCCGTATTTATTTTTACAGTATACTGTATATCATTGAAAAGAACGATATCCTCATTCCATCACACTGTTTAACACAATAAATGGTAGATTGGAAGAAAAATGTTTAGTTTACACAAACGTTTGGCCATAAAGTGATATTTTTTTAAGACATATCTTGGGGTCTGGAAACATCCTCCTTAACCATACAAAAAGGTTAAATCCCTGACCAAAACTGTCTGCTCATTTTGAAAATTATCACCCCTGGATCCGGACGCAGAACATCTGGACAGCACATCCCAGAGAGCTTTTAAGACGGAGGAAGTGTTGAGAGGTTCCACAGAGTTTCTCTTCAGGATGAACTCAGCACATGTTCTGCAGGCTCTGTGCCTGCTGATGGTTTTCTCCACAGTCAGTGCTCAGCAGGGCCACATGTATGAAACCGGTGAGGAGTGGGTGAATACCTGGCGGCAGGGCTTCAACTTTCAGTGTCCCCATGGTGAGGTCTTAGTGGCGATCAAGAGTTACTTCAGTGAGAAAGAAGGCTCGGACCGCCTGTGGAACTTCGAGTGCCAGCGGACTCCCTACGACTGGGGAGAGCCTAGCGAATGCTGGTGGGACGATATCAACAGAGCCGGAATGGAATGGTATGTCTTTGGATGCCAGTGTGCTGTCAAACACATGTAGTTCTATGCATATGCTTTTTTAAGTCTTTGCTATTATACAAAACACATTTTTGAGTATGTTTTGATAACATTAACTGTAGCAGAAAATGACACCTTGATGTTTCAGTCAGTATCATTTTTAAGATGTTTTGCATATACAGTAGATGGAACTAAACAGAATATTTTTGGCATGTTTGCCAAAGAAATCTGTTATAAATCCATCTTATTATTAAAATTATTATTTTAGAACTTTACACAGTTGAAAGTGTCCAGTCAATACTCATAAATGAATGAAAGACAGCTTTAGATAAGGAACAGAATCATTTTCATTAGGTTTTTGGCCAGTTAAGATGTTGTTTTGTATGATAACATTGAGAAAACACAATGAAATTACACCCTGATCAATTAATATAATTTTAAACAGTGTTTAATATTGTGATACATAGAGAATAGATGAAATATTTTTGTCATGTTTTTTTTGTTGTTGTTTTTTTATAGCGGTGTCCTGTTTCAAGTGTCCAGTGAATAAACATAAATTTGGACGGTTATTTGGAAATCTTTGATGCTACACAGATATTCCTTGTGTTGCAAATATTTTTCTGCTGACCATGCCTAAAAAAGGTTTGGTGTGTGTATGCTTGGTTTAGTACACTAAGTGGAGTGGATAGCTCTCTTGCATGTATGATTAGACTCAGATGTGAATGTTTACTGAAAGTACTAGCTAATGCTAGCTTTCAGTGTTGAGTGCTTGCTTTGACAACATCATGATAATTTGTTTGTCAAGGGGAAAACAATGAAAGTTTCTTAAATAGGACTGGAGAAAGACAAGCAGATGTTTGGACCGATCCAGATTTCATAAGTGTAATTTAATCCTTGCCTCAGGTCAGCTGTTCTCAACAAACCACAAGCCACAGAAGAGATATAATGGCAACACTTAAGTTTAAGAGACTTGTTTACTGCGAAAATGAATCTTTAACAAGCTGCCACAAATATACCTCAGACATGTTTGAATGCACATTTCTGAATCACTTCAGTTCTATAACATCTTATTTAGAAAAACACTATTATTTCAAATTTAAGTTGTGTTATATGTTGTATTAAAGGCTGTACTTTGGGTTTCTTGTTGAAGGAACCACAAGGTTGCTATTCCCATCACAGCAGCACATCTTGGACTCATCTAGATTTGACATGTTATTATTTCGTCTTCTCTTCTAATGTCGTGTGGTCCTGGACACACACTATTTCAATAATGGTGTCGATATCTGACAGACACAAACAAAAGCATTCCAAAGGAATATGAATGAGAAATAGATTGTCATTTAACTTGATAATATAAATTAAAACTACAAAGTGTCTGCCAGCCCGCACAAACACTTGAAACGGGGAAATTACACTAAATGACCATTATAAAAAGTCATTGTGATGATAAACAGTAATTTTGATTTGTCATATAAACAGGGCTGCACATTAAAGATTCACAGCTCTGTCACATTCATATCAAAATAATATTCAGGATATCACAAACATTACACCACAGTCTCTCATATACAGCTAAAACAATTTAACGAAATGATCCATGCAGTATTCTCGCGTTTTTGCCAGGTTTACACAGAGACACTATCTTCACAGAGTAAAATCTGACCAATTTAAGGCTTATGAGACTTAAACTGCACTGAACAGTATACACTTTGTTGTTTTGAACACAGTGAGGATTAACGTTTTCCTGGAATAGTAAGCTCATTCTGTACTCACAGTGCTGCACTGCCAGGACTCTCTATGAATGGATATTTTGATCATTAATAGCTGCTGCCTTGATGTAAAAACAAAGTTCAATCTAAAGGTGAACACTAGTAACTATGATAAGCAAAAGCATATTGTGCACTAGTTTAAACATTATACTGGCTACTTTCCTTGTCATTCACCTTTGACATGCTGCTTTGGAACAATTGGTATTATGAAAAGATCTATTCGTCTGGAAATTTAGTGTTTGACAATGCAGTAGTCTTTCTTGCATCTAGGCTCTGGTTGGTCACAGGAACGTTAATGTTTGCCAAGACAAATTATTCAGAGCCCTCTCATGATTTTCCCTCTAATTCAATAGGCATTATGTCTTGATGTGAGATGGTTGCCTTATTTTCTCCATTTTTTTCTGCTTATGTGATGTGTGGCGTAACATCGTAAATGTCAAAAATGTTTTTTAATTAATCTGAATATATGGCTAGAAAGACCCTTACGATGACTTACAATCCATGTGATTCTTAAACCAAAAGTGACCTTATTTGACCAGTTCTCTGGCTTGTTATTACAGGAAAAGTGTGGTTGTTGCGATCAGTCTCTGAGGGCATAAGAAACTGTGCCAAGGGCCATTCAGTGTTCCATCAAGTTCTCTCTCCCTACTACAAAAGCAATGGGAGAATTTTTTCCATTGGGTTAATTGGACTTAGAGTCAGTGCCAGTGACCTGCTGAACACTGCTAGAGCTTTGAGAGGGAATACTGTCTGTCAGATTTACTGCATGCTGGGAATTTACAATTAAGAAATCATATTATGCAGTTTTATGCTCTTAAGATACATTTCACAAGTTTTAGACTGATAGCCATGGCCAAAATATATTGGTAATATTCGGTTATATAGATAAATATGTATACATGTACTTTCAATAAGATTTCGTTTTTATATTTCTTGGACACCGTGTGGTACCGTGATAGGTTGCCACCTGTGCAATAAGTCCATTTGTGAAATTTCACTACTAAATAGTACATTGTCAACTGTTGGTGGTATTATAACAAAGTGGAAGCAATTGGGAACAACAGCAACTTAAATTCACAGAGCGGGGTCAACGCATGCTGAGACGCACAGTGCGCAGAATTCGTCAATAGCTAAAGACCTCCAAACTTCGTGTGGCCTTCAGATTATCTTAAGTGACTCGGATGCAATGGTGTAAAGCACGCCTAGAGCATGAATCACGCTTCTCTGTCTGGAAATCCAATGAACGAGTCTGGGTTTGGCAGTTACCAGGAGAACGGTACTTGCCTGACTGCATTATGGTGTGGGAATGTTTTGGCTCCTTAGTTCCAGTGAAAGGAACTCTTAATGCTTCAGCATACCAAGACATTTTGGACAATTTCATGCTCCCAACTTTGTGGGAATTTGAGTTTGGGGATGACTCCTTCCTGTTCCAAAGCAAGGTCCATAAAGTCATGGATGAGTGAGTTTGGTGTGGAGGAGCTTGACTGGCCTGCACAGAGTCCTGACCTCAACCCGATAGAACACCTTTGGGGTGAATTAGAGCGGATACTGCGAGCCAGGCCTTCTCGACCAACATCAGTGCCTGACCTCACAAATGCGCTTCTAGAAGAATGGTCAAAAATTCCCATAAACACACTCCTAAACCTTGTGGAAAGCCTTCCCAGAAGAGTTGAAGCTGTTATAGCTGAAGAGGGTGGGCCAACTCCATATTAATCCCTATGGCAGTGGTTCCCAACAACGTTCCTGGTGGCCCACCAACAGTGCATATTTTGCATGTCTCCTCAATCAAACAAACCTGATTCAGGCCATCCACTCATTAGTGACTACAAAAACTGATGTGGGTGTGTCAGACAAAGGAGACATGCAAAATGTGCACTGTTGGTGGGCCTCCAGGAATGTATTTGAGATCCACTGCCCTATGGATTAAGAATGGGATGTCATTAAATTTCATGTGCATGTAAAAGCAGGTGTCCCAAAACTTTAGCAATATAGTGTGTGTGTGTGTGCGTGCGTGTGTGTGTGTGCGTGCGTGTGTGTGTGTGTGTGTGTATTTTGCCCAAAATATATAAAAAAGGCAATCCTAAATGCAAAAGGTAATTTTTTGCCCCTTGAAGTACATTTAACATATATTGTGGCATTTGACGGTTTAATCAAAATATGTTTTCAGTTTGAAAAAAAATTTCCCAAAAAATTCCCTGTTTACAAAATATAAATATTTCTAAAAATATAATTTATACAAAGTTTTGCCAACATTACCCTGTTGACACATGAATGGAGAATCAACTGTTTACATTACATAATTTGAATGTATGCCCCTAAATCAAGGACTGCCCTTTAACAGTCTCTTCTTTCCTTTCTACCTCTTCACATCTGATTTGCACTACGGCATAGATGACTTTCTACTCTGAGAAGGCTATGGCCATTACGTTAGTGTTGCTATGACAAAAGTCTGGCACTGCTGGTGGCTGGGAAGCAGTGCAGAGCTCATGATTGTGTCCCTGTTGTGATGACAACAGTTTGTATGGGCCATAAACAAGCAGCAACCCTAAATAAACCTGCATTTATAGAAAACCTTAAAAACTACTCCCAGTTTCACAGTCACCTCAGGGATAATATTTGCTGAGTTAACAAACTTGAATGAAAAGCAACTTCAGTCTTCTAATTATTGACTGGTTAAATACATTTAGAATGACTTATAATGAAAAACTCCTTTAGCAAATTAGCTATGACAGGTAAACATCTTCTGTAACAAAATATGCTGCTATTCATTGTCAAAAGTCAAAGTTTATCATACCTGTGGAAGTTTAAAATGGTTAAATGTGCTAACAAACTATTCGTTCAACAATGCTGATTCATTCAGGAATGAAAAAAGTATAACTGTAGCTGTGTTTGAAATCCCGCCTATACCCTCATTCACTATTCTCTACATTACTCCACTAATATAGTCTACTTGAAGGAGTGAATGAAAACAAGCAAATTCAGACTAAGTACAAGGGTTGCCGCTTTTACATAGTTTGTGCTTGCTGTTTAATAATCATTTGAAACTTAGAAAACTGCCATTTATTTTGAACTCTGTCATGGAAACATAAACCTTAATTAAACAATTGAATAATCAATTAAAAAATAATTTATACCTCTATGATATTGCAACCACATTGGATCAGCGATTTGGAAAATGGATGGATGATTCAGCTGCGTGGCGCCATCTGTCGCGACTGTCACAGTGTATTATGCGTATTCTTTAGCCAAATGATTTGAGTGAATCCTTGGATAATTCTGTCAACAAATTTGTTCAAAAATAGTAATTTGTTCAGGAACAAAACCTTGATCAGAGACTGCTGCATATAAGTCTAAAATGCAAGTTATTTTGTATTAACTCATTTATTTAACTTTTGTTCAATAGCAATATCTCACTCGCAATTATGCTGTTTTTCCCCCGATTATCTGCACGACCTGCAGTCAAATTAATCTGATATTCGGGAACAACCTGTGGAACATCCAAAAGATTAATTTCAAGATCTTCATTTAAAGTCCTGTAATTGCAAAATGGAGTGAATGGAGCCAGAAAAAAGGACATGCATGTGTGTCAGGCACACGTCGCTCTTGCTGTTTTAGTCAGCCCTTTAGTATAAACAGGAAGATGGACACAATACAAGGTCAGTCGCTAAAGGCAGGCACACCCCACAAGAGCACATGTGAGACAGCTTCTTTGAATCCACGAAATACACAAAAATTCCAAAGCTTTGTTTTGAATGATTCATATTCATTTAACAAATAACAAATGTCTATTTTTCAGCCTCTTCGCCCTATATAAAAGCCATATTTGTACTGTCTACAGGTCCTCAGTTTGCACTAACAATGGGCTGGTTGCTGGCATTCAAAGTCAGTACTTTGAAGCGGTTCTGGATCGAGAATGGCAGTTCTACTGCTGTCGATATGCCCGCAGATGCCCGTATTCCTGCTGGTGAGTCTTAAAACACCAAATGGTGATCCAATATACTCATGATGTGTGTTAATGAATGTTATGTCACCAAGTACATGTTCCTGAATCAAATCCTTGTTGATCTTGGAACAACATTCCAATCAAACAATCAGATTTGAGGGACAAGTTAAAACTAAAATAATTACATGGGTTTGAAATTTAAAATGAAATTGAACTTAAATTAAACAAATTAGTTAAGTAAAATTCTCTTTTATGAGTAATTTTTCTTTCAATTTTATGGAACCGATATATGGACGAATGTATAGGTATAAGTAAACTCAACTGTTTCATTGTTAAGTTTTCTTTTATTATTTATTTTAATTAAGAGGAACTTAAGTGGGCAAATACATTTTTGTCTCAGTGCATGCATTGTTTTAGTTTTGCAGGGTCGCCGCTAGATTAGTTTAGCATAATGAATGGAATCCTATGTTGCCAGCTAGCATGTCCCGAGTAAAGGTGATCCAAAAAAACCCCACCTAATTACTTCTTATGGCCTGCGTATTCACAACGAGTAGAAATAGCGAAGCAGATTAAGACTAGGTGTTTTCCTAGGCAGATATTAATTTGGGACTATATTATGGTAAGCACAGGCGAAGCACTGCTACTTGGGCACAGAGATATCGCACAACATACGCTGGTATGTTGACGGAAGTTTAGGGATTTTATGTGTTGCATGATATCATGTGTTGATGCTTCTTGGTTTGAGAGCAAGTATGTTAAATACTTTATGTTGCTGCACTCATTCAGCAAGTGCTATACCATGCTTTTGGAAACATATTAGTGAACTAGCAAGTTAGCATTTTTAGAATTAGCTTGTTATAGCTAGCTAAGTTTGTACTAATAGAAATGTTTTCATTGAGGTTACGTGAAATTGTAAGCTAAATGAATGAATTCGTTTTCTTAAACATTTTAGAGTAAGAACAATTAAAATGTATAAATACAAAATAAAAATCTGCTAGTTATGTTAACTTAAAGGGGTACTTCAGCGCTGGGAAGATGAATCTGTATTTAAACTGGGTCATTAATGTAGTAGAAATGTGAAATTATTTTTGAATTTGGTGCCTTCTAGACTCAGGAAACACAGAAAATTTATTTTTGTATCATGGGGATGAACGACAACAATTCCCAGAATACACTGCTTCACTGCCCTACTCTAGGCATGGCTAGTCGGCTACTGGATTACTGGATCACTTGCCTACCACGTTCATTTTCAGAAAATCATTTCAGTTAGAGACACTACAATTTAAAACTGAACGCGTGTCTGTTCGATATAATGTTAGTGAGCCGATTGAGCGTCACGGCACAAACGCAGCAGGATCGGATTACATTCATCACATGAACTGAGTGTCGCGGCTGCGGCTGCGGCTGCATTCACAGCGTGTGAACAGTCTGGCGCGTGTTCAGTTCATGTCTTTGGACGCTTAACTTTCATAGGAAGTTCATTTTAAAAGTTAAAACACTCACGTTGGTCTCCACCGCTCCGTTTACATGAATCTCCGCAGCTCCGCGAGCCGAGTGCTGTGAGTGTGATGTTGAAAAGATGTGGAAATAGCGCCAACTGCTGGCTGTAGTCTTCAGCCTCTGGCCAAAAACAAAAAAAAATTCCAGAAATAAAATACATAAATCTCTCGTCTCAGGGTCATACGAGGGGGGAAAGTACGATAATTTGAATATACTCCCGGGTTTCTACTGATACAAAGTTTAATGCTAATCGCTGATGTAACCCTTTAACTCTCAACTTTAGTTGCCAACTTATTTGGGTTTATAGTTTATAGCTATTACAGTATAGCCAAGGAAGTTAATGCTTGTCAATGGGGAGTGGCCAGACTCTGTACAAATGAAATGTACGAGAGTCTGGTAGGACCAAATTTAGGGAATTGGGTTAGGACTAAATTTTAAAACAGAAATGCTCCAGGATCAACAAAATATGTTGATCCAGGAACATGTCTAACTTGGCAAAATCACAGCCATACGGTAACAAAAAACCTCTACACGTACACACCTCAAATTATTCACTGTAATGGGTATTAGGATTATGTGTCCTCTGGTAATTAGATTAAAACTGGACAATAGGATGTCTTCCAGATAATCCTTTTAATTGCATTTTCATGGTTTATGCACAGGAAGACGTCTGATGTTCCAGAGTACCACAGAGAAGAGGGAGAGATGGTAATTCCCAGTTACGGCTACTTCATAAGAGGGGCTCAAACTACTTTCAGTGGTGTACTGAGGTTTGTGAACACCTCATCTTCCCTTGCACTTGTAGCTGGAGGTTTTGTCTCTAATGCATTTATGTCAAAATAACATCCTTTTTATAACAGATGCGTGCATTGTTTTATTGTCTGTTAATGCATACATAATTTGTTTTCCTTTTGTGGGAGCTAACATCCTGTTTATTTTTTTTAATGCTTTGCAGGGATCGGCAGTGGAAGTACATCTTGTGCCGAATGACAGACTTTGATTGTCAATTTGAACATTTCTAGACTGCATTCATCACTTAATCGACACACGAAATCGTTCTTATCGACACACCTATTCTAAATGAGCACTTGAACATCACCACAAGAGCATTTAGAGTAGCACTCACAGAAAACATTACATTTTTTATTAGCTTGTTTACTAATTATTGTTTTACTCTGTCTGTAAGTCAGCATGGACCGCCATGTTCTCATATTTTGCAGTTAACTATTTTGTAATCATTTTAAAATATAAAATATCTAACAAAAAGGAACAAAAAACATTTTATATTGTGTGTATTATGAATAAGCTGCACATACATTTATGCTATGCAACCATGTAATAAAAACGGTTAACAGTAGTTTGGACACTTTGAGTATCAATTATATAGCAGTGTAACATATTACATTACATTACCCTAAAAAACACTTTTGCTGACCATTTAAAAATTTGCTATACATTTTGGAATGCATTTTTGAATGGTTGTTGAAGAAGTTTTGGTAATTTTTTTAATCAAGGTCTCAAACACTCAGATCTTTGGGAAAATTAAATAAATAACAAATAAAGCAAAGGTTTCTCCCATGGTCTGCTTGTTTTTTTCTTTTTCCAGCATTGTGCAACACTCATGACGGCTGTTTACCTCTTCATCCCGTCTCCATCTGTTTTCTGCTTTGCTTAAACAAGGGACTTATTTTTCCAGTGGATGTGTCCAGATTACATTGGATCTCTGTGTATATGTGTAAATGTGCACAGATGTATATTTTGGTGTTTATACTGAATACATCAGCTATGAGAGTGTTTAAGAAAATCTTCCTACAGAATTATGTTTTTGCATTTATTTGTGTATATATAATATTCCAAAGATCAAAACTTTATTTTTGGTGAGCATAATATACTTTTTTTTTTAATTCTTACTGAGCACAATCTTTGTAATGATAATATGTATACAATTTATTACTGTATATTTTGATGCAGATTGCAGACATCACTAAGCAATAGTGTCTAGTTCATTAATTGAGTCAGATGTTAATTCAGTTCAGTCAGGGATTCGCTGGACTGATTCAGTCAGACAATTAGGTAATCTTTTTAAATGATTCAGTAAAAGAACCAACTCATTCATTCAGGAATCAGACTACTCTTCTTTCTTCTCTTGATTCACTAAAAATAAGCTCATAAGAGTCTTTTGTTGATGAATCGGACAATACTGCACTGTAAAAAAAAAAAAAGTTGAGAAAACTTAAAAGTTCAAGGCAACCAGCTGCAGAACATTTTTGAGTTTTCTCAACTTATTTGTTTTAGTTATCTCAACTTTTTTCATGTTAAATAGCTGAATTTGTCATACAAAACATAAGTTGGATTCTTTACAGTGTGATCACGCTGTATGTGTTTGTGTGTATCCCTCAAGGTCAACTCAGTTGAAATGTACTACCATTTTGGCAAGGTACGCAGTCTTTGTATTGCATCGCATCTAATAAATACGGCATACGGCAACACACTGATGTGTGTTTTTGCTTGGCATGGGTGTGTCTTTCTTAATGAGTGAGACAATTATAGGTTGGATAAGGGTGTTTGGGATTGAGATCATGCCCAAGACAGTTTATATAGAGCAAACACATTCCTCTTTATGTTGAGTGAGCATGTAAAACATGAAGTAGATTGCAGAAGATTGGAAACATGATTTACTATGGTCTTTGCATTTGTATTGTTGTTTTGCGAGAGACCAGGGCCTTTTATGAAATTGCCATTGACATGCCAAAATAGCCCTGACCTTTTGAGGCATGAGTCCCCTGAAGGTGTGCTGTGGTATATGGCACGAAGATGTTAGCAGCAGATCCTTTAAGTCCTGTAAGTTTCAAGGTAGGGCCCCCATGGATCGGACTTGTTTGTTCAACGCATCCCACAGATGCTCGATTGGATTGAGATCTAGGGAATTTGCAGGCCAAGCCAACACATCAAACTCGTTGTTGTGCTCCTCAAACCATTCCTGAACCATTTTAGCTTTGTGGCAGGGCGTATTATCCTGGAGCCACAGCCACCAGGGAATACCGTTTCCATAAAAGTGTGTACATGGTCTGCAACAATGCTTAGGTAGGTGATACGAGTCAAAGTAACTTCCACAGTAATGGCAGGACCCAAGGTTTCCCAGCAGAACATTGCCCAAAGCATCACACTGCGTCCGCCGGATTGCTTTATTCCCATAGTGCATCCTGGTGCCATGTGTTGCCCAGGTAAGCGACACACATGCACCCGGCCATCCACGTGATGTAAAAAAAACTTGATTCATCAGACCTGGCCACCTTCCTCCATTGCTCCGCGGTCCAATTCTAATGCTCACGTGGCCACTGTTGGCGCTTTCGGAGGCAGACCGGGGTCAGCATGGCACCCTGACTGGTCTGAAGGTATGCATCCCCCATACACAACAAACTGCGATGCACTGTGTATTCTTACGCCTTAAAGGTCCCGTTTTTCCTGTGTTTTTGAAGCTTTGATTGTGTTTACAGTGTGCAATATAACATGTCTTCATGTTTCGCGTGTAAAAAAACACAGTATTTTTCACACAATTTACTTCATCTGTTTTCTCTGTCCTAAAAACGGCCTGATGATTTCCTTGTTCTATGAAGTCCCTCCTTCAGAAATACATAACGAGTTATGATTGTGCCAGCGGTTCCCGTGTTGTGATTCGACAGCAGCTTAGCGCACGTTGCCCGGAAAGTTCACGCCTCTTACCATAACGGGGAGATGCATGCACTCAATGCTATTGTAGAAATGGCGACAAACACACTCCACAAATGCTTCCTCTTCTCCACATGGAAGAGAGCAACAAGACCACGCCCCCTAATTTGCGTGTTCTTGTGGGTGTAGGTTAGTCAACAAACTGTTCTAGTGATGTAATTAAAGCAGGAAGTACAGGAATGTAGTGCAAACCAGCCGTTCGCTGTAGGCTTTGAAAGGGAACTTCTGTTAAATAAAATATCTCGCTTGGCATTGAACTTCGAGCTTTATAATTTTACAGGTATTATTTATGCTCTAACAGCAACATTACACACTAACTAAAGTTTGAAAAATGGGATCACGAAGAACAGGACCTTACATTCAGAACCGCATTAACTTCTTAAAAATTTGTGCTACAGTAGCTTGCATGTTTGATCAGACCAAACGGGCCAGCCTTTGTCCCCACGTGCATCAATGAGCCTTGGCCACCCATGACCCTGTCTCCGGTTCACCACTGTTCCTTTCTTGTACCACTTTTGCATCAACAGTGGTCTATACTGACCACTGCAGGCCGGGAACACGACACAGGAGCTGCAGTTTTGGAGATGCTCTGACCTTATTGTCTACGCATCATAATTTGGCTCTTGTCAGATTTGTTCAAATCCTTAAACTTGCCCATTTTTCCTGCTTCTAACACATCAGCTTTGAAGACAAAATGTTCACTTGCTGCCTAATATATCCCTGCCACTAACAGGTGCTGTGATGAAGAGATAATCAGTGTTCTTCACGTCACCGAATATAATGTTATGCCTGATCGGTGTATATTTCTTAATATAACTGTTAGTTATATTATTAAATTAAAAGTTTATTATAGTATACATTTCTTGATTCTTGTTGGTTTTTATCTGTGCTACTAAACTTATTTTTGCTTCACTTTTAGCAGTTTGTGTTGTTGATTTGTTTTGTAATGTTGGTTTATTGAGTGTCACTGTTGTTGTGTTTTGTATGTCAAGTATTGATGTCTGTGCATCATTAGGAGATGTTTACAAGATGATGTTACATCTTTCCAAGATGAACTGTTGTGAATGAGTAATCTAACATTGAAATAATGTTATTGGTAAATATTCATGCCTAAATAATACTAAAACAAAATCTTCATATGCATGCTAGTTTGACTAAACTGTTTAATATTCCAGCTTGTAATCATTTTAACAAAAGCTTTTATTTGTCACATTTCTGACTTTGAATATGAATTCAGAGGGTCCAAGATTCCAAGCTAATGGAACACTGATCACCATTATTATGGTGACTTCAAAAAAATGACAGGGGTAAATAATGAATTTATAAGTGGCATGATTAAAGACAACATTATAATGTGAAATCACAGTAAAACAAGAGCTGTGACGTCAGCATCATTCTGCTGTTGATTCACAGTAATTTGTAAGAAAATGACCCATCATGTAATGATTTCACAGTAAATTTCTGACTACAGTAATTTATTGTAAAATAATACTCTTTAATCCAGTAAATTCCTGGCATTTTTTGTGTGTGTGTATATATATATATATATGCTTTTGCATTGGAAGTCTTCATATATATATATATATATAAATTAGATAACAATACTGAGTGAATGCTCTCTGCACGTAGTATATGTTCATCAAATACTTTCACTTCAAACCTGCTAAATCCCAGCCTCAGCCCATTCAGAAGTACCAGTATTAGGTAGAAACCTACATAGGAGCCTGACAAAAAATGCTAATTTTAAAGAAAAAACATCAGATCTTGCTTCTTTTTTTTTGCTAAATCCTTTTGCTATAACCTCCTCTTGCTCCCACTGAACATTTCTTGGCCATTTGGTAACTTACTTTAATGGGGTTAAGGAGAGGGTCACAGTCTCCAGTGCAGAGCCAGATTTTTCTACTCCCCTCTGTAGACGTGGTTGGGTGTAAGCCAGTGGCTCTCAACACTGTTTATTTATGGCAGCTGCTGACTTGAGGCTTGGAGCCAAGCATCACAAAACGACATGGCTGTACCCAAGTCAAGCCTTCTCTTCAGGGACAGCCGACACTGTCGGTGACTTACTGTGCACTTCTACAGGAACAGACCACTGCAGAGGGTTCAACAGGTCAGGCTACACTTTCATTCAGGCTGCTCTGCTGTTTTCTCCCGCCTTTTTTTCTTTGTGAGTCTTAATTACATGGGGTTACATACATGCATTATCAATAGCCAAATTCTGCTTGAATGGCAATGTTGTAATTATGGTTGTTTGCAGGAACGAGAATAACTTTGTTAGAGTGGTGATAGGTTTTGGAACCTGCGCTCAGCTGTAATTATGGGATCAATTTGATGAGACGCCACATTTAAGAGCAGGAGAAAATAAACAGATGCTAAATCTGATGAAAGCTTTAAAAAAAGGGCGACTATGAGGGTTTACTTCTTAAGACAAACAAATTTAGCCAATAGGATGTTCCAGAAGAGGTTAGGTTAACATTTAGACTATTTGCTTTTGTGTACTGTAAATTGAAATGCAGATTGCAAATTGATTAAAAAAAAGACAAAGAAACAAACTTTCTGTCTCTATTTTTATTATGTCATAAACTTCATAATTGTCATGCAAAGTATAAGATGATAGAGCAAGTTGCTGTAAATGCACTTTATTACAATCAGAGGTAATATATACATACAAAGGTTGTTGATGAAAAAGGAGAGTAACACCTCTATTCATATTTTTTCCTTGCAGAGCTCTTAGACGATTGCATGCAAAGCTTGCGGGTCATACTCACGAAAAAAAAACAATGTGGGTGAGTTAAGGAAGAGCATATATATATATATATATATATATATATATATATATATATATATATATATATATATATATATATATATATATATATATATATATATATATATATATATATATATATATATATATATATTGTACAGTCCTTGATTGGAATAGTGATGAGGGACAGGTGATGATCATTAATCTCGAGTGGGATATAGCTGGAGTTGAAGAACCAGGTGTCACAATAATATCCAAAAAAGCAAACAAATTTTGAAACCATTTGTTGCCCAGGGTTGATTAGAGCAATTTTAATTTTTGTTAAATATCTATGGTAGAAAAAAAAAAACATTCAGATAACTAGGTGCAAATAAACAAGTTAAAAACAAGATACATTTAGTGTTACAAAATATTTCTTCAATTAATTCATGACAAATTCATTAATTCATAATTCATGATGTGCGGTATTCCCAATTAACCAACCCCACTAATATCAACAGTAATATTCAAAATTGTAACAAACATTTAACATTTTGCAAAAGAGGATTGTTACAAGTAGTGTATTATCATAAACAAAATTTGAAGCCCAAAAAAGTGCATCCATCCATTATCAAAGTAATCCACATGGCTCCGGGGGTTAATAAAGGCCTTCTGAAGCGAATCGATCAGGTTTTGTAAGAAAAATAACCATATTTAACTCATTATAAAGTAAAAAATCTAGCTTCCGGGGGACCGCCTTCCGTATGCAACTTACGTAAAAAGCATAACTGGCGTGTCGATGGCGTCGGATGTAGCGTAAGCATTTTGAACTGCGAGAGGTGTTACACTTTCTGTATAAATGGAATAAATTGAAATGTTTTGGCCTTCCAATTTTGGGCTGCCATTCACTGTCATTATAATCCTTGGATTAGCAAGGACATTTTTTATATAACTCCGATTGTATACGTCTGAAAGAAGAATGTCATATACACCTATGGCTTGAGGGTGAGTAAATTATGGGATAATTTTCATTTTTGAGTGAACTATCCCTTTAATGAAACATATGGTTATAAGTTGTAAAATGTAGAGGCATCAATATGCTATGTCACACAAAACTGAAATAGTTTTTCTACAGTGTATGAAAAAGCATAACTCCTGCTTTGTGTGTTCGATATAAGAAACAAAACTACGGCTTTGGGCCGTCATGAGGGTATAAGCAAACAATGACAGAATGTGAACTATCCCTTTAAAGTAACCATGTATGTGTTAACCTCATCAGCTAGCTGAGCACTGGTTGATCTTGCTTCTTTTCTCTCTGTTGTTCAGCAGGACAAAAGATCTGAATGGTTGAAGAGAAAACAGGACCTTTCCAAACTCCCACTGTGGTATAGGTCAGTGTAAATACCACCATCCCATTCTTTCTGCAGGAGTATATATCCACTTTCAACTCTAAGGGTCTAGGTTACCTATTAAAAATACTACACCCCTAACCACTTCAATGTGTGAGCACTTGCATAAACACACAGGCTGCTGAAGTGTAAGTGGCTTCCACTTTAAAGTTTTTTGCCAGGACAATGATAATATTTCCTTAAAACAACAACAACAAAAAAACAAACAAATTTAGCATTACTGAGATCTGCTGGGCTCTGGGAATCGACCTTTGTGACCTCTTAGGTAACCTCTGTGGTTAATAGTGGGAGCAAGCTGGATGCCTGAGTCACTTGTGTTAATGGTTATAAAGCCGATTTAAGCTCAACCAGGAAACCTGACTCCACTGACCTTACATTCTCCACAACCTGCTCATTCCCTCCTCTTTTCTCCTTTCTGCCCTCCCTCCTTCCTCCCTTACCTCCTTACTCCATTGTTCTTTGTGTCCAGTAACAAGACACATCGGTAGTATACAGGAAAGGTGAAAGCCGGAATCCTGCCTGATAATGTCTCATTTCCAGGCTGTCATCAAGTTTTCATTGCCTTGCGCTCATACCTGTACGACAACACAAAGATACATGCTGAGTACACATGAATACGCCACACACCAGATTGTGACCTCTATGTTTCAAGGTCAAATTTCAAATTGACAAGAATCGATGTTTCATTTATCCTTAACATGCTGTGCTCATTCTGCCTTTAATAGAAATGTTCATTTTTGCATTTTTGATCAGTGAGCTGAGACCTTGACAAAGTTCATTGACTTTAAGAAGTGTTCTGTACTTCAAGGTGTGTGTTCACGAGAGAGTAGGCAGGACTACAGGTGACTGAACCATTTCTGAGAATTCTGTCCACAGTTCTTTTCATAATTACTATAAGAATACGTGGATACACTGGGAGTCTCCAGGAATTGCTTTCTCCTTGAATACAAGGTTATTTTCTGCGAACAGCATATTTGGATTTTATTGCAGCCTATTTACAATGTTTTAAAGGCAACAGAACGCGTAAAGTATGTTGATTTCGGTCCTTTGATAGAGCTTTTGCATATCAATAGGTTTTTTTCCAAATGAGTGGTTTGTGAATGTTTTATTCACCATCACATCTATCCAAGCAATGTCAGCATTGGGTCACATCTATTGTGGTCCTTCGGGAAGCAGCCTGCTGATGCATTCTGGGAAACAGAGAGGCCCCTAGTTATAAGATGAACCAGTACCGCCTGTTTGCTCTCAGTGTGATTTGAGAGTCATCTGACAAAGGGCTTATTATTAGGGGCTACATTGTGAGATGAAGTGCATGAATCACAGTTTTACAGCCTGTGATGGCACAACCAAATGAGATGCTGTGACTAATACTTCCCCAAACTAATCCTTATACCACAGTTTAGGTACTAAAGAATAACAGTGATACCCTCCTGATTTATTTATGCTGTCAGGTAAGAATTTAAACAGAATATTTTTTTAAATAGAATACCTATTTTTAATAAGGGTAATGTAATATTCTATTTATTTATACTAAATAAATAGTCTGTGAAAAATAGGAATTTATATATATATATATATATATATATATATATATATATATATATATATATATATATATATATATATATATATATATATATATATATATATATATATATATATATATATAATTAATGTTATCATTGTACTAAAGTCAATACAAATTATTAAAATATTTTCTGTAAAAATGTACTATATATTGAGTTAATAACATGTTAATAGCAGAAAAAAGTTTCACTCAATTATATAAAGACATACTGTTCAAATGTTTGAAAAAAAAGCCTCTTAGGCTGCATTTATTTGATCTAAAATATAGTAATATTGTGAAATATTATTACAATTTAAAAGAATCGATTTTAATATATTTTAAAAGGCAATTTATTCCTGTAATGACAAAGCTGAATTTTCAGCATCACTCCAGTCTATTATTATCTATTATGATAAAATGTTGTGCTGTTTAATATAAAACCATGATATTTTTTCTATATTCTTTGATTGAAATAACAGCATTTATTTGGAACAGAAATCTTTTGTAACCTTATAATTTATAAGTCACTTTGTTTGATGTAATGCATCCTTGCTGAATAAAATTATTTAAAAAAACAATCTTTTGAACAGTAGTGTATTATCAGTTTCAAATCTATATGTACTTATATATAAATTTTCATAAATCAAATACAAGGATAACAGTAATGATGCAAAGCTTCCTATATAGAGTACAAAGGAAAAAAATAAGGAATAATATTTTAAAAAATCACAAAACTGTTTACTTATTATACTTAATTATTTCTCAGTTCTGATTCCTTCCTGCGTATGCTTAGGGATCTGTGGACTCCGGTTTGAAAATGCCTGTTAGCTGTGAGAGACAGTGAAGTCAATGGAAACAGTGGCAGTACTTTGATCCTGCAACACTTCACTCTCAAGGCATGGGAGTCCATGACTGGTTTGCGTAATGGAGTAGGGGGTGTGGGGGAATTTCAGGGTGTTACTAATCCTATGCTTTGGCTATGAGCCCATGGAAAGACAGCATCTCCATTTTCCCAGCATGGTCTTAAACTGAACTCATCCCTGTTCTCTTACCAACTCTCCATGTTTTCCAAAGCAACATGAAAAATTCCTGACCAAGCAATTAACAATGGAGTCCATGTATCTGTTTTAGCTCTATGTCTTTAATTCTGGAAATTGTAGGTTACACACGAGCAGTTCATATTCCAATATAAAACATCAAACGCTGAAAAATTATTTGAGTTAATGATTAGTTTTCAATCAGTCATTTGTATAGGTTGAATATTTTGAATATGCTTTCGGGAGGTCTTGCTGGTGTTTCAAGGTCACATGCAGGCTTGTAAACTCCTTGTGCCTCTGGGATTTTTCCAGTAGGCTACAGAAAGTCACCTTGTAGCATGCATCGTCCTCTCCTGGACACAGTTTGAATATGGCACTTGGACATTCCATTCTCTTTAATGCTCAAAACCGCTTCACATGACCTTTAGTACCCTTATGTAACCCTTTAAATACAGGTTAGGATGCATGAGAGAGAAAAATGATGTTACTGTCTATCCCTTTAAGTGGTCCCTTTAACTGTCAGCATGAATGTTGTGCAAAAACTTATATGAGGAAGCTTTTATCCTAGTCAAGGATTCCAAATTTTGGATTATTTGACATATCTGGACAGCTGTATACTTAAAAAGCCTACCTTTTATAAGCTGGGTCCACATTATCAGGAACTTCTGGTGAACATCAGGGTTGGATGTGTTGATTCAAGACCCCAGCTCAGTCTGTACTTCCTGTGAAGCAGTTAAAACAGTTTGTCTTCCTGTGCAACCTCACAGAACCCCCACATCCTTTTACTTCCTCACAGGAAAACAGAAAACAGGTTATCATCTATATTGTGCCTTGAATTAAAGGAATATTCAGAATTCAGTACAAGTTAAACTCAGTGTACAGCATGTGTGGCAGAAGTTTGACTTCAGCAAAATAAAGAAAAATAATAATTTCCATGTATCCCTCCTTTTATAAAAAAAAAAAAAATTAATAACAGTAAATTATGCATAATTACATTAAACTAACCCTCAACCAACCTAACCCTATAGTAAGTTTATGTAGTTAATCGATATTACTCGGTACTTAAATATATAATTACACTGTAACAGTGCACCTTGAAATAAAGTGTAACCCAATATTTTTGTTGTAGTTGAATAGCCACAGGATGTAATATGCACATTTACAAGATTTTTGTGTGAAAACCACTTGCAATGACAACTTAATGTTGTAAAAAAAAAAAACTGCTCTACAGATCAAATAATTCACAGTTTTCAAAGAATGTAGGTGCATTTGTAATATTATGCCCTTCATAATTCATACTCATTCTTTAATTCATGCTTTTATATTCTTTAAAAATAGACCCCATTCACTTCCATTAAAAGGGCCATCTTAAGTTCAGCAAGTTCAGTTAAGTATGTAAATTCAGCTTAACTTGTACTTAACTCTGAATATTCCTTTACTGCAGAGCTGACTTGTTGTCTAGGTGAATCTTTGGGTCTGTTGTTTGAATGTACACATGCATTTTGCACTGATATTGTCTGCAACACTAAGTAACAGTATCAGTATGTTTTTGCACCCACTGTATGCATTATTAGAGACCCTAGACATCTATAATGTTCAGACACATATTCAAGCCAACTTTAAACTGCTACATACATTTATCTTTCTCCCCGAATGACCTAATCCGACATGCTCTTCCACATTCTGCCTGTCTGCCCAGTGAGAATACATACACGTCTTATAAATAGGTTCTCTGATTACAGAGAGAAGATTCTAGGCAGATGCACTCGCTCTCTCCCAGGTGACCCCTGATGGAAAACTCTGTCTGCTCAGTTAAACTCAGCCTTGTCCCATAGAAACAAGTGTGACAAATGTGATCTCTTTAGCAGCATTTTTTTTTTTTTTGAGGTTTCTGCTTTTCTACTTTTTTTTTCTCCTGTAAAACCATGCACCTAACCTCACATGTCTAGCTTCTTTGGTGTCTTTAAAAAAAAAATTATATTAGAGACAAAGTTGATACTTCAACTGTATAGTTCACCAAAAAATGACTTCTGTGGCAAACAAGAGAAGATATTTTGAAATAACATTGGACCCCTTTTGACTTTCATGGTATGGAGAAACATTGTACGAGAAGAAAGAAGGTCATAAAGGTTGGGAATGACATGTGGGTGAGTAAACGATGATTTTCACTTTTGTGTGAACTATCCCTGTAAATTAAATTGAGTTGAGTTATAAAAGAGCGACTTTAAATCAATAACATTTTACTCTAGGGTAATTTTCCTTTACTTCCCTTCTTCTACTACTATGTCCTTCATCCAGGCATATTTTATTATTACAGTGTAACTGCAACTCCAGAAACATAAATGAAACTGCTTTCTTTAATCTATCCTTCCCATTTCTAAATCCATTCATTCATCCCTGTCATTGTCTTTGTGTTTAATGCAGCTGTTCTCTGGCTTCTTATGCCTGGATTGGCTAGCTGACGCTGTGTTGAAGCTGAGGAAACCTAAAAGACTAAGTATGATCCCAGCAAACCAGTTCATTCCAGTGAAAGGAAGTGTTAGTCACATACCCGGTATTTATTGCAAGCCGCCTCACTTGACAAACAAATAAAAAGAGCTGTGGCTTTGGCTAATTTAAAGGTAAAGTGTGTAATTTCTGTGCCGTTAACATAACCTTAAAGAATTACAAAAACATTGCCTATTTTCAAACAGGTCTCTCCAAGTACTCCCCCTGCATGCTATTGTTCTCTGCATAAGCTTGGCTAGGAGAAAGTATTTAAACTTTTTTTTTATTTTTAAGTTGTGACCTTTTTTAATTTTACTATCAGAATCACTTTCTATACCAAACTACAATTGGGTGTGAGAACGACAGACAAAAATGTTCCCAGAACAATTATTGCTAATCATTGTTAATTTGTGGCTGGAGTGACAAAGAACCCTCTGTTCTTTAAGAGAACGCAGAGGATTTTTCTACAACTACAACTACTGTGATTTGGCCTTGTGTGTGTTTTACTGAAAATATGTGTTTGGCAAATTAAGGCCGGTGTAAGTAGTCATAAATCTCAGAATATGAGTAAATACATATAACACACTGAATCCCTAAATCCATATGTGCGGGGGAACAATGTGGCGTGTTTACCTGGTAGGCCTACATCTTAATGTCTTCCTTGTGACTTCCAGGTGCTGACACATAAACCATTGCTGCTCTCTTCCTTTCTCTACATCCCCTCTCTCATGTTTGAGTCAGTTCTTTTCTTTTTCTGCTGATCTGTGCTCTGTATTTGCACTTCAGGTTTGACTGTGTTTATATACTATAAATCCAGAGCAAAGATGCTGGTTTATTTTATAGACCTTTATATTACTGGAATGACCTTTCATCCTCCATAAAATATGAATTTTACCTGATTTTTCTGAATAAACCGTAATAAAAATAAGAACATGGATATTTAATAAAGGTGCACGGGAGGCTGGTGGTGAAAGATTAGTCTTGCCACATTTTGCAGTGCCGGTGTAATGTTTCATACGAAAAGCACAAAATGCACTATAAAATAGAAGCTTATGAGAGAGAGAATAAAATGAGTTTCATTTAAATTATGAAGCAACTTGATTTAGATACATAAGTCGAATAGGAGTTGTTTTTAGTATTCAACCACCACATCAAAATGTAATGCTCACTTTGAGTACAATATTACAACTATACTATGTTTACATATTCATTGTTTGAATGCATGGTAGAAAATAATATTTTCCAACTAGACTGAAAAGTTGGAAAGAGAAACTGTTGTAGCCTACCATTGCTAGGTGGTTGCTATGCTGTTATGAATGGTTGCTAAAGTGTTGCTAGTGTGTTGCAGTGTATTCTGGGTGGAAAGATATGTATAAGATATTAGGTAGATATTACAAATACATAAGAGCAATTGTCAGACTTGTGTGGGCAATTCCCTCTCCTCATACAGTCATGATAAAGTTAAACCTTGCATCCCATCCATTGCATATTACTAATATCACATTATTTAGGATGGATAGTATGCACATAGAGGTGCAGGCAAAGACAGGACCTAAGTCTTGCCATACCCTATAATATGAAGCTGTAACAGCGCCCCCTTTCTGCAGACAACAGGAAAACAAGAGCTCTCTCTCTCTCTCTCTCTCTATTCAGATATCTTTATTGGCATGACAAAATAATATTTTTGTATTGCCAAAACATTAAATACAACATATAAAATGGTTTTACAACATCTGAGCCTTTAGCAATTAGTAATCTTTATCATCCGTTTAAATTATACGACTATCACACTTTATTGTACCGTAGTCCTCAAATTTCAAAGGTAGCCTGAAATGAAAAGAATTTAAAGATGTAAAATTACTAACCGAAAATAGGCAGCACAATATCCTTTGAATTCATAGAAATATTATTTTCTAAAATTGACTATTAGCTTTCTAACAGCTTTCCACCTATTATTGAGAGTATGCGTGTATGTTACTTCAGTCATTATGAATAGGGACTTTATCAGTTCGGCAGGTCAGAAGTGTGCAGGGGGACTAAATGGGTCTTCCCAATGGAAGGAATGTATCAGTGATAAGGATGGACGAATAGGCTATGGACAAACTGATGCTGCTAACAAATCAAGCCTTCACAGAAGAGTGTGGTGAGTCATTTTGGTTGCCTGGTAACCCTCTACAGAGGTGCTGGCTTTTCAGTTATCTATTCTGTCATATGACGTTCCAGCATACCGAGAGAGAGAGAGAGAGAGAGAGAGAGAGAGAGAGAGAGAGAGAGAGAGAGAGAGAGATCCCATAATGAATGTCAGGGGGTACTTAATGCTTCGCTCTTTAATTAAATCAATGCAACCACCTGTAAGATTATTACAGACCAGTAAGATTCAAATTTAGGCAGTGCGTTTTTACATCAAATGCAAACAGCCAACCGTCCATGGCATTTTACCTTCCCGTAGTACAACATTACTTATTTTGTGTGAATAACATCTATAACTATTTGTACTTTGGTGTAGGCTAACTAGATTGTTACTATGAGAAATAGTTTACCTTCTACACTATTAAGTTTATCTTCAGTAGTTGTGTAGCCTGCATAGAATACTATTTAACTTTGAGATAAAGAAAACAACAAATGTTAGTGAATATAAAATTAATTCGTTTGGTTAGCCAAGAAATTATATAGGTTAGCTCACCTTGAATAACTGGTGCAATGTTTATGATTAAAACCTAATTTAAGTGTTTCTTTAAGTGTATCCTATATTTCTTACAAAAAAAAAACCCATCCAAATATTTCTAATGCACTGTTACTTTGGAGTGCTAATGATTCGGCATGACACAACAAATGTCTAACTTACTTGAGTCATTACATCGTATGTAAAACGCAGAATGTTTAGTGAAATTATCTTGCTGGTAAACAGCGTCCTCTGCTGTTTTCAAGACTTCCCTACAAGTGCAGTGCTCTGTGCTGTTTCCGCCATTTCAAACGCAACATCCGGTTGTGCAGCAGCCATTTTGTCTGTTCAGGCAAGTCCACCCCACACGGTCAAGAACTGACGTTCCCCCTTGGAAAATATTTCAGAAATATCACACTCGATACTTTTCCGTGTCATCTATGGAAGTGGGAACGGGCTGAAAAAATACCTTATTGAATTCTACGCTCGAGAATACCTCTCTTAGGCTGATGTGTCTTATTTTTGTTGCGTGAGCGTCATTAATCGGGGTTATGTCGAGCGAGGAGAGTTATTTAGCCATCCAGCGCTACTTGACCGATGAACGGGAGCCTTACGCACCGGGCACTCACGGCAACACCAAGAGAAAGATCCGAAAAGCAGCCGCTTGCTACATAGTGCGCAATGGGATTCTTTATTATCAGAGGCGGCAGAAAGGTCTGGATGAATTCACGGAGCTGGAAGTGGTGCTGCAGGCCGAGAGGCGGAAGGAACTCATCACGGAGGCGCACATCACGTCCGGAGGGGAACACCTCAACCAGCAGCAGACATGGGAGATCATCTCCCAGAAATACTGGTGGAGAGGTAACGTTACACTAATCACATCTTTAATGACAAAGCTTTCCAGCTCTGTGTGATGCTGTGTGACAGATGGCATCTCTTAAATGTGTCTTGTCAGTCACAGAAGTGACATAGGAAGCTACAGCTGTAGGCTATGTCAATAATAGACATCATATAAAGGACAGTTTCTGAGGTAACACAGGCATTAAAGTCACCATGAAATCAAATTATTTTTTATTTATATGTATTGCGGTATTTATTATAAATGATTTATCCGTACACACCATTATTTTTTCATTCACGTGTCCTCGTAATCTTTAATAAAATTAACTTCCCTCCCTCTTGCAATGACGTCTCTTCTCTGATGACGTGTTTACTGGCGCGAGGGCGTGGCAAACTGTCACACACTTGCACACATGAGATCATCACAGCAATAGTAAGCCACAATGATCCAACAAATCCTGCCCTACAAATGTTTTTATTTTATTTACATATTTTTTTCTTGTTTTTTTCTTCTCAGAAGTACATAACCATAGGGAAGATTGCAACTTCAGCTTCAAACTGAGTTTAAGAATCCTCGTATATTTAAATATTAATAATTAATAAGTGAGATAGGCAGAAGCTTTATTAATCCCATGGCAAAAACAGATGTAATTTATTGATTTTAGGATACAAAGTCTGTTATTATTTATAGCCTAAACCTAGTTGTCTTATCACAGGTGTGCTGAAGCAAGTGAAGGATTGCATCAAAGAGTGCATTCACTGCCAAAGCAAGCAGGAGAAGGGGAGAGGCAATGCGGAAGATTCCACAAAACAAGCTGTCCGACAAGTTAGACGAAAGACCTCTGCCTGTGCCAGTGAAGAAGAGGATGATGAGGCAAATGATGATTTGGATGAGGAACAGTCCAGTGCAGTTGATAAACATGAACTGGTGTTTGTAAGTAGAGTATGCCATTTGTGTCATTGAAAATATTTCAGGTACTACAGTTTATTTATATCTAAAGACCAGCACATAGAAATCACTGTCAATTAAGTAAATAAATATATTATTTCCTCAATTTAAAACTAATATAAGTATAATTATTGTACATGTATATTTTATATTTAATACAATTATTTATGAATATTTTTAATATTTGATAGATAAGTTGATGGATATATTCTTTGTTGCATGGTTTTAGGTGGACAGTAAGGGAGTTGTCAAGCAGTTCTTACCAAAGCATGGGCAGACGATGCTGGACCGGTTGAACCAGCAGCGACAGAGAAATGAGTTTTGTGATATCACCCTGATCATTGAGGGTGAGGAGCATCGGGCACATAAAGCTGTACTGGCCTCCTGCAGTGATTATTTCTACGAGCTCTTTGTGGAAAAGGGTGCTGTGACCAGTCATGAAGCTGTCGTTGACCTCTCTGGTGAGAAGATTGCTGGATGCTGTTCATTGAAATGATGAAACATGAACAATTAATTTATGTTTAAGAAGAATTTAAATATAATCTCTGTTCTAAAGCCTAGTGTGCAGTGTCACGGTCAAAGACCATCCAAACCAAAATGAGACCTCAAAATTGAGTGATCTGAAACACTATTTATGAGCAGTAACTCCCTAGTAATTGTTTCTTTTGTGTTGTTTTACCCACCAGGCTTTAGCAAGGCCAGTTTTCTGCCATTACTGGATTTTGCCTACACATCCAATCTGACCTTTAACTTTTGCGTGATGGCAGAGGTTGCCACGCTGGCACGGCACTTATTGATGGCGGAAGTGCTTCAGATCTGTGAATCTGTGCATAAGAAAGTAGAAGAACAGAAGCTGATGGTCTATCAGAGAGGAGACATCCACACTGTGGTGGCCAGCCAGCCTGCGCCCCCTCAGCCAATCACACCCACCGCTGCCGAAACCTATGTGGTAACTATGCAGAGTGATGACACACCCGAAGCAGGACAGTCCCTGGCGCTAATCACAAGTGAAATTGGGACGGCTGAATCGCTTGCCTTGCTTGCTGGTGCGACCGTAGATGGCGAAACAATGACTGTAGTTACTCATAGCGGACAGGCTGGCTCAGCTGAGTCTCTGGCAATGGTGGCCCACAGTGGTCAGGCAGAGGAGGGCGAGACCATGACTTTGGTCACTCACTCCGGACAAGCGGGTTCAGGTGAGTCCCTGGCTGTAGTACAGGCTTGTTGGTCTGTAGAGGAGCCACAGGTTGGTGACACTCCTGTCATGGAGAGTATGCAAACGGGAGCCTATCTCATTAGTGTGGATCCTGGCAAAATGGAAACTTCTGAGATTGTGCATTTAGCTGCGGCAGCACCACCTGCTGTGCAGGATGAGCCCCAAGCTGCTGAGCCCACACACCAACCTGAGCCAGCAGCTGCAGCGCAACAGCCAGCCCCTGCACCTGTCAGAAGGAGGCCAGGAAGACCACCTAAAGTGAAGCAGCCGGAACCACCACCTCCTCTCCCTTCAGAGGAGGAGCCAATGGAGATGGAGGGGGTTGAGGATGGATCCGGTGCAGATGAAGAGAAAAAAGAAGAGGAATGCAAAGACCCCAACAAGAGATACCTCAGAAAACGATCTGTGAAAGAAGGAGGGTACGTTCGTCTTCATATGGGACTTGAGACAGAGGAGGAAGAGACAAGCACTTCACCCCCTACGAAGGTATGCACTCCCATTCTCTCGACATATGTTTCATCTGTAAATGTGACAATGGCCATGTCCCAAATGGTGCTCTTTTGGACTTGGCACATTTGTAAGGTCCACAATCGCAGGGTGGCCCATCTGTTATGTGGACTATGGCGTTGATGCACCATTTCGCGAAGCCTGTACTGGTTTCCCGATATCATAATGTTCTAGAATCATCATGAGGGATAAAAGCCTCATTAATAGAATGAATTAATGACATTCTTGAAACAGTAAGTAATTACCGGTAAAAAATAAATAATAACGAATAATAATAAATATTGGCATAATCATGTTATTTATTATTTTCTAGGAACATGTAATTAACAGATTTGCTTTAACACTTATTAATATTTGAAAAACCTTATATACACCAAGTCATGTGATGTGACCAACATGAGAAATTTGGAAACTATAAATAGTAAAAGGCTAAAAGACTTTTTACACCACATTACATTTTCACCACAGTCATTAAATTTAAACCGTCTTTCAAAAGCACATAAAATCAGCATGAATACATTTATTATTTATTATTTGTCATTGACCCCAATATGCTTTTGTTGTTCAATGAGCCAAGGATTGGATTACAAAAAAAAAATCAGCCAGATTGTCTTAGAATCTCACTGTGTCCCCAGACACCTCAGAGACTTGCCAGGAGAGGTCGAGTGGTTCAGTCTGTGAAGAACAATCCTGATGAGATTTCAGAGTCAAACATAGAGGCCGCCCCTGAAGCCGTAGCGCCTTTAGCAGAGGAACTGGAGCTTGTTGCCGACCAGCCAGAGACTGTGGAGGAGGGCGCACTGCATGAAGACCCAGGAGAAGTTGTGGAAGGAGAACACGCGTGTAATGAGTGTGGTATGGTGTTCCAGAGGCGGTACGCCCTCATCATGCATGCTCTGAAACATGAGAAGACTCGCAGCTTCAAGTGCAGTGTATGTACCCTTGGGCTGAATAAAAAGTAATTCTTGCCTGCCCTTTATGCATTTTGGTTATTTTCCTGACATTCCTTTTGTCCTTTCAGATTTGCAATAAGGAGTTCCAGTACGCAGCCTCACTCCGTGCACATTTGGCGCGTCACAAGCATCAGAAGACCCAGAGAGCCAGCATGACACGGGCCATGGCCACAGAAGATTCTCAGGGGTCAGAAGATCAGGCGAGGTACCGCACCAAACGGGAGTTTGTGTGCGACATCTGTGGCAAGACTCTGCCCAAGCTGTATTCCCTGCGCATTCACATGCTGAACCATACGGGGGTGAGGCCACACACCTGCAAGGTTTGCGGGAAAAGCTTTGCCACCAAGCACAGCCTGAAGATGCACCGGGCGCTGCACGACTCCCTCAAGAGATTTCAGTGCACTGTCTGTGAGAAGTCTTTTGTCACTAAAAGAAGCCTAGAGGAGCATACAAGCATTCACACAGGTACACACGCACACATACATACACACACTTACATACACACACACATTTTGCTTGTGACAGGCAATATGAATACTTAAATATGCAGTATTTAAACTGGTATGATGTGATTAGTATTAACTTTGGGAGTTATGATTTAAAAAAAAGCATTTGAATTTAGATTCAGTTACAGAATTAAGTAAATAATTATAATTATTTCAGGCGAAGCAAGTTTATTTATTTATACAATGGTAATTCAGTGTTTTACACTTGTAAAGAAGTAAAAATAATGTAAAATTATAAAAGAACTGGAAAAAACATAAAAGACAAATAAAAAGGAGTAAATGTAATTAAAAATGGTTAAAAGAAAGCGTAATGAAATTATACAGCAAATAAATAATCAAGTGTAGCATGAGTGGACAGAGTTAAGTGTACAAATAAACAGTATTTTAAATCTGGACATGTATGTGGCTACCATTGGAGGCATGTAACACCTTCTGGAAGCTGGTTTCTGTCAATTGTATCTAAATCCAGTCTCCTTATATTTGGATTTAACTATGAATTTCTAACACTCTCTGTTTGAATGATCTAAAGCCACCTTTCCACTATGTCTGACACACTTTGACCGTACACGTGACACAATTTTCATCATCACAAGGATTTGTGAGCATTAGCACGTGTAGCCCAATTTTTGAGACTGCGTGGATAGTGTGCATACAACAGCGCATGCGCAAGAAAGACATAAGAGTCAATTGTACCAGCAATTGTACTGTGCATGTGTTGAACTCGGCCATCCATGGTTGAGTATACTTTGAAAGCTGTGTGGACACGAAACGCATCCTGATACAAAAAAGTTTACCCGGGCCTTTACCCTCCACTAATTCACCATATAAAAATTAATGTATGAATGTATCCATACAAAATAAAAGACGCCACGGTTGCACTTTATTTGACAGTATGTGCACTTACGTGTACTTGCACCGTTCTTACCTAAGAAAGTACTGGTTAATTTAAGGTAACTACATGGGTAACAGCAAAGTATACTTCACCTTTTACGCATAACCAAGGGTCTGCGTGAAATGCGCGTGATGCAAATTTCGTAATCGGAAGTGAATGCGCGTATAGAACGAAAGTCAAAAGAAGTATACTTTACCAGGCTGTGCTTTCGACTGTGCGCACATACGTGTAAAAAAACAAAGTATACTTTCGGCTTTAAGGTTAGGTTTAGGGGTAGGTTCAGGGTTAGTAGTTATTACCCAGTTATTGTAATAACTACAGTTATTGTAATAAAGTACATAGACTGAATTCAATGTAAATAATATTTTTTCTGATGTAATTATCGATAACCGCCCATTTTACAGAAATAGTGTTTGAAGAATGATGTTTTAGTGGAAAATTATTATTGGTTATTTGGAAAATTTTCATAGTTTTGATTGGAATACATCACACCCGCTCTGGCGGTCACATGTGGTTTAGCCACACAAGTTCAAATATCGCATCTGAAGCTCTAAACAGATCTGCTTTATGCATATGATCAAAACACCAGTCAATGTAGTCATTAACATTGCGATAGTGCTAAATGAACAGTTCATAATAGCAGTTTGTTTGACAGGTGAATCAAAGTACTTATGCACAACCTGTGGAGCATCTTTTCACCGTGCATCGGGACTGAGCAAACACCTGAAAAAACATCAACCCAAACCTGAGGTCCGCTTATTCCACTGTTCACAGTGAGTGCCTTATCCCTCGACACATGCACAACTGCTTTCTGTGAACCCCCTGATTAAACTTTTATTCACGTATCTTCCCACATAATGGTTTGACACGTTTTGTTCCTTCATTATAGCTGTGATAAGAGTTTCTTTGAAGCGAAAGACCTGCAGCAGCACATGAATAAGCACTTAGGCCTAAAGCCCTTCCAGTGCCAGGTCTGTGGAAAATGCTACAGCTGGAAGAAAGACTGGTACTCGCACGTCAAATCACACACTGTTGCAGAGCCCTTCAGGTGAGAGTGAAAAACAGAAAAACAAAGTGTATTTTTTCGCTTGTGCTTTGTGAAGGGTCCGTTATGGAAATTATATTTCACTATTATATGAAATCTGAACTTCTATAGGGACTTGAGCATTTGTTAAAGGTAGACGGCGAGCTCCATTGTGCGATTTGTCTTTTTGGCAGGTGTAATGTGTGTGGGAAGGAGTTCTTTGAGAAGGCCCTGTTCAGACGGCATGTCAAGAAAGCCACTCATGGAAAGAAGGGCAGAGTGAAGCAGAACTTGGAGAGAGAGTGTGAACACTGTGGGAGGAAGTTCACACAGCTCCGAGAGTACCGCCGGCACATGAATAATCACCAGGGTTAGTGGAGAGTCATACACAAACACATGTAGAATGATAATAATTTATTTAAATTCAGGAACTGTTTCACCCAAAACAAACCAAACCAAAATCTAAAAAGAAACTTATTTCACTGTAAATGACCCTATCATAGTTTTTGAGACAAATTAGCAAAAATATACCTTTTGTTTAGTTTGTGACCATTCAGAAACCAAAAAAAAACAAATGTATTTAATATAGTGCTGTCAAATTGTCTAATCGCATTTAACTGTATCTAACAGAAACGTTTGTGTTGATATATATGTGTTTAAATGTATATATGTACACAGATATGCGCACACACACACATATATTTATATAATATATATAAATATAGTATAAAATATTTACACACGCATACATTAAATAAACACAAACTTCTATGTTAGATGCAATTAATTGTGATGAATCGATTTGACAGCATTAATTTAAAATATATTTTTATAAATAATAATATAATAGGTTTTTTAAGTTCCCCAGAACAATACCATTTCATTTCTCCACTAGTATTACTATTAATATTTAATATTAGTAGTATTAATAGTGGATAAAATAAATGGTACTGCTGTGTATTTGCACAGCTACTTTAGGAAGAGAAAAAGGATGCCGCGTTAAATATTTTTAACACTTTAAGGCATAAATTATTAATCGTAGAAATTTGCCTCTATATGAATTACTAAAAACACTGTTTTTTTATTTTATTTTTTTAACAAAAATATATATTGTTTGATTTGTGCATCCAAACCAAACAAAAATGTATTTTTGTAAAAACAAAACTGTTTGATACTTTTTATTTGCTTTACAAAGTATGATCCAATCTGCACATCTGCAATGTTGCTGTAGGTGGCACTGCATGTCATTCTTGTTGAAATGTTCCGTCTCTAATAGATATCCTGCACATTTCCATGTTTGTATTCGGCAATTTTACTGTCAACTGATATTTTGGTTTGGGTGTCAGCCACTTGAAATGCTTATAAATAGCTGAGTGTAAGAGATGTATAAATAGCTGAGTGTAAGAGATGTCATGCTGCTCTTTTTTTTCCTTCTTTTTTTTGCAGGAGTGAAGCCCTTTGAGTGTCTGACCTGTGGCGTTGCATGGGCTGATGCTCGTTCGCTGAAGCGGCATGTACGCACTCACACGGGCGAGCGCCCCTATGTGTGCCCATTGTGCCAGGAGGCCCACATAGATGCCAGAACACTGCGGAAGCACATCACCAAGTTCCATGGAGATCAGTTACCTGGCAAGATCATGCTGGAGAAGGACACTCTGCAGTTCCACAACCAAGGCACACAGGTGGAGCACGCCGTCAGCATCCTCAGCTCTGAGCTGCCCCCTGAACTCCAGCCTCCACAGCCTCCCGTCACAGAGGAGATAGAGACTGTGCTCATCACCGAAGAAACTGTGGAGGCCGTGCAGGCTGTGAGTGAGGGCGCCGTGTCCACGTTGTCCGATCAGAGTATTATGCAGGTGGTGAACTACGTCCTGGCACAGCAAGCTGCAGTCAAGGTGGAAGAAGCACCAGAGATCATCCAAACCATGGAAGTGGAGGTGGCCCATGTGGCAGAGGTGGAATGAGACACAAGAACTCTGGCTCCTCAGCCTCTGATGTTGACCACATCATAGTGACTTGGCAGTAAAAGTAATATGAATAAGGGCAGGCTTATTATTTTTTTGTTGTCATATGCACCCTGTGTGATAATGTAAAAAAGTGCTCATTTATTTTTGATGTAAAATGTAAATTAAATAAGCTTAAAGGACTCTTGAGTTTGCTGACATCACCCTTCTTACAGCGTGTGCGTGTGTGCGTGTGCGTGCGTGCGTGCGTGCGTGCGTGTGTGTGTGTGTGTGTGTATGTGTGTGTGTCAGTGCATGATGTGTGAATAAGCTTGGTTTGCATTATAAGCGTCTGTGTACATGTGTACATAAACAGAATAATTTGTATTGTAATAGTCACAATCAAGCATACAAGAAGCAGATATAAACATCTTTTTTGTAACTAGGTTACTTTTTTCTCATTATTAAGGCAGTTTTTTTCTTTTTGATAATTTGTTAAGATTATATATAAGCTCTAACAGTCTTAGCAAAAAGGGCCATAGGCTCTTGTCTGGTATAATGCGGTGCCTCTCGGTCTTAGCTGAGTGCTATGTATAGCAGCAGAAATGACAACCAAATAAAAAACTCCCTGTCTGCAGGGATACACTATGTGCTCTATTTCTTTTCTCTTTTTTTCATTTTATATGTCTTGAGGTGAAAATGAAAATGTGTGAAGTCTGTATGCCCCAATACCAGCATCCCAAGATTTGTGAGAGCTGCCCTTATAAAAAAAATATACTATGGTTTTATGTAGTGTTGGCTGTTAGAATTGTGGTGGATGGATGCTTTGTAGAATAAGACTAAATACTATTGTTTTTTTCTCTAAGTTAGTTTCTAAACATGTTACTAAATCATATGCTATTAAAATCTTTGTTACTCTAAATCTATTACAAATAACAGTGTTCTGGAAGACAATATGATGTCAACTTAAATATGTGTAAAAATAAATATTTTATTTATATAATGTTGTAGTAATAGTTTTTAAACATAAAAACATCAAAGTCATACTTTTTACTTCTAAAAATATATATTTTCATAAAAATTCTCAACTTTTTTTATCCGGTTGGTTACTACATGGTTTACAAATGCTACCATTAAATTATGACGTCTATGGTTATAATTAATTATTTTAGCTTTTAATAGAGTCTGCGACAACCCAGTGCAAACCCCAAGAGTATTATTTAGTGTTATATCAACTCGTGTTTATCCACAGTAAAATGTTTAGAAAGGCGAGATTTTTGTGCAACAAACAGAGTTTCACACACCGGTCTGACCTTATTTGGAGAAAAACAACTCCCATTCGTCCACCTTATCTGGAAATTAAGTAAAACGACACTGAAATCACCAAAGCCTTCTAAATGTGCTCAAACTTCCACAGGGTTCATCAGATTGCAATCAAATGTAAGATTAGTTCGCGTCGTCTCTCGTGCTGATGAACGCGAGCTCATCCAGTGGATGTGATCGCAGATGTTGCTCGTCGCGCGTGAGGTGCGGCGGCTGAGGAGCCTCACACACTCTTCATCATCCTCTTTCCTCATGGCGAGAAAGACCTTGGCTTGGTAAACGGCATTGGTCCCTATAATTTGTGTTTTTACATCATTTAAATGGCTTTCGCCGTGAACTAATAATGTATCTGTGGTAGGTTAGTGCTGTGAAATGTGGTGTTTCAATCATGGCACGGGACTGATACCGTGGATCTGGCTGAAGCGACCCGTCTATATCCAGGTAAGACGCGAAATAAGCATCACATTTAACTTAATTGTTCATACATCGTGACGAGTGTTTCGTTTTAATAGCTATTTGTGTAGGCTGCTTGGAATAATTTGTGTATTAGATTTGAATGGACGAGGTGGGGACGCTGTTATCCCGTTTGGACTCTGAAGTTTTTGAAGGATTCATCTCTTATGATTCACTTTAATTCAACGACTAATCCAGCGGCACATCCGCGACTCTTTTCATCCCTTTTCCTCGATATTTATGCAGTAACCTCATTGTTATATCTTACTAAAAACAGCGAAATGGCATTTTTTCGTTTCTCCTGTGAATTTCATGAATGTGGTGGATGAAACTGATGTTGCTGCGTTTTATCCATCATCAGGTCGGTCGTTGCTGTAGCAACCATGCTTCTGTATAACATTTTTATAGTCCTGCTGAAAACATTTCTCCTACCTGTCAAAAACGTAATTCAAAATATAAACCATGAATTTCCAAACTCATTGGAGCGCTGTGCGTCAAAGATTGAAGACCTAATTTTACACTTCTATACTGAGCAACGACAATACAAGCTCATAGGCTATAATATATTTAACTCAAGAGAATAGTTTCACTATTACAGACTTATTTCAGGGACATTTTGCCTTCTTGTGAGTCTTCAATAATGCTTCTGCAAAGTTTTTTTGATAAATTGATGTTGTTCCCCTGAAATATCCAAATGAAATAACGCCCTGCCCCTGGTGCTGTTTGGTAATTTTGACCAAAAAGTTTTATGTTTTGTTTTTTGTTTTAGAATGTTTTACTTCCTCAAAATGGTACGGAACTTGGTAAAGGTTTTGGCACTTACTATTTAAAAAAATAATAATAATCATGGACATTAGGTTAAATGTTCCTGTAAAATTTGCACCCTTGTACTGCTGTGTTAAAAAATGACTACATTCGAAACAGATGGGAAGCATTTAATCATTTAAGCATTTAATCTTTGCTACTGCGGCCAAACACAATTTTACTGAAAGCAAATGTTTTGAGCTATCAACCTCAAATTTTTAACATGATTTGTTTAAGGCTTTGATTTTCTCACAGTTTTAGAGTAAAACGTTTTGAAAAAGGACTATTTCATACAAAATAGTATTTTTATGCATTTTTCATCATAATAAACTTAAAATTCTATAACTTTTTTCACATCAGCAATAAACTGCCAATTGTCTTCTTTAAAAAAAGACCAAACTTAATCTGTGCTCCAAGCATTCAAGATTTACAACAGTTTAAGTTGAACATTTAATTTTCAGGTCTGTACTGAAAAAGCAATTATATATTCCATAAATATTATATAGTACCAAAAAGTATATACTATACTGTATACTAAAAGTACAAAATATTAAATAAAAAACATCTAACTAAAATATAATCATTTAATTGTAATGTAAAAATTTGTCATTTTTGACCGCCACATGAGCAGCACCAGAGGGTTAAAAGAATAATTTAAAAAGAATAGAATTAAATATATAATAGTCTCTGATAATAAAAATGATTGTTAATACAGTTGTTGTGCTTTTTATTGCATTTAATGTTTGGACACATGGAAAGTTTGAGAAACATGGACTGTTCTAATTGCACATATATTGGATTAACAAAACCACAAACCATAATTTTTCGTGAGACCATAACTTAACTTCAGCTCCGGAGGCTTCCTAAAGCTCAGCGATTGTACACACTGTAAAAACAGTAACGATGATGTTGATTTTACCATATTAATCAGAGTGCGAGTCTAATAAAGAAACATTGGAAGATCTAGTAATTCAACCCAAACCTATATGGCAAGGACGACTTGAGCAGGACGTTTCTCAGTGATGCGCTACTGTGGCTGTGTTGAGTATTTGACCAGTTCTAATATGAAATGCTATAAAATCACTTTCACTGCATGTAGATACTCTGTTTGAAGAACAGATGAGCACTATGAGCAGTGTCGTCATTAATAATTTTCAAAAAACTTAATTGGTTCTTGCATATAACACTTTTTCTTCTGTTTATTTCCTCATACCTTGTTTTCCTCACACTTCAGTCTGCAAATAGCTCATAGCTCACATTTGTTTGTGTGATATAAACACATATTTAGCTGAAGAAGTCTTGTGCTGTAAGGTGAAACCTGTGGTGGCTGGTAATCATTGATGTAGTTCTTTACATCCCTCAAAATGAAGGAAATGGCATCAGCTTTGTGGTGGGAGGGATGAGCGGTTTAGACTAGGAAGGCAGGCCTCTTTTGAGCATTTTGGGCTTTTTTTCTGAAGACTGTAATCCTGCATGCTTTCAGCAGCTTACTGAGACTTCTTCAGCTGACTGTCCTCACAGAGTCTGGCTTACTGTCTGGTGTTTGCTTGCTCGAGTGAAAGATTGACGAAGAGAGAACCTAAATGGGGGATATGTGCTTTTTAGTGAACAAAATTAATCTCAGAGGTAGATATTAACCACTTTGCACTGGTCCTTGTACACCATTTTAGTTGGAAGTAATGGTGGCTGTGAACAAGACTTCACCCACATGTTTTTTTCATTAATTTTAAAGTGCCCCTATGCTATTTTAAAGGCTCCTCATTTTGTTTTGGAGGTCTTTAACAACAGATTTACATGCATCAAAGGTAAAAAAACAGAACATCACATTTTTCAGTGATTCTCGATGGATGAATGAGTCTCTCTAAATCCTTCCTTTTCGTGAGACCTCTGCTCTGATTGGCCACACGGCCCAGTCTTTTACGATTGGTCTACCGCGTACAGTGCATGTTTTCGGAAGCTAAACGCCCATCACCATAACCAAACTTCAGCTCCGGAGGCTTCCTAAAGCTCAGCGATTGTACACTTTGTAAAGACAGTAACAATGATGTCAATTTTACCATATTAATCCGAGTGCGAGTCTGATGAAGAAACATTGGAAGAACTAGTTATTCAACCCGAACCTCTATCGCAAGGACGACTTGAGCAGGACGTTTCTCAATGATGCGCTTCTCATTTTTAAGGTACATTAGGAGATGTTGCAACTGTAATTCCTCACCATCAGCATTAACAAGTTATTAGCTAATTTATTGCGGTATACATGCGAGAACTGTATCAATAACAGCGGAGTCTATCAACAATAACTTGAGCCCCTGCCCCTTTGAAAGTGAAAGTGCCCCTTTCGAACACGCCGCAGTGCCCCGGCGAACGTGATCCTGGCCGGAACAAAATCCTGTCCGGAACTTGATTCTTAGCGGGATTCTTACCTGCCCTCCCGGAACGCAGTTGACCCTGCCCCTGCGGAGGTCCTTGCACGCCACTGTTGTGATTCTGAGGAGCAAGCTGGTCCAAATAAACTGTGTACTGACCCATTTTTCAAGAGCAAGCATTTTGCAAATCTCTTTTTTCTAGTGAAGTAGAACCGTATCACATTGGGATTCAAATTATAAACGACTTCAGAGTCGATTCTTTCTTTTGGGAGACAATAACTTGATTTATCTTGCATTTTTGACTTTACAACTTTGCAGAATATTTACATTTAAACAGCTATATTACACACTGCATGAAAGGGAATATTAGAAAAACCGTAATAGGGGCACTTTAAATATTTTCAACCTCGCTTTTATACCTTTATGCTTTCTGCTGGGGTAGATTACATTTTTTGGGGAAAATGTAAGAGCCATATTATATTATTAATCTGTTTTTATGCCCAAAGGATCTGCTGTGTTGACCTTTGGAACTACTGTCCTCTCTAAATGGACGATTCTCTGAATAGAATCCTTTATTTTATCTACATAAAGCATTCTGTTTAGAGGTCATGCGCTCAGAGAATTTATTATAAAATAACTGCTTTATGCTCTCAAACATTATATGGAAGGAATTAGGAGAACATGCCTCATAAAATTCACGAGGTTACTGAGACTAAATGCTTCAGGACACAATAGTACTTGTTCAGGAGGTGAGTTTCTCTGTAATGTTCTACATTTCTCTCAGCCAGAGGGATGATTCACATTCAGATACAACATTTCCACAAAGCAGCAGTGATAAACAGATGAATATAATATAGGTGAACACAGGGTTTTGCCTGTGTTGTTTATTAGTACTTTTATTAACATTTTGTGAAATGATAATTAAAACATCCGCATTTTTACTGATTTTTTTTTTTTGGTCCGGATTTGTTAAGGATTTGTCAAAATAATAGCAGTACAATGTGACTAACCAGAATAATCAAGGTTTTTAGTATATTTTTTTATTGCTACGTGGCAAACAAGTTACCAGTAGGTTCAGTAGATTCTCAGAAAACAAATGAGACCCAGCATTCATGATATGCACGCTCTTAAGGCTGTGCAATTGGGGTATTAGTTGAATTAGTTGAAAGGGGTGTGTTCAAAAAAATAGCAGTGTGGCATTCAATCACTGAGGTCATCAATATTGGGAAGAAACAGGTGTGAATCAGGTGGCCCCTATTTAAGGATGAAGCCAACACTTGTTGAACATGCATTTGAAAGCTGAGGAAAATGGGTCGTTCAAGACATTGTTCAGAAAAACAGCGTACTTTGATTAAAAAGTTGATTGGAGAGGGGAAAACCTATAAAGAGGTGCAAAAATGATAGGCTGTTCAGCTAAAATGATCTCCAATGCCTTAAAATGGAGAGCAAAACCAGAGAGACGTGGAAGCGGAAGACAACCATCAAAATGGAAAGAAGAATAACCAGAATGGCAAAGGCTCAGCCAATGATCACCTCCAGGATGATCAAAGACAGTCTGGAGTTACCTGTAAGTACTGTGACAGTTAGAAGACGTCTGTATGAAGCTAATCTATTTTCAAGAATCCCCCGCAAAGTCCCTCTGTTAAAAAAAGGCATGTGCAGAAGAGGTTACAATTTGCCAAAGAACACATCAACTGGCCTAAAGAGAAATGGAGGAACATTTTGTGGACTGATGAGAGTAAAATTGTTCTTTTTGGGTCCAAGGGCCACAGGCAGTTTGTGAGACGACCCCCAAACTCTGAATTCAAGCCACAGTACACAGTGAAGACAGTGAAGCATGGAGGTGCAAGCATCATGATATGGGCATGTTTCTCCTACTATGGTGTTGGGCCTATTTATCACATACCAGGGATCATGGATCAGTTTCCATATGTTAAAATACTTGAAGAGGTCATGTTGCCCTATGCTGAAGAGGACATGCCCTTGAAATGGTTGTTTCAACAAGACAATGACCCAAAACACACTAGTAAACGGGCAAAGTCTTGGTTCCAAACCAACAAAATTAATGTTATGGAGTGGCCAGCCCAATCTCCAGACCTTAATCCAATTGATAGTGATATCAAAAATGCTGTTTCTGAAGCAAAACCAAGAAATGTGAATGAATTGTGGAATGTTGTTAAAGAATCATGGAGTGGAATAACAGCTGAGAGGTGCCACAAGTTGGTTGACTCCATGCCACACAGATGTCAAGCAGTTTTAAAAAACTGTGGTCATACAACTAAATATTAGTTTAGTGATTCACAGGATTGCTAAATCCCAGAAAAAAAAAATGTTTGTACAAAATAGTTTTGAGTTTGTACAGTCAAAGGTAGACACTGCTATTTTTTTGAACACACCCCTTTCAACTAATACCCCAATTGCACATCCTTAAGAGCGTGCATATCATGAATGCTAGGTCTTGTTTGTTTTCTGAGAATCTGCTGAACCTACTGGTAACTTGTTTGCCACTTAGCAATAAAAAATATACTAAAAACCTTGATTATTCTGGTTAGTCACATTGTACTGCTATTATTTTGAACAATACTGTACATAAAAAAACAACGGGCTTGAGGTTGGTAATTCATACAAATTCATATGAGTTTGGAAACTCGTCAAAATACGTACGATTTAGCAAAAATCGTACAAATTAGTATGAGTGAGGATTAATCCAAACATGCATTTGAAGAATAAAAAAAAGGAAGTTATATCATAGAGAGGACCCCTGAAGACCTAGATGTGTACAATATCAAATAATGTCAACTTTTTATGACATGACAAGTTCGGTTAGTTCAGGTATAAGTGTCATCGTATAGCCCCACAAAATGAATGCTATTTTATTTAGCTATAAATGCTATAATTAGTAAATTATAGTAAAAAATAAAAAACATTTTTTAATACTAAGTTCAGTCATGAAACTCTATTAATCGCTGATTGGTTCCTTCAGTTCTACGACACTAACCAATCGGAGGTACTTCCTCATCTACGTGGCTTTACTTATACCGTATCCTAGCAGCTATCCGCATGCTGCGCAATTATGAGAACTCCGATAATCCCACCTCCTCCCCAGCACCACCTGTAGAGATCTGCTTGGGGGGGTTACATCAGCCTTCCTTGTTGTTATCTTGACTAAGCTGAACATTATGTATTTGCTCAACGGCAGCAGCAGCGTAGCAGATCTCGTCCGCCAAAATCAAGCCTATGTACATTCCATGCTCTATGCTAATAAAATGTTGGTTGAATCTATTTCACTCCGAGAGTTTTCATGATTGAACTGTTTTTCTAAATTATATTATGAAAATCTACTTGGTGGTTATACCATGAGACATTATTTGACTGATTCGATTTAAACTTCTGTTTTTAAAAACCACATGAAACCAACTTGAATATAGAGATAACATTTCTAACAATTGTTAAATGATTTTGCCCTTCCTTGCACACTCTTATTTGTCATAGACCCAGATGTCAAAACTCTTTTCTGATATGGCTTCTCCTGGGTTTCCTGAGGCTAGTTTTAAGGTCCCTCTTTTTGCAAAGGTTGGGGACTTAAACACTGTGACCACCCAGCCATGAGGGAAAGAGAGCATTCAATAGAAAAAAAAACTCCTTAGGGAATCTTCAGACAACAAGTCCAGACAAACTTTCAATTATCAAGGACAAGAGGGAAAGTAATATGAGTGGCCCAATACAAATTGACACAGTTACCCTAGTGCAGTGTATTGTATTCTAGTCTCTTGTCCCAGGACAGTACATTTGTTCACTAATTTCTCATCCTAGATAGGTTTCATTACACTTTTCACATGCAAGTGTATGACACGTATCAGCTGTTTTGGTGTTAATCATAAGAGTCCAAATATACTGGCTGCATTGCAGTTCCATCCATTCCAAGCAGTGATTTGGTGAAACAGTTTTGTCAAGCCACAGCATTGAAATGCTTGAAGATATGTTTGTTTCTTATTTGGCTGACTCACTATTATGACTCAAAATCCATAAAGTCCTCTTTCAGCCAAAAGCATTCTTGTATTAAACCGTATAGCGGAGGAATGCTATATAGATATCAAGATCTTGAATGAAATATAGATCTTGGATGCATTTAAAGAGAGTGCCTCTAGCCTTAAAGTATTTTACTACATCAAAAAAAGAACTTAAAATTGCATGGCCTCCAGGGTGCCTTCTTTAGTGCCTGCTACACTGTTTTAATTCTTCTGTTGTCCTACCTACTTGTGTTGTGTGTGCCCAGTATGTTTAGAGTTTAAACTTGTATTAGAGACACCCCCTTTCTCTTAAACAAGAAACTTGGTTCTCATTTCAGCTATATCTCAGCGCCGTTTAGGGATCTGTCACAGTCAGACGACCATTCTCCTCTATTTTGTCCCTGTGGGAATAAAAACCAGGTCTCCTATTTACTATGAGTGTCAAGCTGGCCCTCTTTGCTTCCAGTGCAGCTCAGAGGAAGTGTGTCACATGCTAAATGAGGTTATATGGTAGGATATATTTAAATATATCAAATATATATCTTGAGGACAGAAGGAAGCTGGATTGAGTGTGTGTGGAATATATTGGGTATTATTGTAGGGTTTTTGAGCAAAAATTTACTTTTCCATCTAAAACCAAATCGCAAATCTCTCATTCTCTCTTAAAAGTAATACCAAATGATTTTTAATAATAAACATATATATTAAGTATTATTAGGATTTTAAGTATTGATACAAATTTTCCCTTATATTTACTATAATATTGAGCACACACACACACACACACACACATGTTGTGTTTCCATGTTTTATGGGGACATTCCATATGTAATGCATTTTATACCGACAAACTGTATTTTCTATCCCCTACACTGCCCCTGCCCCTAAACCTACCCATCACAGGAGACATGCTGCATTTTACATTTTCAAAAACATCACTTATTGTGATTTATAAGATGTTTTCCTCATGGGGACCAAAAATGTCCCCACAAGGACAAGGATTTTGGATATTGCCATCTTTGTGGGGACATTTTGTCCCCATACCGTAGGGATTACCAGTCCACACACACACACACACACACACACACACACACACACACACACACACACACACACACACACACACACACACACACACACACACACACACACACACACACACACTTTATACAACATAATTTATTTATCTAATCTGCACTGACAAATGATCTAAAGCACTAAATGTGAAGAAAAAATAGTTCCACTTGATAAGAGAGCAGCTGCTTTGAAATGACATTTGTGATACAGAACAAGATGTTGCTATGATTATTTGTTGCTGTTGGAGTCACACATCACTGTGTAGTGGAACAAGGAGCAACTAATGGTCATTCTATATTAATCATGTGGGTTTTTTTCATGTGAATCTATGTTTGGCTGCTTTCATCGCCCTGAATCACAACCTTCCTGAGCTCCAGTGGTTAGGTTGATGTAAACACTTTGGACTGTTGCAGCATTGACTCAGTGTGTAGATGGATGTGTCCCATGGGGAAACAGGAGTGAGAGAAACGGGTTGGGGTGCCTGATTGCTGGTTGTTCTCACAGAGATGAGTCAAATTAGACCTGCAGTGCCTGTGTGACGTCAGCTTCCATCAGAACTCTGCCGCTTGGGAGCAGGAAAACAGTGAGGAAAAGAGAGAGTGGGAACTAACACTATCTCCCATCACATTTACAATGCACCAGAGAAGCTTTTTCTTGTTCTTCATGCCTTATATTTCCTTTAGCGAGAGAAAGTTCAGGACATTAAAAACCCTTTTGTTTTTGAGTTCATGTTTGACAGCAGTCATCTTTCTCTCACTCTCTTTCTGTCCTTGTCACTTTTCCTTGCTCTTTCTGTTGCTTTCCCTATCTATCCGTCTCTCATTGGTCTGAAGGGGAGGGGGGCATTAGGGAGAAGCATCAAGAAATCGCTTTATGATCATGAATTATGGATGAGTAGAGAGCAAGCTATGAAAACAAGTGTCAGTGCAAAAATTCTCCCCCACTTGATCCGCCTTTTCCATCCGATCATCTCTCACCAAGCCACTGAGGGGTTTAAGGATTAAAAGCAACTGACATGCTCCATATTCCTATTATGTATGGCACATGTTCTTTGCAGAGTACCTGAAATCGAAGTCTAGGCATTGAGAGAGCAAAGAGTAATGCTTGTGATTGAAGCTATCGGCACAAGGAGGTTGATCACATATAAGCTTCTGCAGATATATGTCCCTCTGCAGTTCATCTCAATAGAGACACTGCTGTCAAACCAAACAAGCTGTCACAGCCTAAGGGAGACAGCGTGATCTTTTACCTTCACATTTACATTTATGCCTTCGTCAGATTGAATCTCCAGTCAAATTGCAGAAACCAAATGTTTTATAGAGGGTTAAAGACAACGATAGATAGTAGATCAATTTAGTTCAGTTTTCTGAAATGTCTTTGGTATATATATGGTAAATTGTTTAAAGGGGCATTCCAGATCATGATTTTTTCTTGATCTGCCCTTTAAAAGTATATTAGAATGATTTCTGAAGGATCATGTGACACTGTAGACTGGAGGAATGGCTGCTGAAAATTCAGCTGTGCCACCAGGAATAAATAACACTTAAAATATATTCAAATAAAATACCGTTTTCATTTCACAATATTGTTGTTTTACTGTATTTGTGACTAAATAAATGCAGCCTTGGTTAGCATAAGAGACTCTGAACCAAACTTATGAACGGTGGTGTATATAGAAATACTGATAAAAAAAAGCAAAACATCATCACACCAAAATTTTGACTAACATTAGAAGATTTTATCTTTAGTATAAGATATTATTATTATTATTATTATTATTATTATTATTATTATTATTATTATTATTATTATTATTATTATATATCTTTATTATAAGACATTATCTTGTTCAATGGCTGGTCAGCAGCAGGTTGAATGTAGCTTTGAGGATCTTTTAAGATGCAGATTACCTCACTTAACACACACTCCCTTTTGCCTGTATGTCTTTAGAACAGTTAAATTAAAACGTTAAATGAAAGCCTTTGAGGGTCATTGGGATACCACTGTTTCTGCCCACCTTTTCCACAGCCACTGGTCTTCACTCACTCAGCCACTAATGAAAAGCGGACACAAAGCCTCAATCAATAACCTCTCATTACGTACTTCTGTTTGACTTTGCCTTAGTGAGGGACAATGTTGTCCTGAGGATGAACATGCCACATTAGCGGAGTTGAAATTAATGTCTCTGTGCATTGACTGAAAAGGTCAGGTGTGGGTTTGCTTTGTTTGTGGAGTACTGCACTTGTAATGGAGCACGGATCGATCTGAGATACCATGGCAATGAGCATTACAGCATGTCTCAATGAGCCAAGTGAAGTAAGCAGACTTGTGTGCATACATGCTTGAGTGGATATAGAGGTGCAAACAGACTTAACCTCATGGGAGGGCAGCAAAGAAAACAAAATCACATGCAGATGGTAAGCTTTTATTTATACATATAACACAAGTTGTGCATTTAAAAATACAGTCACCTATCCCAGATAAATATGCAGAAACTGCTACGAGTAGCCAATAGTCCAGATCTGGAAGATCTATAACACATTTAAAAAATATATGGTGAATTTTAATTTCATACTATCTTTGCCCGATTTCATAATATTATTTTAACAAATTTTTTTAACGAAACAGCTCATTAATGTTTGAAAAACTCTTCCAAATCATATGTGGTGCAAAAAAAAAAAAAACTGAAAGGAATACATACATAGAACGCCTGCAGACCCTCATGATGGCTGAGAGTCAAGTTTAGCCATCAGTCTTTTAAAATATCAGATAATATGATAAGATAATACGTTCGTTCATTTTTTAAAATGTCATTTGGTGCATGAAAAGTTTTTGATGTAATGATGGTTACGCTATACAGGGCCCCTATCTATTTCAGTTGCCTCAAAATAGCAAAGCGCCAACAATGCGCCTGAACACACCTCGTTTTCAGACCAGTACGCTTTAATGCATTTGCTATTTAAACTACAAAAGGACGCAGGATGTGAAAATTATAACTGGCTGAAACTAGCAAAAAACACTTGCATCGTGCCGGGTGTATGAAAGGGCCCTTAAAATTGTTGCAAAACGACATTTTAAAAAGTACATTTAAAGGGGAAGATTTTTTCATTGGACATGCTTATTTGCCATCAACCCATTTCTGTGCTGACCTGTATTCTGTAGCAACCTAATTAAAGGGATAGTTCGCCCAAAAATGAAAATTCTGTCATACTCACCCTCATGTAAATCACAAACGTAAGACTTTAGTTAATCTTCGGAACACAGATGAATTTACATGTGAACATTCATCACATGTAAATATTCATCAACTCACACATCACTTGTGGTAAACGGAAGCATGTTCATTCTCGTGTGATACACATTTGAGCTTCTGCAAGTTGTTTGTCTCAGTCATGCAGTTTCGGTTGAGCTTCTGTTTATGTTCGCTGATCAGTGTTTAAATGGGAATAAAGGCCTAAATCAAATCTGTTCATCATCATCATCATCATCATCATCATCATCATCATCATCATCATCAAAATTTTAACTAAATCGCTCAATTCATATGGATTAGTTTTACTATATCTTTATTAACTTTTTTAGTAGCGTCAAATTGGTAGTCGTGTGGAGGGACAGAAAGCTCTCAAATTTCATCAAAAATATCTTCATTTGTGTTCCGAAGATGAATGAGATTTCAGAATCTTAGCTCAGAGCACCTCAGCCTGGCTGAACATCTGATGCATATGGCACACAAAATTGGAAACACTTCAGGATTAATTTAATTCTACAGGATTTCCGGGAGACGCGTGTGTTGCGTTCTTTAAAGATATTCCTGGAAACAAAGCCGTTGTTATGCCAAACACACTCATTGAAGAAAAAGTCGTCATGTTTACAACTGTGACAATAAGCACTTATCAGGATCAACTTAATGCTAGATTTTCAAAAGTATGTGAAATATGTGAAGTTCGCGGCATAGACTTTTTAAAATACGTCCAAGAGTCTATTATTGTAAGGACATTAACGTTTTATTTTCACGCACCAAAACATGATGCTGAACAAAACAAACTGTGATTGGTTGCTTTCAGTCAGACAGCCCCTGGGTGGTCATGGGCCAATGAAAGCGGTGGAGTCCTTGTTCCGTCAGTCTTAAGGTCTGGCTACGCGAGACTAAGCACTGGCTAAAGAGAGTTCACCTCAAAGTGCCGACAGACAGAACCATGTCCTTAAAGCACCTAAATTTTAAGAGGAGCTGATAAAACTCTCCCAAAAAATTTAATGAAAGTTCTTATGAAGTGCATTGGCCTTAATGCAGCTCTCATCCTTGGCACACGTAATGAATGTCTGCAAAAACTCCAAAAACTATTTTCTCCCCTATGCCTTTTCTACTCCCCCATAAAAGGCTGAGCCACAGGCTCATGTGGTGCGGAGCCTTATGTGGACTTTTCTTTCCATCTTGTGATTGAAATTCCACGCAGTCTTCGGTTCGGCTGAGAGCGGAGAGTGATGTGGGGGCCGCTGGTGAATTTTTTCACTGTCTACCATCACATTGCATGTGAGTTCACAGCAGTGGAGCATCTAAATGCTGTTTGACACATACAGAGACGTGTCCACTGACCAGCATGATCCCAGTGTACTAAACGTTGAGAGCTTTCTGACACTGGGCCTCTGTTAATTCAAAGTGCTGCCATGGAAACACTTCCTGTCACAAGGGGGAGACCCGTCATCCCAAGTGGCAAACTATAAAGCTATTGATGTCAAACTCACACTATTTGATATATGAGCTACTGCTTGATACACAAGATGCAGAGCATTGCTGATTGTGTTGTCTTGTTGAAAACAAGTTTAAAAACAATGAAACAGTTTACATGCATTACAGGCAATAGGGGCAATGCTTGTCTTTCGTAGTAACAAGGTTATAGATTCCTGGAGGATAAGACTAGATCAGATTAATTGTTTTAATTATGTTTGTGGACTGACTGATTTGATCATCTCCTGTCTTGTTATCTTTGGAAAGACTTTGTCAGGCTCTTTTAGCTCCTGTCTCATTATACAAGATACGAGTATGCATTTGTTTTTTACAGTTATGTATGTGAAGACAATGATCATGTGAAAACATTAGAAATATGCCTAGAGCTAGCTGGAAACATTAAATTAAGTACTTGCAGCTGCAGCTGAATTTTGTGAATCATCCTGAGAGAGATGGGTCTTTCTGAGGAAATAATGCCTTTTTAATGGATGCTGAAAATTCAGCTTTGCCAATTAAAAAAAAGTTAAATTGTAATAATTTTTCAGTATTATTGTTTTACTGTATTTTTTTAACAAATAAATGAAGCCTTGGTGAGCATAAGGGACATATTTAAAAACATCTTGCCCCCCAAAATGAATGTGTGTGTGTGTGTGTGTGGACTGGTAATCCCTACGGTATGGGGACAAAATCTCCCCACAAAGATGGCAATATCCAAAATCCTTGTCCTTGGGCAAACATTTTTTGGTCCCTATGAGGAAAACATCTTATAAATCACACTAAGTGAAAAAATAAAAATGCAGCATGTTTCCTGTGATGGGTAGGTTTAGGGGCAGGGGCAGTGTAGGGGGATAGAAAATACGGTTTGTACGGTATAAAATCCATTACCCCTATGTCCCTATAAAACATGGAAACACAACATGTGCGTGTGTGTGTGTGCAGTCTACTATTATATATACTATTATTTTATTTGTTGATATACTATTAACAGTTATTCTACTAGATATCAGATATATATGTATAAATAGATTGATCAGATATCAGATTTTTTTCACAACATAATTATCATGGCCAAAAGAATTCAGGATAACAATATATTTCATGATTTCTATGGATAATAAATAAATAAATAAATAATTCTATGAAAAGTTGATCTTTTTAAGAATCACACTATCGCATTCAAAAGGAACAAATACACTTAATGGCAACCAGTTTGAAATAAATTCCTTCTGTGAACTGATGTGGTTTCTTATCACAAAATGAGGCAGAAATTATATATTTTATAATATTCTATAACTTGATGAAGGCTATGTCGATTGGCATTGAATTATAAATAAACATTATCTTTATGAAAATACCCAGGATGGCTTAAAGAACAGATAAACCATATACTGTCACTATGTTGTTAATTATTTTCATGTTTAATCAGTTAAAATGTCTCTATCTACATTTTATTCAGCTGCATTGATATCTTTTTTCATATTAGAGATTTCCTGAAACGTCATCAGTTTTATGACTCCTATGAGTTTCACTTGTGGACTTTCTGCATAAAGGCGTGGAGTGTGAATGAAACAAAAATTACATGTGAGAGTTTAGCGTTCCATAATGCTCACATCGCCCTATTTTTGATAAAACCAGAACAAATACTGTTCTTTAAAGATATTTGATGTAAATATACAATATCCATATGTTTTTATCTGAATGAGCACACTTTTGGACTAAACGACCCTGAGGGATGATATTATAATAAAACACAGAAAGGTGTGAGCAGTTAACAGGTTAATGCAACATTTCCTGTTTCAAGACTAGCAAAATAATAGAGAATGACGCAATTTTTTGTAGGCCAAAACCATAGAAATATATACATAGATGACTCATTAGCAGCTGTTTCAATGGGCCACTATACATAAGCCGTCCACCATATTGGAGCGGTCCATGAACATTCGAGAGCAAGTTGACAGCGTCTTCAACCATTGTTAGACGCATGTATGAATATCTGTCGATATATATGAAATAGAATTCAGCAGATGATTTTGCTAAACTAACACAATACAACAAGACAAAGGCGTCAGCTTTACATAGTAAAAGTAAAAACATTAAAAGTACCATAGTAAAACATAATATTGAGTTAAATCATATAAAACACTAACAAACACATTCTCACCTCCTGTGAAAGGTTATTCCATTTCTTTGGGAATGTCAGGTCTGTCATCCTGATGGAGTCAATGAGTTTTAGGTAAATGACTGAAATAGAATGGTGCAGGAATGACATCAATTTGTAGGCCAACCAGGATCGCACTGGTTCCCTCGAGAAAAACCCAATAGGATTTTTCCATAGGCTTTTGGATTATCGCTAAAATCAAGCTCTGTGATCAACACAAGTTTTTGATACTTGTACATTTTGTCTATCAAGATAATTATCATAGATTAACACAACTTTTATGAATTTAGAAGTCTAAATGCAAATGTCAGAAGTAAAATGCTAAAGGTAGGCTATTAATGAACTACACCACGGTCACGCAATTTCAACGTCACCATTACTAAGCTTCTGACAACTCAACAAAAACATTTTCCCAGAAAGTTTGACCTGTTTAGTTCTGTTCAGCGTGATGACGTTTAATCTCCCTGACAGCCCCTGTTGTCCCATTTAGCCACTCGTTAGCAGCCGCTTTTTTCAAGGCACATAACATCTTAAAAAAATCACGAGTGGGGTAATATTGATGTATTTTATGTTTTAGAATAAAACGTGAAAGTATCTTGAGCTTGTGTTCAGCCCTTTAACCAAAACCCCATTCAAAAAAATCAATGAATTCGGGGCGAGGGAACTGGAAGTGCTGAAATGCTAACTCGCTTCCGCATTTTGGCCTACAAAATGATGTCAAACCTGCACCACTTTATAAGATCTGTGATTAACACAAGGCTGTCAGGGACTTTAAACTTCATTACTTATAATCGCGTTCTTACAAACTCAAACTTTCAGGAAAAATGTTTTTAGATCAAAATTTAAATAATTGCCCGAAGCTTAGTGGTGGTGACATGGGACCGTGGTGTAATTAGTTTTTAGCATAAACTTCTGGCATTGGTATTTAGGCTTCTAAATTCATAAAAGTTGTGAGTTATCTTAATGGGCAAAATATGTATCATAAACTTTTGTTGATCACAGAGCTAATTCATTGCAATAACCCAAAAGCCTGTGGAAAAATCCTATTTGGGTTTTTGTCGAGGGAACCAATGTGATGCTATTGTGATCCCTGCACCACTGTATTGCAACTTACTCTCTGTACAGTGGCCATATCTGCAAGGTAACAGAGCCGGAGGTGAGTGAACAGGTTGGTGGTTTTGCCCCCTTTTGTGCTCAATGTTGAGTAGCAAGTCCTGCAGACTGGGGTGATTAAAAAAAATCCAGAATCCAAAAAACTTCCACACTGGCGAGCTACCTTTCTCGGAGTGTGGACAGAGTGTCTCCTCTGTTATATCTGATGACATTACGTGGCAGTATCAGCTGCACACTGTGCCTGCTGTATGTTGGGATGTCAACAGGATACTGGCACTGGATAACTTACGCGTCATATTATCATACGTGTACTATTCATTTGAAATATTATAGTTATCACCAATACTGGTATATTGCGAGTGCAACACCCCTAATTAACATGATAACAATATTTCATTTTTTTAAATAACGTGATTATCGCCAATACTGGTATATCACGAGAACCCTGTGGTATGTGGTATGCATATAAAATAGTTGATTAATCTGATCTTTAAAATAAATTGAGTAAATGTTCAATATTCTGCTAAATATTAGTATAAATCTTAATCTTAAATCTATAAATGTCAGTAGTGAGTCATGGGGACATTCTTAGCAGACAAATTTAATCAAAATGGCCCAGATATGGTTTAGGTATCGAGAATGGTAAAGTTTTTAAATCATTTTGAACTTTTAAGCTCACAGACATCAGCCAAACAGGAAGGAGAGGATGGCAGTGGGAGGAATTCAGAAAACTGATTTAGGATTGATGAATGAACCTCTACTCCCAAACCCTGACTTTGGACTCAGGGAGATGCCTGCCTACAAAACTGAGCATTCTGTCGGCCCATTGCCATGGCGACAGCTCCTCTGGGCCTTGTGAGGTATGAAAGGCTGTACAGGACGCTGGCCTGCCACAACTCTCCAACGCCTGTCATCCTGGCTTAGTGAGGCAGTGAGTTTGAGAAGGTGGGGGGAGACACCCTGAAGGGCATGAGATTTAAAGAGTAGAGTAAGATGGATTCTCAGATGGAAATGGCAGAATTGCATCTCACAGAGTGCCTGTAGCGGAGAGGGAGTGATGGCCTGTCATTAGGGGAGCCACTGAAGAAAGAGACAGTGTAAGAGAGAGAGATAAGATTAAATTATAGACAAACTAACAGACGAGACCAATGAGAGGGTGACTAGAACCTCCTTTCAAATTATGTATCCTTTCAAACACATATATCATCTCAGTTCTGCTGACTGTAGCCAGACCAGGCTTCCCGGACCTGACCAAATGTTAGCTTGGAAACTGGAGTTCAGATTGTGAGGTTTAGTCAAATCAGTTGGAACTTGAAATCAATCTACTTTACATTATTGGGATTTTGGTTATTGGTTTAGATCATCTTGGCTTAGGATATTGGTTTGTAGATCTCCAGGCTCTGAAAATAACTGGATTTGCTTTATCAAAATAGAGTACAGATTAAATCTTACTCAGGCTTGTACCATGAAATAGGAGGCTGATTAAAAGAAGCTTACTGTCAGTTCGAAATTTGGATGTTCTCTGAGATAAAATGTCATTGCGAGAGAGAAACTAGAGAGATGACACTGAGCCATAAGCAAAATAGACTTAAAAAAAGAAAGTCCAGCACTGTCCAACTGACATCTCATCATCATTAATAGAGAGAAGAGGCTCCATCAGGTCTGTTTTTGTCTGCTAATATCTTGCAGTATGCATAATAGGCAACCATCTTTGAAATGGTATGAGATAATTCTCTCTAGAGTATTTAAAGATTGGAGAGCAAATGGGTGCATATGCAGCATTCATTTTATTTATTTAGTAGTCTGCTTGCATTGATTTTACTGATATAATAAATAATAAAATAAATGTACTTATATGTATATTTATATGTATATATATAATTAATATATATATTATATATTAATTACTATATATATATATATATATATATATATATATATATATATATATATATATATATATATATATATATATATATATATATATATATATATATATATATATATATATATATATATATATATATATATATATATATATCCTCTCTCTCTCTACATATATCTCTCTACAAATACATCATGACAACTCTCTGAATTTTTTTAGCATGGTAATGGATATGACAATGTTAATGTATTTGGTCTTGTCAGAATAGATCTGCTACGCTTCTGCAGAGCAAGTACAAGGACTTTGTACTGCCAATACAAACACTGATACGCTGCTGTGACATGTAAGACATAGGGCCCTATCATACACTCGCCACAATGCTGCGCCAGTTTTTTTGTGTTTTTTTGTTAGTTTCAGCCTGACGCAGTTATCATTTTCACATCCTGCGTCACATTGTTTAAATAGCAAGTGCATTTGCGCCCATTTGTTCGTCCATGGGCGTGGTTATTACAAACACAGGGATGCGAGCTGCACACAAATATGAAACATGAATAATTAAAGGATTTAAATGTAAAAGATTACTATTGTGTACATAAATATAAAAATGCCTACATGTCACAATGGATAGTCATTGCATGTATCAGAATTAGCCTACCTATTTGCAGTAATGACGAGCAAGCAGGTGTCATTGGACAAGCAGATCTGTTTCCTCGATGATTGGTTTATTACACGTTGTGCCAAAAACACACCCATGACTCATCAACAGAACAGGGACAACCCTTTCAGACCATGCGCCTGGCACGGCGTCATTTTTTATCGTCGTTAAACTAGCAAAAGTGGATTCGTAACTAAACAGATGGGGTAACTAAACAGATGTTTACATGATAGCGACAATAACTGGTAGCCTACTGTCGATAAAAAACCCCGTCCTTATTAGTCCTTGACACAAATTTCATGATTTAAATTCATAAACTTGTGATTTGATTCTAATATAGATTCAGTATTGATTCATTTGGATAGATAACGGGTACAGTAGCTACTTGAATTTCGTATTAAAATTTGAAAGCTGAGACTTTGTTTCATTTGGAATTAATTTGTACAGATGTGCAAATTCGATGTTTGCTCTAGATTAAATCCCAAAGTACCAGCTCCTCACCAATACGGTGCAATGTTTTAGAAGACTCAAAGTAAGCAAACATTAGTATGGTTGGCCTCATTCACACTAAAGCAGAATAAATAATGAATGATTTTATGGGAAAAACTGTGTAAATGTTGCATCAAGGAGAACATCTCTATTTGAGATTGAATCGAAAAACTCATTTGAACAGCCAGACCAACATGCAACCCATTCTACTTGATTTTATTGTGCAGGTCAGGGCTATCATACCCACAGCATTTAAACACTAGTTACATTGATACAGAGATGCGCGGCTGCAATCGTTGTAATTAATAATTTAGCATTTCTCATCAATTTTGCAAGTAGTATAGCTGTTTGCACTGAGCTGAGCAAAGTTCAGAAAACTGTTCCTCCGAGGTTTGACTCGCACTGAAAAACAATGTGTGCTTTCCAGTTCCAACCAAATAAGATTCGGATATTATCACCTTTAAATAATATTTTACATCACCCCACCACCTTCACTATACTCGTCTTCACTTTGGGAGTTGCACTTTCATACTAACCTGATTAAAAAATATTTACTTCATTTTGGTACATCAAAAACAACAACATATTACTATAGCATAAAAAATAGACATAGCCCTAGTCATAGACTAGTCATCTAGAACATGAAAATGTGAAAGAAATAAAACCAAACACCTTGTAATCACTGGTGACTTTGCTTACATGATGGAATATCATACATCTTGCAAGTTATGTTGGCAAAATCGACATGTAACAAAAATCAAGGTTATTTTGGCTAGAAGTGGGTTACTCATATAGCCTGACTATATCAGTCTATAGTTAACCGAGACTGTGAAATGACAGCTATTGCTTGCTGGGAAGCAGTATGTCTGTATTCATAGTATTTTTCAAACAGTATGCGAAAAGTACCTGGATGATTATAATATATCCGACAAGATTCTGCAGTATGCATCAAAAGGACACTTTACTAGCTGATGAGGCCACGGATTTGTAAATGGCAGTGAAGTGATGCAACTGACAGCATGGGAGCGCGGGGCACACCCTAACACGGGGTTAGTTGTAACACACGATTTATAACTTTCCACAAATGCCAGCAGGACAAAATTTGTTTATTTACTAGTTGCCATGTCAATATTATTTAGAGAAAAAATTGCGGCAAAATTAAAAAATCTTTGGAAGACATCACTGAACATTTATTTAACCATAGCAAAAGTACATTTCTTACTTAAGTTAATTTTTCATCACTGTTTTTTGTGTTTATTTAAAATGAGACAAATATGATATTATTTTAATCTTATATCTGTTATTTAATAGTTGAGATCATTCTTTAATGCTGATCTAACCAGCAGAAGACGCGAGCCGTGGTTTAAATCCAAGTTGCGCAGGTGGGGCGTGTTTTAACACTGCGTTACAATGAGCCCCTATTAGAAATATGCTTTTATATTCTATACATTTATGAATTCTTTTGAGAAACCATGAGAACGAATCAATGTTCAGAAATGCTTAATTATTATTTATTTTTTATCTATGCTGTATAGCTGTATTTAGTGTTGTCAGACCCAAAAATTAGTTTATTTTTAATTATTAAAAATGGCATTATTTTATTTAAAAAATAATAATAATTGTATTTTATTGACAAAATACTTTAGTTTGTCTTGGATATATATATTTTTATTATATCAGGTAACATTTTTAGCTGTCATTTGGTCATGTTACAATGTACCCCACCTATGGGCCATGTTGTCACATTTCACTTCCATTCTTTCGGGGTAAATCAAGCAAAAAGTATACACTGTATCAATGAAACAAAACCACATAATTGTACTAGACATGTGTGAAATGAATGTGTGAAAAATAAATACTCTGAACCCCAAGTGGATTTACACAAACTGAGACAGTCAAAAAGCGTTACGCCGGCTTCACACCGCACGCGCTAGCAGTGCGTTGGCAGGGCAGAAGCGGTGCGTATGGAAAGCGGGAGCCGCCCCGCTCTCCCTTACGTCACATGACAGTGAAAACATGCCAAATGTAGCTTGTCACAATTTAATTCTACACACATTAAAACCATATAGAACATACTTTTTTAACGGTCACGAAGTATCAAACAAAACATAGTAGCACTACCTATACTAAATAGTATGCGATTTCAGATGCAGCGATTGTTTCTCATCTGTCATGTTATCACATACTGTGGTCTTCTTCCTTATTTGTTGGTTTTTGCTATTGTCACTGTGTGTGAATGTGTTTGCATGAAGATCAGCTTAAACAACACAAAGTTTCTCCCAAAGCACAAAACAATAGACACCAGATCTACACTCTTTCACTCGTATTGCAGGCTATCATGCTCTGCCACGAGGCCCATTCCTCCTCCTCATGCTGGAGGAGAAGTTCTGTCAGCTCAGATTTTGCAGATAAGGAAATGTCAGACCACCAAGGAGCTGCGATGGTGCTGAAATTAGCTGGTGGTGTGCTACCCCGCTCACTCAAACGTTTGCTTGTAGTTTCAGGCAAGCTTCGACTCCAGCTCCTCATTTGAAATCTCACTCCTTACGTTCCGACAGTAGATCTTTGCAAATATATTGAAGATGAAGTTGTAACATACATTTGATGGCTTTGCTCCCCATGCCCAGAGGAAAATTGACCGTATAAGACTCGAGCAATCTTTCAGAGGAGCCCGCATCTGGGAAATGGTCTAATGGATTTGGAAACATTTCCCTGTTGCATCATAAATAAGTTTGCGATAAATTCTGACCTGTTGTTTTTTTCAAAATCTAGGTGAAAATTATATTTCATGAAGCAAGTGCACTCAATGGCTGAAGTGAGGAGGCTATTTATAATGGATCACACATCCTGTGTGGCTGTCAAGATGATAGTTTCCCACTGCTCTGAGCTTTAAAAGGTCACACATAAATAAAAGATGACAGGATTTTCCTGGGTTTAATACCTCTATCATGGTTAAATGGTAAATGAAAGGATATTGTTCAGTTGTGCTTGTCCTCACAAGTAATTAATACAACATTTGAACAGTACGTGTATGAATCTAGAAACTATGATTAATAAATGTATTTTTTCCTACATAATTATAATAATTTCACCCAAGAAAGAATCAGATCTTTCTCATTTCTTAAGGGATGGAGACTGTAAGTCTTTCCACTGAGCTATGAATTTTTTTTCATCTGGGTTTTAGCAGTCCTGGCGCTTATCGCTACCATTGCAGTGCAACCTAGAGCAAACTGTAACGGCTCATAATCTGCACACAAATGTCTTCAAAACTGCCTAGTGCTGAAATCAAAGCTTCACGACATAGCAGTCAAAACACTGTTTTTCCGTTATCATTTGGAGAGATGTTATCAAAGGGACGTGCTTTTTTTAAGGGTTTCTTTGTACTTCTCTGTTGGTGCACAGGCCCGGTTCTCCTACCTACACATGAAGTACCTGTTTTTTTCCTGGTTGGCTGTTTTCGTGGGAAGCTGGGTGGTGTATGTAGAATACTCTTCATACACAGAGCTGTGCCGTGGACATGAGTGCAAGAACTCTATTGTGAGTTTTCAGTTCTTAACTTCATTAAATATTTGCTGAGCAATATCAGTCATTCTATACTAGACAAGGCTTCCACTGACACCTATAGCAGCGTGGATGCACTAGCTAATACAAAATTACTAGTTTGATGCAAAAGTAAAATGTTTCTATACTGATATCACTGTGAAAATAAGCTCAAATGTACTATTCATATACTGTGTATAGTACTATTCAATTTGTATGGTTAAAATGTATTTTAATGAGGTACAAGTGCATCTGCACAGCTGTTAGACACTTTTTTACAAAGATTATTTACAAAATGGAGCCATCTAGAGGAGCGTGATTGTAAAGACACTGACTTATTAAATGGATCAGACAATCTTTGGGGAGTACAATGTCATGGAATAAAATGAATAATGCAGCGTAGACTCTGACGTATGTGTATCTCTATGTCTTTCCAGTGTGATAAATTCCAGAAGGGGGTGATTGATGGTTCAGCCTGCAACAGCTTGTGTGAAAAGGACACTCTTTACTTGGGGAAATGTCTCTCTGCCAAACCCAGCAATCAGGTCAGACACAACAGACGGAATTTGCTCCATAATTTACCATTGTAATTCTTGTCTGATCTTTTATTGAGTGCATGCTTTTGGTGATCTGGATCTGCACAGATATGAATTTGCATGCAAAGTTAAAGGACGAATCCATCCAAAATCTATCCATTTGCTCTTTCTAATAGTTCTGTATTGGTGTCCGTCTTTAATGGTAGGCCTATATATAATTACTTTGATAACTGACATTGGCTTGTGCCAATAAAACAAATAAAATATATATGAAGTACTAATTGTACAAAATTAAACTTTAACCCTTGGTTTTATAGACTTAAGCCTAGTTCCAGACTAAAACGCATTTTTTTGTTGTTTTAACTGAAAGCATTTTGCACGGACATATCTTAAATTAAGTCAGTGCCATTGTTTCGTCTCAAGATGCACACCAGCAATGTTTTCTAAGGCATTTTTATAAATGTTACTCAAATGTCCTAATTTAATTGAGTCCTAATCGTTGCTTAATCTAAGCCCTCTCTGTGAAACCAGGCCTACAATTATAAGCACTCTCACACTTGTCATCTTCTTGATTAGGTATATTCTGGCAGTTGGGGGGATATGGAAGGGATCATAAAGTGCCAGATGGAGGAGGACCCTCATTATGATCTGGGTGTAGAACTGGAGCCCCGAAAAGAGTCCGGAACCTTTAACAGGCCAACCAAAGGGACATCAATGGAGAAGTTCAAAGAAATGGTCTTCAGCCATCTAAAGGTCTTAAATGCAGTATTGTAATTTAATTTTAATTTACTTATTCATTCTGAGCTTTACCATTTTTTGCATTGGAGATTTATTGAACCAGTTTTTTTACTGTGACATTTACAGGTCCTTCTCAAAGAATTAGCATATTGTGATCAAAGTTCATTATTTTCCGTAATGTAATGATACAAATTAAACTTTCATTTATTTTAGATTCATTGCACACCAACTGAAATATTTCAGGTCTTTTATTGTTTTAATACTGATGATTTTGACGGACAGCGTATGAAACCCAAAATTCTCAAAAAATTAGCATATCATGAAAAGGTTCTCTAAACGAGCTATTAACCTAATCATCTGAATCAACTAATTAACTCTAAACACCTGCAAAAGATTCCTGAGGCTTTTAAAAATTCGCAGCCTGGTTCATAACTCAAAACCGCAATCATGGGTAAGACTGCGTTCCTGACTGCTGTCCAGAAGGCCATTATTGACACCCTCAAGCGAGAGGGTAAGACACAGAAAGAAATTTCTGAACGAATAGGCTGTTCCCAGAGTGCTGTATCAAGGCACCTCAGTGGGAAGTCTGTGGGAAGGAAAAAGTGTGGCAAAAAACGCTGCAAAACGAGAAGAGGTGACCGGACCCTGAGGAAGATTGAGGAGAAGGACCGATTCCTGACCTTGGGGGACCTGCGGAAGCAGTGGACTGAGTCTGGAGTAGAAACATGCAGAGCCACAGTGCACAGGTGTGTGCAGGAAATGGGCTACAGGTGCCGCATTCCCCAGGTCAAGCCACATTTGAACCAGAAACAGCGGCAGAAGCGCCTGACCTGACCTAAAGAGAAGCAGCACTGGACTGTGTCGCTCAAATTTTGCATGTCATTCGGAAATCAAGGTGCCAGAGTCTGGAGGAAGACTGGGGAGAAGGAAATGCCAAAATGCCTGAAGTCCAGTGTCAAGTACCCAGAGTCAGTGATGGTCTTGGGTGCCATGTCAGCTGCTGGTGTTTGTCCACTGTGTTTTATCAAGGGCAGGGTCAATGCAGTTAGCTATCAGGAGATTTTGGAGCACTTCATGCTTCCGTCTGCTGAAAAGCTTTATGGAGATGAAGATTTTGTTTTTCAGCACGACCTGGCACCTGCTCACAGTGCCAAAACCACTGGTAAATGCTTTACTGACCATGGTATTACTGTGCTCAATTGGCCTGCCAACTATCCTGACCTGAACACCATAGAGAATCTGTGGGATATTGTGAAGAGAAAGTTGAGAGACGCAAGATCCAACACTCTGGATGAGCTTAAGGCCGCTATCGAAGCATCCTGGGCCTCCATAACACCTCAGCAGTGCCACAGGCTGATTGCCTCCATGCCACGCCGCATTGAAGCAGTCATTTCTGCAAAAGGATTCCCCACCAAGTATTGAGTGCATAACTGAACATAATTATTTTAAGGTTGACTTTTTTTGTATTAAAACACTTTTCTTTTATTGGTTGGATGAAATATGCAAATTTTTTGTATAGGAATTTTGGGTTTTCATGAGCTGTATGCCAAAATCATCAGTATTAAAACAATAAAAGACCTGAAATATTTCAGTTGGTGTGCAATGAATCTAAAATATATGAAAGTTTAATATTTATCATTACATTATGGAAAATAATGAACTTTTATCTCAATATGCTAATTTTTTGAGAAGGACCTGTGTTACCATCCATCCTCAAAACCACTTGTCCTGTCACAGGGAAGCTGGAGCCTATAATATTATTAGAAATAATAATTATCATATAATAATAATAATTAGTTTGTAGCTTTAACCCCTTTTAAATTGTAAATTTATGTAAACATTACTTGAATTTTCCTGTTTACTAAAATAAAAAGAGATATTTTTATAGCCTGGAAGACCTTTCTGCATGCAGAGACAAATGTATTTACCGCATATCTTCCAGACAACTATTATTAATTAATTTCAATGACACTTTTTCCCATTGTAGGCAAAAGTAGGAGACCAAGCCAACTTAGCAGATTTGGTGACCCTTGTGTTTGCAGTCACCGACAGCAACAAGGATGGCCAGATCTCCCTGTCAGAAGCACATTCAGCTTGGGCTTTACTGCAAGTGAATGAATTCCTGCTGTCCATCGTGCTTCAGGACCGAGAGCACACCCCTAAACTGCTGGGCTTCTGTGGGGACTTGTACGTGATGGAGAAGGTGCCTTACGTACCACTCTATGGCGTCAGCCTACCGTGGATGGTAGAGGTGTGGATTCCAGCCAGCCTGCGTCGACGCATCGACCAGTGGGCTGCCCCCTCCTGGCCCCGCAAGGCTAAGATAGCCATCGGTCTGCTCGAGCTTGTGGAAGATGTCTTCCATGGCACATTCGGAAGCTTCCTCATGTGCGACGTTACTGCCGCCGGGTTTGGTTATACAGAGCGCTATGATATAAAGGTGGTAGATGCAAAGCGTATTGTACCCGAAGCTGCTTTTCAGGAAGCAATGCGTGAAAGGCGGTGCGAAGAGGACAGCGACTGTGTGTACGGAAGGGACTGCCTCACTTCCTGTGATCTCACTAAACACCGCTGCACTACAGAGGTCACGCAGCCGAATCTGGCTAAAGTATGTAGCACACTGAAGGACTATCTTCTCTATGGTGCACCATCAGATATTAAAGACGAACTGGAGAAACAGTTGTACGCCTGCATTGCTCTCAAAGGCGCCAGCGAACAGATGGAAATGGAGCACTCCTTGATTCTCAACAACCTCAAAACTCTGCTTTGGAAGAAGATATCACACACAAAAGACTCATAATACAAAGAACCAATTGTTCTTATATACAGAACACAGAAGATATGACCAACAGACTGGGATTATCTAAATGACATCAGACCACCCATATTTTGCCTATTATAATTACAAACAGTGACAAGAAAAAGTATGTGAACCCCTGCAGAATCTGTGAAAATAATTTTAACAAAATAAGAGGGATCATACAAAATGCGTTATTTTCCATTGGCATTTAGTACTGTCCTGAATAAGACATTTTACATAAAATGTTTACATATAGTCCACAAGACAAAAAAGAAAAGAAAAAAAAAGCTGATTTTATAAAAAATGACCCCATTCAAACCTTTATAAACTCTTGATTCTTGATTAAAATATGCAAACGATGCTGGAAACCTGAGGAGTTTTCAGGACCTGAATGATTTTTCTAAAGAACGTTGGGCAGTTTAACTGCTTTAGGACAAACAAGGGACTCATGAAGAACCATCACGACAACAACAAACAGTCGTGGATCATCCAAGTAACAACACACAGTATTAAAGTGTTACTTCAATGATTTAGCATTACGCTTTGTATTCAAACTGGGTCATTAATGTAGTAAAAATTTTAATTTATTTTTGAATTTGGTGCCTTCTAGAATGAGAAAAGACAGAAAAATGAATTTTTGTCTCATGGGGATGAAAGACAACAACTCCCAGAATGCGCTTGCTTCGCTACCCAATGAGGCCACTCCCAAAGCCACTGCTACTGGATTACTGGATCACTTGCCCACCGCTTTCTTTTTTATAAAATCAGTTCCGTTAGAGAACAGACACTACAATTAAAAACCGAACGTGTCTGTTCAATAAAGTGTAAGTGAGCCGAACTAGAGTCATGGCACAAACGCAGCAGGAGTCAGATTATATGCATCACATGAGCTGAGGTAAGCGCGGCCACGGCATACATTCACTGCGCGTGTTCAGTCTGGCCCATTTTCAGTTCATGCCTTTGGAAGCGTAACTTTCATAGGAATTAATTTGAAAAGTTGAAACATTCACTTTGCACCGCTCCGTTTACATGAATCCCCGCAGGTATCCGAGCGCTGTGAGTGTGATCCCACCCCCCATGGACCGGTTGAAAACGTGGAAATAGCTCCTTCTACTGGCTGTAGTCTTTACCCTCTGGCCAAAAAATCATCAGATGATGCAAAATTACGATATTCATAAGCATGATCATTCGAATATACTCCCGGGTTTCTACTGATACAAAGCCATATGCTAAATCACTGTAGTAACCCTTTAAGAATCAATGAGTTAGTAAACTTTTGAACAGGGTCATTTTTAAAAAATTCAGTTAGTGTGGACAATATGTAAACATATTTAATGTAAAATGTCTTATTCAGGACAGTACTAAATAAAAAATAACGTGTTTTGTATTATCTCTTGTTAAAATTTACATTTTCAGCAAGGGGCTCACATACTTTTTCTTGCCTCTGTAACTTCGGCCTGCAGAGATTTGTAGAGTACTGTCAATATACCCTTTGTGGCACCTTGTTTTGTTGCATTATTCAATCTTGATTCAGTCCCAAATTCTAAAAGCTTAGACTGCAGAGATACTTCTGCTAATGCATGTCCTCCAGTGCCAGGAGATAAAGCCAAATTATGCTCACTGCAGATCCTTGCTCAGGAAACTGACATTTTAGCTGTGTCACATCCACGAGTTTTCAAACTGAGGCCGGGGATCCCCCTTTTAGAGATTTCTTTTTTGTTTGTTGACTAAATGTATTTTGAGGACAAAGCTACCTTATTAACATAAATGGGTTGAATCTTAATATTTTTTTCTTAAGAAAATATTTTTTATTATACCAACATCCCTTTCAAAATCTGTGTTTTACTAAAGGTGTAGTGGGTTTAATAAAAAAACAAACAAATAATAATAAAAAAAGAACCTAATATAAAGTACAGTCCAAATAAATTTATTTACTTTGGTTTTAGTCATATATATATTAGGAACACCTGTTCAATTTCTCATTAATGCAATTATCTAATCAACCAATCACATGGCAGTTGCTTCAATGCATTTAGGGGTGTGGTCCTGGTCAAGACAATCTCCTGAACTCCAAACTGAATGTCAGAATGGGAAAGAAAGGTGATTTAAGCAATTTTGAGCGAGGCATGGTTGTTGGTGCCTGACGGGCCAGTATTTCACAATCTGCTCACTGGGATTTTCACGCACAACCATTTCTAGGGTTTACAAAGAATGGTGTGAAAATGGAAAACCATCCAGTATGCAGCAGTCCTGTGGGCGAAAATGCCGTGTTGATGCTAGAGGTCAGAGGAGAATGGGCCGACTGATTCAAGCTGATAGAAGAGCAACTTTGACTGAAATAACCACTCGTTACAACCAAGGTATGCAGCAAAGCATTTGTGAACAACAACAATGGCCACAACACACACAACCTTGAGGCGGATGGGCTACAACAGCAGAAGACCCCACCGGGTACCACTCATCTCCACTACAAATAGGAAAAAGAGGCTACAATTTGCACAAGCTCACCAAAATTGGACAGTTGAAAGACTGGAAAAATGTTGCCTGGTCTGATGAGTCTCGATTTCTGTTGAGACATTCATATGGTAGAGTCAGAATTTGGCGTAAACAGAATGAGAACATGGATCCATCATGCCTTGTTACCACTGTGCAGGCTGGTGGTGGTGGTGTAATGGTGTGGGGATGTTTTCTTGGCACACTTTAGGCCCCTTAGAGCCTCAACCCAATAGAGCATCTTTGGGATGTGGTGGAACGGGAGCTTCATGCCCTGGATGTGCATCCCACAAATCTCCATCAACGGCAAGATGCTATCCTATCAATATGGGCCAACATTTCTAAAGAATGCTTTCAGCACCTTGTTGAATCAATGCCACGTAGAATTAAGGCAGTTCAGAAGGTGAAAGGGGGTCAAACACAGTATTAGTATGGTGTTCCTAATAACCCTTTAGGTGATATATAAATAAAATAAAGCATTACTTTGTCAGGTATAAGGGATAATTTATCCTATTCCAATTTCTTGGCACACCTGTTGTAGTCTATTGAAGACATACAATTCAGATTTCCATGCTTCCAATTTTAACTACAAAGGATAAAATTATTTGCATGATTCACAATTTTCACTGAACAGTTACTCAGGGTTAGAACAATTATGCTGTCACAGACTTTTGTTTGTTGCATTTGACAAAATAAAAAAATGTAATTTTAATTGTCCATTTTTAAATTATAAGATTTGCAGAAATGTTTCAGTATTACTTTTGACCTCAGATGTCACAAGCTCTTTACATTTTTATCTGTTTTAAATATGTATTGGCATACAAGCGGTGTTAAGCATGAAAATACACCTACTTAATGTTACAAGCAATCAGACGGACAAAAATCTTTTCTGAAATATTTATTAGAACAAAGAATTTCTGCACAAATACGAGGCGGCAAGAAAGATCGAGCTTTAATCCTCCTCTGCAACTTGAGCCCGAAGGAAGCTGGCCTTCTTCTGGGCAACACGGTCTTTCCTCTGAGCCAGTGTGAGCTTGGCACGGTTCCATCTAGAAGGAGAGCCACTCAATTATAGAAAACACAAGTAGCAAGCAATTTCTCCCAGGAAATCCACTTTTAGGTGAGACTTGATTTTCAATGACCAAACAAGCATTAGTCAAGTTCCTTGATTTACTTAGTCCTAAGCATAATTCATACATTTTTCTTTGCAGTCGAGATGACAATTCATGTCCGTTTTGAAGACTACCTCTAATGGCTCTACAGACACACAGTCCAACTGTTAAACAAAGCTGCTCTCAGCCCCGTCTTGAAATATGCATCAACTGTGCAAATATAGGACCAACTACAATTTGCTCAGTCTGAAAGGGTATCATCATCAAGCAGCAGAACAGTTATTGTGGACAGTAAATTAAGGTCTAAATGTTTAATTGACAAAATACCTTGAAAAAGCTAAAACACTATGACTCGAAGCCTGCGATATGCTCATGAAGAGAGCACAAGACATGAAGCAACCAAACAAAAGATCTGTACCTCTTCTTCTTGACTTCCCGCTTTGGCTTCTTTTCATGCACTGGGTTCTCCCGAATGGTTGCATGTGCCTTTTTGTACATTTCCTCAATCTAAGCAAGAGAGACACACATTAGAATATAGCAAAGCTGTCACAAGATTAAACAACATCACTATTCATAACTTATGTATTAGCCTACTTTAATGAAATATGTTAATGAAAAACTAAACTGTAAATGTTTAAGTCATGGATTTGCAAAGGGGATTTTCCATCTCAAAATGTATAGGGGGTGTGTGTGAGAAATACAATTTCAAAACTATAAACCATCCCTTCTGGGCAAAAGTCATACACAAGACATATGTAAACCTCAGTATTTTATGAAGAGTGATGCAAGTACATTGTGATCATTTGTGCTTCTGTCTCATGTCTTGCCTATGGATAATAGTCATACCATTTTGCATGGTTTGAGGGTTCCATCTACTTGCATTAAATGGCCTTGCAGAGAAGGATTTTTTTATTGATTTTTATCTTTATTTGGAGTATTATCTTTCAAGACTAACCCACTTTATAATAGATGTCTATAACGATTAAAAAAAAAAAAAGGCAAAACACTTGCTGTCTTCAATGTGGGATATGGGTAATATTAGGGACAAGTTTGGTTGTATGGTTAGGTTTAAGGGTGGGTAAAGGTGTAAGGGAAGGGGGCAATGAAAAAAACATACTGAATCAGGGGTAACGCCATTCTTGATAAAGCGGGAGAACTGTTTCTTGTACGCATCCTCATCCTCCTCCATCAATAATCTCATGTACTCTGCGATGTTCAGGCCCAGGATGTGCTTGCGGTGGACCTCTGCATTGAACTCCTTGCTCTCAGTGTCATAGCCTGGGAACCGCTTGGTGCTAAGACAAATTACAATCAGTATTAATAAACAGAGCTCATGCAGTCTTAATGAGAGCAATGTAAAAGTGTCTTAATCAGTCCCGTCTTGAATCACATCAGTTTAGCAACCGAAGAAACAACTACAAGCTGCTCAGTGTCAAGATTTGTCATCAGGTAGACAGAATTATATGAAATAGGAAAACCTAGAACATACACCCACATTTAGGGCAGCCAGAAATAAACAGCAAGAGAGTGGATCTACCTGTGAGGAATGGAGAGACCTCCATCCACCGCTCCCTTCAGGGCTCCAAACACCTTATTGCCAGTGGTGGTTCTGGCCAGGCCTGCGTCCAGGTAGCAGGTGAAAGCTCCAGGCTGTCCATCAATGCTCTCCACATTAAACTCATCCCCGGTGATCTCCACCTGGCCGTCATACACCTTGTCAAGGCCAAATTTGTTCAGCAGCTAGAAGAAAGCACACAATTGTCCAGTTATAACCTGTGCTTGTGTCCTCATATCAATAACCCAGGATTATTTAGTCCTGATATTAACAGTTACAGATGACTGGATAACAAGAGGACAGCACTCAAAACAGGCTGCAAAGCATTGTGGTTTTATCACTCAATCCAAATTCGGAAGTCATTAAAAACACATTCGACCACATTCCATTTGTACCGTCAAAGCTAATGTGTCTGGATGGGTTCTGCACTACAGCCAAAGAATGCCTACTTATCTAACAAAGCTGCAGCAATACAACAGTTTTAAAGTTTGCCAGCTTTTTAAAAAAAAAAATCAGTATTTTTGACTGATGTAGCCAGGAAAGCAGGAAGTCACAAGTGGTCAAAGGAAGACTATTCCAGTTGTAAAAGGATATCAGTCTTGGCTGACCACTTGTGATTGCGTCACCTGAGATGTCTGTTAGTACCAGGTGTAAAATGCACCCAATTGTAGCACATTTAAAATACAGATTCTTACTCAATTAAATGTCTATCAAGTACCATGTATTATGGGACAATTTTGTGGATGCACATTTGGATTACTCTTGCACTACAGGTAGACATGATTTAATTTATTATTAAACAATTATAAACATGCTGCCTCTTAATTTGACTACTTATTTAGGCCCTAAATGAATGTATACTTTGTGTGAAGAAAAAGAATGCGTTTAAATGTACAGCAGAAAAGTAGCCAAGTTTTGGGACATACTACCATGTCATAATTGCTTCATTAATGTACCACGCTGTCGCTGTAAACTGGCCTGTCAAGCATCGTCACAGTTAACATCCTCTTATACACACACACACACACACACACACACACACACTCCACATTACAAAATTATTCTCATTGTATTGGAGAGAAAAGTAGCATGTTACTCTGCCAGTTGTGGGTCTTCTATCTCTTTAAAACAAAGTTCACAACGTTGCTGCTGATGGATGGGCACTTAATTTCCACCAAAACCATGGGAAATTAGCAAGTCCATAACTGCGCAGATGGGAGTGGACAGTTCTGCATGTGATCTACTGACAACGCGCAAATTAATGAACAGATGCAGCCGGATCATTTCCATCATGACCAATGCAATCTACAGTTAGTGTCTGGTTTAAAGGGATAGTTCCTCCAAAAATGAAAATTAGCCCATGATTTACTCACCCTCTAGCCACCCTAGGTATGTATGACATTATTCTTTTAGAAGGAATATAATCTGAGTTACATAAAAAAAGTCCTGGCTCTTCCAAGCGTTCCAAGTCCATGAAAGTGCATCTATATCCATCATAACTGCTACACATGGCTCCGGGGGTTTAATAAAGGCCTTCTGAAGCGAAGCATTTGTGTAAGAAAAATATCCATATTTAAAACTTTATCAAGTAAAATTTCTAACTTGAGGCGGACCATCTTCTGTATTCAACTTACGGAAAAAAGCCTCTAGCAGTTCAAAATGCTTAAATTAGTTCCCCAAAAGGCGCTCCTAGAAGTCAAATATTCCCAGGTCCTGCAGTGCGAACACATCAACGGGTTACGTCTGACGACATTGCACACCAGTAACGCTCAGACGTAGAGGAAGCCTTTTGAACTGCAAGAGGAGCAGGTGGTACACCTTTTCCACGAGTTGAATACAGAAGATGGAGTTAGAAAGTTAGAAATTTTACTTAAAGTTTTAGACATGGATATTTTCCTTTAACGCATCGCTTCAGAAGGCCCTTTTTAACCCCCGGAGCAGCGTGGAACAGTTTTATGACTGACAGATGCACTTTTATGGACTTAAAAAAATGACCCAACAGTCACTGCCATGATAAAGCTTGGAAGAGCCAGGACTTTTTTTATCTAACTCTGTGTTTGTCTGAAAGAAGAATGTCATATACACCTAGGATGGCTTGAGAGTGAGTAAATCATGGGCTAATTTACATTTTTGGGTGAACTAACCCTTTAAGAAAAAATTTTGGGGGCAGTAAATAATGGTGCAAAACACCTCGAGTGACTCATTTAAATACTCTCCTCCCATTAATTTTGCACGTGAAAGGTCAGCCACAAAAATAACCCAGTACACAGCTTTAATAACCCTGTCAGCGCTCATTTATCACTGCATGTCTTTAGTAAATCCTGACAGTAGTTTAACACCAAAAAGAATTTGTGCTGGCGAAAGCTGTTAGTAAATCTGGCCCATAGTATGCAAACTGGGACACTGTAATTGCTTTTCATGGCTAAACAACAAAACACCTAAAAAAAGTTCCATTGCTAAATTTGGGTTGACTAACTTTTACAACATGTCGTCAGAATAAAACTAGAACAGGAATATTTCATTCCAGTAAAATGTTTGCGACAGTGAGCCCTAAGGACACATTATGGGGGGATTTTCCTGTGTTCATATGACATGTAGAAGACTACAAATAGAGCTAACCTTTCTGAAGTTTCAATTGAGTAATTCAATCCATCTTGTACAAATCTGATCTTCTGTAATTTAAGTGACTCTATAGTCATATTTCTTCATTTCTGTCAACATGACAAATGACCAAATAATACAGGTTAATTTCTTTGATGCCAACTACTCTGAGACAGAGCTGTAATGGAAAGTTTCATAAATTCATTTCAATGGGGAAATTAGTCAAAATAAGAGGCAAGACTAACCCTGCGGGCGAGCAGCAGCCCAGTGCAGTAGGCTGCAGCATAATTTGTCAAACCCACACTGATGCCGTACTTGGGCAGCTCATGGGAGTAGGCCGCACACACAATCATGTCACCTTCAATCTTGGCATAGGCAATCTGGAAAAAACAAACAAATCTTAAATCATATTTGACTCAACAGGGTCATTTCTTCAGTAAGATTTCAAATACAGACAGCTGGATTCATCTTATGATGCACAATAATGAGAACATGCACATTAACCATGTTTTTATAATACACTTTTCAAAAACTACATTTAAATGCATAAAATAACTACTATGTACTAACATTAGCCGCTTTTCCACCGTTCTTTGCCTGTTCCATTCCATTCAGTGCTGATCCGGCCCGGCCGGTACAGATATGGTTAATTGTCCACTGTGGGGCTGACAGAGCTATTTGGAATGTAATATAAATACATATGTTGATTTGGTAACGCAAGACTTTACAATTGATATGAGATGTAAATAGTGACTGCACTATGGAGGATGATCAGATAACGTCGCTCAAATAGCAACAGACCACGAATGACCAATCCTGAATTGCAACGTTACTAAACACACTCTACACCAGCATGGTTGGCCAATTCTGGGCATAAAACGGCTTGTAACCATGCCATACTGGGATCACATGTAAATTTAACTGGAAATGTTTGGCCCAACAGTAGAAAAGCGGCTATTGAATACCCACAAGACCATGTATTTTTGGTGTAATTGCATGTTATTCTGGAAAATTCCCAAATTTTTTGCTAATGCGCTTGAGGTAAGTTTGGGTTTAGAAGTAAGGGTAGGGTTAAGCCAATGGTCCGACTTTTGCTGTCGAAAAAGTTTGTAGGTGATTTTTTTTTTCCACTGGACAAATTGCATGAAAATTGATGCTGATTGTGTGAGGAATTACAAGCAGAGCATGTTACCTGCCCCTAATTATTTTTAAACATCTAAAACAAAAAAATTGGGGAGCCAATCATACACAACCACATCACATAGATCCATCACTTTAAGATCCATGACCCATAACACATGCAATGGCTCACGACCTCGTGCAGTTTGGGATAAAGTTAACACCTTGTCCACACCAATACATTTTAGTTTGAAAACTCTTGGTTTTGGCTTTCCGTTCATTCTGAGACAAAAATATATATTTTGAAAACGCTCACTAGTGGATAAATTTGAAAACGGCATTTTCGCATTGTAATGTGGACTGTGAAACGATGATGCATGTTTAGTCATTGTACAGATAGGTATTCATGTTAATACCGGTACTGTGCCAGTTACATGCTATTCACTTTCACACAGTTGCTAAAATGTTACTTTGCACACTTCATATCACAGGCCTGCAAAGACGACAGAAAATGTACTTGCGTTTGCGGTCCTGTGGCAAAACATGAACAGTTACGTTTTAGACCAAAACATACTGGTGACAATTAGAGATTTTGCATGAGACCATTATGTCTGTCCCTTCTGTATCAGATTATGCATGCACAATAAGGTGAATTTAGCGTTTTCAGATGTTTCAAATGTGAGAAACTTTTGGCGAATGTTTGAAAACACTAGTGTGGACAGAGCACTTTAAAATTTTTTAAATGAAAATGCCATTTTCAAATGCATCTGGATTAAAGGGGTACTTCAGCGCTGGGAAGATGAATCTGTATTTAAACTGGGTCATTAATGTAGTAGAAATGTGAAAATTTTATTTGGTGCATTCTAGACTGAGAAAACACAAAATGTATTTTTGTCTGATGGGGATGAAAGACAACAATTCCCAGAACGCACTGCTTCACTGCCCTACTCTAGCCACGGCTAGTCGGCTACTGGATTACTTGCCTACCACGTTCATTTTCAGAAAATCAGTTCAGTTAGAGACACTACAATTAAAAACTGAACGTGTCTGTTCGATATAATGTGAGTGAGCCGATTGAGCGTCACGGCACAAACGCAGCAGGATCGGATTACATTCATCACATGAACTGAAGTAATCGTGGGATTCGCGGCTGCTGCTGCATTCACAGCGCGTGATCAGCTGGCTGTAGTCATTAGCCTCTGGCCAAAAACTCCTCCGATGACACAAAATGATGATATTTGCATCATCTGAGGAATTTTCCAGAAATAAAATACATAATTCTCTCGTCTCAGGGTCATATGAGGGGGGAAAGTACGATAATTTGAAAATACTCCCGGGTTTCTACCGATACAAAGCTTAATGCTAATCGCTGAAGTAACCCTTTAAATGTAGGCGTAGCCTAACAGTGTAACATTACATGTTAATTAAATCCAAGTTCATTAAAATGTCACAATGCACCTACATGTACACATTTAATAAGTATATTATATGGTTAACTAAAACCACCATATAAACTGACCAAATATTGCTTTTAGTGCTCAATTAATAGCTTGTCAAAAGACGATTACCCATCATCTCATTCCAAAGAGGTAATGGTTTTCAGCATTTTAAGACACTCTGCAGCTTGAGCACTTCATAAGTTGTCATGGGACAAATGGTGAGCAGCTTTACACCCACCTGGCAGATGATGTCCCTGTTGGAGAAGCGGACAATCATCCTATACTTAGGTGTGTTGTACTTGTTCTTGTCTTGAATAACCAGGCGCTTTCGGGCAAAGTAATCAGTTTTCCCCTCTGAAAAGAAAAAAAAGAAAATACAATGAAAACCAGGCCTGTCTGTATGATTACATATAACTAACTGTTCAAAGTTCAGCATTTACCTCTCCTTCTCCTGAACTTCACCTGGTACCTCTTGAAGTAGGCCTTGTTCTTTACTACTTTAACAAATCCCTAAAAGACAAGATAGCACTTCAATAGCAAATAACTTCAGAGATTCAAACTGCAGATGCACAACAAACTGAAATGTCGGCAGTGAAAACTGGCATGATAGAAGTGTAAAAAGGTTGAAGGCCTGCAACAGTATTAAGGCATAGCATGCTAACATTAAACATCACGTGAGAGCTCGATTAAGTCTTTACTCGCATATTCATATTATGCTTTTTGATAGCGTGTGAGGTTTCGAAAAACATTAGCAATACTGCAAATATTCACTAATGTGCATTTCTCTGAAACTCATGTGGGAAGGGCTTGAAAACAGCCATAAGGCCACGTTTGAACTCCGTCTATCCGAGGAAATCTTAAGCCATCCTTTTATTATCTGTCATCTCACTGTAACGTAAGGGCACCAAACAGACAAGTAACCTTTAGGGAACACAATAATAGAAGTATTGCAGCGCTGTACTGACCATTTTGTAGACTTTTCAGTCTCCTAAGCCGGAGCCTGGAGTCAAACTAGGGAGTTTTGACTCCGCTGCACTGGGAAAAGAAAGAATGATGTGCGCATGCTCGGTAAATACCATCGACAGCGGGGCAAAACAACACTGTGAGGAGGAAAGCACAGCGACACCTGCTCTTTTGGATGTATACATGCGAATATGACCTAAAATACGTTTGTATGAGCAATGCTTCTCAACAAATTACAATTGTCCAACTCATATAGATTCGTTCCAAGAAATAGGCCTGCCTTATCTCATTACATGAAGATACAGTTTAAACTGTCTACTGTATAGCTGTTATGCTGTAGGCTACTGTGTTTTGTTTAAATGTCTATTATCTATAGAGTTCATCGTTTTAGACAGTCAATTATACTACATAAAATATAAATGTAGTGCATGTTTAACACTGGTTTAATCTAAGCCATTTCAATACAGTTTGTTTTGTTTTATATTATTGTTGGAATAGATGATGTTTAGGCCTAGATTTAATGATATTTTAATAGATTTAATTGTATCTGGATCCTGGTTTATTTTGTAAAACCAAATGTATATGTTCATTTGGGCTTTTCTTTTGTTTTTCAAAATAAGTCTGACAATTACTGTTAACAGCTTTTTTCACGCTTTTGGTACTATGTTACTAAGTCCAAGAAAGGTTGTTTGCTAGGTTGAGTAGGCCTACTACTCAAGTCCTTTGGGAAAATGATCCACAAAAACAAAACAAAAACAAAGCAATCAAGCTGTAATTTTGTTGAATTGTGAAAAGTGTATTTATAGAAAATTATTTGTGTAAATATTATTATTTATATTATTAGGCTATTTAAAATAATTTATAATTGTTTTGGGAAATTATTTAATGCATTAATAATATCGTGTATTATTAGGCTATTGTATGTACAAATATTATTTAAATGTAATTTCCAAATCCACTCTTTCCACCACGGAATGCTTTTAAACACAGTCCCTAATTTGAGATGAGGTGGAAGTGACATTGGGAAGTGACGCCTTCCACCTTTAACATTTAACATTATTATTTTATAATTTTATAATTTTCCCCTTAACATGTTTTCTTTTTTGGAAATGAAGACAAAATCATTTTGACATCTTGACTTTTAGACACACCTTTAAAAGAGAAGACCTCATTACATGGAGAAAAGAATGATCTTTTTTGTGTCTTAAAATAGGTTCCACGTATAAAGCAGTTCTAATAGGCTGATTGCTACGTCAGTGATGCATTGTTGGAGAGAGAAAGGTGTGTCCTAGCTACATCAGAAAGAAATGAGATTAACGTCAGCACAACCAAGGAAAACCAGAAAAGTTAGTTGAGGTGCTACTGTGCTGACATCTGCTTTCCGAACTGTCTGTCTAGTCACTAACTTCTAAAAGGAATCTACATTTTGCAGATGACCTAGCCATCTAATGGTGAGTTGTTTATTCAACTATCTGGCCTTTTCTACAACAGCAGTCTGTTTTAATAAAATATGAAAAAGTATGGACTCTATACTGCATAATTAAAAATAGAGAGAGATCCTGACTGCAGTGATGAAATATGGGGATTTTCCTGAAAACATTACAACTGTTAAATTTAATTTAAAACTATTTGCTTACAAAGAAATGAGGTTGAACTGCTTTGAGCACTTCTGTTGTGACAACTATTCAAGATATAGTCTAGGCTTAATGGCAGGGTATTGTGAGGAACAAATAGGCCTAGATGGACTCATTATTATGTAAATAATTATGAAATAACTACATTGTGGTCATTATGTCTTCTTATATTCAAAGATTGCCTTTTGTTTATGAATTCTCTTTACATTTAATTACTGAAGATGGCAGCGCAATGAACGTAGCCTATCTGGTAAAACGTGGAGGTGGACCCTGTAAATTGTCTTGAAGGCATAACAGTTTTTGCTTTTAATCTTGTACTTTTCTAATGTATTATTATTATATTCATTTTGTCGGCACTTGCGTGTTTACATGTAGCCTGTTGTTTACAGAAGAGGGTGGTAGAGAGCTGACTAGCCCTGCAGGCAGCGCATGTGTACGCATGCGCATTTGCGTCCAGCGCAGCCGCAGCGCACAGCCCGTCTTCTGATGGCATGAGTGACTGCTAGAGGAGCTGCGGTAACTGCCTTGCTGTCTGCGCACACACGGGCTTTATACATTCAGCCTCTCTATGGACTGGACTGTTGAAATCCTACCCTAGTGTGAAAACTGACCGCTGACGACGGGCTTGAACCCTCAGTGTGCGCGTGTGTGCAAGGTTATGCAACTTTACCTCGCTCCATGGAAAGTTAATATTTAGCTAAAACCCCTGGAATTGAAAAAGACTTCAAGGTAAACAGTTTGAGACGGGTTTTAATCTAGTATGTGTGTGTGCCTGTTGCAGTAGGGGGTGAATGCCGACCAACGTCCGTTGTTTGTTGTGGTTGTTTATATAGTTGTCCATTTAGTTATTCGGGGTCAATTCGTCTAGCTTTTTGTCAGCTAGTAAAACACAGTTTAAAAACAAAAATAAGTTTTAACAGTTGTCATTTTTGAGACTCTTGAAACAGTTCCAGCAGTACAGGTTGAGATCTAGACTGTCCGTTAGCCACCACTGCTAACTCCTTTAGCCAGAGTCTCAGACATCTCAGTAAGACTCAGCTTAACACTCGTCAGCGTATGCATAATGTATCTTTCCTTTATAGGTTATATTGATATAATCTACCACATGTTGGCAATTTATCATTGTTATAATTAGATTTACTCTGAATCATGCACACATATGTTGTACGACTGATGTCACGAGCTGGGTTGTTTTCCAACAGAAATTTAAACGCCATTGTATATGCTATGTTATTTTTAGCGTTATAACTTTGAGTTTTGAATAATAGGTCCACATTTGTGGTGAGAGTTTAATGCACGTGCGTGTGGTCACAACATTGTCACGGATCACAGTGCCACGTTTAGTCTAGGGTGGGGTGAGACCCAGTATGCATTGATCAGAGGAAACTAGTGTGATCACTTTAACAGAAACAAACACATTAGCCACTGTGTTTTTATACTATCACACAAGGCAATCATCAAGGCTACTTATGATCTGATCATCATGGGAGTATTTCTGTTGTATGCATTCAAAATAATATGTTGCCATATTTGCTTGTTTTTTACATTGAGTGACTAGAAGTTTTTAGAGATGTTGAGCCGGTTACCAATGAGTGCTGGGACAAAACGTGAGATCTAATCTTTTCATAGTGAAATTTCGAAGGAAAAACAGTTACTTAATGTTGTGTCCTGATGAGGGTTGACATTGGTTTGGTTTTTGGTTTATTTTAATAAAAGACAGATTACACATTTGTTTTAAGAACATTTTAGTGATCATCTCTAATTCAAAGTTTCCACCCTTCAAATTGCGAATTGAAAATAAGCCCAATGGAAACACGTCAATTTTGCAAAAAAGTTTTTACGCTCACATGAGGTGGGAATTCGAAAAAGTCATTTTTCGCAGAACAGAACTGGCATGGCTGATGCTTATCTATAGCAGGATAAAGCACCAAATTAATTCAAAGTTGTTAGTTTGCTCCGAAAAGTGTCAATTTAGTTAATGAAAATATGACGGGGAAAAAAGCGTTCGTTTTTGCCTTATTTAAGCACGGTTATTTGCGGTTGCCAGATTTCAGTCATTTAAATCCCCCAATCATAGCTTTTCTGTTAAAAGAACGCATATCCAGTGTTTTACTTAAACGTGTGCAATCTGCACATGAGCTTTCTCGCGGATGATCTGAAAACACCAACAAACAAGTAAACTGCATTTCAGCATTAATATTCATGATCCTTCCAAATAAGGCTAAAACAGACCATTTCATTCTAGGGACAATTTCTAGGTTTGTAAATGGACCTGTAAAACCGTATCTGGGCAATTTTTGCCCTTAAAAAAGCCACATTCCCTCTATGTAGATATCAGAGAACAATTTAAAATATTGTTTCAACTCATTAAAGATGACGCGTAATGTTTGGACAGAAGATTATATTTATTTATTGCCCTATTCATCCGGAAATTCTGATTGCGTACTATAACCTCCCAGAAACACCTCATATGTGGCCGTCCCAAGGATAAGGGGCTTTCCTTGCCATTTATGCTTGGATAACATGCCTACGTTCTTTCAATTGAAAATAACAGCTAGTGCGGTGGCTGCGATATACGTAAACCTATCAACATTTGGAATTACTTTTTTTGGAATTACTTTTTATGTTTTAGTGAAAAATTAAGTTTCAGTCACATAACATTGGTTAATGGAAATGCAGCAATAGTTTTTTATTTATAGTTACAAATTTAAAATATCGTTTTGTGCAAATATGTAATGGAAACCTGCCTAATGTTTGTGTAAAAGCTGTTTTTAAACTAATGGCAGGTACATATGTTTTGTCCAATGTTTAAAGAATCGTGTCAAAGGGCATTTTTGATGGCATATTTTCTCTTGTTATAATCTGTTGTGTTATTGAGCATTACCATTTAAGTCCTTTTTGACTTAATATTACATTTTGATAATGTAATGTAAATATAACGGCCATGCAGAGTGTTGCGATTAGTTGATCAATGGCTGTAGGAAAACTGCCAACTACTTTGACATTTTCAAGATTGATGAGGTTTCTAAAGGATCTTCCTCCTCAACTTCATCCTCTGACCCCATCAAGGTAGCTAGAACCACGAGTAAAACGTGAACCACTGGATCTTTAACTCAGGCTTTGCAGTGATTACAGCTGATCCCTCTCTGATCGCTGCTGATCCACTTTAGTTGTTAGCCCATCCTTCTCATTCTGTCCACACCAAACTGCACTGTTATGTGCTGTTGTAGCACTTTACTGGAACATGGTGATTCAGGAAGTTAAATGTAGTGTGACCTGAGGTATGTTTGTCAGTCATTTAAGATTTCCTTGATTTGTCTGGCTGATAATCTTGAATGTGACAATGTAATGCTTCTGGCAGTCTTCTAGAACAGAACTTGTGTCTGTATTGCTGGGAATGCTAATGCTTGATGTTGGCTGACTTGAGGGGGAATGGTCTGATTTGTTAGTGGTGGCTTGTGGGTGTAAATGTCGCTTGAGATCATGCGACCAAATGACTTGTCTCTACTTGCCTTCTGGAATGCTTCTTGTCTGGTAGAGGAGACGTTGTTTTCCCTGTACGGATACTGGAATCGTTCATTGTTCTTCTGTTCATTCACGACCCAGCCATGTCGGTGCACTGCTCCATCTCACTTCATACAATTTGTCACGTTGAATAGAAGATCCCCTGCAGATTCCTGCTTTGTTAAAGTCTTGCTTTAGGTGGCCTTGTCTGAACTTGCTCTTCTCTCCCTCTCTTTCTCTGTCCTTCCTCTCTCACCCCTTTACCCACATACACACTCATCTTGCTTCCATTTGGCCTGAGCAAATGGAACTTGTATGCTTTGCAGACAGGCATTATTGCAGTTCCTTTTTTTAGGGTATCTTGTATCTCAGACTGCACGATGGAGGGAATTTCTAGCCCTATACGATTGAGTCAGGCAGCAGTGCACAGACGTAAGCAAACCAGCAGATTCCCTCACAGCAAAGTGCTGATTGGTGAAAGAGAGCGGAAAAATATAAGGCAACAAAAACAAATCTGCTTAGTATATCCTGAACTTCCTGTCTCGCAGAGCGAAAGGCCCTTTTTGCTGTAACAGTGACTCTGCTGTTATGTTGTCTTATGCTGGCAAAGACCATTTCATTATTCTGTATTCAGATGTATTGTTGCCACTCTATCATTGCAACACGATCTCATGACAATGCGTATAAATAGTATGAGTGTGCAATCTCGTAGAATGTATACGCCAAAATGAGTTTTGGCGTGCAAATGGTACGCCGTTTTTGGCGTGCATATGATACGCACTTTATGGCGTGTATATGACACGCTTTTGGGTAGGGTGAGGGTGGGGGTGTGGGGGGTTCGTACATATAATACGCCATAAAGTGCGTATCATATGCACGCCAAAAACGGCATACCATGTGCACGCCAAAATGAGTTTTGGCGTATAGATTCTACGAGATTGCACACTCGTACTATTGATACGCATTTTCGTGAGATCGGGCTCATCATTGTCATCCCCTTTGAAAAAAACATTGTGGAAAACTAGAAGTCCAGCCTTGATTTACACACGTTGTTGCAGAAGATCATTAGATAAGACACCACCTGCGAGATTGCCTCCTGCCGCAGGCCCATACAGAAGACGTCAATAAACTTAGTGTGGTTTGAGGACTTTAAACGTTCTATAACATTAAGTCCCTAAAGTGTGTTACTTAATATGGAAGCAGACCATCTGGGCCATGAAGTCATCAACTATGCATGGTGTTAAAACAGCACGGTTAATCTAGGGTTGGAACGACGCTCGACGTAATTGATTATCTAAATTAGTCTATTTATGTGGAAAGTGTTGATTCGTTGTGCTGTTTATTTATGTTCATCTCTGATGAGGGTGGTTACCGACTCACGGGCTTGCTGAAAATCAGCCGTTATTACAAAAATATTGAGCTCAATCTAAACTGTTTTTAAACAGAGACCGAATTAAATAGTTCACTGCACGCTCTGTCAAAAACTGAAATGGCATAGGCCTACCACAGCAGCACAATTTCTATGGAGCTTCTGAAAAGAAAACATTTGGGGACTGCAAAACAACGTGATAGCAACTGAACCGATCCGAACCGCATCCGCATTAAATACTACATCAGGTAGACAAAAAATATTTATTTTCTCATGTAACACATTCAGTTTAGAGTCCAATTCTCACTATTAACGACGACTCCTAATTACCGCTTATTAATAGTTAGTAAGGTAGTTAAGTTTAGGTATTGGGTATGATTAAGGGATGTAGAATATGTTAATGCAGAATAAGGCATTAATATGTGCTTTATAAGTACTAATAAAGAGCCAATATCCTAGTAATATGCATGCTAATAAGCTACTAGTTTAGTAAGAATTGAGCATTAAGCATCCTGAGTTGATGCATTTAAGAAAAAAATAGACACGCTGCACAACATGGTAATAATTAAAATAATGAAAACGTGTATCCGTCATGTAAACAATACAAACATTTTCATTACTTCATGTGCACAATCAAAACCTATTTTGAACAAATATGATTTCCTCGATTGCACTCATTTACTAACGTGCTATCCACCGTGGCAAAACTTCACAGTTTTATGGACACAGCCATGATTGAAATGGTTTGCAATGGTTAGTTAGAATGCGGTTGTGACATCAGCTGTTTGTTCAAACAGCTGAATAAGCATTTTCAAGCAGCTACTTCAATCTCCTGAATGAACAAAACATTTCAGGATTCACACTTGTAAGCAATTGCTACTGTAAATCCCAAAAAGTGTCTGCAAACGCAGGCATAATAAACACATTTCCTAATTAGGCCTTTGTTGCATAAACCTTATCTTCTGTAATATATACTATCATTAGGTAAATGTTCATACATAGATTAGTTGTGGTTATTATTTGGTTATTTATTATTTATTATATATTGATTAATCAGCTATGCAGAAAGAGAAAATAAATGGTTGATTATTCAATTAATAGGAAAAAATCTATAGAAAAATAATAATCGTTCCTTAGATTATATCTCGATTCAAACACCCACGCAATCTCATGCCTAAAGGACAATGATTCGCCTGTGTCTATTAAACCTTTGACACAATCACACCAGGACA